>OU824125.1:10512931-11195438 GCA_917499265.3 Mimumesa dahlbomi | reverse complement strand
ATATATACATATAAGTAGACGGAAAGAAAAATCACCGACGAGAACCTCGATGCGTTTCCTTTCGAATGCTGATGCATACGTGCGCGCGAAATAAAGATACAGCCGATAAAAGAAGAGAGAAAAAAAGAAACACACGGTGTTACTTGTTGTCCGACGCGGTTACAACGTTGCGCCAAATAATTTTCCCGCGTGCACAAAGGAGGTAGTCACGGAAGACCCGTGTTTACCGTGGAGCGGTTCGATCTCGTGGATCTTCGCGAAAAATGGTAAAACGACGTAAGCCACGGGAAAAAAGCGAGCGCGTGAGAACGATCGAAACTAAAACGAGATTGCGCGCGACGGAAGGAGAAAAGGAAAAGCAGTCGTTTGGCAAGAAACAGTCGGACTAACGCGTATGAATAATAAATGCGTGCCAAACTCGGTTTCCCGTGGTCTCGCATAATTTTCCCCGCCTATAAAAATAACACGCAACAACTATACACACACACTCGGATACATATATACAGTATAAATGATCTCGGAACATCGTACCCGAAAGAATTCCATTTTAATACCCACCACCGCGTCAAATTCTCTAAGTGAATGAAACCCGAGGAGAATTCGGTTTTAGAAACCCGCTGAAATTCATCCTTCGATTAAAACGATCCCGTAACCAACAAATAATTTCAAAAAAGGGGGGAAACGGAGAAATAAAAGTAAAAAATTCAAAGAAAAAAACGAGAAGGAACTTACGTCTGAAAGCCGCGGGCAACGCCCAGCAAAGTGCAGCAACCGAATAGAAGAATACTAAAATGAGGGAGAACGACGGAGGGAGGGTGGGAGGGAAGGGTGGGGGGATAAAAAAAAACGACGAGTATTTAGCAACGAGAAGGCCCACGCGATGGTGGTTGGTTGTTCCGGCCGCGTGTGACCGAGCACATTGTAGACACAATAAAGGGGAACGTTTTAAACAATAACCTCCGCGGCTCGTTTGGCCGGACGTGCGTCTGAAACACGCGTGTGAGAGGGCGCAGTGCGTGAGTGCGTGAGTCCACGACTTGTACGTACTCTCCGCGGTGTGTGCGTGTAAAATTTTGTGTGTGTTCGAATCGTTCGAATGCGGACTGCGGACCTTGGAAGCCGTTCGTAGCGGATCGAGGGAATCTTTCCGGTTCTCGCGGACGTGAGCCAAGGGGGATTCTTCTTCTTCTTCTTCTTCTTCTTCTTCTTCTACTTCTCTTCCTCTTCTTCGTCTACCCCGCCATCATCTTCCCCTCTCTCCTAATCTTCGCTTCGTTTTCAACTTCTTCTTCTTCTTCTACATGTTCCTCTTCGTCGTCGTCGTTCCTGTCGTGTTATTCTTGTACCTCGTGTCTTTGGTGCTCGTTCAGCGTGTCTTTGGAAAATTACGTGCACGAGCTTCATGGTTTCTGGCAGCCCTTCGTGACTACCGCCATGTCCCATCGCTGTCTCGCGACTGATCAAAGTCGTTCCTCTACTTCCCCTTTGTTTTCCCTTCAAGGTCTTCATTGGGAGGATCGTTTTCTCCCATCTTAGTAGGTAAGATCGACGGATCTCTCGGGTTGTATCCGTTCGGTGTGTTAGCATCCTAAGAGGAAAAGGAGTTTCGTGTCTCGTTGGAAAAGAAACAGTATGAATCCGTTATTAATTTCCACTCTCGTCGTGACAGTCGCGTATGGAGAGCGCAACGGATGAAGAAAGTACGCGACGTTTTCTGTCGGCTCCCTGGCCGACGAGAGAAGGAAAAAAAAGAAGGAATCCCCGTGATAGGGAAATTGGCGTAATAGCCGGTGTTATGTGGAACGTGGCGGCGATTTCGCCCGGCGTGCATATCCCCGCCACCGATTCGCGTTCTGGACTTTTCTTTCTCCGCGCGCTGGCGGCCTGGATGATTTTCGCAGTGAAAAGGAAAACGGAGCCGTGCACGCCACGGATCCACACCCTCGTGTCCTTGGAAAGTCTCGATCACGAGAGACTTCACGGTTTCTGACACCTCGAGGCTCAACCACCATGGAAACCGACGCGGTCGCGTTCACTTCGTTTTCGTCTTCGTCTTCGTCTTCGTCTTCGCCGATTCTACTCGGTAGAAATGATAAAAATGATACCCCGGCTAATGATCGCGTGGAATCTCGAACGGTTACATTGTTAACGAAGACTAACGAGCACACCGGTCTGTTAGGAGACTTTTACGTAGTATGTAAAAAATTTAAAAAAAAAAAACAAAAAGAAAAGTAAGAAAAGAAACGAGGAGAGGAAGAAATCATCCGCGTCGAACGTCTACGAGAGAAACGTGTCGAGGAAAAGTGCGCGTTAGTCTCGGCCTGAATCGCCGGCTAATACCTCTTCCTCCTCTCTTTCACCTCCGCGCGCCGGCTTGGCGAATAATAAGAAATTAAAACTGCTGCCTCGCTGCCGAGCAACGGTGTACTCACGATTCTTCTTTTATTCTCTTTTTTTCTAACGAAAGTCGCTTAAATTCAGAGAAATTCACGGTATATTTCACTTTCTATCCCGCGTGTATGTATCATCCTCGTTACCATCGATGATCCCCCATTTTCCTGGGGGTTATCTCCACGCAGACCACGGTTCTATTATGATTTTTCGCGTGGAACAGAGCCAAAGGGACGTGACTTTCGTTCGACAGTCGCGGCCGGATTACGATTTCTATCTGGGTTCGCGTAAAAACGCGGGCGCTTTTAACGTGCCGTCCCCGCATTCCGTTTTAAAACGATTATCCGTATAACCAGTTTTATTAATGTAGTAATAATTAATATTCCTATACCGAGATACGCATGAGGGATGGGATAATGTTGCTGATAAATTGCGCGATCTAACCAATTTCGATTCAGTGACGACCGGTTGCCGGTGCAACAAACACGATGAATTTAAAGACATCTCCCTCTTTCTCTCTCTCTCTCTCTTTCTCTTTATACTATATATATACTGTATATCTAATGGAAAACATGACTTTTTTCACGTAACAAGCGGTTTAATCGAAGCGCCAGTCTAGATATATTAATTGCAGACGTACAGAAGGCTGAAAGAAAAAAAAAAGGACAGGATACACTTTCTTTACTGTCACTCGGCCAGGAAACGTCGCACCGTTTTGCCCGACTCTCTTTATTATGGAAAGAGAGTATAACGCGTCCGTATTTTATTTTCCGAAGAAATTCGTTTCGTCCACGGAAAGACGAAAGACGAATATAATGCGAACGCTTGAAATCCATCGGGAATCTGCGGTTACCGCGGGATAAAAGGTATTTCGCAGAAATACAGACGCACCGGATGATCGATGTTTCGAAAGGTTGACGAGGCTCGATATAGAAAGTAGAAGAAAGAGAACGTGACATTTACGTGTGGAAAATTATGACGCGGATAAAGTATTATACGTATAGGCAGAGAGGGACACCGACGATCGACGAAAATGAAAGTGAGAGACGAACGATTCGGTCCACACGGCTTGGTAATTAATTAAAGACAACGAACCGTAGACTCTTCTGGATCGTCGATTCGTTCGTTATGTGTCGCCCGCTCCAAGGTCGAGAGAAAAAAAAATAAGAATAAGAGAAAGAAAAGACTCGGAAAGATGACTCATTTTCTATGGTATCCGATAACGTCGATTTTCCGACGGGAAAGCCCCGTGACCCGGTCGAAACGGTCGGTGTAATTAATATCCTAGAAACCGAGCCGTAGCACGTCGCTAGGCGATGTTCTGTTCCATTACGGGGACGACGGGCGCTCCACGCCGTGACGGACTAGAAATCGTAGTTTTCCTGGATTGGGCGTCGTCCCGTTCCGAGATCGGCGAGAGTTACGAGGTTTTCTCTCCCAGGCCGGCAGCGTCGGCCGTTTTTGCGCTAAAATAACTCTCGGGGCCGGTCCCCGACGTGGTGACTCTGCCCCGCTGGAGGAACGACAAATCGAGGATAGCGACATCGGTTTCTGCGCGCACTCACGCACGCACGCCTGAAACCCTTTTAACGCAGATGTCCCCCGTTAACGGGATGCAAATTCGGAACGTGGCTCTTCGCGTTACACGGAGGATCCGTGGAATTCCCCTGTATATTATCTGATTACGTTCGACCGACTGTCCGTCTGGCCGATCGCGGTGAAAGTTTGCGTTTCGACGAGTGTCGCAAATGTAGCCGCGACCGCCAGACCGAAATTGTGTATTTATTTACAAACAACTTCCGTGCGGCGGGCACGTGTTTTATATATCGCGGCTCGACGACAGTTTTGCGTTCGATCGCGGACTTGTTTCACTTGTTTCGCGTGTATTCGAACCCGGGCGGTGGATGAATAATTAATTACACGATACAAAATCTACGGTGGAAATTCGAGATTCCCTTCGTTGGATTCTACGAACGTTTGACACTCCTCGGTGAATCGTAAGCATGGCGAACAATAGCGAGAATAGCGGAAACTTATAAAAAAAAAAAGAGAAAAAATGTTCACTCGTGAAACCCAGTCGCGGTTCAAGGTCAGGCTTGATCCCAGGTGCGATAGATGGTCGCGCGTTAATTTTTCCATGGAAACGGTGTCGTTTCCACATAGGCGTAGCGCTCTTGTCGCAGGGACGGGGATCGCTGTGCAAACGGCGATAAAAGTTTTCAAAGTACTTATCGAGCGCGACCAGCGACGCTCGACGACGAACCGATCGATCGTGTTACATCGTCGTAGGGAAATATCCCGTAGGTCGGATCCGGGTGGAAATATCGATGAACCGATCCCTGTAGAAGATTGTTTACACCTCGTCGTGCGAGAAGTCCAGGGGAAACCTGGTGTAGTTTTCTTTCTCACCGTGACTTTTCGTATTTACACTGTTACGTCCCGATTTGCCCGATATTGTACGCGTTCGTGTCCGTGCATGATCGAACAGGTATACATACATACATACATACACAACGGAGGAACCGCAAAACCGAAAGCAAACCGTCGTAAATCTGCTGAGCCAAAGTGGCACGAAACGATCGACAACACCGTTCGAATTAAAACCGATCTTACCGCTGCGGCGAGTGTAACGTTGGTGTGTTGTGCAAGTTCGGGCAAATCGAGCGAAAATACAGCCGGTTTAATTTTAATACCCACACACGTATACGCATAACCCGGAGGAGGGAGAAGAGGTCGGAGCCTGTGTTAGTTAGCCTGCCCCGTTATCTCGGTGCGACAATTTTTGTCTATACTACTTTGCACGGTTCGCCTAGATCGTTAGCTGAATCATAAATTGGGCCACGCAAATTACCGGTGCCGCGGTGCCCCGCCATGGAGAACATTTTTCCTCAGCTTTAGCGCGTTTTTCTAAACCTCTAAATCCTGAATATATGAACAGGGCCTGGTACGGCTTCGAATCCTGAATCTATGGATCGCGTCGCTCGCCGGAAGGTTTAATCTTTTCGACGATATTCTATTAATTACTAAATTTTTCATCGATCCCTACCGGTCGAGTTTATCCGACGCACGGACGAGTTACAGTCCCCCTTCCCCGATGAATCTACGGCTTAATGATAATCATGTACGTACGGTTGTAACTACGTCTCGAACCGTGTCGAACGTATCGAAACGTAGCGTTCTGTGTTTCGCCATTGGTCGTCGAATTAAAAATGGAAATATCGCATCCGGCGATATAGGAAATACAATTAAGGTCAACGTTTTCTCGTTATCGTGGAAACTCGTCGGGAGACCTTCTCGAGGAAGAACTTCTTTCGTAGCTTCTCCTCCCTCTCTCTTTCTCTCGCTCTCTCTCTCTGTTCGCGTTGCGCTCGTTACGTTTACAGGATGGAATCTCGAAATCGGCAGAAGGATAATGCACGGGTGCACTCACCGTGGAATAAAGAATCGCGATTTATCGAATACCACCGCGGACAACGATATCGGGGAGGGTTTTCTTATGTGAGCCTTGGCATCCTCGTGCACGCACGCACGCACATTGTGCGTGTGCGTCTCTCCAACGAGATACCCGACCGATAAGAGTCCGCTGATAATCGAAACGATTTATGTACGATTCCTATCGTTGTCGCTCTACGACGGGCAAGCACGTACTCTCTTTCTCTCTTTCTGTCTGTCTCTCTCCCCGTCTCTCTTTCTATCTCTCTCTCTCTCACGCGCGCGCGCGCGTACTCTCACGTGAGAGATTCAACAGCTGGCGAACCGAATGGGAACAAAAAGTATTAGCCGAACCCATGCGCGACTGGCCTCGCCGGTTTAAGCGCATGAATTTCACGAAAATTATCGGCGCGAACTCGGGAGATCGATAGAATTACGAAAATCGCGAAAAATCGCCAAATTCAACCAGTTTTTTGGTCGGCATTCGCTCAATTTTTGAGATAGCGATCTGAAACTGGTACCATTGTTTTAGTTAGGAAATTCTACGGTAGAACAATGTATAATAGTTGTACTTTTCGAAAATTTAATTTTTCGCAAAAATCTGAAGGGGGTAGGTCAGGATTTTTTGCGATTTTCGTAAATCGCTTGCCATTTCCGTAATTTTTGAGATATCGATCTGATTCTTTCTGCATCTTATTCGGCTTCGGATTCCGCGTCCAACACGTCTTGAATCATTTTAATAGCTCAAAAATTACGGAAATGGCGAGCGATTTACGAAAATCGCAAAAAATCCTGACCTACCCCCTTCAGATTTTTGCGAAAAATTAAATTTTCGAAAAGTACAACTATTATACATTGTTCTACCGTAGAATTTCCTAACTAAAACAATGGTACCAGTTTCAGATCGCTATCTCTAAAATTGAGCGAATGCTGACCAAAAAACTGGTTGAATTTTACGAATTTTCGCGATTTTCGTAATTTCTCCGTCATTTCCGCAATATTTTAGATATCAAAATGATTCTTTCACTGTCTTATTTGGCTTCGAATTCCGCTTCCAAAACGTCCTCGACCATGTTAATATCTGAAAAATTGCGAAAATGACGAAGGAATTACGAAAATCGCGAAAAATCGTCAAATTCAACCAGTTTTTCGTTCGGCATTTGCTCAATTTTAAAGATAGCGCTCTGGGACTAGTACCATTGTTTTAGTTAGGAAATTCTACGGTAGAACAATGTATAATAGTTGTACTTTTCGAAAATTTAATTTTTCGCAAAAATCTGAAGGGGGTAGGTCAGGATTTTTTGCGATTTTCGTAATTCCTTCGCCATTTCCGTAATTTTTGAGCTATTAAAGTGATCCTGGGCGTTTTGGACGTGGAATCCGAAGCCGAATAAGACGCAAAAAGAATCAGATCGATATCTAAAAAATTGTGAAAATGACGAGCGATTTACGAAAATCGCAAAAAATCCTGACCTACCCCCTTCAGATTTTTGCGAAAAATTAAATTTTCGAAAAGTACAACTATTATACATTGTTCTACCGTAGAATTTCCTAACTAAAACAATGGTGCCAGTCCCAGATCGGTATCTCAAAAATTGAGCAAATGCCGACCAAAAAACTGGTTGAATTTGACGAATTTTCGCGATTTTCGTAATTCCTCCGTTATTTTCGCAATTGTTTAGATATCAAAATGATTCTTTCACTGTCGTATTCGGCTTCGAATTCCGATTCCAAAACGTCCTCGATTATGTTAATATCTCAAAAATTGCAGAAATGACGAGCAAATTGCGAAAATCGCGAAAATTCGTCAAATTCAACCAGTTTTTTGGTCGGCATTCGCTCAATTTTTGAGATAGCGATCTGAAACTTGTACCATTGTTTTAGTTGGAAAATTCTACGGTAGAACAATGTATAATAGTTGTACTTTTCGAAAATTTAATTTTTCGCAAAAATCTGAAGGGGGTAGGTCAGGATTTTTTGCGATTTTCGTAAATCGCTCGCCATTTCCGTAATTTTTGAGATATCAATCTGATTCTTTCTGCATCTTATTCGGCTTCGGATTCCGCGTCCAACACGCCTTGAATCATTTTAATAGCTCAAAAATTAGAGAAATGGCAGGCGATTTACGAAAATCGCAAAAAATCCTGACCTACCCCCTTCAGATTTTTGCGAAAAATTAAATTTTCGAAAAGTACAACTATTATACATTGTTCTGGCGTAGAATTTCCTAACTAAAACAATGGTACCAGTTTCAGATCGCTATCTTTAAAATTGAGCGAATGCCGACCAAAAAACTGCTTGAATTTGACGATTTTTCGCGATTTTCGTAATTCCCTCGTCATTTCCGCAAATTTTTAGATATCGACCTGAATCTTGCACTGTCTTATTCGGCTTCGGATTACGCGGCGAAAACGGCCTAGATCATGTTAATAGCTCAAAAATTACGACCATGGCGAGCGTTTTACGAATATAGTAACTGGTTAAAGAACAAACGCTGTCGCGCTGTCCGGGATTTTCCGACAATGTTTTTTCAACGACCCCTGGGATCCAAACGGTGAAAATAGACGCGACGTAGAACGTGGATACACGTATGTATATGCATATATCTCTTTTTTTCCCGCAACAGAGCCGCGAATAACATTACGAAATCCCGATCGGGCGAAGTTTAATTTACATCGCTCGCTGCAGGGCTTCCGACGGTTGCACCTGTGTTTACCGGTTGCAACGAGACATCGGATTGGAAGTTCCTTTCCGCGACGACCTCGTACGCACATTCACCTATACGCGGTACACACGCAGTCATCATCCGAGTCGCAGCGCACGTTTTCCAACGCGCTACTAAATCTACCTGCCGTACGAACTCGATCTCTACGCGTTCTCCGTTTCGAATTCGGCTGTTTTCACGACGAATTCCTATCAGAATCGAGTCGAGTGAAAAGACACTTATCGTATCGTGGAAATTACAATTTCGACGGCCGACGTCTCGCGAGGCAAACAAATCACACCACCACCCCTCCCCCTAGTCGACCGAACAAACATATCCCGTCTCGCTCGATCCATCACGTTTCTGACCAGCTCCTAAAAAAAGACTCTCTTAAAACAACTCGTATTTCACCGTGCCCGCCTCGCTCTCGGGGGCCCGGTAGCCGTCGACGATCGAAGGTTAATGTCACGCGGTTGCGTCGGTGGGCAAGAGCGTCGTCGACAGCGCACCCCACGTTCAAACGTTGATGTCCTATCCCAATAGACGGAAAAATAACTTTCCCTCGCGACTACGTACGTACGTACGTACGTCCAGACAAAAGCAGAGAATGGTTCACTCGTGAGAAGACGACGACAAAATAAAAAGACATTCACCATTATACAGAAACAGTAAACGACAACCGATACAGATATAGATACACAGAGGGGATGCTAAAGCAAAAAAACCTCACAAAAAAAACAAAGAAAAATATCAAAAAAGAAAATCATAAAATAAAAACTCGCAAAGACCACTGGTGTAAAAGAGTAACCAAGAGAGAGAGACAGACAGAGAGAGAGAGAGAAAGAAGTCTTCGTCGTGGGGGGAGAGCATCACGAGTCCGAACATTGCGGTAGGCTACGCATCCGCGCATCCCGACGGTACGCTTGTACGTGTACGTCCGTGTGTGGGTGATCGTGTGCGTGAGACCGAACGGCGAAGAGAACCGAGCGGCGGCGACGGAAACGGCCGAGCGGCGGCCTCGGCCGTGCCGAGAGTGTACGGAGCGTATACGAGAGCGAGTCCGTCGCTCGGAGTCGGGAGTGTGAGTCTGGAGTAGTGAGTGAACGAGTCTGGACTAGCGGGCTACCCCGGTTCCGAGTCAGTCAGTGTGCCACCGGCAACCGTAGCCTCGGTGCGGAGAGAACGTGGATACGCTTCGACAGCTCGCGCTTCTCTCTCTTTCTCTCTCTCTTGCTCGTTCGCTCGCTCACACGATATCTCTGTTTCTCTCTTTCGCTGTCTCTGCTTGCATATATAGATATATAGAGATACGCATACACGACAGTTTAGTTTTGTTTTCTCTACGGTTTTGGTTGCCGTTTTGTGAAAAATCTTTGAAGAAGACCGGCGAACGTGTTTTGTTTTCCAATCCTTTTGGCGAACAGAGAATATATTATATATATATATGTATAAATATTATACAGAGTGAAGAGTATAACGTTGTTGAATAGACAGAGAAGAGCGTGGAAAAGGATTTTCTCTCTGTGTCTTTTGTACGGGGAGATTGTATATTTACGGGTTTCGGTTTGGAGTTTTTGTCAGTTCGGACGAAACGTGGTGACTCTGATCGACTGTCAATTGTCTTTTGGTTTTTTTCGTTTCATTTTTGGTTTGTACCCGGTTGTCCGTCGAGTGTCTCGAGACAGGACGTGGATTTTGTGTGTATTACACCATCGACGGGTGAAACTGTCGTCGACGATCGTTTTCCCGAGACTTTACCGCGAGATTTCTTCGTTCTTTTTTTGTTTGTTCGTTCGTCGCCGGTGAAGAGAATCCGTTGTGCGTCACGCGTGCCACACGGGACGAGGACACCGCCGGAAGAGATCTCTACCTCCCACGAAGATAGCTTGTCGCCGCTCTCGCTTTCGTTCGCCGTTTCTGTTTCGTCCGCGTTATCGCGTGGAGAAAGGAGAAAAAAAGGGAGACATCTTCGGACGCACGGTCCGGTAAGAAACGTGGATACGTGACTCGGAGAGAAAAAGAAACGAAACGAGCTCCGAAAACCCGGTGACCATCGATTCTCCTCGACTATCACGACTGTAGAATTGTTTCACGCGGGACGATTCGTCGGCAAGTGTTTCTCGCGCGCAACCAAGTGACTCGTCGTTCATCCGTGAAAAGAAAAAAATAGAAACCCCCCTGAAAAAGATAAAGATCCAGTTCGATCGTGATCGAGGGAAGAAAAAAAGATCTCCACGGGGGAAGAACGGTTGGAATCGTGTGTAATGTTCGAACGGTATACGAGCACCAGTGACAAGTAAGAAATTCCTCGAAGATCGCGATGGCAACCGTGCTGTGGTAGCCTTTCGACAAGGCTTCTCCGTTGCGCGTCAAGACAACGATCCAGGAACCCGACGTGTCGCCACGACGGTACAACAGAGGGTTAGCACGATGCTGGAGGATCAGCCGCTGGATCTGAGCGTGCGGGTCGGCGATTACGCCGAGTTCGCCAAGGATGAGAACGATCAGGATCACGATCGGAAGGAGCCGATCGACGACTACGGTAACGCCGCCGCGGCGCTCAGGTTACGAGGATGCTTCGTCGGCGCCAGCTCGACCGAATACTCCCAGGAGAGGGAGGATCGTACCTGCTCCGAGGACTCGGACGACTCGTGCTCCGACAACAATCAAAAGGATGGTACCACGAGGTCAAGGTCCAGGCCACCCGGCACCAAACCCTACAAGAAGAACCTCATGAGACGATACCGTGAGTTCCGTTAAAAAAACAACATAAAACACAGACGAATAGAATTTTACTTGTCTCGTTGTTGGATTGCCCGCGCGAAATTTATGATTCATAAACGTCTAGCCCTTGTACAATGGAAATTATTCTATCAGCGAAATACTTTACTCCGCGGACTTCCTCGAAACGATCTCTCAGAGTCTTCCTTTCTATTTTTTTCTCTCCCCCCGATTTGTTATGCGGACCTCTCGTTTGACCCACCCGATGATAATTGCCGCTCCTCGCGGGCGGTTTAATCTCGACGCGTTTGCGTTGAAAAGAAGAAGAAAAAAAAAAGAAACTTTCCTGCCATCGCGCGCGCGGCAATTTTTACGCAGAACGTAACGATAGCCGGGTAATATCTTGTATTCGGTGCTAATGGATCGAGAACGATCGCTCGATAGTGATAACAAGTTTTATTCGTTGATTATTTGTCCACCGAAGAGGGACAAAGACAGATACTCGCTTAGATCTTTATTTATTATACAGAGAGTGTATGTGTGTGTGTGTGTGTGTGAGACAGAGAGATTGGAAAAAAAGAGAAACCGACGTGTTAACCGGGTTTGGTTTTATATCGGTATATTTTCAAGCGTCCTTATCGATCCAATCTCGATGCAAATATTCGCGTCGTCTATGCTGCTTTTTTTTTTTCTTTCTAATCGCGGGAATAAAAGAAAAACGAACAAAAATCGTCCGACGAGGCGTGTACGATCATCGCAGAATCTTTTTCGTTCGACACGTCGGCGTATGCGTAATCGAAGGTGCGCGAGCGAACGCGAAACAGAGAGACGAGATAATAATAAAAAAGAAACAACAGAAAAAAAAATAGAAGAAGCAGAGGAAGAAGAGGAGAATATAAGACCCGTACACGGAGTGCGTGCGTGCCGTACATACTCGCGCAACCGAAATACGTGCCCCCTGCTCCTCGTTCGCTCGCGTGCGTGCATGCGTGAATGTATGCCGTGCGTATGTATGTAATTTCGGCCGATAAAAATATTACGCAAGCCGCTTCGCGAAGGTCGTTTCGTCGAAGAGTCTCCCAGGAGACGGCGACCGAATCGACCGCGAGATATATATTTCGGCTGTGTATACGATTTTGCAATTTCTCCCGTCGTTATCAGTCCGCCCCCTCCTCCTTCTCCTCCTCCTCCTCCTCTACCACCTCCTATTTCTCCATTTTTCGGTGAGTGGGAAGAGGGAGAGAGGGGAGGAGAGAGGGAGATAATACCTTGTGACCTGCCCCAACCCCAATGAAATTAGTCTCCCGTATCGTTATTTCTTTCCGATGATTTTCTTTCTACGTTTTTATCGCGTGTCGTTTCTATTTTTTCTGATATATTTTGTGTTTTTTCTTTTCTTTTATTTGCGAATCGTAGGATAGTTTTAGGGAATGAGAGAATACGGTTCGTCGTTCGGTGTTTCTTGGGGAGATTTAAATAGATTTTTTTGTTCACGATGATTTAGGGCTCGATGATACACACTCGCTACGGAAAGGTATTTTCGTACCGGGTCGAGGAAGATTCCGGAAGCTTAGGAAAACATTGTTAACCCTTTCGAGAGGGTGTATTGTAGCCTGACCCAGCGGGGTGTCCTTTCTCGTCCTTTTTCCCTTGAAAGTCAAAGTCAGGGAATAGCGCGGGGAGAGGCGTGGCCCTCGAGGACGAGGTGAAAGTCGTGTTTGGGATTTTCGAAAAATTTCTCTCATTTTTCATTTTAGTCACAGTGTACCGCGGCACGAATGCCACCGTTGCCCTTTTGCTGCCCTCCACGTGCCACGGCCGGGCTTTTCCCGGGCCATCCGGAAACGATTTTTCAAACTTTCACTCCTGTCCCGCAGAAAATAGATTTTACACGCCGCGGAAATTCGCAGGGATTGCCGTCCTCTCGACTCCCCAGCTATCGCGTTTTTAATTTTCACGTCGCCCGACCGGATCGAAAAAAGCAAAAAAAAACCGCGGAGTTTACGTAGATGCAAAAAATGAAATACATTTTTACGGCTACCCGAGTTGCAACGTTCTATCAGACAGCTTTTTTACTGAAAAAAAAGACAACTCTTCCGCGCGGTGCACGTGTTTTGAATGGGGAGAAGAGAAAAAAAAGAGGAGAAAAAGCGAAGACTCCGGGTCGGGTCCCCGGATTTTCAGCCGGTAAAAAAGCAGTGTTCGACTTCGTCAGCTTGAACGTCAACATTCTGTTTTTTCCGCAGCGCGCGGGCGCGCGCGCTCGCTCGCGGTACATTGTTGTTTTTTTCTATCAGTGGCTCGAAAAAGAGCAGGGTTCGTTTGTAGGGAGGAAAAAAAAAGGATGAAAAAAGGAGTACCGTTCGGGGTCGAACCCTTTCCTCGTGGATCGACTCCGTGAAAAAGAAAAGATAGACAGGCGCGACGCTATTGTCTCTCGCTCTCGCTTACCCGATACCACGATTTTCCGTCCTCGTTCACCGCTGACGGGAAGAAAAAAAGAGGGTGAAAGAACGAGAGCGAGAGAGAGAGAGAGACAGGGATAAAAGAAAGAAAAAGAAATTTGCCCGTAGGCGGTCTAAAGTTTACTTTCGGGTGCTACCGTCGGGTGGGCCGGCTCGTTGGCTTTTGCGGTCTTTCCCCTCTTTCTCTGTCGCACCCGGAAAAACTTTCGAAAACCTTTTCAAACGATGGCCCAGGTAGCCCTAGGACGGATTATAAATTCACTCTTATACGTCGGTGTCGATCTTTCTGGTATACATACCCTTTTACAGGGAACGCGAGACCGACTCAACTTCCGGTGTCTTCCCCTCCACACCACCACTCCTCTGTCTCTCTCTCTCTCTTTCTCGCTCTTCCGTGTTAATTCACATAGGGGTCTGCGTGTGTGATTTACTTTGTTAGTATCGCTCGCCGATCGTTTCGAGGAAATGATATCGAGCGTGTTTGACCTACCTATTCATCGTTTAATTAAAACCGAACGGGAAACAGCGATGATTTCCACCGTAGCTGTAAAAAGCCGGCGCGTAGCGTCGAGAGGCGCGCGCGCTTATTAATATTTCACCCGATAAAAGGCGGCGGTATCGTCGCGACGGGAAGTGTGCCAATAAAGAAACAACAGAAATTATTTTATCACCGTGTGCCACTCGACGACGCTCGCTTCTACCGAGATAAGTCGACCACGTAATCAGATAAAGCGAAATTACGAGTTCGTGTGGCGTCAGTTACGAAAGTAGCCTTCATTTTCTTTTTTTTTTCAATTCACGTTTTTCTACCTACCACTCGCGATCGAAGATAGAAAAAAAAGATCCACTTCCATGGATTTCCCGTGTTTCTTTTCCTCGCTCGTCCCACGAAGGGAACGTCTGCGGAGATGACACGTACCGAATGAAAGAAATTCGCGAATAAGAGGGGCACCGTCGTCGACGACGACGACGTCGTCTTCGTCGTAGAGATATATAAAAGAGAAGTCGAGGGAGGCACACGCAGGAGAGGAGAAGATATATAATGGTTAGCAAGGAGGATGGACGAGGAAGGGGAGGAAAGGATAATTCCAGCCTTTAAATCACTCCGAGCGAATTCGAGCGGACGTTCTCCCTCCCCCTTGTCTCTCTCTCTTTCTTTCTCTCTCTCTTTCTGCACCCTCTCCTCTCTCTCTTGCGCGAGAGTGCTTCGCCAGAGAGGAAGACAGATTACTTCCGGCTGTGCTCTCTTCTTCTATCTCGGCGTCGAGGAGGAGGAGAAGGTGGAGGTGGAGGTGGAGGAAGAGGTAGAGGCGCCCGCCGGGTTAATCAGGAAATGAAGATCGTTCGATCGCCTCGAGGGGGAAAAAAACAGAGTCCGTTCGATCGAACACCGCAGGGTTAATCAGCAACGGGGGTTGCGGATCGGCCCGACGATCACCCCGGGGATGGGGGGGGGAGGGGTATAAAAAAATGGAAACGGGTCCGGACACGCCCTGCGGATCGACGAATGACGTCGTTAACCGTGGACAAGACTCAAAGTGTGTGACTATATGTGTGCGTATGTGTGTTTTTTTATCAGAGTCGAAGAACGTTGAGATCCTTTTGTTACTCTGTTTATTTAGTCTTCCACATCGGACGTATACATCGGTCCCGATTGAGTTCTTTTGATCTTTTGATCTTCCCCTTCGATATCCTGCCCTTTTTATATAGCTTCCGGTAGCTGAGTTCCCCGACACTTTAGAATTCCTCGAGGAAAAGAGCGAACTGTTTTAATTTCTGTCGAATGAGATTTCAATTTCGTCGGTCGACCCGTCAGGGGAGGGGGGGTCTCGATCCTTGTCTAAATACGTGTGCACGTGCACGAGTGTAATTGACATTTCATTGAATATCGAACCCGTTGGCGGACAAGGTGGTGTACACGTGAATCGCCTCCTTCGAGACCAACGTGGCTGCCCGGACGTCTATATTCATCGGGAAATCTTCGTTTCCTCGAATAGTCCAGCGCGGAATAAATTCCATTGGAATTTCTTGGAATTCAATTAAGTTCGTTTGAAACCCCGTTCGTCTATTATAATTACATCGAACTGGTACCTTCGAAGCTGGCGCTAAAAAACGATCAATTATAATTTCTTTGATTCGAGTGGAATTAAAAAAAATCACACGTTCCCGATTAAACGAACGCGTGGGCCCCTCTCGCTTTATTTATCTTATCGCCAATATGTACGTATATTTATTTCTTCCGGCCGCGACCTTGAATATATCCAGTCGATTCACCACAGTCCAATCGAAGAAGTGTCGTACCCGCCGATACACCCGCGCGATTACGCCGAAAGTCACATCGGATGCAAAATAAACCGTGTAGCCACCGGCCCGTCGGTCGGAGGTCGTTTTATCTATTTGTTTAACGTACTTATTTACCGCGCCGGCACGGATCTAACGAGTAGAGACGAGCGTCGTTACGACTCTTCCTTACTCTCACTTACATTACTCACGCTTCTATACTTTCACGTTGCCTAGTTTTATCTCCCGACCAGTTTCCACACTCCCGCGGCCCCGTGGCGGACGTTTGTTTTTTTCGTTAATTGATCCGTCGTTGTTTGAACAACGATAAAATTCTTTCGCGTGGTTTCACCTCCTACTCTTCTTCTTCTTCGTTAATTTCCTTCGTTTCCCTCCCCCTTCTCCCGCCCCCATCTGGTTTGCAACTATCGTCCGTGGATTCGCGTAGGACTTTTATGAAAACAATATATGGAAAGCACGGGACGATCGACGCGCTTATATTTAAATAGCTAATGGTTCGAGGAAGCAACGCCGCGGCTCATTGTGATTCAGGATATTGGCCCGCCGAGGAAGGAAGGAAGGAAGGAAGGACTAACTTCCTGTCTGCGGTTACCCTCCATCGTACCTTGTCTACGCGCCGACACCTTTCTTCTTCCTCTTTTCTCCTCCGGTCGGATCCTAGACTAGGAATTTTCTCTTTTTTTTTCTTATTATCCCTCTGTCGACTCGTCGACTGTCGTTCGATCGGATGGGATTGGAATAAAAGGTTTCTTCGTTTCGTTTTTTCGATCTTGGCTTACGTTGTCACAAGGGGGGAAAAAAGAAGATATTTTCATGTTTTATCTATCGCCGACGCGTTCGAGCGTTCGCGACGGAATCGTGGCTCGCCAGTGTAAAATACCGAAAAATACGAATTCACAATTAGAGTACACCTAGAGAGAAAGAGAGAGAGGGACGGAGGGAGAGGAGGGTAGAGTTTACACAGGTGATCCTCGCGTACGTGATATTGGATCTCTCATTAATATCGATAAAAATCGGCCTGTACTCTCAGCTGCGGCACGATTTAAAATTACTTTTAAATGTGTTCACGAAACTGACCTACATTCGTTGTCGATCCTAGCGGGGGATCGTTGCACGGTTAATTTCTTTTCGGGGCACATACCTGTGCTCGTTCGGAATAAAACGCACACCCTCTCTCCTTCTCTCTCACTCTCTCCGCGTCATTCTAAACGAACGTGTAAGTTTCCACGTGCCGAAAAATAGGAAAGAGAGAGGGGCAGAGAGATTGAGAAAAAAAAAACTACACTCCCGCGTACGTACAACGAGGCCGTTCCTTTTTTTCCCGACGTTTACCTTTTTATCCCCAGTCCTCTCTTTTGCAGGCGCCATGAACTTTTTCTTTTTTTTTTATAGCGCGTCTGCGAGAAAACGGGATCCACCGGGTCTCGTACGGTGTAACCGCAAAACCCACCCCCCGTACGAACACCGCCCCTATTTTTTTCTCCCTCCCTCCCTCCCTACGTCTCTCTTTCTCTCTGCTCTCCTTGAAACCAAGAATTTCTTGGTGCGTCTTTGACGAAGGGGATGATCACCCTACTGCGCCCTTTTCCCTCTTCGGTCCACCCTTTTTTATCCGTTGCCGTTGAGGTCTCACGCCTCACGAATTTCCTCTCGTCCGGTCGGGATCGATTTTCCGCGGCATTTTCCACGCCGATCGGCCCGGAAGAGAGCCCACGAGAATAGGAGTAGAAGGGGGAGGAGGAGGAGGTGGTGGTAAAGAGAGAGAGTGAGTGAGAGAGAGAGAGAGAGAGAGAGAGAGAGAGAGAGAGAGAGAGAGCGAGAGGGTTGGGGGGAAGACAGGGGGGTGAAGGACGTGCCGTAGGCGGTCGCAATAGGAAAACTGGGGTAGACTGTCCTTGTGCTCTTGGGTGGTTATTGGAACGTTGGCACGGAGACGCTTACCTTCGTCTACCGGGTGTCCCAATTGCAAAGACGCTTGACACTTGGCACGTACGCCGGTTAATGAAAGTGGAGCGTGATCCTTTCGTAAAAATAGAAGGAAAAATGCGAGAAAAATGTATGCTAGCGAGATCAATGCTGCCGGCCGGTTCACCCACGCGTGACGAACTGACGAACGAAAATCATTTCCTATTTACCGCCTCGCGGTCGGGCGTTTGAATTACAGCGGACACGGGTTGGTTCGATGGTTGATAAAGGATTTCGAATATCGCGATAGATTATTGTTAAAGTGGATACGATGGATCAAGCGACGGAATTGTCCCTCTATTTTTCTATTTCTTTTTCTCTGACTACTTGTTACATAAGTAAAGTAGGAAAAAGGAAAAGCTCGCGGAAACAATGTAAAGTTCTCCGGGGTTTGGTTCGGCGAATGAATTTCGGTCAAACCACTCGTAACGGCGGAAGGGTTAAGTGGACATCGATCATTGAAAACGAAGAAAAAGGTTTTTTTCGTTCGTTGAAACAGCCTAATTTCCATGCATGGAAATTGGGTCGTCGTTTAAATTGAATTTATCTGTCTGGCTGGTTCGCGCGCGGTCTCCGTCCAACGAAAGGGTTGTCTTACGAATTCTTTCTTACCATACACGTGACGGTAATCGACCTAACCTTGACCCCATCGTTCCATAGTTCTGTTAACGATATTTAGCGCGGTACGCACGATATGTCGCGTCTCTCCCCAGGAGTCCGCGACGTTATCGTACAACGAGAAATAGGAAGTCGAGGTTCGCGACTCTGCTTGTCCGGGAAACAGGCGAACCCTACGTGTCTGTATTGTACATACGTATGTACGTGGCTCTGTATACAACCGACAACCCCGCTTATGGTAACGCGATACCTTTTGCCGGGGATCTCGAAGAATAAATATTAGACGGATCGATAAGTATCGACGGCACGATTGGTATTGTGCCTCCACGTACGGCACACGAGCTTCTACGCCAGGTTATTACCGATCGGCGATCTCGTACGTTCGGGACACCCCGTAGATCGATCGACGTAATACCGCGCGCCGATACGTGGAAGCACGTTAATTACAGCCGCCTATCGTTTGCCCGTCGTGGCACTAAAAGAGACACCCTGTAGAGCGATCGATATCACGTACAAGAAGTGCATTAATTATCAACGTGACTCCGATCCCGACTCGGGGAAGAATCACTCGGAAACCGAGCGATTAATTTCCCCGACGTAACCGCGTTATTAATCTTACTCACCTTCCGAACGAGGAAATCATAATTCGCCGGAAATAGTCGGCAAGAAAACGAAATGTAAAAGATACGGGGCTATCGTAGCCAAATTATGCCCTATCAACGACAATTACGCAGTTTCCCGGCGCGCGGTACGATAATAACCCGGTCGAGTAAAAAATCTGCTAAAATTAAATGCCACGCTATTTTCTCATCGTTTCCCTCCGTGAATTTCCACGAGATCTAAATCTATCCCATAACAAATAACCTGGTGATCTTTTCGGGGTTCGTACGGTTTCCAGGAAGTAACGAAACCGAACGGTGAAACGAAACGTATCACCCGATAGATTCGCGGGCTGGATGAGTGTGTTGGGCGTCGAGAGGAGAGGAGAGGAGAGGAGAGGAGAGCGGAGAGAGCGGGAGAGTAGAGTAACAAGGGCGGAGAGGAGAGACGGGCTGATCGCGCGCACTATAGGTACGCGAACGGTGCATAGAGGAAGAGCAGTGCGCTCGTTGAATGCACCAGCCCTGACCTACATAGTAAACCGTGTTGTGGGCTAGGCGAGCCTACGCTAGAGCTACCTAGACTATTATAGCAACGAGGTGTAGGGTATACCCCTCTCTCGAGCTGTGCTGGCGGCATATCTAGCGCTCGCGCGCGTTCCTCGTGTGGGCAAACGCGAAATCGTGTAATCGGGTTCGCGCTTTTTGTTCGGCTTTTGCTGGTTGAAGACTGAAGGAACGAGGGAATAAAAAAAGAGAGAGAGAGGGAGTGGGAGAGAGAGAGAGGGGGAGGGAGAAAAGGGTCGAGTACGGTTTTCTGTGTTTCCGGCGTGCACGCAACAACCAGCCTGGTATATATTTATCCACCGACCGTTTTCTCGAAATGCCACCGAGAGTGCTCCTCCCCTGCTCGCTGCGCCCGGTGCACTCGTTTCCCTCGTTATTTCGTAATTACGGGACGATTATCGATTCCAGAATACACCCGGGTACCTCTTTACTTCCCCACGGTTTTCGAGTCTCTCCCCGAGTTTCGGCTAGTCGGTCGTTTTTCTTGTTGTTGTTGTTTTTTTTTGTTATCGTTTAGCTGGTATATCAGAGGCGTTCACCGTTGTCGCGTGATACGATTCGCTTGTTCGTTTGATTCGAAAGACACACGACCGACGGTACGAGTGTCGTCGGTCTCGTATACATCGCGCGAAACGACGGTACGCGTCTCCGCGAGAAACTTGGCAATCTGAAAAATTGGAGCTAAGTATAATGGCCGATAATTTCGCACTTAACTCTTCGCGGAGCACATATACACACGCTCGCGGTGTGTCCCGACGTTATTATATCATCTCGCGGACAGTGCTACGGTACCCGGCGTTATGTAATACGCAGAAGTCGTCGTAAGTGTGTGTATGTCAGGGATGGAATGAGAGAGAGAGAGAGGGGGGGAGAGGAGGCCCTCGTTATACGGCCCGGTCGCATTACACAATGCCCCGAGTACGGGCAACGAGAGTACTATTTTCTAATCAAAGTAAGTACGATCTGCCGTTTGTTCTCTCCGCCGCGTAATTTCTCGGTGACGCGACATGAACCCTACCGTATCATACATACGTAGATACGTACGCACGTATGTACGTCGTTCCTGGGCTCGTCCTTGACACCTTTTGCTCTTCCCTCTTCGACTCGGCCGTCGACGAATTAACGGCACCTAACGGCGGACCTCGACCGGCAATTCGTAAACTGGCCACTGACCTTTTCGACGAATTGTCGCGGTCTTCTCTATCTCGCTCTCTCTGTCTAGCTGTCTGTCACTCTACCTCTCTCTCTCTCTCCCTCTCTCTATCACTTTGGTTTGCGATTTGAATGATACATTCGAGTATTTTCGAAAGAGGCAAAGAGAGAAGGAGAGGATTGGAGGGGGAAGCAACGAGGAAAAAGAAAGTCCACGAAATTCCACCGCGGGAGACACGTTCCTTTAAATCGGCTTACGCAATTAAGAAATTAGATTCTTCGCCATTAGCTTACGCAACGGCTACGTTAGCCGTTAATGGATTCGTGGCACCTTGTTTGTACGGAATAACCAGATTGTTAACGTTAACGTTTCTTCTTTGCGCGATAACGACGTACCTAGGGTGATCGCCTGGACGTTCGTTTAAATTCTTGGCCGGGCGAGCCCGGAAGAATTGTCCGAACCCGGCGGGGTAAAAGAAAAAAAAATATAGACAAGAATTAGATGAAAAGAAACGATCACGATGGTCTCGTGAAAGAAGACTCCTGGGGAACGATTTCTAAAGATCGCGTTCGATCCGAGTGGAAAAGTAACGGTGCGCGTTGGTGTATCGTCGAGGGAAAAGCATTGGGGCGGGAGAGGAGGAAGAAAAAAAAACGACGACTAGTCAAGATAACGTTTTAAAAAAGCCTACGAACCATCTGGTCCCAGCATCCCTGTCGCCTTTTTACCTGAATCCCAGAATGTACCGTTAGACACGAAACATCGACCCTAAGGAATAACCCAGTTTTTCCACCGACGGGTTCTCCTCCAGACTTTTTAACGGGACATCGAGTCGAAGCCCGATTTTGACATCCTAATGAGCGTGGAAGGGTTGTCAGTCCACCCCCGTGAGAAAAGAATCTCATCGTCGCTCGAACATCCGATTCGAATATTTCTATATTCACGTCTCGTAAACACTCCCCGATATCTTTCCAAGGGATGATATTTAGGGCTTCCTGTGAGCGCGTGTAACGTACATATTTCCATCGTTCCAGGGCTCGTTTGTACCGTTTCCTACGATTTCGATACAGTACCGTTTGCCTTTCATTTTTACGAAACCGTTCGCATCGGCGCACCCCCCGGGTGCTTTTGCCCTCTTTCCTCCCTTTTTTTTCTCTCTCTTGTTCTCCTGCTCACCCGTCGAAGGAAGTGGGCGTGCGTACTTGACGTATCTACACGTTCTTCTCATCTCTCTTAGACGATTCTCTCTCCGGGACAATGGTGGATGGAGTGCGGCTGGTTCTTGACGGCCATTCAGCCGGGGAAATAGGTCAGGGACGGTGCCGGCGTAGTCGTTTCCTCTTTCTCAAAGGAGGAAAGAGAAATGTCACGGTAAACGGTCGGTCGGAGGGGTAACGGAGGGTGCGTAGGTAGTAGTAGGTCGCGGATCGTCGAATCCGGACGATTTTTCGGAAGCCGCAGGGGTTGCCGTTTCCACTCTCGTTTCCCTCCACGCTTTCTCACGTGACAATCGAGATCCGAGGCGGAGAATCCCTTTTACATTCCACGCCAGCGAGACGCATAGGCTTTTACCGGCGGAAGAAAACTTTTTCCTACCGATTTCTTTTCATCCGCCTGTTTAACCTTTTACGATCCCCGTGTTCCCATCGATTAGACTTCCTACCGTTGTCTTCCGTGAATTATTTTTCCACCCCTCCCCCCGTCTAGTTTTCCATAATCTTCTCGAGATAAAATTACCACGTTGAAAAGTCAGGTGGGGTTTCCTTAGGTGAAGGTGACATATGGAGAATATTCGAAAATAAAATATCGCCTGCATTTCCCGTGGAATCGTGGCGTTTCCTGTTTAAACGAAAACAAGTAGGGAAAAAAATGAACTCGATCGCTTCTCGTGACACGATAACGCGGCACGGCTCTTTTACGTGGAACAAACACCCACACGTAACGGCACGCACACGCGCAGACGTCACACGTACGCGGAGAAGCACTCTCGGTTTCGACGGAGGAAGTGGGTCGCGTACACATACACACACATACATACTCGCACGTACACTTACGACGTGGCCGCCGCGTCGTTTCCGGTATCGAAATTTCCGGCTTTGGCAATCCGCGATGTAAGAGACGTTAACTCGTCTGCTCTCCGTAATGGCGTGTTACAGGAGAGAGAGAGGGCATAAGGGCGAAACCCGCAGGGCATGAATTAACCTGACTAATTAGCACCGCGTTAAGCCGAACGATATCGATCGTCTCTATTGTCTCGATCTTGCTCGTAAAATTACGTTAACCGACTCATTGTTGTCCCGTTGACCAGCCGATTTCTCTTCCACGGTGTCACTTTTCATTTTCACGATCTTTCCGTCACTTTTCTTTCCCTGAGATTATTTGCTTTACTTTTTTGATACAGCTGTTCTATTACATAGGTATCGATTCTTTTTCCCGCACGATTATCGATAAACGCGAATGTGTCTCGCAGAAAACGAGTATGGAGATTTTACCAAAGAGTTACGTAACCACAGGAGTTCACTCGAGAAAAATCATGCTTGCACCCAACGTTACGCTTTCACAGTGGGGGGTGGAGGGATGGGGAGGAGAGGGGGCGACTCGAAGGCGATGTTCGTGCATTTCGCACGATAGGATGTTAAACATTTAACACGAACGGACGTTTAATTACCGTCAATTTACCCCGTCAGGCATCGATCGGGCTGCCTCGTCGGGCGCCGAATTGCCTCATATTTTAAAGGCGCGCGATTAAATCGAGAGTCGTCGGTCAAAACGAGAAAGTTTTTCGCGTTGCCGCTCGTGTTACGCAACGCCATGTATACGCACGTGTGTACACACATACGTACCGCCGCGAAGCGATAAATTAAATACAAATTCACCGAGCGATCGCGTCCCGTAAGTATGGTTATTAGAATGAACGACGACGACGACGAGCAGATAAAAATCATTTATCCCGCGGTTATACTGCGCAATCGTGCCTGTATTTACAAATGTAACACCCCCCGCGGTACATATATGTACGTACGGTTAATCATAGACGAGAACGATACACGTACGGGCCGTATATCACCCTGCAAAACCGATGGACACTTTCACGTGGGGAAGACAGAGCTGTGATTTCCACGCCCACCGTAACTCCGGAGAATCCGCCCGGCGAACACCAGAGTGTGTTACAGGTGCGTGCAGCTGCACCTGCGGCGGACGAAGTTTACTTCTCCGCACGGCGTGTCGTTTAACAGAAGGAATTTATGTTTGTTTGTTGCACCGAACGAACGTAACGTGTCAATTACCCGGCGAGGATCTTTTCGATCGAACGTCCCACCCCACGGATATTAATTGATCGTCAAAATCAATTATATTTCTTTTAAATATCGGAGCACGATCGCGCGATTCGAACCTTGGACCTCTATCGAGGTGATTCTTCTCTTTGTAATTTAAATATCCTTTTTTTCCTGGTGCTCGAGCGTGTCTGCGGGCCGTCGGTTTTTTTCACGCCCGTCGCTCGAGAACGTCAGCGACGACAGGTCTGAAAATCCCGGTTGCGATACGTTTCGCTCTACCAGACGTAACAGGTAGAACGGGCGCGAAATAATGAACAAACGAAAAAAAAAACAGTGAAAAATGAGACAAAAATATCGATAGCGTCCTGTCGTCGCGTACGTGAACGAAATTCGTCGACGCTGCCGCTTTTGTCGTCCGACGACCGACATATCCGACACACGTGATGTCACATAGAAAGAGAGAGTCGTTACCGTTACGCAATGCCGGTCGGGATCGGAAGGTGTGTGTGCGTGTCGTACGTTTTACCAGCGGCGAGAAAGTTGCGTGGCCCGGGCAAACGCTGACCTTACGTACTGTGTGCGCACGCACGCACGCACGCACGTACACACGTACACACACGCGAAAACCGTTGGTTTTCACGGTGGATCCGCGTCGCTTATAATCGCGACGACCCGATTCCGAATCGATTGCCGCCGGCACCGATTTTTTTTTTATATGTCTTTCGCAACGTATGTACGAACACAACGAGGAAATGAGGAAACCGGAACCCGCTTGCCGTCTGGGTTAAAGATGAAATTCGTTTGCATATATTCGCACGTCGCGGGGAAGAGTGAGAGAGGGAGAGCTTTTGTAATTAAGTAACACGACTGTTCCGTCTGTCGTACGAACGACGGGGTTTTCATTAAATTGTATCTAGCGCTTGTATTCAACTATAATGCTCGCGTTTCTCGTATTCCTATTGCGTTTCGACTTTCAACCGTCAATTATACATAACCCTCTCTTTCTCTCTCTCCCTTTCTCTCTCTCATCTCTGAATCCTACGTTCCGTGGCGACGTGACCGCGAGGTGCGCGCGTTCATCGCGACCGGGTTACGGGATCGCCGGGTAGAACGACCACGTGGAGACGGGACAAGGCGGCCGGGAACCGGCGTCGACGTCGGGACGACGCGCTGAAATTCCGTCGGTGTCGAAACGGCGTGCCGAAGGCGCGCGCGGGGGCGGATGGTGGTGTGTTCGGTCGATGCGGCTAGACGACACCCACCCTTGCCGCGTGACGTTGGGGGGCAAGTCAAGGTCAAGCAAGGTCAAACCACTTGGGCATTTCTCTCGAGACTTCTTAACGAGGCGATAGCGGGGCGCGCGCGCCGCGACGCTCGCAATTAAGGTGACCGAAGATCGTGGAAAGCAACGCGGCACCCGAAGCGTCGTCGCCGTCGCGGAAGGGACTTCTCGATTCGGAACGACGCCTTTTTCCGTTCGTCGACGGCGATGACGATGGCGTAATTAAAATATTTCTCTCGAACGACAACGAGCCCTTGAAATTATAACGGAAAGACACGGACGGGGTTAGGGTAATAGAGAGGGGGAAAAGATTGACGGAGAATATTTCTTTGGCTTTTACCAGCGAATCGATTGGATCGTCGTACAGTGATTCCCGGTGACTATTTCTAGAGGCAGAAGAAGAAGAAGAAGAAGACGAAGAAGGACTCGCCGCAAAGTAGTAGTTTCGCGAACGAAATTGTCGACGATTCGCGGCGAATCAAAATTACGGTACGACGTTCGACGACTTAGACGACACGGACGTTGACGCACAGAGAAAACGAGCGGTGTGTATACGTATATATTCGCGTGGACGGTAACAAGCCATTTATTTGCAACGTCGATTCGACGAAGAAGTCACTCGCCGGACGACCGAACCGCGGTGGAATAATTTAGTTGGCACATGTGATATACGATAGAGCGAGTAACGTTAATCTGAAATGCACCCTCGATGGCAACCTTGTTGAGGGTGCTGCCCAAAGGTTAACCGAGGTCAACCGTTTCTAAACTCTGGATGAAAATACAATGAATCTCGATTTAACCCGCGGAGGGATAATCGTCGTGATATTCAGTAAATTCCGCGAAACATTTCCACCAGACTTCCAGCTCTCTCTCTGTATTATTATTCTCAATCTCGTATTCATTCTTACGAGCGGTCAACGCGAGACTTACCGGGAATCTGGTGCGGGAAATCGATACACCTGAATCGCGCGCGGAGAGTTTTTTAAAGACAGTTGACTCACTCGGAAAACACTTATCCCCAGCCCGGTACAATAAAAATAAGCAGCGAGAATATGCGGCTTGTTTCGGAAACAGATAACTCGATGGTACATCTGGTTTCACAGTGATAAACCGTCCTCGGCTTGGATTTACCCGGATCATCATTGTTTAGTCCGCGCTCTCGTTTCCCAACGGCGAGAAAATTGCCGGCACGATCTTGCAACAGTTCCTCCTTTTTTTTTTGTCGGTGACTCCTCTCTCGTTATCCTTCCTCGTTTGATTTCTTTCCTTTGCTCTACACCTCTGGTCTTCGTTGTTTTGTTCTTCTCCTTTATCCGCGTCGATCTTCTATTTTTGCTTCGCTCGCTTCCTCCTTCGTTTTCCTCCTCCCGAATCATCGGTGCCGCGGTATGTTCCCCGTTCCCTCCATCCCCCCGGATACACGAGAACCGACGGAGAAGCCGATCATTTGCCAGTTCCTCGAGACGGCCGCTAAACACAGCCGTGAACGCGATTCCACGTGATCGTAATTACCGATTCGATTCACGGATCCTGCGTGACGTCGGGTTTCCACGTCCGTCCGTCCTGTATGCGTGAACCACTCGGTATCTCGACGCGAGAAACGAACGAAAGGAATTTTCGACGGTTAAACCCACCCGCCGACTCGAAATCTTGATTTTAATCGGCGAGAATTCGAGACTTTTCTAGATTTCGTCGGGATACGATGGAAATCGATTATCGAGGTAATATAGATACACCGGGTATGCGGCTACAAAGTTGCACGGCGCTATGAAGGATTAATTGGCGGAATTGCGAACCTCTCTCTCTCACACACATAGACTCGGGCGATGGTGTTCGCGAGCGATACGCGTGAATGAAGCGTGACGATAGAGCGGGAAATGAACGTACGAAATTAAACGCGTTCGTTTCAGCCGTCGAATGTAGGTTAATCTCATTTATTGTAATAGCAATAATTCACAGGGGGGGAACTCCAACGGTGGCGATCCGAATCGCCGTCGCTTCGGCGTTACGTTTCGTCATCGGTGGTTCGTCTCTCTTTCTGGTTCTTTACAGCTTCTGTGTGTTTTTTTTGTTTTCTTTTCTACCAGCAAGTACATACACATTTACTTCGAGACGAGGGCTGTCCCGACGATATACACATCCCATTGCGTAACGATCGTTTAACCGTAAGACGGCGAGAGGATAAAACAAAAAATCAAGCCGAAAGAAAAAGTGAAAAAGGACGAGATTAAAAACCAGTCGGCACGGTTTTCGCGAGACGAAAGCCGGGCTACCTACCCGTCTTCGTCCCGCTGACCGAAAACTACCGAGTTTATCGCGGCGAACCGATTCACGTCGTACGAAACCGAGACAGGGACACGGTTGTTCCACGGCGGCACCGTTCGATTTTCCACGCCGATTTTTCCCCACCCCGGCGCGGCGACGAGAAATTGCTTAATGAAGCCGCGAGGTTGGCACTGCCTGAAAGGAAGGTAGAAACGTTGCAGTGGGTCAAGGAGAGACACCGGCTTTCACTTCCTCTCCGCAGCGCCGCGCTATACCCCTCGAGAGGAGAACACCTCCCGTGTTCTTTTTATTTTCTGTGTGTTTTTTTTGTCTCTTTCATTTTCTTTTTATTCTCCCCCCATCGTTCTTCCTCAGACTTTTCTCTCTCTCTCTCTGTTCACGGTGTTGCTACCGTTAGGACTCGTCCGTGAGCCGGCGAAATTTCGGTAGTACGCCGACGACATCGTACTTCCGTGTTTCGAAACTTCTGCCGGTACCGTACACGTAGGTTCCCCATATACCCGGAAGTGTTCTCCACAGTGTCGACGCACGTGGCTCGAGAATTAGTCGCGGATTCGTTTCACCGCGAGGTTATCGAAGACAGGTTTTGAACGGAGTACATGATTTTGTTTTTCCCGCAAAACTTGTCGGAGTTCGTTGTAATCAACGTTTTCCCTCGTTTTCTGGTTTCAGTTGACACGAGGGAGGTTCAACCCCACGACGCGGGGGAAAAAGAGCAACTAGGGTTGGCGAGCGTGAAATCGGAACCCGGGTCCACGGGTACGACCACCACGGGGACGAGGCTACTTCACGGTATTCTCTCGCAGCATCCCCAGCAGCACGGTTTGGGGGTGCAGAATGGCTACGGCCGACACCTCACCGGCCACCCACCCATGGGACAACCCTACACTGCCGCCATCGCCACCACCAGCACGCCAGGTAACATTCTCACACCATGTGGAAATAATATTTGAAAAATAAAAAAGTTTCTCATTGAATTCCGATTCGATCGAAGTGGAAATAAAACCCGTGGAACCCGATCACTCCGATGGGATTTATTTCAGCTTGAATAAATTGAGATTTATAATATCGCGCTACGTTAACACTGGAGATATTTGTTAATGAAAAATCTGATTGTAATCGGTCGTAATTGTCGATTATTACTTTAGGGGAACGTATACGAAGTCGGAGTGATTTTAGTAATATTCTCGGGGTTTTCTTTTTGTTCGGCTTTTTTCTTTCTTTTACTTTTTTGCACGTGCCAATAGCTGACATCATTGATTTTCTGTTAGTATATGGATTACCAAACAGCACGCTCTAGCCAATAATAATATTTACCTAGCAATATCGATGGTTCCTACGGTAAACAGTCGACAGGAAATCACTTCCGCCGTAGCCCCATAAAGGCCGGCACCCAACAAGCGTTCAACTTTCATTCCGGCCGGGTTTTTTTTTTCATGGGCAGAGTAGTAAAGCGTTACACGCATTCTTAGCGATCGTTTATCGTTCGTTCGGATAGCAATTTCCCATCTCGCTGGCTATTAGTTCCACGTCGCGTTCGCGATAAAAAGGCGAAATTTCCTATCCATGGCTGCCAGGCTGGAAATATCGATTTCTCGAGGCACACCGGTCTAATTAACGATTTCACTTGCGTCCTCGGGCTTTTTGTGGGTATGTACACCGAAAATTTTCACGCAGTTTCACGGATGAAAATAAATCTTTATACATTTCGGACGATATCGTTTTTTGCAACTGGAACGAGAGATTGTTACGTTCAATCGCGATATACACATCAGACTAGACAGACATCCGCTTGAAAAAATGATGTTATCCCGGAACAAATTCGATTTGAATAATATAACGACCGCGAGAAAATACACGGTGTTCGATGGCGGTTATCTCGCGTCGTTAATTAATAATCATCCCGACGCGAGATCGTCGTTATACGCCGTGTGCTAACCGGGAAATCGATACACCATTGTCGGGCATTCCCATTAACGGAAATCATTCGATAATTCGAAAATATTCTCGTACCGTCTGCCACGTTCGTTCAAAATACTTCCACGTACATATTTTCATATTTCCAAAGGACGGGACCAGACATCCGTCAAACAAAAAAAAAAACGGCACGTAAAATATCGTTGCGCAGAAATCAAGTTCCGACCGGGGGATCGAAATCTTTTGCAAAATTTTGTTACATAACGTTCCTCGGGCCGGGGTCCGGTGTTATAAGAGATTTATGCGGTTTCCTTCGACGATCCGGTTCAGAAGTTACTACGAAAAGGAACGTGCTCGCTCGATTACCGAAATAATCGTCGAGCCGCGTTGCATAAAGCAAGAGCCAGTTCAGAGAGAGAGAGACTCGCGGACACGGAGAGCTGCACGATCGGACAAGTTTTGCATAACGCGACGAACGTCGCCGACGGGGAGGACGTCGTGCGTCGTGTGGAGGTGGCGACGTAGCTGCAGCGAGAAAAAGCGACGCCCTGTGCACAGGAGGACCCTTTAGGGACTGGTTTCAGACGGTTGGGTGCTTCTCTCTCTCTCTCTTTCTCTCTCCAGATCTCTCCGACTCGGAGAGAGAGTGAGAGAGAGAGAGAGAGACCGTGGGAAGCAGCGGCGATATGCATACCCAATGACCGGATGACCTTCGCCCGTTGCATAAAGATGCCTTTAATTGACGGCGCACGCGAAAACACGTTCGGCGGTCTGGTGTGCTCGATAAAGCCAACCACCGCTCGATATCCAAGCTGCTGGACCACCTTGGAGCACCTAATTCGCTTAAGGAGGCACACAAAGACCCGAGGAAACCGACCGAGAGATTTCTGTTTTTCATTCTCTCCCCCTCCTCGCCTCGGGCCATAGAGATACCGACGGAAACGGTCAAAAGAGTTCTGTTTCAATTATTTCACCAGCTCTATGTTAACCGTGCCGAGCTACCGATGAATATTTAGATCCGTGCAAAGAAATCCAGCCAGTGTGTATATCGTCGAACGGAATGCCTTATTTTTTTTTAAGTTTCCAGGTTGAAACGTTGAACGCTTCCTCTGCATAGAGATTACCTGTCGCTCGTTTACAAAGGATCGAGAGTATCGATCGTGTCGATATCTTCGATAGTGTTCTCGCTAGGAATCTATTTAGTTGTAAACATTAATGCAAAAGTCCCGCTCGACTGAGGGGGGATGAATAGTTTCTATTTTAACGACCTCGTCTCGACGCAATTACCAAAGAAGGCGTATGCTTCTCTTTTGTTTCATTCGACGGGAAAACAGGAAGCGGATCACTGCCAGCAAGTCCCGCGGACAGCGGAGTCAGCGACGTCGAGTCCAGCACGTCCTCGGGTGGTAACGAGGACGCGAATCTCTTACTGAAAGCCAGGCTCAATCCTAATTCGTCCCTTCAGCCGGGCCTGGCGTCTCATCACTCACATTTGTCGTCAGGTGAGCAAAACCATCGCGTACTTAACGTCCTTCCAATTTCAGCGATTCTTTCCCCCGTTCCCTCGAACAATTATTCTCCCTTTCCACTTTTGTGTTCTCCTTTTTCCTTTTTTATTTTGGTTATAGTTTATACGCGAATAGAAAAAGACTCGCAGACAGCGGCGACGGTAGTGTTAAATTAAAATACATTCGATATATACCGGTGATTGGATTAAAACGTCGGAATCGTTGTTCCCGTTGAAACGAGAAACGGATTCCGTTGAAATCATAATCACACAGTGATCTTTTTTCACCGCGATCTTTCAATCACACTTTGCTCGAACGATATTGGAATAGTTTGGATAAATGGTTAATAGGAATTAATTCGGTATGGTCTGCGCAGACACGGCCGGTAGAATATTCCAATTAATGAATAATATTCGGTCTATCTCGATACGCTGGGAAATTGGAATATTCCCGGGGGTTAAATTAATTCCTGACAATTCCCATATCGGGTATCGATTTACCATACTGAAAACGTGACGTTTTGACGTGAGCCTAGGATACCACCCCCTTCCCTTATTCTTTCTCTCTCTCATCTGTCTTTCTCACTCTCTTAGAATGTCTTTTCTTATTGAATATCTTTATCGATTGCCCGACAGCAGCACTCGGCAGGTCAGCCTGTCACAGTCCCGGCGTTTATCCGTCGACGGCGGGCTTCCTGCCGCCTTCCTATCATCCCCATCAGCATCATCCCTCTCAGTATCATCCGCACAGAGGGAGCTCGCCCCACCATCAGCACGGCAGCCACACCATGGGCCCGACAATGGGACCGCCGCACCACCATCATCACCATCAAACGCAGAGTCTCCAGCACTTGCATTACCGTCAACCACCCACACGTAAGTTATACCTTTATATTTCTAATCGTGTGACACGTATCGGTGAAACGATGGCGTTCTAACATTCTCGAATGGTCGCGTTCAACGGTAGAGAAAAGTCTTTCACGATCTAGAAATAGTATACGTATATGTATGTATACTATAGAAGGATCGACCACCAACGATTTCAATATCGCAGTATAGAAAGTACGCTGCAAGTGTGAACATCACGGCGAGATTAATTACAATGTAGCACGAACGAAAGTTTTCATACACTCGGGAGAGTGGTGATCTAGAAAATCTCTGTATGATGGAATTCACAATTTTTTTTTTCCTCTCTTCCGCGGGAATCCTCGACGAACGTTCGATATATGTATACATATCGGACATCGGGTGTTCGTGGTGTTCGAGAGCGGGTGCCAGTATTTTAGCGGCCCAGATCACGACGCCGTGTGCACCGAATGTGTTAATAACGAACGTAGACAATGTCGAGCTAGATTTCCTGGAGTCTAGGCGCGCGGACGGTGAATACGAATAGCGGACGCGACGAACGAAAAGACACACACAGGCCTTTTCTTTGACCTCGTTTCGTTATCGGCACTTTCGACGATACCAGATCTCGGTATCTCGACTCGCGGATCGGGATCGATCGCAGATACGCAATAAATCAGTTATTTCATATATATCTCGCCGCGGTATCGGGGAGATTCGATAGTCGTGACGCAATACAAACACATGTACGTACACACGCGGACAGGGTCGGATTTATTTCGGTTCGATGAATATCGATCGGGGATCTGGCCGAGCGATCTTGCTGCAAAAGCGGGAACAAACGAATATTTTGTCACTTTTCGATAACTCGAATGACGCCGCAATGACGACGCGTAATTATATCGATGGGAATATTCGTTTGTCGACGGAATTCCTCCGTACGATCGTTCCGGCACTTTACCTGCCTTTCGTCCGGGGTAGATGGTATGTATTTTGTTCAACTGCTACGCGGAATTATGTCAGAAAATATTATCCTATGATATTTGCGATTGAAAATATCGATCGGCCGTCGATCTGACGTAAAGCCGCCGGTGGTAAACGCAAAAGCAACATTCTCGTTATTCAGCTGCGTCGCGAATACAACGAACTCTCGATGCAGGCCGATTGTTTGTGTGCGCATGAAACAGAAAAGAAAATCTCTTGGTAACGCTGGTAGTTTCGCGAAATCGATCGCGTACCTCGCGTGTGGAGGATAGCGCTTCCTGTTATTTTTACTGATTTTATTTATATTCGGAATTTAATCACCGGTATCCGCTCGAGGATCGGCTGGAAATATCCATGATTTTTGAAAATACCAATTAAAAGTCCCGTCGGTGCTAGCTAGTGTATAACCGTACGGTCACGTGGATTCGTGTTATCGATCGTCGACGGTAAACCAAAACGATATTTTTTCGCGACAATTTCGTCGTGGATTCCCGAAGAACGGAATATAATAAAGCGGCGGAACCACCGGCGGAGAATATAATTCCATTTGCTCCGGTTTAGCCCTCGCTCACTCGCTCGTTCGCTCGTTTGTTCGTTCGCTCTTTCGTTCGCTCGCTCGCTCGCCTGCGAGCGGTCTAATTAAAACGGTGCTCGAGGTTGAAACGCAACGCTAGAAATATCGGTCAGGTGTCGTGCTAAATTTCTAACGTAACTATCGGCGAACGAGAGCAGGAAGTGTCGAGACTGCCGGTCTCTCTAGACGGTCTAAAACGAAAGAGAACGACTTCCTCGCGGATTTCGCGGCGAAGTGAAAGGACTCGGTAGAAAACTCGTCGGAAGAAAGACGACTCGCGGTGGCAAACGCGATTTCCCACCTCTCTTCTTCGTTGTTTTCCTTGGCGATGCTGTACATACATACATGGCGTAAGTAACATCGAGTAGTAAGTGTGCTGCTGTTGCACACGTTACATGGGGGGGAACGTCGTCATCCACGTCGGCAGAAGTCGCAGCAACGCCGCCGACATCTCACGAGCATTCGTTCTCTTGACCCACTTACTTTTCCCTGATTCGACGGCCCAGATTTGCTTCCTGCCGTGTCAAACGACGCCGTCGATAGGATCGACACTGGCGAACCGACAGACGATCCGTCCGATAGATCGTTCTTTTCTACGCGTCGATCGTTTCAATTGAAATGTTCCGGTAACCCTTCGTTACGTTCCCGGGCTCGTAAGAAAATCCAATTATAGATACTTCTCGACCGGTTGAAACTTGTTTTCGTGAAAAATCGGGATAAAAATAAATCCGACCGGTGGAAATTGAACGTTCGGAATTACACTATTCAACGGGGACGTTTTATGGGATAATTAACAAGGTTCGTGTAAATCGTCCGGCTCGAGACAGAAGGCGGTGCACAGGTTTTTAACGTTCGAATGGTCGCGCGATCAGTGGCGATAGTCTCTTGTTGTTTTTTTTTTCTTTCCTCCCGTCTTTCCGATCGCGTTCGATTAAAACGACAGCTGATTTCGCCGGGACACACCTGGCGGTCGTGATTTCAAACAGCCGTGCTCGAATTGGATCGGCGCCAAGGTTGCAGCCGTGTTACCTGAAAAGAGGTTCGAAGAGAAAAGCGCGCGCGCGCGAGCGAACGAGCAAACGAGCGATGCCGGTGCTGAATCGCGGTGAAATTTTACTCCGTTCCGATCGACGTATCGATTATAGTGGCAAAAGAACAGCGTGTACCGGCGGAAATGGAATTAATTATCTTTCATTATTATCGTTCATTGATCGACGGTGCCTTACCTACGGCAATTCCTCCGTCATTGCTGCACTAACAATAAGATCCGAGACTTTCCCTAATTGAAAGTGTTCTCGAAGTGTACCAACGTGTTTAACCTCGTTCCAAAAGAATCCCTCGAACGTCGTCGCGGTCGATCTTAGAAATCTCAAACGGGAAAGCTTTTACAGTCGAGCAACTAACTTTCCGTGAAAGTTTTTTCTCCTCTCCCTTCCCGGGCGACGATCGCTTCGACAGAAACGATGGAAATTGCCGGAAGAATTATTCGTTCATGCGTTAAACTCATCCGTACTTATTATTATTATTACACCGTTACAACGAACGAAACCGCGACTTACTTAATTCCACGTTACACCATCTACTCTACGCCCTCTATCCCGTAACGATCTATCAATTCGTTGTTTAAACACTCCGAGAAACGAAAATGTCAGATCTCTTATAATACCGTCTGTAAGTGGAACACGCGAATCTTAAACGAGTATACTTGCAAATACGATCTGTCTCTCTCTCTCTCGGACGGCAGTAGTATGTATCCCATACGTGTAATCGCCCGGTAAGAATAAAAAAAAAAGAAAGAGAGAGAGACAGAGAGAGAATCTGTATAAACGAACGGTGACAACGCGCGCGCACACGCTGATATACTCGGCAGACCGCGCCGCGCTGAGTAAAAGTGTGCCGGATTGTATAATCGAACGTGAATAAGCAAAATGTTACGCCATAGCGATTTGGTAACTTTGCGGGGCGCCCCACCAGGGCCGTGTTCCCATTGCGGTGGCCGGACAACGGCGGAGGCGGAGTCCGCGGCCCGATGGAAAATTCAACCTGCTCCTAAGGGCCCGCGCTCGCAGGGACCGCGACACGGTTTTGATAGACCGCCGCACACACGATCGGTTACGAGATTGCATTAGATCTATGATATATCGCGCCCCGTAACGTACACTTCATTGCCATCCGGTTGGAAAAATATGTGTGTGTACCTGGGTGAAAAGAGGTCGTCTTTTACAACGACGGGAAAGTATTTCAATAGAGATTTTTCCTTTATCTCACTTTGTCGCTGCATCGAGCCGCGTAAGGAATGGAAGTGAGACGTGTATTTTGAAAGTGATGAAAATCCACCGGCTTTTTTGTTACGAAATATGTTATACCGGAGTTCTGTGATAGATGTGTATACATATACACGTGTATCGGTAAATACAGATTTAGTTTCTTTATATGTATTAGTTGAATTCGATAGTTTTCCTTCCTTATGTTTTTAAATTGAACTTTCATCACACTCGAAACGAGCGTCTGAACGTTTGGTTATTATGTGCGCATGGTAAATGGTGTCGGGTAGATTACATGAATATATGTATTTTATCATTTGTATCGGCGCGGACGGTAATAACAAGCAAGGGGAACGAGCAGTTAATTGTTATTCATCGTTTGATATATCGTCCAGCGTTCCGATTGGTTTTTCCGTCGGACTTGGAAATTGGAGTAGTTTATTTAATTGTGTATAATGACCGGAGTTTTACTTTCATGTCATTGCTATTCGACACGGCGTTCGTTAGGTTGGTCAACGATAAGACCGGAACGCGAAACGAAATTTTATTCGCCTAGGCTCTTTCACCGTCGTTTACGCGATCCGTTTTCCTCGAATAAACGACATTCTGAAAATCCGGGTCCGGTGCACGGGAACAGCCGCCGGTTCGCGGTGCTCTGCATGTGCGAACTTTCGCACGTTTGCCAACTGCCGCGAAGTTTTTCCGTTATTTTGCCAAACCAGATTCGCCATCGGCCCCTTTTATCTAGAACGTGCGGACCAAATAAACATCGGAAATAGCCGCGCGCGGTTTTAAAGTTCACCGTTCCGATTATCCTCGTGATTTTTCAAAAAAGAAAAACTCACGCGTACAATTATACTCTGCGCTGATTTTCTAATCGATTCTCCCCACCGCGATAAAATCGCCACGTTCGTCGACCGACCGTATATACCTTTATCACGATTGTAATATACATATATATATATATCCAGGTTTTTACTACTTGTCACTTCCGAAACACATAAAACGTGTGAAAGTGTGCTCGCCGGCGAAGAAAACGATTAAACTATTAACGAAGTAAAACCGTCGACGCGGTTTCATACGAGAGGCGCCACGTACGACGAGAATAGATACGTGGGAAAGAATAGACACCGAGGGCTATTTTCACCGGGGATCATCATCGAACCGCGATTCGTCTATCGGGGAGGGTCGGGAACGTGTGAAAGACCCTTTAGGCATGTCGAGAACGAAAGTTTCGTACGGTAGAACGCCTGCCAACCAACGTGGCATACATTTCGATGTTGAGGACGAATCGCTGCAAAGCGTTACAAGGTTCGATAAAGCGATTGAATCACGATTAAACCCTTTGCGATGCAATCCTGCCGTTTGGCAACGTGAAATTTATTCCGTTCTAACGAGCGTATACAAACGTCGTCACATCCACCGGCGTGCTAATTACAAACCGAATAATCATCGTACGATAACACGTATAGATATCACATTTGGAAAAGAACAAAAAAAAAACGACGACGAAAGGTAAAGAATCGTATCGCGTCAAGGCGATAACCGATTTCTTTATTAGAATTCGTAAATATTAATCGTACGCCGGCTCCACGAGCGTCGTCCGAATGAATTAACATTTTAATTCCGTCGACGACGATATCCGAAACAGTACGGAGGCGCGCACCTCCGCCGCCCTCTCTTTTCGCGATTCGCCTTCTCTATCCTATTTCTCGTTTCTTTTTTTTTCTCTCTTCCGTTCGTCGAGCAATTCGAAAAACAGTTCGCGAGTTATTTAAAACCCCGAAGTGCGGTTGGTTTCGCGGCGCACGTAACAACGCACACGAATCCTCGCGAGTGTCGTCGTCGTCGTCGTTTCGGTCATGTGATCCGCAGGAACCGCGGAGTTTTCTGTCTCGTCACCCGGTACGGGGGAATTTTTTTTGGCACCCGATCTCTCACGGACGTCAAGAGAAAAAAAAAGAAGTGAGGAGAGAGAGAGAGATTGCACGAAATTCGCGTGTTTGGGAACCGAGCCCACCGCTGGATCGAGGATGTCCTGGTTGCCCTAGATCAAGTACTTCGCGGATATTTTTAAAAGATCGCCAGACGCAAAGCCGCGCCGACGTAATTTGCGCGCGCGAGAGAACGCTAAAGTCAGATGGATAAAGAACAGAGATCGACGGGAAGTCGAGGAGGGGGTTGAGAGATGGTATCGGGGGAAATCGAAGAAAAAATAGAACGTACAGCGAGTTGGGATCACCGTCGAATAACAACCGCTTACGAAACGCCGCGATGGAAAGAGGAGAGAAAGAATAAAGGAGAAAAAAATACACACACGGTGAGAAAATCTCCAAGGAATTGACTTTTAGATTCGACTCACGACTCTCTATGATTTCTCTTTATCGTCGATTTCTGCCGTTATTTGGTAACGATCGAATAAATGATTGTCAACCTCGAATGATACGAATCAACAGATATATTACGTTGACGATCCCGTTGCACTTGTCTCTTATCTATGTGAATCCTGCCAGGCGATTTCTTATGGAATTCGGGATTTCCAGATATCCGTCCGGTCGTTGTACCGTCGCCCGACGTGCAACGGGCTAATTTCTTTGGTCTTTTATTTGCCTCGTTTCTTTCGCGCATGTTAATCGGTCGTTCGTATGCGTGTTTCGTATTGTCATTCGCGACACGGCAATTCGTTCCGCGTAGTACCGCGAACAGCATCGTACGGCTCCGGGATCGATTCAGATTATTCCGCGCCACGCGATTAAGATGCGGCGCGAAAACATCTTTTTCCAGTTGCATACCGGCTCAATGTAAATCAAGCCACTTATACAGCTGCTCGTTATCAGTCACTATAAACCGGTCTAGTGTACCGACGTATTTTTCTACCTGGTCGGAACCTTCGCGATTGAAATCTTGTTTGGTACGAGCAATCCACGGCCGATAATAAGATAATACGAGGAGACGCATCGCTGCCAGATAGATGATCGATCATTTTCACAGTTTTATTATCGATCGTTGTCGAAGACATCGCGTAAACGAGAAAAACAAAACGACGCAGAGGTGATCTACCTACCAAGGCGTCTCTGCGAACGCCATTATCGTGTATACACGAACGAACGAATGGATGTAACAGAAAAAATTAATTAATCATTAATATTCCATTCGTAGGTGATTATAGGAGAAGATAACGAAAAAAAACATTGCGAAAAGTATGTGGAAGTCGGTCGCGGCACCCTGAAAGGGTCGTGCGCGCTCTTACGTAACGCGCTTCGCATAGCAGCGAATAGCAGCGAGTAAAAATAAAGGAACGAAACGTGATGCAGAGTGGATTCTGAGCATAGACTGGGTCTAGGTCTAGGTCGACTAGGCGGGGCATATGGCATACCTATATCTGTGTCGCCTATACGTATAGCACTCAGTTTCCACCCGCGAGTTTTCGATTCCCCAGATTCATTTCCCTGATCGTATCACAGTTTAACAGAAAATCATTCTCATTCATTTTACATCTATTAACCAGTTAAGTGTGTTTGACGACTATTTCGGCAAATTTTTAGATATCGACCTGAATCTTGTACCATTGTTTTAGTTAGGAAATTCTACGGTAGAACAATGTATAATAGTTGTACTTTTCGAAAATTTAATTTTTCGCAAAAATCTGAAGGGGGTAGGTCAGGATTTTTTGCGATTTTCGTAAATCGCTCGCCATTTCCGTAATTTTTGAGATATCAATCTGATTCTTTCTGCATCTTATTCGGCTTCGGATTCCGCGTCCAAAACGGCCAGGATCATTTTAATAGCTCAAAAATTACGGAAATGGCGGGCGATTTACGAAAATCGCAAAAAATCCTGACCTACCCCCTTCAGATTTTTGCGAAAAATTAAATTTTCGAAAAGTACAACTATTATACATTGTTCTGGCGTAGAATTTCCTAACTAAAACAATGGTACAAGTTTCAGAGCGCTATCTTTAAAATTGAGCGAATGCCGAACGAAAAACTGCTCCAATTTGACGATTTTTCGCGGTTTCCGTAATTTCTTCATCATTTTCGCAATTGTTTAGATATCAAAATGATTCTTTCCCTGTCGTATTCGGCTTCGAATTCCGATTCCAAAACGTCCTCGATTATGTTAATATCTCAAAAATTGCAGAAATGACGAGCAAATTGCGAAAATCGCGAAAATTCGTCAAATTCAACCAGTTTTTTGGTCGGCATTCGCTCAATTTTTGAGATAGCGATCTGGGACTGGTACCATTGTTTTAGTTAGGAAATTCTACGGTAGAACAATGTATAATAGTTGTACTTTTCGTAAATTTAATTTTTCGCAAAAATCTGAAGGGGGTAGGTCAGGATTTTTTGCGATTTTCGTAAATCGCTCGCCATTTCCGTAATATTTGAGATATCGATCTGATTCTTTCTGCATCTTATTCGGCTTCGGATTCCGCGTCCAACACGCCTTGAATCATTTTAATAGCTCAAAAATTAGAGAAATGGCAGGCGATTTACGAAAATCGCAAAAAATCCTGACCTACCCCCTTCAGATTTTTGCGAAAAATTAAATTTTCGAAAAGTACAACTATTATACATTGTTCTACCGTAGAATTTCCTAACTAAAACAATGGTACAAATTTCAGATCGCTATCTCAAAAATTGAGCGAATGCCGACCAAAAAACTGTCATAATTTGGCGATTTTTCGCGATTTTCGCAACACACGCTGGTGCGCGCTCTGCACAGAGATCGCCACACTTAACTGGTTCATAGTATCGTTCAGATTAGTCAACTGGGGCAATAAAAAAAGAAACGTCCGCCAGTGTATCGAAACACCCAGTACGTAACGCGTAACACGGCTTATCCCAATGGAAATGCGGGAACGCGGCTGACCGTTCTGTCGGCTAAAACGAAAAAAATTCCATCGCAATAATTAACATAAACTCCATAACGTTATCGCGCGGTAAACTCGTCCGGTTGTCGCGATGGCCGCGAAAGTGCGTCGCGACGCGTTTCCTTTAACTATGTATTATACATACTAGACGCTCGCCTCGTTTCTCCCGGGTCGAAGAGAGGAAAAGCGTCCAGGCGGAGCTGCACGGCTAACAGGTGCAACAAAGGCGCGCGACGAGGCAAAAACAAAAGGAGCGAAACGTGTGCCGCGGCGAGGCTAGGCTAGGTAGGTCTAGGTGTAGGTCTAGGTCGACTTGGAAGGGGTGCGGCGGTCTACTTCCTGACCGAGTAGGAAGAGAATCGCCTTTTCTCTTTGGAAATGCCTGTATGCTTATCGCTCGAAACTCGATCTCTCCGTAAAAAGTATGCAAATGCGACTCCGCCGTGCTACGCGTATAACGTTGTCTGCCGACTGCAAAAAAATAATTCATCCTCTTTGTCTCTCGCTACGACGATCATCGCGTTCGAGTATAATTTAACCCTACGGTCTGAAATTTTATCCATTTTCAATAACACACGATGATTTATTAAATAGGCGACGAGGATATCCTTCTTTTATATTTTCGTTTTATCGTTATTCATTCTATGATCCGTTTTATATACGTTCATGTATTTGCAAACAAAGCGCGACTGCTTAAGTGTCTTCCGGTAATACATGATTGTAACGACTTGTTGTGGTTTTCTTTTTTTATTTTGATAGGGAGAGACAGAATGAGAAACGGAGAGAGGGACAGAGAGAGAGAGAGAGAGAGAGAGAGAGAGAGAGAGAGAGAGAGAGAATTTTTGTGTGTCGGTGAAACGGTACGCGGGAGAAAATGAAAGCGCGAAACGGTAAAGTGCATTCACACCGTTTCGCACGTGACAGTTACGCTGCCATCGTTGCTGATTAACGTCGTCTTAGAGCGCCGGAAGCATAGACGGTGTCGGATTTTATTGTAGGCCAAGACACGGAGAGGTTTATAAACTGCAAGGGAAGCAGGAAATAACGTTTCGTCGTAAATTCGACACGATTTTAAAGGGGAATCGACACCGCGTACCGTATTACATACGTGCCCGGGATAGACGTCGGCGTCTTTTTCCACGGTTTTATGTTTGTAGAAAAAAAATAGAGAAAAATTCGTATCGCTCCTTCATTTTCTTTTTGCTTTTTCGAGAACACTCGTATACCGTTGCGTACGTCTGGCTTTCTACAACAGAACGTAATTACGGACGATGTGAATTCTGTTACAAATACTGTGATCCAATAATAAGCACATAGTTCCTTTAAATAGCGGTACGCCGTTGAATATTCATGAGCAAGTTAAACCTCCGCGCGGAATTCGTTACGATACCGCGAGGAAGGTTATGGAGTTTAAATAGTTCGGCTGAAATTCCACGATTTTTGCGCATTTGAAAATACGCGAATATCAACCTGTCGAATACAACGCGATGCTACTTCCATTCATTATTCCCCCGAAAAATCTCGTCCGTTTAAATAAACTCCGCTCTACCGCGGTCTGATTAAAACCATAAAAGTTCACAAAAACAAAAAAAAAGAAAAGTCTCTTCGCTACTTAAAGTACAAAGCCTATAAAAAGGAGTGTACTCGACGATCATTTAAATTACCCGAAAATAGTTCCTTGAACACATCCGTCCAATAAAATAGCCGAAAATTACCATGTCCCCGGCTCGATTGCGCGCGCCCGGAATACCAAAGAGCCACCCGAAGGAGTCGCGGTCGCGAATTTTTAAATCCCCGGTCCGGAAACGTACGCGATACGCGACCAATTCCAAACCGTCGAAAATCACCGGGGGCACCGTTGTTACCCAGTAACTCGGTTCCAAGCGTGGAATACAAAAAAGCACGGTGCCCCAGGTCCTTCGCGAATTTTTAAATCGTTCTCCGGAAGCGGTACGACATTTGGCACCGTCGATTTTCGATCCCACTCTCCCTCTTCCTCTTTCTCTTTCTATCCTACCGTCTCTCTGGTTTACGGTACGAAAGAGAAACGAAACGAAAGGAACGGGAACGAGAGGGAAGACGAGACACGGGTTTACAGATAGGCGCAGAGGCAGCCTGGCGAAGCAGGCAGCCAGGCAAGGCTCGCAGCGAGCGTCCTTCCTGGGTCTCTGCCCCTACCGACGTATGTATTGTAGTATTGTATATTTGCAGTGTACATATTATCAGAGCGAGGCTCCGATGTGTGCACTTGTCGGTGTCCCGCGTCTCGTCGTATGCGTCGGGTTTACTCTCTCGCGCACGCTTACATATGTGTGCTTCGCCGCCACCATCACCACCACTACCACCACAACCATCACCACCACCACACCACTACTACACTACCACCGCCGCCGCCACCGCCGCCACCGCCGCCGGCAAAAATGCATAGCGCTGTTGCACCAGACGGTTCTCAACCCGGTTGCTTATTTTATATAGAATAGTAACGTACATACATTGTGTACACGTTAGGATGACTATAAATGTTCGATCGTATTATCGGTAATCCGTTGCAATCGTCTGAAAGACGAATTAGATATAGAGTGTATAATCTGTGAGAAGAGTGTCGGCGTTTTCTTTTTCCGATTCGGTAAAAGCAGAATCCCGCTTGTACGGGGAAAATATTTGCGATGTACGACGATGTTGGGCGGCGATAAAGTTAATCGGAGTAAAGGATGAGAAAATGAGAGAAAGAGAGGGGACGAACGTTCGTAAGCGACGAATAAACGATGCCTCTTCAAGGCCTTCCCCCCTTTTACCCGACACGACTATCGGACCACGTCTGATTGCTCGTCTTAACCTTTCGCCCGGTTCACGGTGTCTCGGATATTTTCGACGTCTTCCGACAATAATTACGCTATCTTCTCGCGAAGTGTACTCGAGAAGAGTACGTCGAACGGGCAACGTAACAAGTGTAGATTCGTGGAGAAGAAACGTGCGCGCGTATTGGTCGCCCGGCTGAATGTCGCTTCCGGTATCGTGCTCAATAGAATTTCCTTTTAAATTTTCGACCGCGACTGTTCGATGATAATCTAGTTTTAGATACCGTACGGTGGAGCACAATGATAAAAACAAATTTAGATGTCCGATCGAGCGTGCTCGTTCTAAGATAATACATATACGTCACCGTTGTTATCGGTTCTGGTAAAGCCTCTCTTCTCTTACTCTTGGCTGTGAATAAACCGCGAGCCTTTAAACTCGTCGCAAGTTATTTTAGAATTATATATTCAAGCATCTTCCACCGATAAAATATAAATATATATATATATGTATATATTCATTTATTTATCTGTTACTTCCTCGAACAGGAACGATCACGAATAACACAGCGGTGTCGGTGACGTGCCGCTAATCGTCGCTAAAATATTTTCTCCCGCTTGCCATTTACAGAGCAAATATTTTCCAGCTCGCACGTTTGGATCTTTCCTGTTTCTTCGAGTTTCGAAAATTATTGGCCGGCCGTTCGTTCGCCGGTCCGTCATGAGGATCACTTTCCTTATTCCTATTATACTAGCTCACGCACGCCCTCACATGTGCGCGCGTACACGTGCACCGAGCCGAGGATGCACATGCATACACGGGGGCCTCTGTCGTCGTTGAAAGAACGAGGGTTAGGGACGAGGAAGGGTTTGGGGATGGGGGCGGGGAGGGGGGCAGCGGACAGAATAGCGAAGAAGGGATAGAGGGAGAAAGGGAGACGGATAGAGGAGAGAGGAGAGAGGGAAAAGAGCTGCAGCTAGAGTACCACGCGAGTATAACGCCGAAGGCACGTATCGGCGGTTTTAGCGAGGTATAGACGGTGACCTTGTCGCCGGCAATTCACCCCGTCTGTCTCTCCTTTCTCTGTCTCTCTCTTTTTCTCTCTATCTCTCTCCTTCGCGCTCTCTTTCTCTCTCTCTCTCTCTCCCTCCCTCCATTGACCCTCTCCGTCGCCCCTCTCCGTTCCCTTCGCCTGGCATCGTTCCTCGACATCGCTGCTGCACCCCTTCTCTCTCTCTCTTTACCTCTTCTTCCGTCTCCCCGCAATGGTGTGATCGTTCTATCCCTGTTTCGCGTATGTTTCCTCGTCTCGTTCTCGCACACGGGTTGCACCGTAGACTTATCGTCCTCGTTGCACTCGTCACGGCCGACGTAATCGCGTCTTCGTTCGCGGGTCTATCTCCGACCCTTTCTCTCTTTCGCGAACGCGAACGTGTGTATACGTGTTACCGCGTACGTACGTACACGTATCGTACGGTCTTTTATGTGTGACAATGTCCTTCCTTCTTTCGCCGGGCGGCGTTGTTATTTTTTGTCTCTCTTTTCGTTTCGATCTCACTCGTGCGCCACGAGAGAAGAGTTTCGTTCGTCTTCTCTTCGTCTTCCCCGGCACGGTGTGCGATCGTCGTTTTCTTTTCCTCGTTTTCGTATGTGTGCGCCTCTCTTTCTTCCCGCGCCGCTGCTATGCATCGTAGACGTATTGTTCCTCGTTGCACTCGTCAGAAGCGATACGATCGCCTCTTCCGACATGTACACTGTTTACCCGCGACGATGTTACCTCTTTCTTTCTACCAATTTTTCGACTTGTTTCGTTCTTTTTTCGCGAATATACGGGAAACATTGTCGCGTCCAGCATACATACCTACATACGTGCGTACGTATGTACGTTACTCGTTACACATCCCGTCGTCGTCTCGGGTAATTGCTACTTGCTCGATTCTTCTTTAGCATCCTTCTTTTCCCGTATAAAAGAAAAATCTCATCCCCTGTGCCTCGGTGTTTCTAGTACGACGCTCCGTTTCACTCGGAATCAAGAGAGATACGGGATGGCTTTGTCGTTTCGCGCGGGAAACACGAGCGTTTTTCCTTGTCCCGCATCTCGCGTTCGCGGATACGTTTCCCGTCTTCGTTGCACCGTGTAATCGTATGTCCGCCTCTCTTCTCTCTCTCTCTCTCTCGCTCTCTCCATCTCCCTATCCGACGTTTCCTCCATCGCGTACACGGAACTGTTTTTCGTCTCGCTTCCGCGCGTTTATGCCGCGAGTTAAAGGTCTCGCTCTCGAGTGAATCGCGCGTACATACATACATACATACATATGTTCGTGGGTACCGTATATACACGCGATAAAAAAAAAGAATCAGGAGGAGTCTCTCTGTTCTGCATTTCTGTACGCGCGTTCACTTTCGTTCGCGTACTTACATACACATACGTACGTACGTTACATACATGTATCTCCTCTTCCTCGATCGGTTTTTCCTTCTCCCCGTTTCCCCATCGATCTCTTGGTCGCGCACATTTCTTCCCTGTTCCTCTTTGGTTTCTCTTTCTCCGGTCACTTCTATTGGTCCGCGCGTAGTAAAGTTCGTTTCTTTCTTCGATTCTCGTTATCTCTAGTCCATCCTGTTCTTCCTGTCTTTAAGAGGCACAGTACGCACACGTGTGTATGTATGCATACATGTATGTACGTGTGTATATGTGTAGAGACGTCGCGTAGCTCGAGGCGGCTGCTCCGAGAGCAGGAAAACGCTGATCGGTGGGTTCTATTCGAAACGACATCACTTTTATGCAACTTCTCGTTACAAGAATCCGCGACGTGACCACGTAATCAAACGCGTCGAATTTCGTAACCGATCGACGATGAATTAAATCTGTTCGGCGCCGATAGTGATAATCTGCCCGCCGCCGCACGTTCCGCGAATCCGCGAAAGTCACACGTGCTGTTTATTATACACATGTATTTTGTTTATATTAAAGATCCGCGTGTGATACTTAATTGGTAAAGTTCGGCGCCGGTCGCCGTGGGTTTTATCGAGCGCAATACCGAATGCCCATTATCGTACGAAATAAATTCGAACGTTGGAAAGATTAGTGCCGGAAAAAGAAAGGGGCGGCGATCGCGGCGGTCGGAGGGGTGGGAGGGGGGAGGGAGAGGGGGTCTTACGTAACCGGCAGAAATTACGAGTAACTAAAGAGAGTCGTTCTCATGTAACAGGGCCCGCGATGACGCAACGGCCGATCTTTTCTCCGCTCTCGAGCAGCTTCTCGACTTCCTCGATAACATACCTTCTGATCTCGCCGCAAATCATTAACGCACTCCTCCCACACGTCGGAGAAAGAAAGAGAGAACGAGAGAGAAAGAGAGAGAGTGAGAAACGTGGCAGAGAGTGAACTTGTGTATGTGTGCGTGCATGCGTGCGTGGGCACGTGTAAGTACACTCCGTTTGTGCGTGAGCCACGTCGAAAATTGACAATTTCAAATGATTCATTTCCGGCGGTCCGTGGGGACCGATTCTCCTCCTTCCCGTCGTCGTGTCTCGTCTCTGAAGAGAAACAGAGAGAAAGAGAGAGCGATAGACAGAAAGGGAGACAAAGCAAGGGAGAGAAAGAGACGGATAAAAGAATAAAAAACAGAGACGGAACGTGTGAGAGAGAGAGAGAAAGAGAAAGATAGTCGGCGGGTCCAAGCGAGGCGGGTCTCCTGTCGGGACGCGAATTCACATACACACACATACACGTATATACACACACACGCCCGCGTCTAAATATAATGCGCACCGTGTTGTGTAGCCGAGAGAGACCCGCGCACGGTTTCTCTCGTTCGTTCGTTCGCTCGTTGCTTCGTTCGTTCGGTTCGTTTCGTTTCGTTTGGTGTCCTCTTCCCCGAGCCGCACGCAGCTGCATCGTCGGTGCATACTGCACGCACACGCGACGTTGCAGCCAGCCTAGACCTAGACCCACTGAGCTAGCCTAGACCCGCGGATATATATGGTCGGGTGGGGAGGAACAGGAAGATGAGGGAAGGGGAGAGAGGGAGGGCTGTCTCTAGTACTATCGGAGAAAGTGAACGGACGTCAAGTACTACATACGCTGTGTGGTAGTTCCGCACAAACGAAACTTTTCGTGTCACGCGATCGAGTACACGGTATACGTGTATGTATACCTACACACGTACGTGTATATACACCTGGATTCGACTATTTCTGTGGACTTTTTCATGTTTCTTTATTTTTATACCACCGGTTTTCCTTCTTTTTATTTCCTTGTACGTATTTTTCTTTCCTTTCTGACCTCTCTCCTACTTCTCTCTTTCTTGCTCTCCCTATGTCTATCTATCTCTGTGACTTTTGCCATATCGCTTTCTCCTCTTCTCTTCCGTTTCTCGCTTGAAATCGCCTTCTTCCCTCGACCGATTCAACGGATCGCCTCCCCGCATTATTATTACAACAGTAGGCTCTCTCTTTCTCTCTCCGTCTCTTTCTGAATTCTCTCTCTCTCTCTGTCTCTCTTTGAGCTCTCCGCGACCTTGCGAGCCGAGTGCCCGAGATACCGTCGTTCCGTGCCATCGAACGCGGCCCCCGATCTTTCTATCTCGATCACTGTCAGGAGATGCTTCCAAGTACCCGAAGGATTTTCAAACGACTACTTCTATTCCTAGTTGTCGACGTTCCGAGTGTCACGTGAAGTTTCTTGCCCGATCGTCGGTCACAGAGGTGGCTACACGATTATATAACGATCGTTCGTAACGTAACGGGCGAAAGATATTGATTTACGGTGAAACGACGAGAGAGTATTAACTTATTTACATTCTTACTGCAATCGTTATCTTATTATTGTAATTATTATATGCCGCGATAAGCCACTCCTCCCCATGTGATCCATGTCAGCAGCACTGACCCAAATCATCTCCCGGTTCGTCGTCGTGGTTTTTATCGGTTTTTTTAGCAAACGAGGACCGCGGAGTTTTTGGCGATTGTCAACCGGGGTTATCTTTCGCGGCCGCGATAACAGAGTTCCTACCGAATTTCAGGAGTGCACCGTCCTTTACAACGCTAATCTCGTCGCGCAACACAAGCAGCACCGGCTTCAATGTTATCAGATAATTTCTTGCGTAATGTCCCCGACAAGACTCCGTCGGCACACGCAACGATTGTAAATCTACGTTTCTCGACGATCGCTGTCTCTCCCCCTCTCCCCCCCCCCCCTCTCTCTCTCTCTCTCTCACGCGTATTTTCAGCTACATTTCGCAACCTCGAAATCCACTCCGTTCCCGCGTATCCGCCCGAACGTTAAAGCTAGACGCATCTTTCACGATTCCGCGGGGATCCGAGTAAATCATAAAGAAACAAACGAACAAAAGAAAGAAACGGGACTCTTCCCAGAAAGATAGAAAAGAAGAAGTAGCGAAAGTTAAACTTGAAAGTGGTTACTTCCTAACCGTCGTTTATTCTCGCCCGACTGTCGGGTCGTGTACCGTCTGAGAGGATCTTATAAAGCGATTATGAATTCGAAATATGTGACTTGCAACGCGGGCGACTCGGCAATGAAACTACTCAATTAGGAGCCACTAAATCAAAGGGTTAAATCCAACCCCGGCCTGGGTAGTAAAACCCGCGGGGACTTCTCCAGCGGATTTAGATCGTCGGTGGGGGTACATACCCGACGGAGACACCGTCGAGTATTACCTCCCCGCCTCTAAATTCGGTATCATCCGACCATTAAACATCCCGGGTGTATTTCGCGCCACCGAAACCCCGTTCCCTCTCTTTTCCGTGCGTTCTTCTGGATCTCTCTTTCTCCGTTTCACGCCATTTCCACCAACTCTCTCCGTCGTTTGCAAGAAGTTGCGCCCACCGAGAGTGCGCACGATGGTCACTGACCTCGCACACGTCGTGTCCGCGACGACGGAAGAGGAGTCACGCATTCTTCCCATTCGCCCGTCGTCGTCTTGACCTCTGTCCGCCGGCGAACGAAAAGAATGCGTGCGACGTAGGCAGCACACGCGTTGGATTGGTCCGGGAATACAGACACTCTATCTCTCTCTCTCTCTCTCTTTCACTCTGTCTGTTTCTTTCTACTCTCTTTTCTACTGCCGTATACGTTCACTGGGTGTCCGAAAAGTACCGGCCATCCGGATCCTGTTACCGTGAGGAAGGGGGTAGAAGACCATCGGGAACACCCATTTCGGGGACCCAGTTTCATGTTGTACGGTTATTTAATGGAGCTGGATTTCGACGAGAAATTCCGTACGGCCGGTTTTGAAACATATAGCTAGAACGTATATTGTCTATACGTCGTTTAATTAGCATTTATAATGGAAATGACGCGGTCAATTTTATTCCCCCGTGGTTCCCTCGGAACGGTGTCTGCCCGACGAAAGAGTTAATGACTACCAAGTAGCCGGTGTATACGCACGCTAGACTGGTCTGGAGATGGAAACGTACGGCTGGACGTTCCGTGCATTTATAATGAGTGGATGTTTTAAAGTATCGTTAGGTGTTTTTTTTATTTTGTTTCGTTCTTTCTTTTTTTTTATATAATGTTTCGCGGAATCTCACCGGGAAAAATTCAACGATATAACTTCATTCGTGGAAACAACGGGCCTTTGTATAGTGAATTTAATGACGGCGATAAATTGAAGTAATTGGTCGTAATACGTGGGTAATTATATATTAATTTTAATAATCCATAACGCACGAAATTATGAGAGCGTTCGGGGTCGTGGTAGCGTGTATCGTTCGGGTTGGACGTCGCTTGTAATACTTATGGGGCACCATGTAGACTCGTATATGTCTACCTATAAGCAGAATAATGGCCTGCAAGGAACATAGGTGCACCACCGAGTCTTCGTCGTCGGCCGTCGAAGGATCGAGACTTCCGGATACCAGGCGAGCCCGCTACAAAGAGCTATCCACCACGATACGTGCAGCAGGAAACTAGCAATAAGAATCCCATCGAACGATCGACGAACTCAACTAAGAAACGTATCCTGCAAACGATGCACGCTCCGTGATACTTCGTCCAAAGAAATGTCTCGAGTTATAAATTGCGGCTATCATTCACTTCGCTCCCGATCGCGGCGTGTTTTTACTATTGTTTTACGTATGAAAATGGTTATTGCCAATGGTGTGCGATATTTCAACGCCGATACCCGTGATAAACCGGGGATTAAAGACATGGTAGGGGGAAACTTTGGGGTATTACTTTCAACGTAAATTGTAACGACGAATTATATTCTGAGCCCTCTAGTCGATGATTCGACGGTGTAATTTCTTTCGTCGTTATTCACACGGTTGTGCCTGTTTGTAAAAGAGTATTATTGCACACGAGGATAGAATAGGGAGAGGAGAAGCCAGGCGATCGCCGCAGAATCTCAAAACCCACACGTTTGACGTACGTTTTATAGGCAGTCAAGGTGGACGCGTAGAAAAACCACCTCGAGCTCTCCAGACGTAAATCTCTCTTTCTTTTCGTTAGCATCGGGAACGGCCGGTGGTATTCTTGACACACGGAGGAAAACAGCGAGAAATACGTGTCCCGCCCACGACTATTGCAATCGCGTAAACAATTTTCGATGTTGCTCTCCGCGGAAGATCGAGAAATAAACGCTCCGGTACGAACTTATTCGATTCTTTTCGTCTTCTCTTTTTGCATCCCCGTATCAAAGTATATACGCAATGCTCGTTGTTATATCTTTACACGTACACACGTACTGTACAGTCAGGTACGTACGCGTATCTACGTACGTGTATAGATAGTACACAGGTACGAATTTCATCGCGTACGCAGCCGAAGGCGTAAACGAAATTCCGGTTTATGTTGCAGTTTAATTTCCCATGCAGCAGCGGCGGTATCTCCGCGCGCGCGCGCTCCTCTATTCTCTCTTCCCCCGATATATTCTTTATCCCTTTCCGGGTGCCGAGAGAGACAGAGGGAGACGCTCATACACGTGCGCGCAAAGCGGCTCGCAATTTGAACGGGTTTCGGGGTTAAAGATAGTAGCCCGAGGCAGTAGGGTAACATAATAGGCCGGGATGGGGGTCTGGGTCTAACGAGAGAAAGAGAAAGAGAGTAAGAGAGCGCGAGAGAGGAACGACTCGACGTCGAGACACACGGCGGTGTGTTGTGTGTAGTAGGGAGAGATGCAGGAGAGAAACGAGAGAGAGAGAGAGAAAAAACGAGAGATCGAGACAGAGAGAGTGAAAAAGAGATACACACCGAAGAGCAACGGGGAGACTCGAAGAGAGACAGAGAGAAAGAGATAGATAGAACGTGTTGGGTACAGCGGAGACGGGTGATAGAGAGAAAGAGAGGAAACGTCGCGGTGTGTGTGCAACACGGTGCATCGGACTAGCCAGTCGCGAATGGAGGTGGAGGAGAGAGAAGGAGGAGAAGGATAGAGCAGTTAAGTTAGTCTGTCGGTCAGTGACTGCCTGACTTTCCCGGCGCAGCTGAAGGTCAACTCTCCCCTTCTCTCGACCTCATCCTCATCCTCCCTCTTCTCCGCCTCCTCTTCTTCTTCCTCCTACCCACTCCACCACCCGCTGAACCGCTGCCGTTGCCTCTCCGCCGCTACCACGCTCCACCAACACTGCCCAGCCCATCTTTATCCTACCCTTTCCCCTCTGTCTCTATCTTTCTTTCTTTATTTATCACTCCCTCTCTTTCTCTCTCTCTTTCTCTCAGACACACATACACCCTCGTAGCATCGTACTCCTTCGATACGCGTATATGCACTCGCACCGCTATACGCGCCAGCTCTAAACCTATGTCGTACTTATATACATACATGTACAAACCGAACCATAATCCACGACCGCTTTGTTTATGCCGTACGAACACTTTCGGTGTTCCCTCCTCTTTCTTTTTCTCTCTCTCCCTCTCTTGCTCTATCTTTCTCTCGCTCTCCGTCTTGCTCTTTACGCCGTGTCATTCTGTCCTTCTCTTTGCCTCCTCCCTCCTCCGTATCGTGGTTGAGGGTCATTCGTGCACTTAGGTGCACGCGGAATTCCGCCTCTCGAAATCCTGGTACGTGAGAACTCGCCTCACGCGACTATGCGCCCTACCGTGTCTCTTCGATTCCCTTGTGTGCGTATTGTAGGTAATAAAGCCTTTCTGCCGATCGAATTCGCGTTTCCCCCTTTGGCTCTCATTTCGTTCGTTTTGTCTCTGCTTTATTTTTTCCCCCTTTATTTAGATTCGTCCGAGGTGTAAGTATACGTACGTTGTTTTCGCGTAGGTGTGCGGGAGGGTATTTCGTTCTGGCATTCGTGGCCGACTGTACGGTGTTGCGATAACGTCGGTTATTACGGGTGGATTAAATAAATTTTTTTTACTGGGCTATCTTTAGCAATGTTGCTATCTCGTATAATGTTGTATCACTCGATTGAATTCTGTTATCAACGGTGTTGGCGGAGATACGGGTTTACGCGTTCCGCGGCGAGGGATAACGGTGCGTTCGTTGGTACAGTAATTCGTCCGAAGGAAATCGCACGATAACTCCTGTATATCTGAGGCATTCGATTGGATGGCTATGCGAGAGAGTCCGCGATAATGGGACTCCGGCTACATACGTCTCCCGCTAAATGACGGGTTCGCCGCTATTAGCGTCAACCACTGTATATCTATCACTTTCCTCTCTCCTCATTTTTGCGCTACTTATATATCTGCCGCTCGCGTATCGCTGCTGGATATTTTTATTGCTGCGGAAAAGATAAAATTAGTGCTGTACATCGGCGCCACGGCTCGTCGTTGATCGATAAATTATAAATAAAAATCGATACGTAGTATTTTATTTAAATAATTGACTACTACGTTATCAAGATTATAATCTTCTTATAAATTGATAATATAAGAGAGAGAGATCTTAGCTATCGTTGAATAACGAATATAAATATTCTAAACTTCGAACTGGTAAATATCTACGGTCGGAATTTAGGTTCGGGGGTAGGGAAAGATCACGGAATTTCTCAGCCAATCATCCGTCATCGGTACGTGAGAATCCGTTCTCCTCTACGAAGGCACCAGGGATATACCTCTTCCGTCGCCCTCACTTTCAGCATACCTCTTTTTACCCCTTCCTCCTACCCTTAAGCCGATTCGTACGTCCCTGGGTATCCCCACCGCCGTTACGTGTCGCCTCCTCCCGCTTCCCTCTTTTTTTTTTTTATTCTGTCGCTCTCTATCCCTCCCTTCTCGCTATACTTGTACTTCCGGCCGCGAGGCTGGCGCGAAATTCTCGCAAAATAAACGGGAGGCACGGCTCACCCTGAAGAACTCCGCGATCTCTGCACCCCTGGCCCCCCTACCACCGTTAACGTATTTTTAACTATCGACTCGTTACCGAGTCTCTCGCCTAAACTTCCTGCCACCGTCGTCAGGAAGAGGAGCCACGGATTTAGAGAGGAACCAGTGGGGGATGGCGAAAAACCCACTTGTTCCTTCCTACGTTCGTCCCCGCGGCGAAAACGGAACGTTCTCGGTCGCGAGATTCGCCGACGCCGGGATGAGAGAAAGAAAACAGAAAAAAGGAACAAATTCACGGGTGTGTAACGTAACGTACGTTTACGGAATAAAAGATTCGCAAAGTCGCGTCGTGTCCGAAATACAAAAAAGGAACGGGCTGGTTGCAGAATTGGTAGCGAACGTATCGCTGTGAGAATGTATTACAGGCGATCTCGTAATACTCTCTGTTCTCTCCTGTCTCTATACGTATAGGTTTCGATTGCGCAAACGTACGAACGTCAATAGAGACGGAGGGAGAGAATCGTCATAGTAGTATGTACGTTTTCTCTATGCAGCGAGTACAAGCGAAGAGGCTTGCTCTATGCGTCACGAAACAGTCATGTGTTCGCGATGCATCGTCTCTCTAGCGGTCTCCCTTCGCTATACGACGCCCGTGGTATAGGTCAGTGAAGTAGTAGGCTCCCCCACCACGGGACTCCTAGACAACGGGTCTACGATTGACTCATCTAGCCAGTCATACCGCGCGTAAACACGATCCGCTCCAGCTGTTCTCCGCGCTCTCTCGTTCTCTCGATCTTTCTCGCTTCTCTTTCTCTTCTTCCTCCTCCTTTTTCTTCTCCTCCTCCCTCCCCTTTCCCTCTTCCTGCCTTCATCTCTTTTCTCTCTTACGTTCTATGTACACGGATCCTGAGAACAACGGGGCGTTCTCTTTATTTTTAGAGCCACCTCGAAAATTTGGTCCCCTGCTTCCCTTCGTCTCTTTCTCTGATCTTTTTGTCTTCGTTTCGCTCGTTTCTTTTTGGCTTGTTGTTTTTTTTTTATAACGCTCCGGCTCTCTTTCTATCTCGCTCTCTCGGTCTCTCTCACATCTCTTTTGCCTGGCTGGCAGTGGCTCGAAAACCAGAAAAGCTTCTCGGATAGAGGAGAAGAGGAATCGTTCAACCGCGCGCGCCTCCACGGAACTGCACGGGGTATACGACGTAGCAAAGGAGAAGCGGTGAGGAGGAGAGGCAGGCAGAGGAACGAGTTCCGATTTTAGCGCAGTCGCGGCGGCCTCAGAACGAGCGGCGCTATTATGCACTAGTAGCTTGATGGCGTCACCCGTGCAACCTTGGCTCGGGTCAGTCCTCTATCATACTGCAGGCAGAGTTCCCCTACCCCCTTGAGTTTCCCTCTCTTTCTACTTCGTCTCCTTCTCTGTTGCACACGCGGGTTCCCTCTTTCCCTCCTCTCTTCGCTTGGCTCCGGTTAACCCTCTCCTCGTCTCTTTACCCAACCGCCAGCTCTCCCTGTCTCTCTTCCTCTCTCTCTCTCTCTCTTTCGTTCCTCGTGCACACACGGCACTGGCCACACGACCAGTGGCGTAAGAATACTTTCTATTTCGAGGCATCTCGAGAGCGCTACTTCTTTGTAAGGAAGGAAAACGGCTGACTCGACATGACAAAATTTTAATCGACCGTGTGTATATGCTCGATTTATTAAAACACGAGCCAACGTGGAGGGGGCAATGATTAACGACGGTTGCGTGGAAGTATCGGGGAGGATTCAGATAAAATATCAAGGCCCCCGTTCGTTCGATAGACTCCAGAGCTCATTGACGAGCCACCGAACGAAACACACAGAGATACATACATGGCGAAACAGAGTACAGCGACATTAAGAAAATGAGCTCGATCGATTTAAATGGTTTCGCAACGAGTTATACTTCGATCGGTTCGTACAACCGACCTGACTACGTTGCCGACATAGAAGTATAAACTTCCGAAATGCGATTGCCAACAGGCAAAATAATAATATCTCCTTTTGGTAATAACGTATACTTACCTTGATCACGGGAACAGTTTTTTTTAAAAGATGCATCCCCTCTCGTTACGCCCATGTGTCCAACGCTCCCCGCATAAACTCGAATCGTGTATATTCACATCCGTATTGGCGCACTCGCACCGGCACAGACGGCGAGGACGTTTCTGTGTAACGATGCGACTAAATTCCCCACCGCGGCTGTAAACGATGTTTCCGTCGTTCGCGTCGGGTTCGATGGATATCTCTACCTGGCGTCCCGTACGCCGATGAGCTGGAATCGGGTCCGATCGCGACATGCTGGAAAAAACGGGGGCCGGTTATCGAGACGGAGACCTAGAGGCTTGTCTCGGGGCATCAATCATCCCGTGACAGAAACGGCAAGGCACCGGCAACGATGCTCTCTCCGCGGACGGACGGCTATTAATAGTTCATTGCACGGTTAAGTGCGATGTATACTTAAGCGCCGCGGTGCGAAAACCGACTCGATAGACGCTGAGTCGACGCTACGGTCGGCGAATCGACGGCGATAATACGGGTTCCGTCAGGAACCATTTTACATACGTTGCAACAACGTTAGATTCGTCGAGATTTTTCTATCTCCGTGAGAGTTACAGCCTTGACAACGTCGGGGGAATTACAAAAATCGAAAGTCAAATATCGATAGCGAAAGTCGCGCTCGTTTACCGATGGTATTTTATAGGTAGTATGTAATAGGCATATCGAGGGAAGTAGAATAAGACCTTGATTAGCCAGACCATTGGGCGAATCAATCAATCCGAATTGAATCGGAACTTACCGGATAATCCGAGCTTGTGTGACACGGGCAAACGATCCGAGACCCCACCGACAAAAGGAACAGTTTATATAATGATAAACGTATTCTTCCGTGCAACTGTGTATACATAGTGTGCCTTCGGTTTTTAGTTACTGCTCCGTTCGAAAAAGTAGCCGTGGTTGCGCCATGTTTTTTTAGAAATACACTCCCGAGTATCTGCGGGCAAATACGTCATCTTGTTATTCCGTATATACCGTGGTGCTCGGTTTAGAAATGTAAACAGCACTTGCGAAAATGAAAAAAGTAGAACATGTAACGCCAAGGTGAACATTCCCGGTGCATTTTTCGATAGCTCGCTAATCGAACGACAAAAATTTGTAAAATGGAATGCTTGAGGTAGATCGTAACCTAATTAGCGGGAAGGCGTGCGCAAATCGACCAAAGATATATGAATAAGTACCTTCGAAGATCCGGTTAGCCTGTCAACATAGTTTGTTCTTCTATAGATACCGATGACACACACATTACATTAAATATTTCGAAACTGATTAGCTAGACATATCGCATAATTGATCAGTTAATGAGCATTAATCCCACTACATCAATATAACACACACTTTCACGTATCTCCGGTGACAGAAAGACATAGGGCGCCACCTGGCGGAGTCGAAGGAAACTGCGACTCAAAATCCCGCCGTTTTACTTGCGATTTGAAATTCCATCATACAGATACCATGACAGACCTTTTTCGAAATGACAACTAAATTAAACTTATACATGTAATTGTACATACCTACATAAACTCGGCGGTCAGCCAGATTGTCTAACAATGTGTTTAATTTTTCTTTACAGTGTCAGAGAGCTATAGCAGCTACGTGAACTCGATGTATGCCGGTGGCGGTCAATTCGCGACACCCTGCACACCGAGTCCACCCCGGGGACCCGGTGGTGTTCCCACAAGTGTGATACAAGCAGCCACCAGCTCAGTCTCCGATGACCTATACCTCCTGGAGCTTGGTTTTCCACCCAGATCGAAGAAGAACAAGTTGAAGAAACCACGTCAGGGTGAGGGCGCTGCCGTCAAGAGGAAATCCCGCGAAGGATCAACAACGTATCTATGGGAGTTTTTGCTGAAGCTTCTCCAGGACCGCGAATACTGTCCTCGTTACATAAAGTGGACGAACCGCGAGCGAGGTGTCTTCAAGCTCGTTGACAGCAAGGCGGTATCACGGCTATGGGGATTGCATAAGAACAAGCCGGATATGAATTACGAGACGATGGGAAGAGCTTTACGTTATTATTATCAGCGTGGTATCTTAGCAAAAGTTGACGGCCAAAGGCTTGTGTATCAGTTTGTGGATGTGCCGAAGGATATCATTGAAATCGACTGTACGGGCGCGTGAGACAGGGCTCGACCCTCATGGGAGCAGCGCGATAACACGCGTACTGCAAGGGGAAAGAATCATTCACGAATCTACGTCGCGAATTTTCATAAAAAGTCACCGAAGTCGAGCAGTTCTTCCTGCCACGACGTGCCGTCTTGGCACACCCCTCAGACGATGTAAAACATAACCTCTCTCTGACTTCGTTTGTTCCTTGTATTATATTAATCTTATATAGAAATGTATATTAACGAAGCGAGGCGTTTGCAACGCAGTGATGATTGTTTTTATGTGCCGCGAGAGGATGATCTTTTTATTTTGTTATCGACGCGATGGTAGCTGTCTCGGTGTTCTTTTAACCGAGTAACCGTGTTTTTTTTGTTTTTCTTTTCGTCCTCCTTTGGTCTTTCTCTTTTGTTACTTGACGGCGCGTACGTCGAAGGTAATCGTACTAAGCTCTGCGATGTTTAATATATATATATATAAAAATAAATACATATATATAGATGCGTTGGGCTCGTTCAAATTTGTACAAAATTTAGTTGATAAAAAAAGCTATGGCAAAGCGTTATTAAATGTATTTTAACCGAGAAAAGAAGAATCTAGTATGGACAAATTACTTAACGTAAAGTATAGCAGAATAGGCGAAATTGTACATTCAAGAGCGCGATAAATTATTTATTGTATATTAGACGATTATATATGTTACCTAGAAAATTGTTATATGCGTGTCGATAAAGGGAAATATTAAAAAAAAGTAATAATAACAACGTGGAAAGTTTAAAAATGAAACGAAATGAGGGCTGTGAAAAGATTCGGAAAGGAGGAAATGATGGAGGTGAATGATAAAGATGTTTAAAAGTTTTATGGAGCGAGCTCAGGGAGGGGTACACACTATATTTTTTTAAATATAAGCGAAAGGGCGACTCTTCTATTTGAGCTGAGGGTTCAACAACGTAAGGTGCTGGCTATACACACGAGGTCCAAGAATGTTATTTAGCAACCTAGTGTTACTAATTCATAAAAATTATTGAAGCAGACATTATATATCTCTGTATATATAAAATTACACCTTTAGTATATATTATTGAATATTATATATATATTATATGAATATATATTGTATGTTATGTAGTAAATGGAGCGAGTTAATGTGTCTCTATGAGATTTTTCTGTCACGTCGAATTATATAAGGAAGTGTAACCGTCTCGTACGATGTCTCCGTTCTTTCTTTCTTTTGTAAAACGAGGGAACCATACAAGCATAATCGTTTCTTTTTTATACTTCAGAAATCGCGGTCAAACCGCACTCGGAACATTCTCTTCTCAAATCATCGAACATTTGATCGTGAAACACCGTAAATGAAACGCACACTCGCGTGTTTCTTTCACATTTGCTCACTCATCGTCGCTGACGAGTCGGAGACATCGTACTTTTAAATGTAGAGTAGCCTTCCTGGCACCTGGGGCGTGTCACGATGATAAGTTAGAGTAAAATTTAATTTATTAAACGCCCCTAGGACGTGACGTGCGAGTGCAAGTGTATCCTATAGAAGTAAGTTTTGTACATAAAAAAGATTCGTTAAAAAAAATTACTTAGGATGAACGCACGCTGGTTATCTAAGTAAATGGAATTACATATATGTATATATACATATATGGATACATGCGTATATATATATATACGTATGAAAAAAGAGAAACTCTTTGGAGTGACGAAGAGAAGATAAACCGTGAGATATTGACAACGCAAAACTCTGAAAGCAGTTCTTCGACTTTGAGATAGCCTCTGAATAACGTTTCGGGGTTAAAACGAAATGTAGTAATTAAAAAAAATACACAGTGATCCAGTGCTGCCAATAATGCCTGTAACGGTCCCTTGCATTTTGCCACTTAAGAACATGTAAAGAATACAGCGTTGTTAGATTCGTAAATGTCTTGGGACGCCACACATACCGATGATACAAAGCGAATTGCCTTCTCGTATTAACAAAGACGTGTTGCCTTCTAACAAAGAAAACATATAAAAGTTCTAGCAATTTGTATCGTAATACCATCACTTTGTCCAGGTACTTAAAGACCTTATTGCCCACCCCCCGACCCCGCCACCTAACCCCCAAAAACATCCCCCTTTGTCAACATAGAATTTTGTAATTTTGTCAAGAGAAAATGAAAAAAAATCGAGAAACATTTTGGTACACGAAGACTTTTTAATATCGCACTTTGAATATATTGTATCAGATGAAAAAAAAAGTAATAGTAATAAAAGATGTATATGTCAGAGTACAATGGACAAAAAAAGCAAGTACCTATAATATACCACTTCTATACACGATAACAACCACTTATAAACAATGAATGGACACTACAACAAAAATCCTATTTTTAGGTAAATTAAATTTACATATACATAACGATTGACTACGCTACAAGATATTTTAACAAATAAGACTTTACTGTAATAGGGATAAATCTATAATTATTTACCTGTAAAATATACGAAGACACGATGGATTGACGTAAGGAACTCTAATGTAACGTTCTGTGATTCGTTGTTTGTAGGTGAAATTTAATAAAAGATTACTGTATCATAAAATGTGACTCTCTTATCACCTTATCAACTATACTTAAGCGATATTAGAAATCGAAACTGTGGAATAACATATATAAAACTTTATTGAACCAGTGACCGTTCTTTTTAAACTCAATTAAGTCATTGTAACTTTCATATATTTCTTCCCTGAGTATTATAAACGTTTATCATGATGAAATAAAGATTATATAAGTACGAATTTGTCATTGAATTCAAAGCCCATGAGATTAACTATACTTTAGTTACTCTAAAATTAAATCCGAAATATAAATGTCAATCGCATTCCATTGCGCTTTTTAAAATCCGTTTACATTTGATTACGCTACGGTGACGTAAGACCTATATATAGTTATGACCGAAACATGTGTATAGAGTAACGCGTTTTATTGGCCGCCTGGAAGATTGCCCGACCAATCGCAGTTCAGATACAATGGAAATTATTTCACCAGACTGTTATTCCACGTAGAATGCTCCTGTAGCCAGCGCCGACTTTGCCGAACGTCAATTGAAGTCGTGAGTGGTGGATCGTCAAGAATCGCAAAGAGGATATTTGTTACCCTACATTGTTGAGCCGGAAATAATTGAACGGAATCGAACGCTCTTGGTAATTAGAACGTGCACACGATAGATTCGACGTGCGAGCAAAGCAGTAATTATTGATTTCGTAGGAATACTCTTTGCCACACCCCGTGGCCATTTTGGGCCGAGACAGGTTTATGCACCGTAAACTTCGATTGAAAGTTTAGGGAAAATGGATCAAATCACGCCGAAGGAAGTGAAGATCCTGGAGAATCCCGAGGACATCCAGGAGAGGCGAGAACAGGTCCTTGGACGTTACGCGAATTTCAAGTCGGAGGCGAGGAACAAGCGAGACAAACTCGAGGACTCCCGTCGCTTTCAGGTACTTGAAATTTTGGTCATCCCGGAAGTGTTCTGCATTATAATCGTCCTACTAATCTGTGTAATTGTGTTTACAGTATTTTAAGCGAGATGCGGACGAACTTGAAGGATGGATTTATGAAAAGCTGCAAGCCGCTTCGGATGAAAGCTATAAAGACCCGACAAATCTGCAGGCAAAGATACAAAAACATCAAGCTTTCGAAGCGGAAGTTGCTGCTCATTCCAATGCTATCGTATCGCTTGATAACACAGGCTCCGAAATGATCTCTCAGCATCATTTTGCGAGTGATGTCATTCGTAAAAGATTAGGTATAATATATAATAAAATCACATTTTGATGTTTCATCTATATTTAGGAATATTGAACTTGTAATAGCTAGAATTGATATATGTTTGCAGAGGAGCTACATCGCCTTTGGGAGTTGCTACTCTCCAGGTTAGCTGACAAGGGTCTGAAACTGCAGCAGGCCTTGGTACTTGTTCAGTTTCTTCGACACTGTGACGAAGTGATGTTCTGGATTCATGATAAAGAAGCATTTGTGACAACTGATGAATTTGGACACGACTTGGAGCATGTTGAAGTTCTTCAAAGAAAATTCGACGAATTCCAAAAGGATATGGCTAGCCAGGAATACAGAGTTACAGAAGTAAACGAGCTAGCAGATAAGCTTCTTCTGGATGGACACCCAGAGCGTGACACCATTCTGCGTAGGAAGGAAGAACTGAATGAATCCTGGCAAAGACTGAAACAACTTGCCGTTTTACGACAAGAGAAGCTTTTTGGCGCACATGAAATTCAAAGATTTAACCGAGATGCAGATGAAACAATGGCCTGGATCGCTGAGAAAGACGTCGTTCTTTCTTCAGATGATTTCGGTCGCGATCTTGCAAGCGTGCAGACTTTGCAGCGCAAACACGAGGGCATCGAGCGCGATTTGGCAGCTCTGGAGGACAAAGTTTACACACTGGGCGCCGAGGCAGATCGACTGGCAGCTATTCATCAGGCCGATCATTCCAAGCAGATCCAAGCGAAACGTGCTGAAATTTTGCAGTCCTGGGAAAGTCTTACCGCGAAAGCCAAGGAACGCCGTCTGAAGCTCGACGAATCTTATTATTTACATCGATTCCTGGCTGATTACAGGGACCTTGTTTCCTGGATGAACGATATGCGTGCGATTATATCTGCCGACGAATTAGCCAAGGATGTAGCTGGTGCAGAAGCTCTGGTTGAGAGACACCAGGAGCACAAAGGGGAAATTGATGCCAGGGCCGACAGCTTTGACGCCACTACACTGGCCGGTAATAAACTTCTGGAGAAGAAACACTACGCCGCGGAAGAAGTAACACGAAAATTGAACTCTCTGGCAGAAGACAAGCAATCTTTGTTGAGCCTTTGGGAAAAGAGGAGAATTTTGTACGAACAGTGTATGGATTTGCAATTATTCTATCGCGACACTGAACAAGCGGATGCCTGGATGGCAAAACAGGAAGCTTTCTTGGCAAACGAAGACTTGGGAGACTCTCTCGACAGCGTTGAGGCTCTCATCAAGAAACACGAAGATTTCGATAAATCTTTGGCCGCACAGGAAGAGAAGATCAATATCCTGGCTGAATTCGCCGGCAAACTAATCGAAGGCGAACATTATGCTGCTGACGACGTAGCGCAGAGACGTCAATTGCTATTGGAAAGACGTGCAATTCTTCTTGAAAATTCCGCCCAAAGGAGACGTCGTCTAGAAGATGCATACAAATTGCAACAATTCGAACGTGATTGCGACGAGACTAAAGGATGGGTCAACGAGAAACTGAAATTCGCTACTGACGACAGTTATCTGGATCCCACCAATCTGAATGGCAAAGTACAGAAACATCAGAACTTCGAGCAGGAATTAAACGCGAATAGAACTCGCATGGAGGAAATGGTAGCGACAGGTCAAGAACTGATCGAAAGTGATCACTATGCCACCGATCGAATCCGCACACGCACCGACGAGATTGTATCTCTTTGGGAAAGTCTTACCCGTGCCACCGAAAAGAAGGGTGCGAAATTACAGGAAGCTTCTCAACAACAACAATTCAATCGCACCGTCGAGGATATTGAACTATGGCTGTCCGAGGTCGAAGGACAGTTGATGTCCGAAGACTACGGCAAGGATTTAACCAGCGTACAAAATCTCCAGAAGAAACATGCTCTCCTCGAAGCCGACGTTGCCTCTCACTCAGACAGAATCGAAAGTATCTCCCAGTCCGCTGACCAGTTCGTAAAGTCCGGTCACTTCGACGCGGATAACATCAAATCCAAAGAAGAGCAACTGCAGGGACGTTATTCGGCTCTCCAACGACCAATGAGCCTCCGCAAACAGCGGCTTCTTGATTCCCTTCAGGTACAACAGTTGTTCAGGGACATCGAGGACGAGGAGGCGTGGATTCGTGAGAAGGAGCCGGTTGCCGCATCCACCAACCGCGGTCGTGATCTTATCGGGGTGCAAAACCTTCAGAAAAAACATCAGGCTGTCCTGGCTGAGATAAACAACCACGAGCCCCGAGTTGCAGCCGTGTGCCAAGCTGGATCAACGATGCTACAAGAGGGTCACTTCGCCGCAGAGGAGATCAGTCAACGTCTGGCAGCCCTCGACGAACACTGGGGTCAACTCAAGGAGAAAGCTCGTCAGCGCAAGAACGATTTGGACGATTCTTTGCAGGCACACCAATATTTTGCCGACGCGAACGAAGCCGAGTCTTGGATGAAAGAGAAACGACCCATTGTCATGAACGCTGACTATGGAAAAGACGAGGACAGCTCTGAAGCTCTTTTAAAGAAACACGAAGCTTTGGTCAGCGATCTGGAAGCATTTGCCAGCACCATAGCCGCACTCAGAGATCAGGCTGCTTCCTGTCGCCAACAGGAAACCCCTACCGTCGATATCACTGGTAAAGAATGCGTCGTCGCCCTTTACGACTACACAGAAAAGTCACCCAGGGAAGTATCCATGAAGAAAGGCGACACTCTGACTCTCCTGAACTCCAACAACAAGGACTGGTGGAAAGTGGAAGTGAATGATCGACAGGGTTTTGTCCCTGCAGCCTATGTGAAGCGTGTCGAACCAGAGGCAGGACTCAGTGCCTCTCAACAAAACCTGGCTAGGGAACAGAGTTCCATCGCCGCCAGACAGGCACAAATCGAAGGCCAGTACGATGATCTTCTACGATTGGCCAGGGAACGACAGAACAAACTCAACGAGACCGCCAAAGCGTATGTATTGGTCAGAGAAGCTGCGGAATTGGCCACCTGGATCAAAGACAAAGAGAATCACGCTCAGGTTCAGGATGTGGGAGAAGATTTGGAACAGGTAGAGGTCATGCAGAAGAAGTTCGACGACTTCCAGGCCGATCTGAAAGCCAACGAGGTGCGGCTGGCGGAGATGAACGAAATTGCCGTACAGTTGATGAGCCTCGGACAGACAGAGGCTGCGCTTAAAATCCAAACCCAGATTCAGGATCTGAACGAGAAATGGACCAGTCTGCAAACTCTCACAGCCGAACGTGCCAGCCAGCTCGGCTCTGCCCATGAAGTCCAACGTTTCCATCGTGACGTTGACGAAACCAAAGACTGGATTCGCGAGAAGGATGCAGCATTGAATAACGACGACCTTGGCAAAGATCTACGCAGCGTACAGGCGTTGCAACGGAAGCACGAGGGTCTCGAACGTGACCTGGCTGCCCTAGGAGACAAGATCAAGCAGTTGGACGAGACGGCTAATAGATTGATGCAGTCGCATCCAGAAACTGCCGAGCAAACGTACGCCAAGCAGAAAGAGATCAACGAGGAATGGACGCAGCTGACAGCGAAGGCAAACAGCAGGAAGGAGAAACTTTTGGATTCGTATGATCTGCAACGTTTCCTCAGCGATTACCGGGACTTGATGGCATGGATAAATTCAATGATGGGTTTGGTCGCTTCCGAGGAATTGGCTTCCGACGTCACTGGTGCCGAGGCATTGCTCGAACGCCATCAGGTAAAGACTCGTAATTGTGTTAAATATAATTTGTTCAGTGGTCACGCATCTCGTTCACGAGTACTTTGAATTATAGAATCACAGGGCAGAGATAGACGCGCGATACGGCATACTTCCAGAGGTATCACAGCGTTTGAGCATGAATCGATACATTTGCGGTTTTGCCTCTGAACGTATCTCTAAGATATTAATCACTTTCTATAAATTTTGTTTTCATTTTTAGTGGATATATTATAAAAAGAAAAGAACAGTTTTGAGAAGATCGATGTTTCGCAATGAAAATACCGCATATTAACAGTTTGAGTATTTTCAATGCTTATAGTGCTGCCTTTTCCGCTTTTCGTAGTGTCGATTATCGAGTGGATGTGCCAAGTGGATCTGCCAAACGTGGTTGTGAATTTGCAGGATTTTCAATAATACTGGGCTAGCTGTATAATCTTTTATTTTGTTGTGTTATAGGAGCATCGAATGGAGATCGACGCCAGAGCGGGTACCTTCCAGGCCTTCGAACTCTTCGGCCAGCAGCTTTTGCAGTCCAGCCACTACGCCAGCGTTGAGATTCAGGAGAAACTCGAGTCCATGGCCGAAGCACGTCAGGAATTAGAAAAAGCTTGGATCCAACGGCGTATGCAGCTGGACCAGAACCTGGAATTACAACTGTTCTGCAGAGATTGCGAGCAAGCAGAGAATTGGATGAGCGCCCGGGAGGCTTTCTTAAGCAGCGCCGATGCAGTTGATAGCAGCGACAACGTGGAGGCCCTCATCAAGAAGCACGAGGACTTTGACAAAGCGATCAACGCCCACGAGGAAAAAATTGCCGCCGTACAAACGCTGGCCGATCAATTAATAGCTGCCGAACACTACGCCGCGAAGCCGATAGACGAGAGACGCTGTCAGGTGCTGGATCGCTGGAAGCATTTGAAGGACGCTCTGATCGAGAAGAGATCGAAGCTCGGGGAATCCCAGACGCTGCAGCAGTTCTCCAGGGATGCCGACGAGATGGAGAACTGGATCGCCGAAAAGCTCCAACTGGCGACGGAAGAGAATTACAAGGACCCAGCGAATATTCAGTCTAAACACCAGAAACACCAGGCATTCGAGGCTGAACTTGCTGCAAATGCGGACAGGATTCAATCTGTTCTCGCTATGGGTGGCAATTTGATCGAGAAACATCAATGTGCTGGTTCCGAGGATGCTGTACAGAAGAGACTTGCTTCCATCGCCGATCAATGGGAGTATCTCACCCAGAAGACTACGGAGAAGTCGATGAAACTGAAGGAAGCCAACAAACAGCGCACCTACATTGCCGCTGTTAAGGATCTTGATTTCTGGCTTGGCGAAGTGGAGAGTTTATTAACATCCGAGGACGCCGGCAAAGATTTGGCATCCGTTCAGAATCTGATGAAGAAGCATCAACTGGTCGAAGCCGATATCCAAGCGCATGAAGAGAGAATCAAAGACATGAATGGTCAGGCAGATTCCTTGATAGAAAGTGGACAATTCGACGCAGTTGGCATTCAGGAGAAACGACAGAGCATCAACGAACGCTACGAACGAATCCGAAACCTGGCTGCTCACAGACACGCCAGACTGAACGAGGCAAATACTTTACATCAATTCTTCCGCGACATCGCCGACGAAGAATCATGGATCAAAGAAAAGAAACTGTTGGTGGGCTCTGATGACTACGGCCGTGACCTCACTGGAGTGCAGAACCTGAAGAAGAAACACAAAAGGCTGGAAGCCGAACTGGGCAGTCACGAGCCTGCCATTCAGGCTGTTCAGGAAGCCGGAGCGAAACTGATGGATGTCTCAAACTTGGGCGTACCAGAAATCGAGCAGCGCCTGAAGCTCCTGAATCAAGCCTGGGCAGAATTGAAACAACTAGCTGCAAATAGGGGCCAGAAACTCGATGAGTCTCTCACGTACCAGCAGTTCCTTGCCAAGGTTGAGGAAGAGGAGGCTTGGATTACAGAAAAACAGCAATTGCTATCAGTGGAGGATTACGGTGACACGATGGCTGCTGTTCAGGGTTTGCTGAAGAAACACGACGCCTTTGAAACTGATTTTGCGGCTCATGGCGAACGCTGCAAAGATATTTGCGAAGCTGGAGAGGCATTGATTAAAGCTGGAAATCATCGTGCGGACGCTATAGGCCAGAGATGCACGCAATTACGCAACAAACTGGAACAACTTGGTGCTCTCGCAGCTAGAAGGAAGACTAGGCTGAATGACAACTCCGCGTATCTTCAGTTTATGTGGAAGGCTGACGTCGTAGAGTCTTGGATCGCCGACAAAGAGACCCATGTACGTTCCGAGGAATTCGGACGAGATTTATCCACTGTTCAGACCTTGCTTACCAAGCAAGAAACATTCGATGCGGGCCTTCATGCATTCGAGCACGAGGGTATCCAGAATATTACTTCCCTGAAAGAGATGCTGGTAGATTCCGGACACGACCAGACTCCGAGTATTCAGAAACGACACGCGGATGTGATCGCCCGATGGCAGAAGCTCCTGGCTGACTCTGACGCGAGGAAACAACGTCTTTTGAGAATGCAGGATCAATTCAGGCAGATCGAGGAGTTGTACCTTACGTTCGCCAAGAAGGCATCAGCTTTCAACTCGTGGTTCGAGAACGCCGAAGAGGATCTGACGGATCCCGTACGTTGTAATAGCATCGAAGAGATTAGGGCTCTGCGTGAGGCCCACGCGCAATTCCAGGCGAGCTTATCCTCGGCAGAAGCAGACTTCGAAGCACTTGCCGCACTGGATAGGCAGATCAAGAGCTTCAACGTGGGTCCGAATCCGTATACTTGGTTCACGATGGAGGCGCTGGAAGATACCTGGCGTAATTTACAAAAGATCATCAAAGAACGAGACGTGGAACTGGCGAAGGAGGCGCAACGACAGGAAGAAAACGATAAATTACGAAAGGAATTCGCTAAGCATGCGAATGCGTTCCATCAATGGCTGGCGGAGACAAGGCATGCATTTACAATTAAGATTATAGGAGTAATACAAATTGTAATCGTTTATATTAACTTTGGTTTCTTTTTTTATAGGACATCGATGATGGAGGGTTCGGGATCATTGGAACAACAATTGGAGGCAACAAAGGTATGATTTATTAAAGAATATATAGTTACATTGTAATGATTATTGATGAAATGTACAATATAATAAATTGTGTATTTTTTTGTTTTTCAGAGAAAAACACAGGAAGTCCGCGCGCGACGTCAAGACCTGAAGAAGATCGAGGATCTTGGTGCCATCTTAGAAGAACACCTGATTCTCGATAATCGTTATACAGAGCACAGCACTGTGGGACTGGCGCAGCAGTGGGATCAATTAGATCAATTGGGAATGCGTATGCAGCACAACTTAGAACAGCAGATTCAGGCGAGAAACCAGTCGGGTGTCTCGGAAGATGCTCTCAAGGAATTCTCTATGATGTTCAAGCACTTCGACAAAGACAAGAGCGGTCGTTTGAACCACCAGGAATTCAAGTCCTGTCTGAGAGCCCTTGGTTACGACTTACCAATGGTAGAGGAAGGCCAACCTGATCCCGAATTCGAAAACATTCTCGGTTTGTTATTGTACACTATTTTACAACTTCAATTTTTGTCGCAGGATTTAAGTTTCACTGTTTTCTTTTCACAGATATTGTCGATCCTAATAGAGACGGCTACGTGTCGCTGCAAGAATACATGGCCTTTATGATTAGTAAGGAAACTGAAAACGTACAGAGCTCCGAAGAGATAGAAAACGCTTTCCGCGCCATTACTGCCGCAGATCGGCCATATGTTACGAAGGAGGAATTATACGCTGTAAATATATTCGTACCGAAATCGATTATTATTTATATAAGACAATATTTATTAATAATTTTCTTATTTCTAGAACCTTACCAAGGAGATGGCCGACTACTGTGTCGCTCGTATGAAACCCTACGTCGATCCGAAAACGGAACGTCCGATCACCGGGGCGTTGGATTATATTGAATTTACTCGCACCCTCTTCCAGAATTAATCGCATCTTCATAAATTATTTCTTTTTTTAAATAGAGCTTATTAAATTATAGCAGCAGAAATGTGAGGGCGCTTGCTTATTTTATTAAATACCTTTACTTCTTTCTAATTGTTATGCGACGTATATAATCGATTACAAATACTATTCAATGTTAGTATTCACAGTAAATGAAAGCACGGGCTTGTTCATTCATTCTTGATAAGTGCTTCAATATCTAATGCACGTGCAATATCTCCTGCTTACGATATATGTACTTTGTTACCAGTTCATAATCTTTGTATTGACACTCTAAAATTCACAAAGGTTTTTGAGAAATAAATTATGCAATTGAATTAGACAATAGAAAGAAGTGTGTGTCTGATTCATTTTAAAAGGAAACATTTGTCATGTGTCCTAGTAATCTCACGAACGAAGGATTGGATAGACAGGACAAAAAATAGATATGGAAGTACAAGTTAGAAAAGATTTAAAAATCATCATTATCTGATCTCTTACCGAGTTAATCTATCTAATACATATATATTTACATAGATTCTTGTTAAAAAACAACGTTATCCAAAACTTCATTTACATAAAGTGAAAACACAGTCCAATGGTTACCCTCATACAGGCGTGTTATTTTGCTGTAGTTTTTCCAGAACTTGATACAAATCTATTTAGAACTCCGTAATCCTTTGCAGGAGCCTCTGGTTTCTTTGCAACGGGCTGTACATTTGCTTCACGAATGATTCCAATGGTTTCCTAAAATGTTAACGGTTAGTATCCAATACTGCAAAGTATAAAATAAGAGTTACTCACTCTTCGACTTAGTTCTTTCAAAATCTTCTTGGTCTTTACAACTTTAGCTGTGCCTCCTTTACCCTTAGCCTTTGTTCTGCGAGGTTTGAAATCTATTTGTTTCGGTTTAAGATACTGCAAGGAAAATCAGATTATATTTATCATAAATTTCAATTATCCCTTGGTGGAAACAGTTGAATTTCATTTATCCTTCTTTACCAGGAGTTTCTTTTTTGCTTCCACTTTGTCCTGTAGCTTGGGCACATCTACTTCGGTTATGGCAATCGGATCGAGGGTAATTAACTCCGGTTGAATCTTGTCCAACAGAGCCTTCACTTCAGCCTCGCGCCTCTGACTCTTGGTCTGGAATGGATTGCTCTCGAGAGCATCGAAGTTAGCTTCTCCGCTTCCCGGTACGAGGAGAGACGAGAATCCCTTCGTCGTAGTGACCCCCAATACGTCCTCGTATGGACAGAATTGCATACCAGTTATCGTCCAAGATGATTTATGTCGTAAATACGATTTCATTTCTCCTGTGTTATGCCTGATAAAATAATTCACTGTGTAAAGATACTGTTTCTTGATTATTATGCAGAGTAGCATGAAATATATACTTGTAAACTTCTACAACGTTTCCCATGGCCATTGCTAGCTGACCGCACTGACTGTAAGACAGATGTTGAGCAGGAGAACGCAGAATACTGTGGTGGACTGGACCTGCCAATTGCCTGACATCCCATATTTTTACAGATCTGTCTGGGCAACTGGTTGCCATATAACTTCCATTTGGGTGTACGGTACAGGCAGAAACAGCTTGACCGTGGCACAACATTTTTGCCAATGGTTCTTGTGAATTCGGAGACCACATAGAAACCACTCCTTTGGAATTGCCAATACAGAGTAGAGCATTACCTGGGTTCTGTGTCATTACCTGTAGATTGACAATATGGATGATACCTGGGGAACATTGAATCAGATGTACATGCAATACTTACAGATATTTGTCCAAGGTTAGAGTTGAAACGAGATATATATTTGCCTATGGATGTATCAATCCAACACAAATGACCATCTCTTGATCCAGTGGCAAGTAGAAAATGATAAGGCAGAAATTCCATACGGTTAACTTGATTCATTCTTTTTAAACAGTGAAGTTCTATTCCTTGATTATCATAAATGTAAACACACTGTTTCTGAGCCACAGCAAACATTGTCTCTATATGCAGCCAGGTAACATCGTATACAGATTCCATCACATTCATTTCACAGGCCAGCGTTTTTGTTACCCAGTCAAAAGCTGCCACATGTCCTTTCTTTCCACCCAAAACTAAATGCCTGCCATTTCTCGTATATCTTAAACAATAAGGACCAAATTCTAGGTCCAGTGTAAAGTGCTTTGTCGCACTTGTGATATCTATATTATCTACAATTTCCTTTTGCTTAAATTGTGTTGTAGTTTCTCCTGCATCCTTCTCCAGGGTACCATAGTCCCCTGTAAGAAGTACTTCTGCGCGAGCAGCATCCTTTACTGTGTTTCTGATGGTTTTCTCCTTTTGCTTTAGCTTTGCCCTAAGCACTTTGTTCTTAATTTTAGTCTTCTTCGCATTTAAATTAATTCCAGCGCCTTTATTGTATTTAGCTAGTTTCTCTTTACTAATCGGAGCTCTTCCGGGATACTTAGTATCTCCTAGAAATGAAATATACCCACTTTTAACATACATCGCGAACAAAATTGTTACATTTTCGGAGTAAATAGTTTACGCAATATAAATTAGAGAAAATCACAAATAAATAAGGTAATAAAGAAAGTACTTGGACGTTTCATTCTTGTTTTGTTCATTGTAGCATTCAAAATTCCAGCATTATTTGAGAAAAAGTCAGATGTATCCTTTCAATCAATTGTTTCGATCAAAACACGTGTTGGACTGCAGGGCGCCATATTCTTTTAAGGTTGTTTCTATGCGAAGATATTCATTGTCAGTACAAATTAATTTAATGCATAATTGTAAGGGAGGGGGATAATTGTCATAAATAACAACTCAATTATACCAAAAACAGAATATTTATTAGTTTTTCAATATGTATAATGTACATCGAACAATGTAAGTTATAAATAATTTTACAAGCTATTAGTATAACTTAACTAATTTCTTAAAATTACTTTGGTAACTACAAATATTTCTAACTGCAGTTGAAGCTATTCCGTGCTGTCTCTGTCTCCCAGGATATCTTGTGCGAAGAACCTGAGAAAACATAAAAATTAGTTATTAGTTAGAGCATATGTATACCTCGTGCGTGCTATTAAATACAGAATTTAGCGAGAAGTCGGTAACATTGAGCGTCACACGAAAATGGTAAGGGGTTCCTATAACCCGTTCTTCCTAACACGGAAACTTGCTCCGGGTGTCCTCTCTAGTTTTATACGTCGTCTATGCCTTGAAATCTTTTTCGTAATACCACAGACGAGGTATTGCATAGACCACTCATCCCCATGCTTTTCGATGTCAGTGGTTTTGAGGGCTCTAGAGCCCTTTTACCATTTTAGTGTCACTCGCCACGTTACCATTTTAGGTTCGAATCTAGGATGACCAGGGGTAAATGGTAAGAATATGATATAGAAATAATAGATTGTACGCATTAGTAATGTGCACGATTAAAAGTTATTACTCATTTCAATATATATTAACACATCATTTCTATGATTTACAGGGCTCCTTTCACGCGGTACTCTGGGAAACAGCAGCGTCTTAGAATGGATTCGTCCTAACAAGAATTATTTATAACGATTACTAAATTTAAGGGAATTACTTAAGTTATATTAATAGTACGTGAAATTATGTAGTTTTATCATGTATATTACACGTATTACAACATTAATAAATACTATGTATTTGGTAAAAACTGAGTCTTCATTTATAACAATTATTCCTATCCTTTCCACTTATGCATTAGATTAATTTATAAGTTCTGCGTCAGGGGTTGGCAGTAAAAGTTTCGCATGGAATTTATGCTTAAGTTTTATATATCGGAAGACCTTGAAAATGATGACGTCACAGGGCCTAATTCTTGCCACCTCTTATGCTATCATATTCTCCTGGTTGAAGATACGAAAATTCTGAAATATTGGTCGAAGACTGCAAAACTATCAAAGATCGCGTGACCTTGAAACTGATGACGTCACAGGGTCGTACTCGTGCCACCTCCTATGCTATCATATTCTCCTGGTAGAGAGACGAAAATTCCGAAATTTTGATCTTTGAACGTAAAATTTTCTAAGATTGGATGACCTTGAACTTGATGACGTCACGGCCGAAAGCGTGCCACCTCTTATGCTATCATGTTCTCCTGGTAGAAATTCTGAAATCCCGTAAAATTTAAAAAATTTTCCGAAATCTGGACTTTGTAACAGGATCACATAATGTCACAGGAGGTGGCACGAAGTTCGCGGATTCTTGGAAATGACGTCACAGTTCCAGGAATTTCCGCGAATTAATTCGCGGCCCGGATTTCAAAGTTAGAACGAAAAATTTCAGAAAATCTGGACTTTGTAACAGGATCACATGACGTCATAGGAGGTGGCACGAAGTTCGCGGATTCTTGGAAATGACGTCACAGTTCCAGGAATTTCCGCGAATTAATTCGCGGTCCGGATTTCGAAGTTAGAACGAAAAATTTCCGAAAATCTGGACTTTGTAACAGGATCACATGACGTCATAGGAGGTGGCACGAAGTTCGCGGATTCTTGGAAATGACGTCACAGTTCCAGGAATTTCCGCGAATTAATTCGCGGTCCGGATTTCGAAGTTAGAACGAAAAATTTCAGAAAATCTGGACTTTGTAACAGGATCACATAATGTCACAGGAGGTGGCACAAAATCCTCGTTGTTCATGGATCATCACAGGTTTGATTTACGACTAACTTGTAAGATTAAAGGGTTTAAAATTACGAAACTCGTGATATACCATAAATACGATTTATTCAAAGACTTGTAATTTACAATACAAGACCTACAGTCTATAGGTTAAATATAATAATTGCTAAAAGTCTATAGGCTAGATATAATAATTGGTAAAACATATATTTCATAACTTATACGCTAAGTGTCTTAAATAATCCATCACATAAACTAGAATCACTGCACTTGCTGATCGTTGCTTCAGATAGTTTCTGCAATACTGTTTCCATCTGTAAACACACAAAGAAATCGATTATTTAATTGGCCAATTTATATTTACCAGTGAAAAGGGTTGGCAACAAGTAGGACGATCATCGATCGTTATAAAGACCAGAGTTAGGAAGGCCCTGGAGATTCCATTGTATGTTAAACGATGCATACAGCCAAAAATGTTTATCTACGTCAACGAAGTGCAGTAAATCTATTGAAATTTGAACGCGTCGGTAATTCAGTTTCGTGAACACCGAACCCCGTAAGGTGATAGGTCTATCCAATACCTCGTCTGTGGTAATACTAAAATTTAGTTCCAATTATTTTTACCTATTGGACGGTAGGTACATGGCGCTGTAATCGATGGTGACTCTGCTGCACTCTGTCAATGTAGGAGGAGAAACTCGAGGATAATTTGTAACATTGGAGCGAATTGGAACTTAGACCGCCTGCTTTTATTTACCTCGCGGTGAACCTTACTTTGACAAGAAACCGCCGATTTTATTTTATAACATAATTGTTTATTTATGCGTAGAACTCGTTGTATAATTAAAAATGAAGACAGCACCTGATCCCAATGATGTACAGGTATTACATGTTATTTTGTAATGTTACAGTTATAAGTATTTACAATTGCGTTTAGCCTAGAAATTCCAAAATCGATTTCACGTTTAGTTTGATCAAAAACTTAAAGAGATTGATTATATTGGCCACAGGTAGAAGTGGATCACAGTGTTTACTGCGGTTTATTAATACCACCTGATTATATATTGTAGTTTCGAAATTCTGATGAATATACTTATCATAAGATTGTACTAACCAACTTATAATTTTCCAGGATTTTCAGTTTAAGCAGTCAAGCATTTCTCAAGTACTTGATGCATTCACATCAATACCAATTGCATGTAGCCTATTGGTTGCTGACAAGAAAAGAGGTTTATTATATATAGGACGCGATACTAAAATAGTGGTTTTAAAGCCAGGGGTGGATAGCGACCCAGAATGGAAAATAGAATTGGATTTACCATTGCCTGTATCTAAAATAATGCTCAGTTGTGATTGTTCTTATTTGGCAGTAGCACCACACCAACCGTTTGTGTTAATTTATGACGTGCTGGCACTTACTAAAGGCGTATGTTATTGAAATTGGTTTATTCTAATTTCTATTCATTTCTATTATTGGATTTTGGTATATATCAATTGCTTCTGCTTTCAGAGTTTACAATTACTACATGAAATTAGAATTTCTGCAACTAGTGCGGAAGCTTATGTAACTGATCTCAGATGGAATCCAACAGTCCCTGGAATGTTATGTACAGTAGCTAGTGATTATACAGTTGGTAGTTTTCAAATAAAAGAAGAGAAAGAGAAGACGATAGGATTGAAAGCTTTAGAAAAACTAAATGGACTGGATGTGCTGTGTGCAGCATGGAGTCCTAAGGGCAAGCAAATTGTAGTAGGTTGCAAGAATGGAAACATTGTGCAATTGAAACCCGACTTAAAAGTTGCGAGATCGATTGCTGGTCCTAGCCCCCCAATTGGTGAAATAATTACGATCTTATGGATCAGCAATTATCAATTTTGTGCTGCATATCTGGGCGGCGAGCAACGTTCTATCAATGTTCTAATAATCGATGCACCAAAAGGTGACGCAAAGGCGATATTTACCTGTTACGAAGACATCACGTATGGAATTACTGACGCAGAAGGAGAAGGAAGTATTCCACGTTACTATTTCGATCATGTGCCAGAATGGGGATTGATAATTGCCGCTAGCAGTGGCAGTAGCGAAATAGCTGTACTAGGCTCCACAGACGGAGGAGCTACTTGGAGTTCATGGCAATTAGTAGACAGTGGAAGGGCTCAGTTGCCATTGATTTGCACCACTGAAAGTTATCCTGTGGGCATGACGATAGACAGATCGTCTGTTAGGAAACTACCATGGGGTGCAGAATCCACATTACCACATCCCGTTCCCATACTCCACATCCTAGGAACGTCCGGTCAGCTATGCAGCTTTCATATGGTGAATTTATTCCCGAATTGTCCTCCTATTACCTCTCCTCCCACCGAAATAGTTGCTCCCCCAGCGCAACCACGACCAAGTATAGCGCCAGCGGAAACATCTTTCGTAATGAGCGGTGCGGTGACGAGCACTCCACGTCCAAAGCAACCGGAAAACATCCCAGAGCGTCCGAAACCAGCCCCGATAGGAAACATCTTCGGAGATTCTCTAAAATTTGCCGGTTTCTTTCAGCAACCCGAGGCGGAGAAGCGGAAGCCTGAACAGAAACCGGTGGCTCCTCCAATTGTGGAAGTCAAGGCCGAACCGCCTAAAGAGACACATGTTGCGGAAATACCGAAGCCGGAAATTAAGTTAGCACCGGTTAAAGAGATAGCTCCACCGGAACCTGCGGAACAGAAGGCGACTATAGACGAGAGCGACTGGATAAGAGCGTATTTAGAGGAGCAAAATTTATTTGAAAAGGAACTACGTAACAGGCTTGAACCACAGGTTTGGGAGTGTGGTACGGACGATGAACGTAAGCAACTTGTGGAGAGATCTGCTGATATAGATCAGTTTCTCCGAGCATTGAGAGAGATCACGAATAGCTTGTCCAGCGATATCGCGTATCTGAAAGCGTTATTATTACAATCGTTCGCTTGGGTCGAGGAGACGAAATCGAAGAATGCAGCCACTATTAGTATTACCACGAGAAATTGTGGAGACAATAGTAAAATAACTGACTTACAAAAGCTGTATTATTATACTCAGACTCAGCTTACGCAGGCCAGTAAAGTTCTTGATCTAGAATGGTCGGAACATAAAAACGATGAAATATCGCGAATGAAGATTCCAAGTTTAGAATTCGTGTATCAAAATCTTATATTACATAGCAAAATCGTTATGCAAGAGAAGAACAGACTGCAGCAATTGAAGAATCAATGGAAATTAATTGTTCGTACTAATGGTATTCCCGGGTTAAATCGCTCAATGTCTAATTTAAATATAACTTCACCAAAATCTACAACGTCGATTCGAGGAAATACCGGAGTCATCGAAGCACGATGCAAAACTATAGCTTCCAAGACTCTTAGTTTCACACCGTACAAACAGTTGAAATTGAAGGAACATTTGTGCGTGTTTACTCCAAGAATCATAAAGCCTGTTAATCCTTCGCCTATTCAGGATCGCCTGGAAGCTACTCTCTCTTCCTTAGCTTCTCTTAATACAGTGACCGCGGATGCTAAAAATAAAGTAGAACATCCTGTAATAAAGCAGGCACCGATTGCAAAACAAACGACCGAGAAAACGAAGCAACAAAGTCCGCTGGCTTCCTTGAACAGCATTGTTGCCAGGATTGGCTCATCAGAAATTAATAATACAATGCCACAAGTCAAAGCACAACCTAAACTACCTTCTGTGAGTATACCCTTCCCACCTCCCACTACAAATAAACTACCGCAAGCGGAAAAGAAAATAATAACACCGATAACTGCAAATGTACCACAACCGAAGCTGAAGCAGGATACGATTGCATTCGGTCAAATTAGTACTCCTGTGCACACTCAGCCAAACTTAACTAAAGGTTTCCCGAAAGTCGATTCTATTTCCTTCGGTGCACCTACGCAAAAACCTCAAGATACATTAATTCAAAAGACTTTGCCTAAAGAAGCAGTGATAAAGAATGGCAAAGAAGTTGTGGCTAACGATTCACCCAAACGGGAATCTAATTTGTTTTCGACCGGGTCATTAAAAGATGTATTAACATCCGAAATCCCATTAGGAAAGCCTCAAGCAAATACTCAGAGCACTTCGTTAACTCCTGCAGTAGCAATGACCACTCCAACTAAATCGGATGCGATGAGTACATTCAGTTTTGCTATTCCGGCGACAGCACCTACAATTGCAAAGACTACGTCCCAGGATACGCTACTCACCTCGCAGCCATCCAGCGCTCAAACATTTTCTTTCGCCTCTAAACCATTGAACACCACTCCGGCAACTATGAAGATCTTACCGACAACAACAGAACCTGCAGCTCAAGGCTCGTTGGACCTAACAGGATTATCTTTGGGACTTCAAACATCTAATCAGGCAAACAGTTCACCAAGTCAGGATGCAAATAACACGAACCCCAATGGATCGTATTATTACAAGTCTCCAGTGGTGTCGTCTACAAATCCTGATTATAATTATCCGCCTACCGTTAGCGACATTTCCATTACTCAGATTCCCATTAGCCAGATTCCCGCTTCTACAACATCTTCGGTTAGCATTGAAGAGGTACCTACAACAACTAAGGTGTCCACTCTCCCGACAAGCACCGTGCAAGCCCTACCAGCACCAGTTACTCAACCTCCTTTGTTCAGTGGCCAACCGACTCCTTTGAACATTCCTATATTTGGAGGATCAACTTCCACCCCAGCTACGTCCACTTTTTCTGTTCCCACGGTTTCTTCGACATCGGGATTCGGAACGCAGCCAAGTTCTTCAGGGTCTATATTCAGTGGTTTCAATGCAAACGCTGCCACGTCAGCTGTAACCACAACCACTGCTACTTCCAGTACTTCTCCGTTTTACAGTTCCCTACCGAAACCAACGTTCGGAGAGGCTGCCACCCCAAGTTCCACCAGTGCGGCGTCTACTCTCAATTTCGGAAATGCTACAGCAGCGGCGAGTTCCATCAGCCCGGTATTCGGTAAACCCGCGGCACCGCTTTTGGCGAACTCCCAGTTTCCAAGTACCCCGGTTTCCTCTACCCCCAACGCCTTCGGGAAGTCTATAATCAGTCCCGCCTCTATGCCTTTCGGGAGTTCCTCCAACGCACCAATATTTTCCAACATGCCCGCAACTTCAGCGAATACTTCGATTTTCCCCGGAACCAACAGTAATTCGATCTTTGGCGGAAGCACCCCGGCTTCCTCGGCAGGCTCTATGTTTGGGGGAAACACAGCGACGATGAGTACCTTCGGGTCGCCAATGTTCGGTGCGCAATTACCTAGCACTGGAACTACATCTTTCTTCGATGGTAACGCTAGCACTACCTCACCAGCTGTTGGAGGAGCTCCTACTGGATCTACTGTATTCGGTGGAACTAGTGCTAATGTGTCGCCCATGGGACAGTCCATGTTGGGAGCGCAACCTGCTTTCGGGGAAACTCCGACGTTTGGTTCTAGACCCGCATTCGGATCGCCGCCCATGTTTGATCAATCAAAACAAATTTTCGGAGGTGGATTCGGAGCATCGACTTTTGGAGCCTCTGCTGCCCCTCCAGGTAACAGTGCGTTATGTATGTCTACTTTTTAATATCAAAATCTATGATGTAGTATCATGTAGGAAATGATTGGTAAATAATATCAATTTTTGTTGATTCGGACAGCATTTGGAAATCCACCTACAATGGGAGGAAGTCCTCCCCCGATTGAAAACAATATGCCAAAAGTGTTTGGTAATACAGGAGGTAGCAGTACGTTTGAATCTTTGGCAAGTCAATCCGGTGGTCTTACTTTTAGTAGTTTAGCACAAAAGAGCCCAACGGAGGCGGAGAAACCGCCAGTGTTTACAGGGTAAGTGGATAACAATAAAATTTAAAATTTTCTACAACCTTGTGTTGACTGGTGTAACAATGATTGTACTCTTTTTGTCTTACAGTGGAAGCTCATTCTCTAGTTGGCGGTAGTCTATGATTATTTGATGGAATTAGGAATGTGTCACCTTAACCCATTCAGGCTTAAGAGAAACGTATTATTTTTATAAAAAAAAGATGGGCATGACTGCAGCCTGAATCAGTTAAAATCTTGTATACACTGTTTTATATTTAAAATATAATTTACTTATTAAATGAAATGAATATCACGTATTGTATAATGTTGTTCAAATTGGTATCTATATAAGAAAACTTAAAGCTGCTCAGAATCCTTTGATTATGAGGAAGGAAATTGTAGAAATCAGGATATTACAAAAACATATATTCAAATTCCCCTCTTTATAGGCTTCGGCGCAATCGATACCTTAGTCGGTTTACAAAGATCGATAACACACGGATCATCAAGAGGAGCGTGCGTACATACTGACGATGATGGTACAAGAAGTGCCAGTGATATTTCTACGTTACAAGCCTCCATCCAGACTTGATGTGAAAGTAACACTGTAGTCTTTAATCTATAATCATTCTGCTCTGTATTCTGCAATCGTAAGTCGGATTGTCGCGGTAGCAACAATTGCACTTGTTGATCGGGATGCCTCAGTTTAATACGCAGAATACTAGGATCCCGTAGATTCAATATTTTAGCAGTCAGTGGAATTCCCAATAAAAGTCCACCGGTGAATTTCAATGCGGCATCGGCATCGCCTCTAGGTTCCTCAATAGTTGCTCTACAAAACCGAGTGGTTCCCGAGGGCCTCGGAAGTCGTTCCTCGCCTTGTGCGGGTGGCGTTAAAAGTAACGGTAATAATAGTCGTGTCAATGATCCCGGTTTTACGTCTGCTAAAAGTGGTATCTGAAGAACAAGAGCCCTCGAAAACGGCGGCAATTTCGATGTATCTTGGGGCAGACTATCCGCCTCGGATAAAAAGTGACGTGCCAGTGGAAGCGCACTCCCCGTCGCGCTTCTAGTTACGCGAATCAGTTCTACTGCTAATGCTTTCAACCACACGTCATTCGCTAGTACGATATCGTTCTCTCCTAATCCACTGAATAACCGTTGCAATCTGAAAGTTGTATTAATTGTTGTAATTATACATATAATTATACGTGTGCATAGTATAATTATACTTACTTTTGTGTATTCTGAAGTAGAACGGAAACATTAGTGGTTGTATTCGGAACTGGATTTGCAGATACCGAATTCGTTGATGACATAGAAAACTCTTTCAATACAGATTTCAGTAGCAGTAAACATCGTATATAAAGTGCAGCGAAACGTGCCGCACCTTCCATGCGACGATCCATTTCCGCCAATCGATCTAGATCAATCGCTGCGGCTTCCAGGAGCTGCGTATGAACTCTTCCACCGGGTCTTGCATTTTCTACGCCAAGTACCATCTTCTCTAAAAATTCCCGTCCCCGTTGATCTCTGGCTTCTTCGTCGTCCATACCCTCCTTTTCAAATCCGGGACCGCTGGTTATAGCAGGCCGTAAACGAGGTACCAAATGTGGCATGGTGTCACGTAGATAGTGATAGTGTTTCGCCGCATGTTCCGTGAAAAGCGCATGCATACTCGGACAATGCAACGCTGCATTAAAGATTAACACCAAGACACTCGCATCTGTTATACGTAATTAAGGTTTTTAAAGTGGGTTCTAGAAAGTATTGTGTTTATAGTGTAATCGATAAAAGGATACAGGATGGTTCGTCGACGTCCGGCTCTGGTGTGTCAAAAAATGGATGACGTCCGAGAAGTTGCGGCACCAGGGGTAACGTTAGATAGGGATGCGAAGCTCCCAACGCTGCTAAACAACTCCTAATACTTTCTTTGTCTTGCGGATAACGGGACAAGTTATCAATAAGACGATTCACGCACATGTGAAGACAGTTTCTTGTAGCGAGTCGACTAGCTGCTAAAGTGGCGTGCAAACCTTCGCGTACCTCGCCCGAAAAATCTTCCAATGCTCCTAGAATCGTTTCTAGTTGATCTTCCCTGAGCGTAACACTCGCAGACATTTTTCTTAGAGATTCAATGGCTCTTAATCGTACGTCCTGTATTTCGTCGTTGAACATGTCTACCATGAAGTCTAAAGAAATTCTAGCTATGGTTGGTTGTTCAAGGGATAAAGTGCAAAGCGCTTCGACTGCTGCCGTTCGTACCTGTTAATCATTCTCTTTATTATGTACGCCTAGAGAAATGTGAAAAATTTAAAGAAAACAAAAATACCTCCAAAAACTCATCTTCCAATCCATGAATGAACGCGCCACAAGATCCACTTTTCTCTTCAACCTCCGGCCTGTCCGCCTCCACCACCTTTTGCTTTTTATCCAGCGCTTGTTCTATGTATCGTCTCGATACTCCCTTCACCGTCCCTAGGAGAGACATAGCCGAAGCTCTAACTCTCGGTGATAAGTCACCCATAAGGCTACATATTTGAGAGAACGCGCAGTCTACCATGCGGATATCTTCTCCATCCGAGCCGACGATAATGCTGGAAAATGATTATGCTTATTGAAGGAACATCTCTGAAATAATTCTTATGTGCCCTTACTTTTCAGGATATTCTCTGCCTAAAAGCCAGATTAATTTAAGCACATTCCTACGGACGATCTCGTAATCATCCCGAAGCGCTGCACAAGCTTCCCCGAAAAAGTTAGCGGGCAATCTGCACCCCCTGTGAGAATGAAGTTCTGCCATTGTCTCGAAAGCCTGTGCGCGTACCCGCGGGTCTTGAGAACGCGCGTAATTACCGACGAATACTAATGTATCGTCTGTAGCGCTTGCCGTAAGATATCGTCCGATTATAGAAAGACAACGTGTTTGAACGCCATGCCATGTATCAGGTAAATGTTCCCGGGCAATTTTCAATACAAGACTCCTGTAGATAATAGTCTATTAAAGTACTGCTACAAAACCATATGAGTTTTAAAGATGTATAGAATACCTATGATAATCTCCTAGTTTTAAGAGTGTTGCTAATCCCTGGCTCTTCACTCTGTGTGAATCTTCATTTCGTAAAAGTTCAGCAGTCTCTGTAACAATTCTTGCCTTCTCTGCTGCATCGTTTGTTACTTCACCTAGTTCTGCGAATATCCATAGTATTTTGGCACGCACAGCTGCTTCTGTTTCTATAGCAAATCTCTCTGATAGTTTCTTTACAACTGAAGGAACATCTTCTGGAGATATATATGCTATAGTGTCTGATATACGAACAAGCAACTGCAATGCATCATTGCCGCATTTGCACTTTTCAAGGCATTCTATATAAGCTAAAGCAGAACTGCCCTCAGTTCCATTTTTACTTCCTGAAGTGGAGGCAAGTCTTAATGTTCGTAATCTTTTTAGTGGTGGTTCAGTAATAACCTAAGGACACATTCAGCTGTATCAAATTTTCCTGTATTCCAGCAGCATTAAAAAAAAAAGGATAATGAATTACCTGACTTTGTGTAAATTCTGCTAAAACTCGTTTCTTCATTAAGGCTGCCATTTTTACAAAATACTATACATTAATTAATAAAATACTCTAAAAACGAAGTGCGCTTTCAATCATCTAAAAGGATAAATTAATTATTAAATCTATCGTTAGTTTCACACGATAAAAGCGCGAAGATTTATTTACCAATGTAAGTTATTTCTGCATATCTCACATTATATTTGTCGTTTAAATTGCAAAGAGCGCTTACATTCTAAACATAATCACAAGGTTATGTTTGATCATGCTGATCAGCTGATGGTTCATCCTTCTCCTACCTCGAACGCACACACACTCATAGACGTACCTATGTATTTGTATAAAATAATGTAACATGAAATTTATTATTTATTTTGTTAAAAAAATAAATAGAGATCATTTGTATTATTTGGTGCAATGGGAGAAAGCAAGATTCTTGTTTATAGTTACAAAATTATACTAAAATAACAAATTTGGAGTATAATTTCTGCACTGTCATATTAAGTATTTGATCTTTATAAAATGTTAAATGATATATTTTATAATTTACTTTGTATTATATAACTTAAATAAGTTTTGTAGTTACATTCGAGTACCTTGTATGTATTAATAAATACTATATACAATTTTATAATTAATTTTCAGAGTATTATAGAGCTATCGTAGTTCAGCTAAGCGCTAATTGCGCTAGAACTTTTCTTTCAAAGAACAAGTACAATTGCATCACCTAAGGTTATATAATATATTATATTGTGGAAGTTGAGAAATAATATTCACTATAAATAATATTTTAATTTTAATTGAAGAGGTTGACAACTGAGATATCTGTCAGATTGACAAGCTTGTCGGGAGTGAACGTCAACATGGCTGCCGAGATCAATAGAAAACTGTCATGATACGTTTTACCCGGAGTTCTCGGCGATGTACGAACTTTTCGAAAATGCATCGCTCGACTAAGGGAACATTTAACTTTTTCTATTAGACATGGTACATATTTTCTACTATATTTTCATGAATTCGATTCAAGTTCGACCATTGTAATGACAGGTGAAAGTGTTCCGAATAACTGTTGATCCATGAGAAGAGGGTGATTCATAACAATGTAATTCAGTATTATAAAAACAACAGGTTTTTTTACGATTAATTAATGATCGTACGTGGATCCCGGAGGAGTTCCTAATACATCGGACAAACGTCGCAATTATATCCGTCTTACACGAATTCGTTGAAAAAGCCAGCTATCAATATTTTTACATAATTCTTATTTTCGATTTACCGTACAAGAGAGTGCCTATTTCTACGATATTTTCTAATACCATTCAATTCTGGTAGAAACACTACTAAGACTAATCCAACAAGGTATTAAGTTTCCCACTGGTGGGATCTTAATATGGACATTTTTGAATTTGTTTGCGTGACTGTGATCACATTTCTGTGCGGTGTAGTATGTACGCTTGTGCTGCAATTTTACCTATTCAAGAAGTACCTGGAAGCTGCTCCTGTAGCAAGCCCTCCAGGAAAACCAAATCATTATGGCACGGCTCAATTACCTAAGGAATTGCTTGATAGAATACAAGATGAACGTGGTGGTTCAAATAGCAATCTGTCTCGCCAGGGCATGTCCCAGGGCAATGAGAATTTGGCGATAAATCTAACACTCCAATTTCTGTTCAATGAACTCCGAAATGCAGAGAGAGTACGTCTCTGGTTATACAGAAAATTAAATAATGAGTTCAAGGAGTTGTTGACGCAGTCAACAACTGGAAAGCTGTTGGACAGTGTAAAGGTAAAATTATTGATTATATTTAAGTATTTTCATGAGAATTACAATGCCTATATTGTTTCAGTTAAGAGATTTAAATCTGGGCTCACAATTTCCAACGATAAAAGGCTTGGAAGTTGCAGACTCAAAAATAGATGCTGATACAGGTCTGCTAGAATCTTTGGATCTATCCTTAGATTTACATTACTCAGGAAACTTTCAATTATCAATAGATGTTAAAATGTTATTGGGGAAAACCGCATATATGGCATTACAAGGTACACTGGTAACTAAGGAAATAATTTTCTAATAATAAATTACTTGTAATATTTGTTGTATTGTGCCAATTAATCTTTCAGTAAAACGAGTGAGTGGTAGAGCAAGATTACAATTTACACGTGTTCCATACACCCATTGGTCATTAAGTTTTTATTCAGAACCCATTCTTGAACTGGAAGTACAGTCACAGTTTCAAGGGCGTCAATTGCAACCTCAAATTATATCATTGATTACTGGCCAAATACGGAGAGCTGTTCGCAGAAAGCATACATTACCACGTTATAAGATGCGCTACAAACCATTTTTCCGACGATTAAATGATGAAGCTGTAGATTTATCAGAGGTGAAACCATTGCTTCCATATTTAAATTGAAATATACCTATTCCGACTTATACATAATAATATTTCTTCAGGTTGCTAATATGCAAATTACTCCTGGTTACCTGGAGGTATTGTTACTGGAAGTGAGTAGACTGAATCTTGGTCCTAACATGCTTAACGCGGAAGACGTGTCGCAGATCGAAGTGTATTGTACAATTAGCGTGGATTCGACGCCTTGGGTGTATCTCACCCAGTATACAGGAGTTCCTTACATGGTGTTGGATTTAATTATTAGCAAAGTGAGCTCTCAGCAGTTGGGCGTAGTATTTAAGCAAGAAGTTGTGCCAGAGATAGGTCACGTTTGTGTAATAGTCGAAACTATAGTAGCCGGAACACCGGCAGCAATTGCTGAAATGAGAAAAGGTGATATTTTGGTGGCAGTAGACGGTAAAAAGGTATCGAGCATGAATCAAGTAGCGAAATACGTCAAAAGTGCTATACAGAGACGATTCATCATCAGAGTTGAGCGGAAATACTCCAAGGCAGATTTGGATAAGCAAACCAGTATGAAGCTGGAGAGCGAAAGGATATCCGTTGAGAAGGGAGCGGACCGAAAAACGTCGAAAAGCGAATCTGTAGCTAGTAAAGGAGACACGCCCATCGTGGAGGATGGAGGAAAAATTAAATTCGAAAGCCAAATCAAATTCTCAGACCTGAGAGACTCGGAGAGTGAAACCTACGATAAGCCTGAGACAAGTAGTAGACTTTTTAGAAGAAGAAAGAGCAGTACGCATGGTACGGACGATATATCACAAACACCGGATTCTACACCTTCTAGGAGAATATCGGCGATATCAAATTTATCATCAACGTCGAGCAATGCTCAACTTTATCTCTCGGAGGAGAGTTATATTACAAATATATCAGATTTGTACTATACCACGAAAGAAAAGGGATACGCATCTTTAATTACCTTTGAGGAAACTAGAAACTTTCAGATCGATTCCGAGTTACAGTATTTGAATATAGGGGTATGGAGTCGCGTTAGGGGCGGCGAAACTCTTCCGAAATTATTGGGCTATATAAACGTACCGATGAAATTAATATTAACGCAGTCCTGTACTTCGCCGACCGGGCATTATTTAAAATGCCATGCTCTCTTACCACCTGATACTGGTATGTTCCTTATTCAAACGTTTTACTTACATTAAATCATGTATTATATTAAATATGCATAATGTTTTAAAGCTTCTTTAGCAACAACTAACAGCAAATTGCAAGGATACTCAGGATTCGATCCGATGCTTTGTCACGGTGATATTTTATTGTCATATTCGTGGGTGTCTAGTCATCCGCACCGACATGTAGTCAGTGATTCAGGGAAAAAAGAAAGTATAGAAACTGCCAAAATACAACCAACTTTGAACGAAGAGATCCCTGATAAAAAGATGCATGATTTTATCAGAACACATTTCCATAGAGCAACGCACTGTGATTTTTGTACAAAAAAGGTTGAGCATTCTTTAGATACTCAGTTGACAATAGTATTTTCTATTGGCATATATATACGTTCAGCTTTAATTTCTTTGCAGATCTGGCTAAAAGATGCAGTACAGTGCAGAGACTGTGGCATGGTGTGTCACAAGAAATGTGAAGTACGTTGTCAAGCGTCCACTACATGTGGTGCGGAAACCATAGCGACGATAGCATTAGAAGCTGATGAAATAGAGCCTAATACTCTTATCGGAGAATCAGGTCCAGAGATTTCTCTAACCGGTTGTGAAGATAACGTGCAGGTACTCAAGACGTAGTAAAAGCTTTCCTTAAAAGAACGATAATGGGATTGCCAACCTGCTGATACTGTTACTTTTATTCTATTACCTAGTCAAAACAGCAATCGATACGATGGTTGGTAACTCCATAAAGTGACAAAGATTCTGATTTAAGTATTTTTATTACATAAAATCCTACATTGTGTTCCATAAAAATGATATGTGAATTCTTTCAATTAGTTGATGTTTTCGTCAACCTTAGATCTCGCATTCGTAATTTGCCGATTATGTATTTTACCTGTAATTTATATCCAAAGATTGTACTCTACTTTTAAAGGGTGATTTTTTTAACTATCGTAAGACCAGATGAACGTTGTAGAAAATATTATCACGGAATGGAACTATGCATATCTGTGTTTTCGTAGAGATAATGTCTAATTGTACAGTACGCAATATAATCAAGGAATTGCAAAACGATCTTTTGGGCAATTAATGTGTGCTCTCAAAATACTCTAGAGAATTCTTGATATTTTGTACATAGAAGAAAAATTGTTAAGCGTGATTCACTTTACTGTTGGCAATAAAACTGATCATCCGCACATAGGGAGGTGAAGGTTTTTTGTAGGCTTGCACCTTGACCTTGCTTCTATAATATCGAGTATCTGTGAATCGTAAGTGAATAGATCACCTTGTTGTTTCTTGTCACCTGTGCGAATCTGCTCTTTGCACGCGACGTGTACAAATTAATTAAGACGACAAGATACAATCGAGTGTTTTCGTTTTACTATTTTAACCAATACTTCATTCGACTGGACAAAACATACGTATTAATCAATTTCAAATCCATTGGTCGATTAATCAGGGCGCAAGTATGATGGCCATGAAGGCTAGTATAGCTAACACTCTGTTGGGCCTGAAGAAGGCTGGAAGCACCAGTTGCTTGGCCCCACCGACTTCCGGTATTGGTCTGGCATCTAGAAGTCTTCCCCCAAGTCCCTGTGCATCCCGCAAGGTAGAATTTAACACAAATTTGTTCAGTTGGAACGGAGAAGGATCAGTTTAATTATGATATCAAAATTCAAGACTCTGTAATGATTAGCAAAATGTGAATTCTCTAGTCGATTACTAATTTTATTCATATTTTCGGCCTTCTCTGCTCTACCTTTTTCCATTTTGTCCTTTTCTAACACCAGAGGAAATAATGTAGATATATCACGCTTCTGATTAACATGTATCGTGAATGTCTAGTTTATCAAGCTTTTTATACTGTTTCAGCTGCTTTTCGTTCATTTCTCATGTACCGTTTTAACTCGCGACATCATCAGCTTGTATTATCATTAATGCGCTCCGATCATTACAATTTGCTACTCATAGTACTAACTGTTATTGGGGTAAATAAAACTACAGTTGCACATTAAGGATGCTACGTTTGTTATGCAAGACGACATCATTATGTAAATCGATAGTCATTACCGATTCTTATACATACAGCGATGAACGATGAGTGCTTTTCGATATGCTGTTTTTGTTACCAACTTTTCAATAATCATATCGGCCGAACCAAGATGCATCATCCTCTAGGGTCAAGATTAAAAAAAGAAACATAATCCCCGAGTACTGAATCTGATTAAATTGTTGAATACATTTAGAGCTCGTTGGTCGGAGGCTTGGGCATAAGTCCCGATCTCTTGGAGGGTGCTGAGCCAAGCGTGGCAGCACCTCTAGTGGCCGGGGATTTGGACGACGGTCTTATGTCCAGGGCCAAAGATACCGGGAAGTATTTATACAAGTCTTTGGAGCCAGAGGAACGTGTGGAGAAGATCAATGTCATGGTAATGCCCTGTATTTATATGATTAATTCTAGTGAAACTTGATATGGAAATGATCCAGATCTTAATTGTCTGATTTTCTAATGCAGATGGGAAAATTGAAAACCGCACTTGACGCCGAAACTACCTCAAGACTAGAATTATCACAGAGCGGAGATATGGACAGTATTAAATTAATCGCACAGAGTGATTTGCGGGTGCAAGCTCTTAGTGTCTTACTACTGCATTACTGTGCTGGCTTGCAACACGCACAGGAAGCGGTGGATCGACCAGAAACCAATAAGGAATCTTAACTTAATTAACACCTTCGCAGCCGGCGAATCGAGCATACGGCTTAAAGCTGGGTTACGTAGGGTTTTATTAGGAAGCGAGGAATGAAAATTCATAAAGTATGCTTTAAAATATCATGCCTGCAATTACTTGTTATTTGAAATTGCAAGAAATTTATGGGTTACGAATGTAAACAGAGAAAATGCCAGATTTATGCCAACCGTGCTTATAACAAGATGTAATGTGTATTACGTAACGGCTGCGAATGTGTAAAGTAAGCGAGAGCTCGAGAAAAAACTCTCTTCTATCCATTCCGAGTCCCTTATTCTACTTTAGTCAATTGTGTGAGTTGGAACAGATTAGTGAATGTTGCCACAGAAATTCTAGTATTTAATTGTATTATCCGTTTGAGAAAATCTTTGTGTGTGTAACGCATACCGCCTAAGGCACTACGTATATATGTGCTTCTAAACGTCTCTTTAAACCTTACAGTGATAATTCAATTTTATAGGCCTATCGGATAATACTCAAATATTACCTATAGTTACCTATAGTTTACCAGAGAACACCAAATGCTAAGACTTGTACTTATAGATTGAATACACTCGTAGAAAGCAAAGTACAACGTAAACCAGATGTATTTACGAAATGTATGCCTAAATTGTTTTGATCGGCTATATAGAGATAGATAGTGATATAGTATAGTAAATGATTAGAATAATACAGATAGGTAGTGGTTTTCAGTTTTGAGTAAAAGGTTAATGGGCAATTAGGTACTTTGCGGTTCAATTTCAATAGCTTCTTCTCAGAGAGTTTTTCTCTCTTTGGTGCCAATACGGCAGAACTTCGGTTATCCAAACCGCGATTGAAACAAATCGTATCGATTTTCTTCTTTTTACCGAATCGCGAGTTCGTGATCGTAAACCAGCTGCAACGAAATGTATGAATTTTGACTGACTTTATTAATTATTTAATACGTATATTGCGTATACACGAGCATAAATACTAATTATGTGGTACGATAGAAATCCATCCATAGATAAATTTACGTGCCGTTGAAGTATCGATGTATGTTTCTTGACTTAAAACGAAATTATTACCGATTCATTGTTAAAATGTAAAATGAATATAAAAATGAATATAGATTGTTAAACAAGTGTTACCTATAATTCATATTCGTATCGTTCAAATGTCGTGGTATAAGAGGAAGTCGTTTGAATTATTTATTTTCTTAATGCAGCGTGTTATTATTGCAAGTGCGTATTGGAAACGTTTTATCTACCGGATGAAGAATAGACGCGTACGAAAATCGAGGTCATCGAGACACGCGTCTAGAAGCACCGATGAAGTTTTCACGGATAACACGGTGCAGCATCCGTTCTCGGTAAACATGAAAATACTCGAAAAACGAGAGACGCAGTAACACCGGGCGCACAAAGAATCTGCGTCAATCCCCGACATTAATGTAGGGCCAATGTTCGCAGCTGTATCAAGGTTTCCGGTGTGCTAATTTCTCTTGCACAAGGAATATTAACTATATTTATGTTTACCCAATTTCGGTAGAATTGTACTTGTAACTCACAACCCTGTGCGTAAGTTAGGAAACGTACACTACTCCGAATTAGCATACATTGAAATTTCTCAAGTAATCACTATTCGAGAGTTATCACGCATCATGTATCACATGGTAATTCATTCTCGTTTTCGCTATTTAACGAGAATATTGCTGCGCGTATTATTCTCAAGATATGATATTTCTTTCCGTCACGTGTTGGCAGTTCCCAGCTGGCGTTAGATCAAGACTCGGGTATCCGCTAGAGGATGTAAAACTACGCGCCGTTTTGGAAACGCAAAAACGTTGTCACAAAGACCCGTATATCATGGACTAACGTTAACGGAAGACTCGTCAAGGTTCCCGTCGACCTGCGGAAAAGCGGAAACGCGTAGACGCTTCTACCTACGCTTGCACATCGATCTCCATGCCGGAGCTTTTATCTTGTCCATGTGAAAGTCAATACGAACACGACGAATGAAAAGTCATGGGGGATTTTGGCCCGCGGATCTATTCTCGTCCGCGAAATGCACGCGCAGTATCCTCTGGCCACGTGCCAAACATACCGAGGAATCGTATAAACATTTTATCCCTGTTGGGCACTGGGCTCCACGATGAATGGAGAGCAAAGTCCTCGGTTTCAGGAGAAAATACGCGATCGATTAACGCTCAACGATCAAACTCTAAGTACCCGTCTGATCCACGGTGAAGATACTGTTGAGTATCGTAGAATGCACCCTTGTGTCATATCTCTATTTCAATTTTATAGATCAGAATTTATTAAAGATTTATTAGGATCTAGCAACACTTGTTGCACGATTCTTATTCTCTGTGTCTAGAATTTGATAAAAGAACTTGGGCACAGAAGAGTTTCTTCAATTTCATACGTTTTAAAGTAATATAAGGTTTAATTAGAAATTATGGAAGAAGAGTTAATTTATCGATCATTGAATTAATAGCAACTCATGTAACAGTACCATTTCTTCATCGCATCAAGTTATTTCTGTTTCGGTAGTTGTGTTCGTACCGAGTGAAAAATTTCCAAAAAGAAAGACGCAGAAATGATGTTTAACGACGTGAAGCATATACGGTTCGTGATCTTACGATCTTGGCCAAAACTGAACTCGCAGTCACTGCTCTCTTTTGTCTGAAAACGAAATGCGTTTGTATTTTGGCAGTTTTGCAAGTTCTTCCAGACGCTCGTGTAGTTGTTTGTTATTACGACGAAACGATGATGCACGTGTACGTACGTATGCGATTTCACGTTAAACATTGCTACATTTTGCACCCTGATTACCTCGTGCATTAAAGACGTGTAACAAAAAAAACACTGTTAAAGTCGCGTTTCGTTCTTTGTCGGATATTTACGCTCTTCTGGGTATTGTGTTTTTTAAACAGCTTCTCGGTGAAAAGACAGAAGCACGTACGAACGGCTGGAAAATTCTGTACAGTCCGGACGAGCGATAATGACATTTTCGGTGGCGCAGTGGGCATTCTGCCGAAACCCCGACGGGTTCGCCGTATTCTCGACCTTGGTCTTTCGACGACGCTTTCAGAAAATATCCACACCGTCGGAATGGCATCGAGTGAATGAACAAAGCTTTCGCCGGACCGCGCATTTGCCGGAAACGTGTGAAACTCGAACGCGTCGAACGTTTTCGTTACCCTTTTCGCTTCCTCGTTTTTACCCGGTATGCCGTTAATTACACGTTTATGTAACAACGCGATCGAATATGCGATTAGACTCAACATCTGTCCGTGCAATGTTCGACGAGACGTTCGCGGGGCTGATGATCACCGGTGACAGGCGTCAAAAAAGATTTCAACGAGTGATCCAAAAACGAAAAAACACCTCGGAACGACTGAAAATAACACGTGCGCTATTCAACAAGTATGTTTACCTCTAATAATAGATACTTGGACGACGCGACGTCTACAAATTACACCTTACAACACGTAGATTTCGTCGGCCAGTGAACGCGTTAAATTAATGAAATTAATTGTCTCGTTAGAAATACAATTATAGAAATTCTCATTTATTTTCCATTTAATGGGAAAACAGTTCGTCGGAGCGTTTAAATCCGGCGAGACGTCACTTTCCAAACTGTTTTGTAAACACTTCGTCCCGATAGACTCGAGGAGTCGTAATTAGATGACTCACGCGGCTCAACGAGTACGTATCTCGCATTAAGAGAATATCTCTTCCTATTTCCTGTCAAGTCTACGTCAAAGCTTCTATCCTACGAATCGAGATACTATGATTTTCCCGTGCACACAAATCTACCAAGCAAAAGTCCTTCGACTCCGTCGTCTACGTCGACGCGAGAACTCAATGTCGTCGCGGACGCAATCGCTCTTTTTTAGGGTGGACAGTCCGGAATGAATTGATCGCGGCCGCGTAGAAAAATCATCGATCGTTTCCCGTTTCTATCCGAGGGGACAAAGAGTATCGAAGACCATGGAGAAGTCGACCTAGCCGTCGTGGCAACCTTGGCGATCGCGTTCGCGGAAAGGCTGATCGCTAATTTCGACAGGTTGCACCGCGTCCGCGGTGCACCTGGCCGCGCGCGTAGTGGTTCCTACAGTTGTTTTCAAACAAAGAGAGGGAGTCGGAACAAAGTAGTCAGCTGATCCGAGATGCATCTCTGGTGGGAGAGTCGCGGCGAGGGCTTAAATAGCACCGCGTGGAGTTGCTGCACACCAGTGCCAGGCAGCGTCACCTGAAACGGGCCTCGTCACGAGACGTCTTGTTTCGCCGAACTCAGGTGCGGAGAAACAAGAAACATAAAGATATACCGTCGTCGGGTTTCCTATGCGGATACGTTCGTTCGACCGATACACATATCCTAGGATAAAATTCCTGACAGAGGAGTAATCTTGTATGATTAAACATAAGTGAGGTCTACGAGGAGAAAGATCTAAACTGCGGTAGTTGAAGATAATATATCCCGTCGACAGAAAGTGTACATTATATACGCGTGTGCAGAGAACAGTCCACGATTCGGGATGATGCTGGTTTCCTAGTACATATCGGGAGAAAGTGATCGAGTAAAATCACTGTGCAATCTGAATAAGAGGCATCTCCAACGGTGTATCTATCCGGATTTACTCTTAACGAGTCAAAGAGGGTGCTTTCGCTAATAATCCGTCGACGAAGACAAAGGATCTTGTCCAATTTGTTTACGTTGATCATCACGGACGCAAGATGAGACCACCCGCGTACAATACCGAGGATGTGCAGCAAATGCCCCAGGAGCAGGGGGAGAGGAACGTGGCGATGGCGGTCTGCGTGCAATTGGCGGGCCGGGCGATAATTAGGGTGGTTTCGCGATGCGAGGAAGCTCAGGATAATTGTAACCTAGGTACGTTTTTTTTAATATGACTCACACCTAGCGGCACGTGAAATTCTGGGATTACAATTAAATTAGTATGCGGATAATTGCTATTCGAAGAGAAAGCGGCACGGAGTTCCGACTAGTAATAATGTTTAATAATGTAAAAGGAGGCGTAGTTTCGAAGGAAAGCAATACGTAATGAGGGAGAATCGTTTCCACTCTCGCCGTTGTCTTTTAGTTTTGATAGATCGAATCGGCCCGTTTAGTTTTCCGCGTAATTGTTGGCTTTCGTAGTTCCGACACTTTCTACGCAGTTATACCTTTTCCGCCTTCGGGACATTGCTTACTTGACTTTCGCCAACTGTAAACATTTTACTTGACGAACGAAACGGAGCAGAACGCAACGCGCCCGCCCGTTATCTATCACATTTTTCCGTTTCTTTTCCGTTATCGGGCGGAATTTTACTTTGTACTATACCACCACGCGAGCGTATTGACATTAATTGACAGATTCCAACGTTCGAAGGTAAACGATTCAGAAGCGAAACAAAATAAACCGTGAAGCAGGCTGCGCCGCCTTTAGTCACCGATATTACGATAAAATGCCCGATAAGATATCAAACAATGCGAAAATTGTATACACACGCCACGTACGAAACACCGACGCAGTATCCATTATCTCGTTTCCTCCGCGGTTTTCTTTAGAATCGTTTCAATTCGCGTCCATTCGCGTTCGAATCAACTTCCTCGAATTTCCACGCATCAGTGGCTAACGTATGGTGAAGTATCCGCGAATTCGATAGCAGCACACTGTAGTGTTAGTCGAGTCGTAGACGCACGGTCTGACCAACCACTGGTATAATTCACTTGCCCCAGTGATTCATTCCTGACATAATTTTCGTGGTTCTTATCACGATGAAAAAAATGACTCATAGCTAGGTAATTTCTAAAAATGTTTCCCTGAACAATAAAAGTAAGTCTGCTAATAGGTGTGGGAAAAAGTATTCGATCCACAACATTCGCTATACTACACACTTTAAAACTAAACCCTCCGAATAGCGAATCTTGAGTTTCTCCTGATCATGATCGTTTTATTTCTAAACAATACCGCAAACCGATAGATACGTGTCATCGAGTGACCTTAAAATTCGTCAGTTAGAGGACTAATAAAGTTGGCAACCCGATATGTGTCTCTGGCTGGCCTTGATTCGCTGATTCGACTCGACCCGTAACGAGCTCGGCTTTCAAACTACCGTGACAAACTAACGCGAGTAGTATTACGAACTCGTCGAATGGGATAATAACATTGAAAATCGATTCCCTTTCGAAAAACCGTCCGTTTACTTCGGGGGACACCCTGTACGTCGCGCGGTATCCACTTCCTGATACAACCTGGAAGAAAGAACGAGTCTCGCTCAGTCCTTGCCTTATCCGTCCACCCGGATAGATTTGAAACCTTTCTCAATGCCGCTTCTTCCATTTTGCTGCGAATATCCACATCGACGTTTTCCCGATACACACTGGGCATCTCGATCATCTACCAGGCGAGCTATTCTCTTCCCGGTAAAATAGAACTCGGAAATTCGAAGAGTACACAGTTTCTACGATCACAGTGGTCCCGATCGTGGATATCTCCTTTCGCGATACAAGTTCTGGTTTCGGGAGTTCGATACAGCGCACGGAAACGCGAATGTTCGAAACGAACAGGGTGATTGTCAAAGTTTGAAAATGATCCGTACTTTCTAGTATCGTTCGTCCGTGCCTTGTTCCGTGCGCTTCGTTTCTTTTTTTTCTCTAACTTTTCATAGAGTTTAGAATACCATTGTATCGTCGATCTTCCTGTCGCTAAAAATAAACGTGGGATTTCTAATCGAGCAACCGGCGAAAGTCTCGAAGGAGGGAAAACGAGAGCGAGAGGTATGTATGTACACTCTTGGCAGCCGCACACTGCAAGTCACTCCGCGTACGGATAAAGCGCGCGTGTTTCTGTAATAACGCTCGTTAACGATCCTTCATGAAGAGAGTGAAATGCCAGCGTAATAAAGTTCCGCTAACGGTGGCGAGCCACGCGCAGAAATTAAATCCCGGTTCGCAGTGTCCACGGAAACAATACGCGTGCTTATCATACCACGGGTTAATGGGCATTAAATTATTCTAGCTTCTTTGGAAAACGTTCGGTTGGCGATTCGATCTTTTCGGGATCGGAACGATACAGCGATCCTCTGCATCCCACGCTCCGAAGATGTGTGTGCATGTGTGTGTGTATGTTTGTAAGCTACACGTAACAGGTGGCAGCGTTCTTCAGCGGCGGTGGTGACTCTTGTATACACGTCCGTCCATAAGTCATGGAACATTTGTAAATTACAATTAATAATCAAATGTAGCGAGCAATTTTCATTTGAATCAGATTAGTGTCTACTGTATTCCATTTAGATTTGAGATTTTGGAGCTTCGAGGCATCTGATACCCAAGAATTGGTAGGCGTTGAAGTTCTGAGCCCGGAAGTTTTCACGCTTTCAAAACACTGGCGCTTGAACATTCCCATGTTCAACAGCAGTTTCATTTGTATATCTGATTTTAAGATGACCCATAGACTCTGTATACATATGTTTGTACATATCTCTTGACTTGTGGACGGCGGTGTACGTACATACATCAATTGGAATAAAAGTGAAATGCTCGGCCGAGGCTCTAGCATAGATAATTGGTTGGATAAACATTGCATTGCACAACCTGTATCCGGTCTTTGTTCCTTAAGTTACCTGTACGTACACACGGGATTGTGTGTGTGTACGTACGTAGCCTTACAAAAAAAAGTGATCGTAAGATAGAATCGTGGATACGCGATGCGCAATTTTCGCGTTAACGTAGAAAATTTCACTCGGCTTCGTAATTACATAAAAAAAAATGATAAGGAACTTGGGCAACGCGAACAGTAGGTGCCGTGCACGTAATGAATGTTCTACTTTTCTTCTTTCTTTTAAAAAAATATAGAAAGTATTCTAAAGCGATATCAAGTGAAATGTTCTCCAAAGTTTCACGCGAAGTATTTATTAGTATATGTTAACTTTGATATCAATCGATATTCCTAGCAACAAGCTCATTCAAATAAACTAGTTGACAAAGGGTTTATGTTCCATGTACACCGTGAGCAGTCGGTAGTTCGTTTACAGGGACGATCTCGTGCACGTTTTGGAGACATTCGTGCACACGAAAGGTCAATCTCGGAATAGTGAACCGGCATGAGGCCTTGGCAATGCAAATGCACACGCTCTGCATGCCATACGACAGTCGTGCCTTCTTCCTGATCCTTTTTACGTGCATTCGCAACAAAACGTCCTAAAAAGATCTCTCTTTCGTTTCATCTTCATCTCGCCGTTCTCGCTGGTCTTTCAGGTCTTTTAATCCGATTGTTTCTATACCTACGATACTTCTCCATCTCTTTCACACGTGTACCGAAATAGGAATAAACTCACCGAATATAATGCTGGCTATGAAATCATTTGTTTCCTCATTTCTCGGAACCAACACAGTCTGAACCTTATTTTTCTACGGTGAATGAATCAGTCTGCGGTTTTCTCTAACTGGCATCGTTCTGTAACAGGAAAAATTCACGTTAGAATATGTTCGACGAGTAGCCATAGGAGGAATGATTAATCGACCCGAGATATAAAACAAATATAAAGCTTTGTAGAGTGTGGGAAACTATGGTATATGGATGCCAGAGGTTTCTGTGATTTTGTCAAGAGACAGGGAAGATCGATTTATTTCCCGTGCGTAGAAACTCCCGAGCGAGGTCGAATTCTGGCATACCTACGCGGTAAAATACGATTGTACGCACCCCGTGCTACATAAATACAGGTACAGTGCGAGGCGCCGCCATATATGGCAACGCATCCTTAAATGGTAGCTTGCCGCCGAGGCCCTTTACTACTTTATAGCAAAAAGTCAACGTCACTGTCAGTAGAAACAGTAGAAACATAGTAGGGCAGACAGTGGGCTAATAATCCGGGAATTCTTTAATCCGACTCGTTTCGTTGCAACTATAAATAAAAGAAGAATCGATCGAAATTCTTTGGAACCCACGATGTATCATCAACGACACGATTAACAAAGAAGCCGGTTTGTGCATCATCGAAAATCTTTCTACACCGTATATCACGGTGAAATCAAACGATACGGAATACTTTCGAGGAAATACAGATTTTGTACGATACGTACGTGTCACTTTTCAGTCAGCTTTCGTTAGAATTTCCCGGAACGGAGGAGATATAACGTTCGCAGTTGAAGCGCAGGCGTTCGAAAGATGGCGACGACGAATTCGAACCGCGATAACAAACAAGCGAGTGTCCCGCATCTATTTTCACGCTGCTAGAAATCTCTGAACTCGGACCGTTCGGTACTTCAAAATTTCAGATTCAAATTATGGTGTTTGCTCGCATCCTTTGCGCAGATTGACGCACGCGACAAATAAAACAAACGATTCGTAAACGGGACCATTAATTACCGTGTCGATTTCCGTTTAGGCCGCCTGGCTTCCGGTTAGAACGATGAATGCCAAGGTCGCGGGGAGAGTCCAATTTATTTCTGAATTCCCACGAAAATAAATGTCTAGCGGACGCGGACACCGGACTCGAGGAGCGGTGAATCAGTCCGTCGAACAAGATGGCGAACGCCGTCACGAGAGTGGTGTTACGCTGCGAGGAAGCGCAAGAAAACGAACACCTCGGTAATCTGTTTTCAAACGAATACAACGAGATCTAACTTTGAGTGACGATCGAGCTGAACGTGTGAACGAAATATAGTGAGGCTATTGGTTAAAAGTATTGGTATTTGACCCACTTGCGACCCACTTTTCGTCTGCTACAGGTGTATAAGCAGTTCGATAAAAATGTATTTTTATGAATGATACGTCGTTTAAACAGGAATTTGATGAAAGAGAATTAGTAGAGCAACGTTTAAGGATCATACGTGCAAAATTTTAGACAGCTATTGAATGTATTTATACGGTGACCTACTTTTGACAGCTGATCGTCTGTCATATCGAGGACATAATTATCGCGGTGTTTGAAAAATTGTTTTCCCTGCGTGATCTAAAGAAGACAATCTTTCCTAATGTGCCTAATGGATGTATAAAATTGTACAGTTAGTAATTGGAGCAATACTAATATCAAATCTAATTAATTCCTTTTTAACAATGGTTTCAGATCTGTCAGAATGTCAGCTGATGCAAGTACCTGATGCAGTTTATCATCTAATGAGACACACAGAACTGAAGAGGTGTGATTTGTCCGGCAATGTGATAACAAAAATTCCACCAAAGTTCGCTATAAAGTTTTCACTGATCACTGGTAAATGAAATAATCAATATGTAGTTTTAAGTTAATCTTTATTGTTGTTCTCTTTCAGAAATGCAATTTCCCTTGCATGTATATCTCTTGGCTATTAGACACACTTCCAATCGCTCACTCCTATGTGTACTAAATCATACAAACTTTTGTAGAACTGAACCTGAGTCACAATCAAATGAGCAAGTTGCCAGAAGAACTTGCGGAACTTCAAGCCCTAGAAAGGCTTGACATTTCGCACAATACTTTCATTGCTTTGCCACCTGTTGCTTGCCGGATACCACAGCTCAAGCGGCTTCTTGCCAACAACAACTCCATCATCGGTAACTATTGCACACATATACCTTACATAACGAATGTTTCAGATACCTTAATTACCACAACTAATTCAAAAGGTTATCCTGATCCATTAACTTCATTTTACAGTTGTGTAAGCTGAGACTACTATCTCTTGTTACAGACGTAGACGTCGAAAGGCTCAGGCATGCCCCTGTTCTGGAGTTCATTGATCTTCAGGCCAATCCACTCACGCGGAGGATGCACGATCTTCTGGCCACATTAACCAGAATCAAGATCGAGCTGACCCCGAGGCAGGTCGAGGAATGGGAGGATCTAACTATCTGAAGCGATTGTATAGTCTTATAAGCGAGGGGAAACAAATCTGCCAAAAGGGACTGATTCGTCGTACTTCCGTTCCGCGCGGACGTAGCCTGCTTCCTCTGTTCTTGACTGAGATTCGTTCAACTAGTTTGTTGAACTAGAAGCAAAGAAGAACAAGTATTTTGTACAGTGACAAACTATAGACTGACCGATTTACGGACGTGGCAACGAGAAACAAGAATCATCAGGATTAGTGATTCATTCGATATATATATATGTGGAATACTCTTCAGGATCTGTATTTAATTACAGATTAGACGGTTTTGAGCGTAACTTTGCCGCGTACCTGGATATATTTCTTCAATTGATCTCGTGAATATCGATCAATCGTCGCTTCCTTTTGCCGTTTTGTACCGTGTGGGTTTTTTTTAGATTTTATGATTGTTGCTTGCCCGATCTACCCGCGCGCAGTGCTGTGATTGATATACGCGCATCTTGGCGAGCCGGGCAAGGCGCAACTTATTACTGTATTTTTACTAACTCCCTAATAAGTTTCCTTGTAAATTTTAAGATACGTTATATCATTTTATACCCGTGGACTTGACATATCGTGCCGTTCACTGATATCAAAATCGTAATCAGTAAAACTGCCAATGTACGGGCGATTAACTGCCGACAGCTTCGCCAATATGCGATCCTAACTCTTTGACTTTATAGTAGCAAGAAAAAAAAGAAAGAAGGATAGGAAGCATAATCATAATATATATTTCCATCATGTAATAAACGAAATATGTTTTGTCTTTAGTATCAATGTTCAAAGAACTAAGTATTGCATGGACTTTCAAAGAATTTCGGAAAAACTGTTCGTCTTTAATTTATACGTAGATAATGTGTATACGCACAACACGTATCAGAATGTATTACTCTGTATTTCTGATCTAGTCAATTGTCCGCGAAACATTGCAATATACTTTACGAAACGAACTTTGTCATTCTCTACCCTTGATGCCAATTTTCTTATGTAAATATATCAGCTAATCATAACAGACAATTGTGTGCCTACTTTTATTCTTTAACATAACAACCGATTAAATAAATGTGTAGAAGAAAATATTTCCGATTGGTGGGAACGTAAACCAGTCTGTGTGCCTTCAACATAAATCAGGTCGATGATACCTTGATTTACTGAAATAGAAGTGTACCATACGTACCACCGTGCATGTATACGTGCCAACACATATGCATCCACGTGTTCAGAAAGCTCACGAGCATTGTTCGACGCATTCGGAACAAAAATAGTTCAGACGGTATTAAATAGATCTGTCAGTCACGTTGTTCAAGCGTGGGTGAGTAAAAGCCAGGATATTAGGCCCGCATGCTAGTCGTATAAATACGTCGACGAAATGCATTATATTGGTTTAGTACCTATATTTTCTCAATATTAATAATAATAATAATAATAATAATAATAATAATAATAATTAAACGTATAATGAGTCGCAGAGTTAATTATCTACAATACTTGTTCATGGATATAAAATCACAAAATATACATAGAATGGACGCGGTTTAATGTTTAAGAATTAGGTAGACAATACGGAGAATCCGCTATCTGTTCTGTTCTGTTCCTCTTTTTTTACTTCTTCTATCCGTTATCTAATGATTCTCTTTTCACTTTCGCGAAGTGATACAGCCTATCAGCGGTCGATCATGGAAAGTATTTAAATTTCGATGACTTTATATCAAGGTCAACGACCGCCCGCGAAAAATACTGTCATATCTCTCTCTCTCTCTCTCTCTTTCTCTCACAATCCTTGAAACTACTCGCTGACACTCACGACCACTGATTAACAATTCTTGTGAATCTCATATAACGAGTTACACATCTCACGTGCCAGCGACTGCACGGAAAACGCAGTAAAACTTACATAGAAAATATACGTCAGAGCAAAAAGAAAGAAGTTACAGCGCGAGTGAATTGGCAGAAACTGCGGCGGAGGAGGGGACCGTTGATTTTTTGCTGTCATTTTCCTGTGTATGTTGGTCTGTATACGTTGCGTGTGTGTACTTGAAACTTGTTGCTCTCATTGTATACCGAAGCTACGCTTTAATGGTTGGTTATCATATATATATATATATATATTTTTATATATACATATACATTTATATAATACGCGAGAATATATACGACTATACGATTTCGATACACCGCAATCGAATCTAGGACGAATCTAGGCTTTCGTAGCAGCGAAGTAGGAGCTTCTTCCAATTGTTCGTCGAAACGGGGGCGTTTTTTTGTCTGAAAAAAGGTACGTAAACACGCCGCCGCTTCGTACTTTGTATCCCTGCAATGGAAGTAAATTCGTCACTTCGCGCGATTAATATAACGTCGAATATCTGGCACTCATACGGGTACCATTCGCTTCCGTTCTTTCTTCCATATATCCCCTTGCAATATTTACACAAAATCTATCCTAACTAAATTCACATTCAGGCAAACTTCAAAAACGAAGCCTCGCAGATCAACTCTCGGGATCGACTCACTGTACAGCACCTAATCATTCGCTTACGTTTTTTTTCCCTTTTTCATTCAACTGAGAAACACGCTAATCCAAGACCTAGTACAACACGACAGAACACAGAAACGATCTAAAAATTAATCGTAACATTCTCACCGACGTCACTTTCTTATACGTAACAGACACAAGAAACATATTCGCCGGTACATTTGAGAAACAGGTAATTCACGTTCACAGTCGATTGCTTTTTCTTTTGTTTCTGTCCGAATAAACTGCATATCTAAAAAGAAGAGCATTAATTGAACGAAAAACTAGGATAGATCAGTCTCTTGTTCTCCAGCGTAAATAGTGAGTCATCCGTCAATAGTTGCCTGCTTTATACAATCGAGTCGATACAAAAAGACAGTAAAACTCGTGCAGTTACAACAATCGCAATGTTTTTTTTCTTTACATGTGAAGTATAGGCGGAGCACGTACATACATAAGATAGTTACTTTCTTTAATAAAGTTTGCAATCTGTTTGTTACTTGTGCACGTCTAAAATGGAGAGGCACGTTTTCAGGGCCATTCAAAAAGTGTTGTTCTGGGTGCTTCTCGATTTTCGCGACCAACAATAAATTGTACTGTACGTACCACAGAAATATCGAGTGTGTACAATAGAATCGTGACAAATGGCTGGATGTAACACCATTCTACACAAGACCGTACGAACTTAATATATCTACCAGGGTTAATCGCTCTTAAGAGCGAATCGAATTTTTTAACGCCTATGTTTGTCGGAGAATAGCTAGATCACAAAACGCAAAATATCTTCTCCATTTTTGTTCCTTTTGTTTGATCGATACGGATCATATTGTAGTAGAACGTGAAGAAACAGAGGGAAGTGTGTTGGACATAATTGACTGAGCGGTCGGCGAATAATATACGCGATCTTATCCGAAATCGATACGGTTGGCACATGTTAATTTCGATGGAATCGTTTGTTATCGTTTAGGCCCACGATTTGACAGCGAAATATTCACGAATCTGATGTCAATGGACCAACACATGACCCTCGATTAGCAATGAATCTTTTCGATTTGCTACGTTCATCGTCCAACATACCGTGTTGAACAAATAGCATCGATATAATCTCTTTCAAAAAGCTTTACGTTCCACGACATTCTGTTTTTCTTTTTTAACGTCCTAAAAGAAGTGGCTAAGTGTTGTAAAGGTGACACTCTATGTACGATGTCGGCACGAAGCCCTCGATCGGCTGAGAAATACGGCGGACCCGCGTCCATCCGTCTCCCTGATCTAATTCGATCATGTATAACTCCTCTCCATCGTACATCGGTATGGAACCTTCGCTGGTCGCTAAAAATATAGATTCAGTATTTATCTTCTTTCCTAAATCGATATTGAATTAGGTGGAATATTAAGAATATGAGATGACGGACGAAATCAATTTGAAATAAAAGTGACTCGCTGTAGGAAATTGATACTTTGATGAGAAGATTAAGTTGGGGTACACACGTACCATCGAAAGGATAAAGAGCTCTACACGTCCCCAATGGTGGCTGAGCATCAATTTCATCGACATAGTACTCTTCACCGCCACTACCAGGAAGAGATGTCCTTGATTCCCCAAGACCAGATTCCGGGCTATTCGTGGAACTGTGCATCAGTACCGTAAAGCGAAAACGGTGTCTAATTGGACTAGTTAAAAATTCTAATCTAAACCTATCCTGGATTTAAAATAATAAGATTTCACTGCATACAACGAAAAGAAATGATAGCAGACGATCCGTTTGCAAAAATCTATCTGATCTAAACCTGTAAAATAATTATAACGTCAACTAATATCTAATATAACTCACCCGTGTGTCGGTTGCGGAGTACCAGGCGCACTCTTTTTATGCATCGATTGATTCGCGTTTGCATTACTAACACTAGAATCGGAAGCCGATCTCGAAAGACTTTCTTCCCCACCCGAATGACTCGATCTTCTAGAACTCAGCGGCCTTGTCGCCGAACCGTTACTAGTAGGTTTACGTGGTGCTTGACTTGGACTAAAAGTTTGTAATCGTAAAACATTAGTACCCAGGAGTGCATCGTTAAAATTCCAAAATCTCGCTTTAAGATTACCTGGACAAACTGACGCCGGCACGCATGGCCTCCTCGAGGTAACCCTGGTACTTTGTCAGCTCCGCCCCGAGTTTATCCAGTTTATTGCTCGATTGATTCAGTTGACCCTCTATACTCATTGGGTCGCCCAACGCCGGGTTCTGTTCGTACACGCCCTTCATTTTCATAAGTCCATCCCTCGCAGCCGTTTCTTGCTGAATTTTCGCCTGAATCTCGTCCAGCCTTTGTTGCAATCGCTTCTTACGCTGATTCGGTGGAAGGTCGCTGCAGTCCTCCTTCGCACCGTCCCCATACCCCGGCACGTTGTTCTGGAATTAGTAGCGATAAGTATCGTGGTTTCACGGAGCGATACGTGTGCTATGATTCGATCGCACAAAAGGGGGTGATAAAGGAGAACAAAGCACGCGTTAGCATGTTAGGAGTGGAACGATAATGAATCATGTATCAAAATCGTTGCTGGTAATTAATGAACACGAAACTTAACGGCCGTTAAAAATAGGCAGATTATGGATGACTATAGTTAACCCTCCATAACGCCATGCGATTCCCTATAACATCCAGCATCGTCCTTTCCTAGTAATGCAATTCTTTTCATTTTCTTTTCTCGAGGACAACAAAAATATTGGAGCAGGGGTTGTAGAGGGTTAACGATGGATTAATGATGAAATTAAATATATACAAATAATGATGGTATTATGAGAAACGATACTCTGGAACGGGTGAACTTTGACTACGAAATGATAGCGATTGTATAGAGAAGGACAGACCTTTAAAGCTATGCACACCTCGATCAACTTCTGTTGTTCGCATGAAACAAATTCCAAAAGCGTATCATTCAGCGAATGAATAACAAAGAACGTCAGCAATGGCATGAGTAAAAACTCAGTAGAAATCTTACGGAGCATTGTTTCGCTATACATGAAACGTTCGTTCGATTTCTGAGTTTGTACTCGACTAAACAAGACATATCTAAAGACACGTGTACAAGTAATTAATACTCGATACATTTAAACGCAGACAAAGTGTTCTCTTTTTTTAATTTTCTTTGTGTTACACACTGGCAGGCGAACAAGCGATCTATACTGTACTTACTAAGTACGAAAGAATCCAAATTCATAGGCCACGGATGTTCGGAAACAAGAGACCGCAGGCAGATCGAACCATCCACCAAATTAATAGAAAGTACAGAAGAAAGATAAGTTACACTCTTTTCTCTGACGACAATTTATAGCGCATGAGACTAGGGTGAATTCAGATGATAATCGAGTGATAACACGAATCTTATTCTCCCATTTAAAAAAACTTTCCACGTGGACACGAGATAACAACGTTTGCTATTAACGAACCGTAGAAGTGCTACGTACAAAATAATGTAAAAAATACACTACAAGTGATCACAGCTCGCTTGAAAGATACGAATTGTAGTTCATGCCTCGTAAACGTCTGTATGCGTGTGTATGTGTGTGCATAATATATTACAGGCCTGCTGGTACAGATGCAAATATGTTTAAAAAAAAATAACAAAAATACTAGGGTTCACGTGCATGCCGTACTTTTACGCCGTATTTTATAATAAGTGCCTTCATGTTCTCGGAGAAGATGGGCTGGTATTGATTAAGAGACAATTGTATCGCAGGAAATATCGTGAATTCATAGAGTTCCGAGCAACATTTACCTTATTGCTACTAAATATGCCGAAGAGTCCGACTCGTTTCTTAATCTTGCCACCGGAAACCGTGCCCTTGACCGTCAGGTGATTGTGTATTGGTTGCATCACAGGCTGAGACAGTTGACTGTTACTGTCGTACGTCTTGGCGACGGACAGGTCCTCGAACGGGAAATCACCAGGTGGCTGAAAACCACTCTTGTAACGTTCGATTACCAATAGGGTGTCTTCCTTTTCGTTGATCTCGTTCGCCGCTTTCTCGATTCCGTCCAGACACTGGGCGATTATCGGCGCCACCGCTCGCTCGATTTCGACGGACTTCATCATATAGTTCCGCATGTTCTTTATTCTTTTCTCGTCCAATTCCTACAATGGAATTTATTAAAATTCTAGACCTCGAGTGTTTCGCAGAACGGATGGAAAATGACTTGTACATTAATAGAATTTATTAGTTGACAAGGAAAGCAATGAAATCGATGATGCGTGATCACGAGGTGGTACCTGAAGATGCTGAAAGACTTCCGGCATCGCTGTGTGATAATGCTGCGACTGCATGTCGTTTGTTTTTTGTAACTGATTCGCGTACTCCGTTTTGGCCTCCTCGCTCTGTTGCGTTTTCAACGTCATGTTCATCCTCTGCTTCTCGACCTGGTGTGCCAATCGATCGGTTAATATTTAAAAAATAATGATAATCATAATATCGACAGAATTCGTCTGTGTTTTATGAAAACTAGATTTCACTTTTACGTCTCGTCCGAGGGAAACATTCCTTTCGGGCATAGCGCCGCGTAGCAAGCTTCATGCGAGTGCCACTTGAGAGTGGAATTGTTCCAAGAGTAGTATTTGACGTGCCGTCTGTGTTAGACAATGTCAAGAAAGTAAAACAATGAGTCAAAGTCAGCAGTTCTTCTAGGAACAGTTTAACTTTCAAACACTTCGCGCAAACGTTCCACAGGAAAGAGTGCTACGAAACAGACGCACAATTCTTCGAGATAGAGCGTTACGAAATTCGTAAAATACACATAAACGTGAAAATCGTTACCAGAACCGAGCCAATAATAAAGCTTAAGAATCTTTACACAATTCTCCCCGACAACGCCTGATATGGGAAAGCTATCCTACATTGGAGCAATTCCAAAAGCCATTCCCGCAAAAACTTTCTACGCAGCAGCATATCCAGAAGCAATAAAATCTTTCCGGAACGATTTAAATAGACAACTTGGCCATCGTAACTGGGTCATCCTGATCCTAAATAAGTTTAAATGTGCCAATTCCTATAAATCAAGGTCGGACTAAATGAACTCCACGAGAATGCCACGTACTTCCGCCCTGGAAAGGTTGAGATCTGCGTCCGCCCTCTGATAATTTTCCACGGCCCTTTCCGCCTCGCGGAAGGCCTTCTCGTACGCTTTCCTGGCACGTTCCAGGTTCCCGATTTGACCCGCCAGGGTGGCCATCAGTCTGGCACCCTCCTGCAGGTGCTTCTTACGGTCCTCTTTGAAATCCTTCACGAGAATGTTCAGCTCCCTTAGCACGTTTGCCTGCAGGTTCTCGGCGATCACCTCCCTCTGGCCGGCCTGATCGTTTACTTCGTTCAGTTCCAGCTTGAACGCCCGACAAGGACTGTACCTATACAGAGACAAGAGGCAAGGTGGAATAGAGAAGCTCAAGGAATAAAGGAAAAAATTGCGTCGATCCTCGACGATCGACGATTTTAATAACAATGTTCGTGGAAAATCTGAAATCTCGGCCCACGCAAAATGAACATGACGCACAAAGAAGGCCACCGAGAAACGTAGCTGGCCTGTAGGCGCAAAACGAGCGAGTTACTGAACTTATAAAAGCATCCCACCCACGCCCTCAGATAACAGATTAGCTCCTGTTCTTTCATTCCGATGCTCACGAATTATCATAGAAAATTAAACGTATTTCCCTTAATGAGAAAACAATAATACCGAGTATTTCCAGCGTACGCACGAAAATATTCTCATTAACGAGAAATTAATTCTAATTAATACTTCCGGTCGGCAGGGGAGTGTAACTAATGTTCCCGGCGATAGGCGATCGGTGTCCTCGGGGGAAATTAGCGGAATGTTTCCTAGCGGACACTTATCTCTCGTGACAGACACCTATTATGACATACGGTGTCTAAATCGAACGTGAAAACCTCCACGAGGCATTCGAGGGAAAAAAATGAAGTATTATTTCAGAGGCCTATCCGCGTCGGAGAGCACTTCTGCTAAGCGTGGATCCGGTATTACGTCTCTCTAGGTTGGCTCATACTCACTGATAATCTTCCTCCTCCTTCTTCTTAGGTTGATAGCTCTTCACGAGACGTCTGCAATCAGAAGTGAAACAAGATTATTGATGCACGTGCACGGAGACCCGTCCCGCACGGCGAATATTAACATTCGCTTCGGTCACGAGAAGTAAAATGTATTCAACGCGATCGATAACGATCTACGTTCGATTTCCTTTGAAACAAGGATACCTCTGAATACTTGTAATTCTATTTCTCTGTGATTTCTTTTCCAAACGAGCGGGAAAAAAAGAATTTCCCGTCACACGGGAAGAGAACTGTTAACCATTCAATGCTGTCGGAGGAAAATTAGAATGTTATCTTTGTTACTCTAACCAGTTCCGACGTTTTTAATCTCTCACCGTTCGGTGTTCCCGATACCTTTCCAGAACTTGTTCGTTCGTGCACGATAGCAAGCGGTAACGGTGCGCAGCTTAAAAGGAAATCGCGTATACGTACCCGGAAAACGTTAATTCGGATTCGAAACGCTGTCGCGAAAAACACGAGATTGTTAGGAGGACGGACATTGTAATAGCGTGGCGCGTAGGCAGAATTTATCGCCGGTCGTATTTGGCGAAACGAATATGAAAATACAGTCGGTTAATGGGCTAGCGGGGAAAAGTATAAGAACAAAATGCGGTTTCGTGACGCGAGCTAACGGATAAACAACAATCGAATATGGGACTTGCGACTCGCCGGACAATTGAACAAAGTACACACGGAATCCAATCGCGATTGCGTCACGGCGAATTACAATGAACGCTGTTACGAACGTCGATCCACTTTTCTCAGAGACAATTCGCTCCCCGAACATCATCATTCTAATAATTCTAATGAAGGCTAATAATAGCTTGGAGAGCCCGATGACTGGTACAACTGACTTACATACTTCGGGAAAATAATTATTTCTAATCTTTCTAACTTCTCGGCATGGTATATTTTTAGACCGCAAAAGAGTCTTGATCTACTTGGAGTGGAAATAGTTCATCGACGAGGATCAACGTTCAATTGCTATTTACACGTGCGTACCTGTCATTATCTTTATCCGATATTACTATAGAATTCTAATTGTCCTAATTATTCAAATCTTTTCTTCAATTTTACACGTACTACAGTTTCTTTCCCAGCGTGGAAATTTATCAGCGGAAAGATAGCCAGCGGTTCCGAGCGTAGATTATTTTTAGGAATTCTCGTGACCGATGCCCCGATGGAACTACATTTTACCATGGACGGATGGGCTACAAATAAATGATAAATACATGCCGGGCTATAAATATCCTATCCTCCGGAACTTGACGTGCCCTTGATACAAGACCGACCGTACGTTATACTCGCCCCAACGTGCCCCGAAACCGGAAAATGTTTGTGAAAACGTATCCCGATTTCTAAAATACCAACGCGAATCGACGAGCAAGTACGTGCGATAGAGTGCAAGAGACGCACCGCAATTACGAACGTGTCGGATATCGAAGAATATATTCTCGTTGTCGAATCGAATTCCTCTCGCGTTACTTAAACTCGTGCAATTCACAAAAACAGATTCGCGACGTGTGCCTGTTAGAAAATACCACGCGATACAATGAGAAACGGGTAACCCGTCGATTAACGAGATGCCATTTATCACGTATCGATTGCGAATACCGCGAGGTATTAATTACAATGGAATCGCGATTAATGAAATCTTGGAAAAAGATCTCGTTTTCTCGATATAAGGTCGAAAGCGTTACCGATGTGGTGGCACGTACGTGTGAGGCGAGCGTGTACAGTGGAAATTACAGCGCATTAAGACGGGGAACGTGCTCGTGATAATTTATATGCAGTGGAACGAACGTGCCCGGGGATAGATGTTGTGTGACGAGCACGCGAAATCATTCCGTCTAACCTCGCGTATGTGTACACCCGGTCTGATTAAGGGACAACGATAACATCTATGATAATTAAACTTCCAGATTCGAAAGAAAACCGGCGCCTTTGTATCGCTCTCACTCGCGCTTCCTTTTCTGATTATTGCGTGAGATATAATCGTACAAAGAATTATTTAGAACGTTAAATGACTCATTGCGAGCCATTGACATTTCTTTCTCATCTTTTCTTCTTTCCTCTTCTAATTAACAACATCCCACAAACACATGAAAAACTTCATTTCCCATCCTCTTTCGTTTGAGATGATCATACAAACTTTTCGCGACACTTACATTCACGAGACGGTGATATCGCGTGTATACCTTTTTCTTGTTGAAATTGCTACCGTAACAGATTGAAATACGTATGTTCCAAGACACCCGGTAGAACAAAAGTGCGCCACAGTAGACGGCATTCACGGAACAAACAAGGGGGGCCTTTAATACAATATTACCGGCTACGTCTTCTGTCCGTGAACTCGTGGGGTGCGTGAGACACACTCATTATACAGGATGTCCCATTGAAATCGTTAACCTCGGATACTTTGCCCTTTGTTAATGCGTACGTATACGAAAAGAAAAACCGCGCGCAAGTCGACGAAGTAGGGCAGCAGATCGCGACGACAAATTTCCCGGTGCCCTGCTACCGGGCACACGTCGACATTGACACTGAAGATTTCCGTCAACGATCCTCACCTCAGTTTCGCAGCGTACTCCACCTCGATGGCGCATCGGTCACGAATGAAGTGGCCATACCTTTCGAGGAACTCTATCCCCTTCTGCGTGTGCAGGGACAGATTCTCGAATTGGTCCTGAAACAGCAAAACGATCCGACTATTAATCCCCGCGGAGTAATTACTATAATTAATCCCATTCATTCTATCGAAAGGAAAGTATCAAGTCAGGATTTATATCTCCGGGACATTCGATTTATGACAGGGTGAACAAGGATGTTTCTTCAGGTAAACAATAGTTAAACATCATTAGGAACACGGGTCGATGGATTTAACTCGCGATGCAGTGGGCGTATCGAGACATTTCTCCGGCGACGTAGTAGTCTGCCAAGAGTGAAGTTTTCTCGAGACACGGGCGAACGATAGGCGATACGGTGTCTTGGTGTATTCATCGCGGTCGACGGCTGAAAACCTCTTGGCACACATACGTGGCTGTCACGTTCCCCACCCCCCTCGAGAGAAAGAAAGAGAGAGACAATGAAGAATATTTCGCAAGAGTGTATACAAGCGACCGGTGGAAAGATTTCTGACCGTTTAGCGGCTCGGCACGAAAAGTGAAACTGGACTCCGTTTGTTACAGCCTGCATACAACACCCGTGCATGTATGTACAGGTAAAGAACGAGCGGAGACCTTAACAGAGGCGTACACACCGTTTATCGTCTTTATGAATCGCAAAACGGTATACGCCGTAAGAGCCGACATACGCTAGCGCCTCGGTTACACGACGAATTTCCATTCAGATACTGATTGACTTTCTCAATGGACGATGCCGCCGCTTTACTCCGGATTATTGTGTTCCCCCCCGCGTGAAACTGCGAACTATTTGATCGACATAGTTTCCCAACGTGTTCGCGATTTCAATGGCAATGTAACGGAAAGTCGTAGTTGGAATCTCTTTCTAGTTGGCAGAGGTCACGCGACGTCGGATCGTCCGAACCTACCATGATCGTTCTCCAGGGTAATTCTCGAATCGCCCGAAAGCAAATGGTTTCGACGATGTTTTACTAAGTAATGACTAAGGAACCGATAGTCTACGTATCATGGATACGTTATCCACACGAAATTCCAGGAACCTCGGTGAAACAGCTCGCTTAACCGTAGCCGGTTGGAATGTGAGTTTTGTCGTTCAAGGACGAATCCTGTATTTCAACATTTACGCTAGTTTGCGGCTTAAGGACAAATCGAGGCACGACGGTGCAACGTGCGGTGTTAGATCGAGATTGGAACGAGTGAGACAGAAGTCGATCGGCTGTCCATGCTGGCATTCGAAACGCGTTACTTTCATTTCCAGCAAGTAGCCATTCAAGGGCCACGCATTGATCGTAAAGACCGACCGAAGCAGATGCGTGTATAGTAATACTCGTTCCGTGGACGTCCGACGTTTTTCCTTTTTCGAGATCCACCTTGGCCGAGGTAGAAAAAGAAAACTCACAAAAAAAAAAACGGCTACCGACGGGATCTCGTGTCGCATCGATGTCACGCGTCCAGGATATATCTGCCTACCTCTCGGACACATTAAAGTAATTAGGTTTTATCTTGCGGCACGGTAGTAAAGCGTCCGGCGCTGGATAGAGCGAGAAAACGCGAGTCATCAAATTACACGTACTCCAAACATTCGGGCTGATCACGGTTAACGATCCACCGGTATTCGTATCTAACGATACCTATATGCATTTCCGTAATTATCCTCTAATTACATTTTTCCAGGTAGAAACGGATATTCTGGTAAACACCTTTCACGTCGGAACGTGAAGTATGATTAACGTAAGGCGAATCTAGATACGTATTGCGAGGAGATAAAACGACATTGGTACGTGTAAAAAGTAATCGGTTAAAACAGATGTTCAACGATGGAAAATACACAAATCTATCTATTTCAACGTATTAAATTGTACACGCCGGGGTTTCTCATTTGCCAATAAAATACCGATAGACGGAATAATCATGTACTACGTAACGATATACATGCTAAGATAACATGATACTTATGTGAACAATGATACACATATGGCGATCCGATACTACGCGTTCAACGATCTATATGTACATATAAATCAGATATCGCGAACGTTCGTCACACCGACAAACGATCGGCGCTACGGGAAGACGATTAGCAACCCGGGGGGGAAACACACACATATTTTGTCGTTCCGAATCGCAAAGGACTTTCTCATTGTGATAACCGTGTAATTCAACGCGGTCGAGTAATTTGCAATGAAATAACGGAGAACTGGTAGCGCAGGTGATAGTGGAACTCGCGACTTTCGAACGTACGGAACAGGAACACCTATCATTTTACTCTTTTCTCCTCGACTTGCATGGTATCTCGTCGGATTTAACTGATTTTATTTTTACGCTGCCGCGGATATCGGCGGTATAATTAATCCAGAATGCTAGGCCTCATCGTTTATCGGAGAAAATACGGATGTTACGTAAAACGCTGCTCGGAGAGGAAATTGTACCGCGACTACGGGAATATTTACGAGAAATTTTCTTTTTCCATACCGACCGCATGTAAAACCGTAAGCAACCAGTTCAATTAGATCAAATAAATATCGAAATATCACTTCTGTCACGTTACGAAAAATCACACCGTAAACACACTTTCGGTCGTAGACTTTCTAAATTCATTCTTCTATCGTTAGTACGACTAGTCTGATATATTCGGCAACGAAAGGTTCTTCTCAAGGGCGGCGCTACCGATTCGATTATCAGGCGGTAGAGAATGCGAATGAAATTATAGTCCATTATCCCGAATCGATTTCCAACCCCCCACCGGTCTGTCGTGAATCGGTCTGCCGACGAGTTTCCCCCGACCAATCCAGGGTTTTCTGTGCCGCAGGTCGATAGATGGAAAACGCACCGGCCCTATGACTCACCCCTCGCGACCTTTTTGAAAGCGGTGCACTTGCACACCCAGAGACCTAACCTTGCGAACCTATTCAGGTCGGTTGGGTCGTCCCTGGAGATAAGTTGGGCGGGGGGAGAGGGGTCTTCCATTATGCACGCGTGCGGCAGGTACCTTTGTCGGCCCCACCTGGCGCCTTAGCTATATCTTCTCCACCGTCTTCGGCTTTTACCTTGACTGCCTTCGGCTCTCGAATTGTGAACGCGGAGAAAATTCGACGTCTCCGACTGCCACGTACGTACGAATGGCATTTTAAATCGTCCGCATCGATATATGGGTGTGTGAGTGTGTGTCTGTCTTTCTTTGTAGTAGTACGACGTCAGCCACGGGCGGGTTTTAATTAATTTCTGGGGAAAAAGCACATTCTCTAAGGGGATTCGATAAATTCGTGACAGACACCTCCACTTCGGTGGTCCGTTTTGTTCGCGATCAATTTTCCGCACGAACCAGGGGAAAATGTCATTCGAGTTCAACCGCTGTGCGGACACTCGCACAAAAGCCGGGGAAAGATGAGCAGCGTGGGAAATCGATAATGGAGCTGTACATACAACGTGAAAAGAAAAACGAGTGGAAAGAGCAGCGTAAAAATAGTTTAAAAACAAGTGACACACGAGTTATAAAAGATTGAGAGATAGAAAGAGAAAGAGCTAGAAATAGAAATAGAGTGAGAGAGAGACAGAGACATTGAGAAGTGAGTCTACAGACTCGAACAAGTGTGTATTATGAGTCACGAAATCGCGGTGGGGTGGTTTCGTACCCTCCACCCTATTGATCCTACATTTCTGTATACTCACGCGACTCGAGAGTGCGAGAGTGTTGGATATAGAGTAGAGACAGAGAGGAAGACAGGGTGACACATAGTCCGGACAGAGAGAGGGTGAGAAAAAGAATCTTTTTTTCTTTTATTCAGGAAACCAGCTTGTTCGGAAATACAAATACAAAGGGTTCCAAAAGAGAAATAACAAACAACCGTAAACAGAACCACAGGATTATAGATCCACCCTTCTGTAACCACACTTCAAACCCTTTCTATCGTACGTTTCTCCCTGATATTGAAATTGATCGAAAGAACGACACTCCAACCGGAGAGTGTGTTCCATCCGCGCAAATTAGAAAACTACGCCATCGTCGTTCGGTTTCCGTGGACGATACGAACGATTCGTCGGTGACGCGCATTGAGAAAGAACGATACGGTGTTACGAGATACACGCCGTACTTTTTCCGTCTCTCTTCATAACACTGGTATACTAACGAGTATCCACTGAAACACGAGACCACGGTGGCTGCATTTAATAAGCAGACGGAACGTTGAACCAACTGCGAGCTGCGTACGTTGCGTACGTGCGTGCGTGTATTCGTACGTTGTTTGTTGTAGAGTACGTGGGTACGTCTAGCATCGGTGACTTCGTGCGGTGCATACGGGTGCACATGGGATACATACCTACGGGGTGGTGCATAGCTAAACGCGCGGGAGAAGAAGATGCAGAAGAAGGAGGAGAAGGAGAAGGAGAGAGAAAAAAAGAACGGAAGAAAGGAGAGACGACGACGAGGAGGAGGAGGAGGAGAAAAAAATAGGAAGAAGAGGAAAGACTAATTGCCAGTGCAGTCGCGAGAACCGTTGACGAATGCATGGTGTACAAGGCTGTTGTACGATAGAAATGCCGGGAATGCACCGTTGTCTATAATGCGCAACCGTGTAAATAGTCATACGGGAGAAAGGTGCATTGAAATGCTCGCTCGTTGGAAATAGCATATTTAACCCCTCGACGAGAAGAAGTATCTTCTTTTCCTGCATATTGTGAACGATACGGGACCTCTAGACGTTACTTTCCCTGTTTATCGTTGCGTTATTGTGACCCGTACACCCGTCCCTCCCTAATACACGGCGGTACACTTACTTTACAGGTATTTTAAGGTATTCTATGTATTCCGCGACACAAAAGACGGTACCCGTTTTGATAGACACTTCGACGGGAGAGCGAAAGCTTTAACACGGCGCGACTTACACGCAAAACTGTTCACTTTGTACAGAGTGACAAACGGGAGGCTCGTAACACTTTAGAAAATACACCGAAATTATGTACCCTCGAAAATTCTCTTTGAAACGCTTCGAGAGGAGCAAGAAACGAGTGCTCTCCCGTATGTGTGAGTGTGTGTGCGTGTACATGTGCGAACCGGCCAAGTTCAAATAATTCTGCGTCTCTCCCTTCGACCTTTCAAGGATACGCTACGAAGTCACTACCACCTACGCAAGTCGAAAATATATTCCGAGAACACTCGACGTTCGACGTGGAATATTCACGCGGGCGTTTCCGATCGGGTTCGCAGATTTCCCGAAAGGTCTCGACGCCGGCCAGACTTTTCACACGTTTTTGAGCATGAGCAGATCCTTGCTCTTGAGCTTTTAATAGACATCGTAAATCGTCCAACGTCCCCGGCACGAGTGCCCCGTGCTCGATCCAAGACAAATTACCCATCCCACGCATCCTCCATCGCACGTTGTCTACGTGTGTCTTAACCACTCGATTTTCTAATTACAAACCATCCTAGAACGTTACACGTTTCTTTTTCGTCGTAGTACACCACGTTACGCGTTCTTCTGGGTAGACACGCGAGGAAAACAGATACGACGGTGTCCGCGGGGAACGAAGAAGAATGAAACTGGCACGATAGGGCGTTAAGAATACCCGCAAATTCTCAGGAATGTTGTCCCAGGTCGGGAACGACTATCACCGTGGCTCGTATGCTAACGGAGTAATGGGTAAACTTGTCCTTTGGCGAGAGACAAGTGTGACGCGACAGGGACGGATTACGGGACAAAGGGCCCCAATCGGGATTCATCTAGAGGATCAAGGTATTCGTCTCGGAAGACCGTCACCTCTATCACGGTTCATTATAATCGTCGGAGATGTCGGCACGACAAAGGAACAGACACATGAATACCGACGGGAAATTCGGACAATGCCTGAATTAACTTTTTGATACACTGCTTTTTTTTCTCAATAATGTACTTCACTGTTATAGGTCACGGGTGAAGATTCTCTTAACGGATCGCTATATGTATTCTTGTATGGAGCACCTACTTTCATTTGCAAAGGTAGACTGGTATTGGTGAGAGGCTCGATATGTTTTTCACGCGTAATGTATTCTCACTTGTCGATGATTGTCGTAGCGTAAAACTCCGTTACGGGCGTGTTACGTGCCGACGACAGAAGTGAACGGGTAGATGATAATTAATTGATGCTCTAGTCGCAAAAGTTGCGTTTGCTTTTTTTGTTCCCTCTCCTGTACGTCGTCGCGGTGAAGGTTAAAGACCTGCATCACATGAATCGAAGCCATTCATCGATGTCCTCGAAGGTGAGCCGCGTAATTGCGAACTGTAAAGCATCTCGCCGAGTCATCTTGACGTAAAGAGAAAGAAAAATATGTACACACATACTATTCGTTCATTGAACCGTTTAACTGGTCCAATTAATTCGCTTGGAACAAACCGACGACGAATACGAGATCCCGAGAACGTCTACGGTCTCGAAGCACGTTTTTTTCCGTAGCGCGATCTCGAAGCAAGTATCAATCATTCCAATTACCTCCTACATCGCAGATACGGCACGTACTATCAGCAACATGCATAATGAGTAGTATATGAAGTAGCTTATTTATAGGCATACAACATACCGAAGCACTAGCAGCGCCTAAAAGTGCTCGAGGGAAGTTGTAGCAGAACGTTAGCTTTTATTGATCATCGTAACTAATACTGTGCTCGCCTTGACACACTATTATATTGCTTACAAAAAGTTAATACCGATAGATCGATACCTCTACGCATCTTTCGACAGTAAAAATTTCAACGTTTTAGAACCACTCTCCAAGTTTGATGGGAGACCAATGAAAAATCTATCCCATATTCCTGAAATGTCTCCGATTAGAAATTTTAACGAATCTACAATTTCAAGTGAGTTTCGTCAGGCCGTCCCGAAGCCAACTAGTTTTTTTATAGCATCCACGTATATACGTTTCTCCGAGTCGATTCGAGAAACCGGAAGAAACGTATGCAATTGTTCTCCACGAAGAGGTGTCTGCGACAAGGGGTGAACCAAGAGGTTAAGAGTTCTTCCGCGGTAATGAGGACACCGACACGTTCCGCGTCTCGAGGGAATCTTCTGGCAGACACGAGAGAGCTCGATCGTAAATATGCAACGCGAATTAATTAACCATGGAATCACCGGAACATTTCGTTACTATCAGCCGCGCGGTCAACGACTTCGGTAGACCTTCACACTATTTTTCTCTCCCTCCAGATAAAACCGGCCGGTGATCGTTTGCATGAGCATGTGTCATCGGGAACGGTCATTGAGTTACTGTCCTGAAATAAAAAGTTTCAATGACAACAATTTACGCTACTCCGTATACTATAAAACCTTCTATACTATACGTACATACAAATATAATTTTGGTTGGTCGTTTTCGGGGCTATATCGATGCCGAATATCACACAGAATATGAATATCAGCGGTCCCAAGTCGATTATTCTAAAAGTGTGAAAATGGCAATCGAAAACATGATTTTAAAAACAGTTTTTTGACTGCCATTTGCTCAATTTTTGAGATAGCGCTCTGAAACTTGTACCATTGTTTTAGTTAGGAAATTCTACGCCAGAACAATGTATAATAGTTGTACTTTTCGAAAATTTAATTTTTCGCAAAAATCTGAAGGGGGTAGGTCAGGATTTTTTGCGATTTTCGTAAATCGCTCGCCATTTCCGTAATTTTTGAGCTATTAAAACGATCCAGGGCGTTCTGGACGCGGAATCCGAAGCCGAATAAGACCGTGAAAGAATCAGACCGATATCTAAAAAATTGTAAAAATGGCAAGCGATTTACGAAAATCGCAAAAAATCCTGACCTACCCCCTTCAGATTTTTGCGAAAAATTAAATTTTCGAAAAGTACAACTATTATACGTTGTTCTACCGTAGAATTTCCTAACTAAAACAATGGCACCAGTTTCAGATCGCTATCTCAAAAATTGAGCGAACACCGACCAAAAAACTGGTTGAATTTGACGAATTTTCGCGATTTTCGTAATTTCTCCGTCATTTCCGCAATTGTTTAGATATCAAAATGATTCTTTCACTGTCGTATTCGGCTTCCAATTCCGCTTCCAAAACGTCCACGATAATGTTAATATCCCAAAAATTGCGGAAATGACGAGCAAACTGCGAAAATCGCGAAAATTCGTCAAATTCAACCAGTTTTTTGGTCGGCATTCGCTCAATTTTTGAGATAGCGATCTGAAACTGGTACCATTGTTTTAGTTAGGAAATTCTACGGCAGATCAATGTATAATAGTTGTACTTTTCGAAAATTTAATTTTTCGCAAAAATCTGAAGGGGGTAGGTCAGGATTTTTTGCGATTTTCGTAAATCGCTCGTCATTTTCACAATTTTTTAGATATTGATCTGATTCTTTCACTGCCTTATTCGGCTTCGGATTCCGCGTCCAACGCGCCTTGGATCATTTTAATAGCTCAAAAATTATGGAAATGGCGAAGGAATTACGAAAATCGCAAAAAATCCTGACCTACCCCCTTCAGATTTTTGCGAAAAATTAAATTTTCGAAAAGTACAACTATTATACATTGTTCTGGCGTAGAATTTCCTAACTAAAACAATGGTACAAGTTTCAGAGCGCTATCTTTAAAATTGAGCGAATGCCGAACGAAAAACTGCTCCAATTTGACGATTTTTCGCGGTTTCCGTAATTTCTTCGTCATTTCCGCAATGTTTTAGATATGAAAATGATTCCCGCACTGTCTTATTCGGCTTCGAATTCCGGTTCCAAAACGCCCAGGATCATGTTAATAGCTCAACAATTACGGAAATGACGATCAAATTGCGAAAACTGCGAAAAATAGTCAAATTAGAGCAGTTTTTCGTTCGGCATTCGCTCAATTTTTGAGATAGCGCTCTGAAACTTGTACCATTGTTTTAGTTAGGAAATTCTACGCCAGAACAATGTATAATAGTTGTACTTTTCGAAAATTTAATTTTTCGCAAAAATCTGAAGGGGGTAGGTCAGGATTTTTTGCGATTTTCGTAATTCGTTCGGCATTTCCACAATTTTTTAGATATCAATCTGATTCTTTCTGCATCTTTTTCGGCTTCGGATTCCGCGTCCAACGCGCCTTGGATCATTTTAATAGCTCAAAAATTATGGAAATGGCGAAGGAATTACGAAAATCGCAAAAAATCCTGACCTACCCCCTTCAGATTTTTGCGAAAAATTAAATTTTCGAAAAGTACAACTATTATACATTGTTCTACCGTAGAATTTCCTAACTAAAACAATGGTACCAGTCCCAGATCGCTATCTCAAAAATTGAGCGAATGCCGACCAAAAAACTGGTTGAATTTGACGAATTTTCGCGATTTTCGTAAATGTGATCCCTGACAATGTTTTATCAATGACTCCTGGGATCCAAACACTTAAACCCTTCATTTTCATGTGAAACATTATACAAGCGAGATATTTGGGGTAGATTCGTGGTCGTTAAGTATTTTTCTTTTCAAGTAGACCGAATCCCTGTTCCTGAAGTCCCCGATGAGAACCCTTAAAACCTCTTTCTCCCCACGAAGCTGGTTTTCTGGTGGCATAGGGTCGTGACTCTCGTTATCTCGAGCCGATGTGATCGTACGCGTGACTGATTCATCCGGTTTTTCGTCTTTTCTTTCGGCTTTTTTTCCCTCTCGTTTTAATTACAACGCGCGCGTGAATCACGACGTGATTTGTCACGGCGTAGAAACGGGAACGAACGGGAGGAGAGACGTCGGGGGAGGAGGGGCCACCCGACTGTAATCTGGACTTCGATATCAACGGAGGATGCAGCGCTGATAAGACGGAACACGAGCGTGGGTTTCTTTCGCTTTGGCCACTTCGCTCGTGGCGAACATAACACATTGTATTATAAACTCATCGTGGCCATTGAAGACGTTGAATCTAGAAACATGCCGGCGGCGCCTGTGAAAAACTCACATTGTGCCTCTAATGCACTCTATTCAACTTGCAAATATACATCCTACATCTTCTCCGACCCGTGCGGAACACGGTTTCCTTAGCGTCGAGAAAATTAACCGTATGATATGCGTTTTCACTTCTGACCCTGCGACAACGCGAATAAAAATTACACACGCCTCGACTTCTGACGCAAGACCCTCGCAAGCAACGCGCGTACAGATAGAAAACGGACGAACGAGGAATACGAAACCGTGTACCGGACAGGATAAAGAGGAATCGGCCCGTCGATGTACACAATTTACTGTGCGCAGAACGCGATTGCATCTCCGAACGGCAGATGATACGCGAGGCAACGCGAAATTGGCAGTTAATCGTTCCTATTCTGACGAAATTATTTCGTGTCCATGACGGTAAATCGGTTTCACCGATTACCGGCTACTGATTTTTCTTTCTGAAGAAGAACCACGACTAGAACGATGAAGAAAAAAGAATGATTGTAATCACTGCTCGTAATCGCTCCGCGGGAACAAAACAGAGCCGAGGTTTCCGACATTTTTACGCCGCGGGTGCGCGATTAACCGGCGGAATAATACGGCACGTCTAGTCGCCAAGACGTAATAACCCAGTATAATAATCCAACTGTGTTTCTTAGAAGAGAGTAAAGTCTCGTACAGAGAGAACCGGAGAGAGAGAGAGAGAGAGAGGGGGAGTCGCAAAGAGTCTCGTTTACTTCGCTTTTACATTATCGATCCGCGGTGAGACTGCACGGCGGAAGAGAGAAAATGTAAAGCAACGACGTCAGCTTTAATCGACGTGTATATATCCGTGACGATGGGGCTCGAGTGCCAGAAAACGATGATCCCGGTCGACTTCTGGATCCCTGACGACCTAATGAAAAAAAAACCGCGTCTATTCACCGTGAAATCTCATTCGGTGTCAGGTATATCGATTCGCGGTGGCCGGTCGACGGTTCGCGCGAAAATCTCGGCCACGTAATTTCCGTTTGTCATCCTCGTGATCTTGTTAGACAAATCGTGCACGAGCCTCCGTGCATTAAAACGTCGCAAGCGATACGCGAACGGGCATACATTAACTCGTCGCTCGTCCGTGCCCGGTACATGACGTCTTATACTTAGAATTCTATTATCACAGATAGCGCGTTTAACACTACTACGAATAGTCATCCGCTTGCAACACTTGAAACGTCAGATTCTTTTTCATGAGTCACCTGGACTGATCGCGCGTGATTATCATGATTCGCTTTCGACCCCTCGAACGCGTTTAAGCGATTAAACGAATTTCCTGTGCACGATGATCGAAACGTATCACGATATCATTCGCAGCTGCAACGAAAAAGACAGGGGGGAAAAAAGAGGAAGAAGAAGGAAAAGGAGAACAGAAACACCGTAAGCAACGATTCTCGCAGCCTGACACCCACGAAACCATCAACCTTCTCTCTCTTTCTCTGTTTCTCTCCGTTTCTCTCCCTCTCTCCCTCGACACCCTTCCACGGGGTACACGTAGGCTACTATGCGTGCGCGTATAGGTGAGCTGCGCTCGCGCCGGTATAGTATTTATAGACATTTGGCGCAATGCGTGGGTGGGGCAAGTTCGCGAGCACTCTCTTTCCCTCTCGTTTCGACGCACACGGCGACGAATTGATACGCGTGCGTACGTGCACGCACACACCCAGCGAGTGAAACGTATGTACATAGTAGGCACCCATCTACGCCGTGGAAAAAATACGCGACTCGGCGAGAATGTATATTCGGCGGTAGCCACGTGCGCAAAAAGATTTCTCCGCGACATCTTCGAATAGATATAGACTAAGCTCTATAGTGTCTGAAAAGACGTGCGAGGCAGGAGAAGAATCACTTTCCCCCGAATTACGAATGCGACGATGATAATGTGGAACGATCTTTCACGGTTGTCTGATAATATAAAACGTTTAATTAGTTCGCCGACTTCCCGTCGTTAATCAAGAAAGTAAATGATGTTTCCCGGGAGAACGTGCATCGTCTGGTTACCTCGAAGCAGACTATACATACATATTTTCCACGCTTTTGTATCCACCTCTGTGCACGTTGCGAACAGACTCTTTTTCACGTGAAATATTATACGTATTACTTTATATACGATACTACAGATATATCTGGGTAAGATATAAAAGAAATAAATCGCGAATCTCCGAGGCAGGAAAAACAAACTGCGAATTTTTCCACGTTGGTTCGTTGAATTAACGAATTTCCAAGGAGGAAAATGTAGGGGGAAAAAGAGATTCAAGTGCAAGTCCCTGTGGTCGCTGGCCAGCCCGCGACCTCGACACGCGTGTCGCGCGGCAAAAAAAATGCACTCTCGGTATACGTAGCGGCGTTACCGGCGAAAACCGGCTGCAAAAGGGACACGCTGGTTAAGGAAAGAAGGAGTGCCGGGGCGAGCAGAGTACGCCGAGATTTCTTTCTCCGGTTCCATCCGCCGCGAAGAAGGCGTTAAAGCTCGGTAACGACCGGATCGGACTTTTATTAATTGACGACCATTGCCGGAGAACTAGGACCAGGTTTGCGGCGAACGAACGGTGTTATTACAGGGATAATTGATATTTTCGACTAATTGTGTCGCGGTCGTGGAATCCAGTTCTTTAATATACCTAAAGTACTCTATATTTAACTTCCAAGGTTTTCCGTGGTATATAAACATTACGAAAGCTTAGTCTTGACTCTCGTCGTCGCGAAGATGTTCCGTTAAAAGCACGCGTCCGATTTCAACGAAATGAAAGAAAAAGAAAAATGAAGAAAATACACTCTGTGCATCGCGCCGCATAATACGGAAAACGTTCTCGAAACGGTTTCTTAAAGTGATTTTACGAGAATTCCTGAACGCGGGCGAGACACAAAGCATGTAATCATGCAAACATCTTCCTTCGCCCGATGCCTCCGGGGGCCGGCTACCGGTTGTTGTCCACGGAACGTGGGAATCGCGATTCCGCGAGACCGCTTTGGAAATTTTGAATTCATAGATTCTGTTGTGCAAGTAACCATAAAGCTCGGGAGGAATGATTTTACACCTTAATGCCGTGTCCTTATCTTCACCGTCCTGTAACAGGCTTCACGTTAATCTGAACAATAATTTTACGCCGCGTCTATTAAAGAGAATGAATTATAACACATACTAAACACAGCTCGTCGACTATTTAAAACGATATACGCATTCGATATCGATCGTTATCTCATCGAGCAATTTATTACGAAAAGATTATCGTATTAATAATCGTCGAATACCACTCGAACGTTCGCGAACTTTCTCAGATCAAACGTTTCGTTCTGATGTAACAATACTTGTTTTTCATCGGTAAATCTCTCACCGGTGAATATATTTTTGCTTCGGCGTCGTTCCGTTATCGTTCAATGCGCGCTTTATCGATAACGTCACTACTCGTGAATCAAACTACGGAATCGTGTATTTGCCATGCCGTGTCCAGATACAGGCCAATGCGTATTGCAAGGAAGAACGATTGTTACACATCGCTTCGCGTAGTCGTGCCACGTTACTTCTGTTTCCTTTCGCGGTGATGTGCCTTTTAACCGTCCAGGTGAAGTCGAAACAACAATTCGCTGTTGTACATACGTTCCACTTTTACGGATGCTTGAATCGGGTACGCGTTATCGTCGCTGGTTGAAAACGAACGGACGAAATTCAGACGGAAATTAGCGCTACTCGTTTACGCGAACGGAAACGACGGAACGTTAGAAAAGGTGTTTCAGAAAAATCGCGAGAGAAATCTTAAGAGCACGCCGGGGACAGATAACAGAGCACGCATTGAGAAATAGGAAAACAGTCATAGGTGGCTGATAAGAGTATGTTGTAGATAAGAACGGTATCCGGCTGATCTGCACGTAAGTTTAAGCATATGTCGGGGAACTAGCGGTCCCGGACTCGTAATTCTGTTATAAATAAATCATTACGCGTGAATACTTCCTCATACCTTTTCTCGCGATGAATTTAAATTGAATCATCTATTTCGATAAGCCGTGCTTTCACTACGGGGACTTTCCGATTAGCTTGGATTTATGAGTGATCCGTCAGGAACTTTCTAATTTTTATTCGCGTGTTTGATACGTTTGCCCAAACGGATAACCATCTAACCGAATAAATTTGTCTTTTGCTCGTATAATATCCAAGCGATATTCAATCGAGTCCTATAGACGTCCTTAAAAGACTTTTACCGAATATTTCTATGGGAAAAGATTTCTCTGAAGTTTCAACAATGTCCAAAGGTGAAATCCTAGGTCGATGAAGCGATTTCAACGGTTTTGCCTGATGCCTGTTGGCATGAAAAAGAGTGTGAAATTAAATCGATCGAGTTTTTGTGGCACGTTGTGTTAAATAATCCACCGCGGCGACCAATTTATCGGCTGTCCGATGAACCGTCTGCGAAGTTGCTGCCTCGTTTGGGTACTTAAAAATTTGCCTTCGGATATTAAGGTTTACTAGGATGCTTCCAGGACAGATTTTCCATAATGCCTTTAGGCGCCGGAAAGCTCTTTCGAAGTCGATATCGATTCCCGATATAGTATAAGTACGGTCGAGCGGCGCGGTAACGTTTGTGACGCTCACCTTTTCAGGTACATTACTTTCCTCCCAAAGGCAGAAACACACCTGACCTCACGCGATGCATGAGACACAGTCCAGGAATTTCCATGAAATCATCCGTCGCAAACGTAACCCATTTCCACGTTGATCGGTTTAGAAGTTAATCTAAAATACTGATACGTTAAATCAGGCTTCCCCCGGTGTTTTCTAGGTTTGTGAATTTATTTCACGACTGGTAACACGGTTGTACCTAATAAACTTAATACATATTGGGTGTAACGTGCGGCTTCGCTTACGCACGAGTTTGTATCTAGAATCTAGAACGTTAAAACTCGTACACGTAAGGTCAGCTGGGAAATATATACACCTGCATTGTACTTAATATCGGTCAAAACCACTTTGGATATTAAGTATTTATCCATCGTCGTATATCGAACGAAAACGATTGGCTCGGCAATGCAAACAGCTATTTTAAAAACGTAATGCAACCGCTCCTCCAGTTTGGAGGCTGGTGGAATCGATACAAAGGCCGCGATGGAGGGAGTAGCACCCACCGCGAGGAGTTCTTACGTCATTCCGGCAAGATTGTAATTCAAAGTGCGGAGGAGACGGCGGCGCCCGTATATAGGAAAGCAATTCCCGATTTCGTCCACGGAGAAAGTAACATGCGCTCGTAACCTTCGCGCTTTTCCCGCCCACATCGTTTTACTCCCGTTTTCCGCGATACCGATCCGCATTACGCGCCACGGGCGTAGGTGAACAGGAAGGACGTACACGGAAACCGCTACGCCTAGAGCTTCGTACCCACGAGGGTCGTACTCGCTTCTCGAATTTCATCGTTTACGCGTAGGGATTGCAGGAGAAATAAAATACAACAACAAAAAAATAGGACGAGATGGGGGCGGAGTTTAGGGAAACGAGAACGGGGACACCACGTATCTTTTTCCCTCCACCGGGGAAACAAACGTTCGAACACGCAGACTGATAATGGCTTTCGATAATCTTGAGTGTGTAACTTACGACGATAACTAATAATCTTCCCTGTGTAATTAGAGAACGTTGAGAATAAGGTCTCGACGACATGAATTCCGCTCGATACGCGTGTCTCCCGTTCGCTAACACCCGTACGCCGTTAGTACGTTGGCCGCGTTAGTACCATCGAAACTTAACGTACTACACCACAATGAGTAGTATCGACCTCGTGAAATTAGTCTCCTATGTGAAATGATAAGAGTTTCTAATTAATAGACTCTAATGATCCGCTAGAAATTGAATATTCAACGCGTACGATGCGGTGGTTAATTATGGTTGACCTACGCTACTGGAGTCGATTTACGTATTTCCATTAGCTTAAAACAGTATCCCTGTTATCCCGATGAACGGAGTAATTTATATAATTGTACGTATCATAAAGATATATATATAATATTTGGTGGAAAAGTCACCCATGACTACCACCCCGTCACCAATGGAAAAGTCTTTTCCCAAACGAAAAATCGATGCGTATGTCTCGTGACCACGCGAGGCTACACACCGAAATTTACAATTCCCTCCGTTCTCCCTCTCTTTTCTCTGTCAAGAGCACGCCGAGGCACGCCCGTCGTCGTACGTGTACATATGCTCGCGAACGGCCGTTAGCGGTTAAACATGAACGCGTCCTGTATCATGATTCACGAGGGAGTACGAGCGGAACGTCAATGAATCGTAATACGGCGATGACAGAATCGAATGCTCTTTCATATCGCGAATCCGTCGGTTCCAACCGCTATCTCTAGATAACGTCTGGAATAATACAGTGATAGCCAAGTTATAGAAATGATTTTTCACCCAACGTACACTAATACAACGAAGATATCGAGATAATTCGCGTGCAAGGTGTACGGCTGTTCCTTTTTTCCGTTACTATTATTATTATCATTATTTCGTGTCCGTAAGGTCGTCGGCGCACGCGTGATTTTCATCTTAACGTGGTTTACGTTTTTAGAAAGGAAAATAGTCCGCGGGTAATGCGGCGGAATGAATGTTTTGTTTGTCTTCTCTCTTTTCCTACGGTTTTTTTTTGTTTCCCTCTTATTGTTTCTAGATAGTGGATTGCGGGAGAGTGACGGGTTTATCGGAGAAACTTTGATTCGCCAACGTTCCAATTGTACGCTCGTTACATGTGCTATCTGTCGGCGAAGAGGTAGAAAGATTACACATCGAGAAATTCATCGATCGATCTTTGAACGGAGAACCTATACACGGGTGAAAGAGATCGTGGGGAGAGAAAAAAAACACACACACACCGATGACTCGGAATGCGCGAATGAATTATTTATAGAGAACAGAAAGTAAGGAAGATGACGACGTCGAGCGGCACGATTTTCAATCGTACGCGTATAGATATAGATATACATATGTATAGGTAACGACAGTGTATATACTTTTGGTAGATACAATAGAACATAAATAACCGATTCTCAGGATTAGATTAAAGATAAATACCGTTGTTATCGCGCGAGATCTTGGCAGAGATGTCCGACGGTATTTTACTCTACTACCGCTAATTCCGCGGTATGTATTCTCATAAAATGTTCATATTCCCCGCGAGACCTTGCGAAACCACGATTGAGACAAATTTCGACGAGCATCGAGCTGCAAGTGATGGATGGAATCGTTACAAGTTCACGCGCCCAACTCATGCTATATCTGCGTCTTCACCGACAACTTTGGTATAAGATCAGAATCTTTGAGCGCGGATACGTGGAAACACGAAAAGCGCGTACGTAAATTCCACCGCATTCCCAACAGGCAGAAAGCAACGTTACGATCCGTTCGGTGGAAACGGCTGCAAGATAGCTGCGAAGGAACCGTTGCCCGTATAAAAGCTCCATAAGCTTTGGACCGAACGATTCGTGGCAGGGAGAGATGACAGCTCACTGTCACAGCGCGGAGAGCGTACACCGGTATTCATCGAAGATTTCATGAGAAAGGAAGCGAAGGAGCACGAAGAGCGTGATGGGTACATGTACAGCCGGGTTGGGTGTACAGTGGGAGGAGAGGGGATACCAAAGGAGAGAAGAACGTCGCCCGCGGCTAGCAACCGAAAAGGCAAAACTCCCGTGAGTGGCTCCGCGAGCCACCGCGAACTGGTTTTTCGGGGATATCGTTGTTACGTGTCGGCGAAAACGACGAGCCAGCGTCCGATGGTGTTCGTCCTCGACATAGGTTATATACACTATGTGTCCCCTTGTATATGTGTATGTGTCGCGAGAAGAAAGAGAGAACGAGAGATAGACAGAGAAGCAGATAGAGAAAGAGACGGGACAGACTTACCCAGAGCTCCGTACCCCAGCTCATGTTTGCTGGGCCGGGAAAACCAGGCGCGACCGGGCTTCTCTCGGCACTCGACACTTCACATGTAGCGTCGCGAGCCCGGAACACTTCTTCTATCGAACACGCACCGAAAAACGCATGAAAATCACGCGTCAGACTCGCCGCGCACGATCACTGAAATATCTCCAACATGTCGGCCTGTAACCACTGACTGGCCGGACCCAACTGTCCATCAAAAACCGCCCGGAATTCATTCGTGGCGCGCTCTGCTGGTTAATTCCAGCGTGAGACGAACGTGAGGGGAGGAACGGTCCTCGATTGGTCGAATGGCACAATGATATTGGCGCGAACTTTTCAAATGACAACCACTCACTCTATGTAAACGAACCAACACATATAATGTTGATTGATGTCCATGAAAATTCCAATCATCGATTAAGCGTGCATATCCATATACGTGCAAATTATGCGTTACTCATCAAAGTAACGATTTCATATAGGATATACATAGTGCGTCTATTGTAGACTGAACACATTCTTAGTACAAAACAAGAAAAATATACTTGTATTCAACGCTGTTTTTACTTGAATCTTATTAAATAATCACTGTTTTTTTATTTAATTCGTAATACTGTGATGAACAATTATAGAAAATTGCGCTTTAAATTGTATGGTTTTAATTTTGCACAATTATTGATTTAATAAAAAATTGAGAGTATACGTATGTACATCCCTTATTGTGTCATATGTTTCCTGTCGTGTTTAAGGACTTAGGCGATAGTATACAGCAAACACTTCTTCCTTCTAAATTATGCAAAAGTTGTTGCATATACATATACGCAAAAAGATGGGGATTGATTTGTAAGTTGCAAACTTGCAAGAGCAGTTAAAATGGCGCTGGGTGACTCGAGCGAAGTATCAAAGGTCATTTAGTTGAGTGTAGATAGTTGATTTTTCATTCAGAAGCGAAAGCATTCAGTTGCAATTTGTTTGCCTCGTGCTGTCATCATTCTTTACTTATGTATTCGTGACATATTCTCCTTCAAATTCTGCATCGCAGCGGATACATGTCGACGGGAGAAATGCATACCCACTATGGAGGTTGTAATTGTTAGATTCGTTATAAATTTGACCATACATTTTTGCACTATCACGATACAACATCACACAGACAATATTAGAAACAAATATCGTAGTTACATAAAACTTTACGCAATATTGTACGAATTTAATGTCTTAAGACGTGACGATTTTCATGGATACTAATTATCCTTGTTTCCAGCAGGTAGTCGAATTATTTAATAAGTTCAACGAGAATTTAGGATCGTATGTGTTTTCACGATGGATTGGCAGATTCATAGAGGAGTACCAAACTTCGAGAACCTTGTTTGTAATAGCTACGTCAGTCCTCTTAATTATATTGATTGTGTCCATTGTGATACTTCGGAAATGGAAAAACAAAGAATTCCTCCCAGAAGTGAGAGAGTTTGTAGGAGTGGGTACAGGCAAACCAAGATTCAGAAAAAGGGACAAGGTACTCTTTTATGGAAGAAAAATGTTACGCAAAGTAAAATCTATTGGAGGTCAAGTACATGCAACCGGACAAGGGAAAAAGAGAAAAGCTGTAATGAGGTTCGCACGAAGATTATTACAGCTCAAAAAAGAGACTGTGCCCCAACAGTTAAAGGTACTTTAATTTAATTTACCAATTGTCTAACATCTTCTTGTCCACATACTACTATGAGCATATATTTGTTTAGGTCCTAGAACCACCTGCTGAGTATTTAGAAGAAGATTTAGGCCCTGGGGATAGGGTACCTCCAGATGCCTTATATATGTTACAAAGTATTAGAGTATTTGGTCATTTTGAGAAACCTGTATTCTTGAAATTATGCAAACATACAGAAATCATGAATTTACCAGCTGGAAGCACATTATTTAAAATTGGAGATCCAGATGAAAATTTATTTATCATACAGCAGGGCTTGGTCAATGTCTATATTACAGGACCTGATGGCTCCCAGATATCTTTAAAATTAGTGAAAACAGGAGAATCAGTAACTAGCCTACTTAGTTTTACTGATGTACTTACCGGGCATACAAGTACCTATAAAACTGTCTCTGCAAGAGCTGTGGAGGATTCTGTTGTAGTCAAACTACCAATGAGTGCATTTCAAGAGGTATAAAGCACTAATTCTAAACAAAATAAGAAAAGTTAATGCAAAGCCATAGTTTTAATATGATGTTTTTTACACCGCTAGGTTTTTCAAGATCATCCTGATGCATTCGTTCGAGTTATCCAGGTCATTATGGTTCGCCTCCAAAGAGTTACCTTTACTGCTTTACACCAATACCTAGGACTGTCTGCAGAATTAGTTAATCAAGGAACACACAAAAAGAAGCAGAGTCCATTCTCTGGTTCACCAGTCAGATCAAGAACTAGAGAAAATTTTCAAACACAGAATCCAGAGAATATTTATACGTCAAATCCTCCTCAATTTACTTCATCGGAACAACATGATGCAAGTGAATTGCAGCATCGTGATACATCTACTTTAAGCAGTCCCCAAGCAGTACCTATTGTGATAAGTCGACGGTAAGACACCCAAAGAAGAAGAATGAAAAACCAGATGGAGCTATTGACACTAATTTCTTTTTTTTTATAAGGCCAAAGAATAATCTTGATTGGAAGAACCAAAGTACAAGTCCCCAGTCAGGTCCAAATACCGCGGACATGGTACCAGAATGTGATTCTCATTGGACAAATTCATCTCCCATCATTCTCCAGCAATGTTCTCATGGATCACAACAACCTGGAACACAGCCAGATGTTGTGTACACAGGAAATTCTCATCCAAATAAGAAACGATCAACAACTGTTGAACCAGTTCCACAACAACTAGACGAGTCACATCTCGTGCAGATAGCGACGGAAGCATTCGTCAGAGAACTTGGTTTGGAAGATGACTCGGTTCTGAAAGATGGAAAGGTTCAAATCCGTGAAGTACCAGCTGGAACATATTTGATGAAAGAAGAATCACACAAGGTTGAAATTATTTTCATACCCAGTTCCAAGTAGTGGACATTGTATTCGATCAATTTGTTTATATATCGCATACTACGTTTGCAGGATGTTGCCCTCGTCTACGTTGTATCCGGCTCTTTAATAGTCAGTCAACGTGTGTCAGAAACCAGAGATTTCGGTCAAGAAGTTCACATGTTTAGCGCTCATCAGGGTGAAATCGTTGGAGGTTTGGCGGTATTGACTGGAGAACCTTCCTTTTATACAATCCGGGCGAAACATGCTAGTCGCATAGCACTTCTTAGTAAATCAACGTTTTTCGCTATCATGCGTGAACAACCTACGGTGGTGTTACACGTAGCCCACACCGTTGTTAGAAGACTTAGTCCTTTTGTTAGACAGGTATAAACAATACTTTTACTATTTCTCCAACACCAATCCAAACATGTAATTATACCGTTCAATAGGTCGACTTCGCACTTGACTGGCTATTCCTGGAGAGTGGAAGAGCAGTATATAGGCAAGGTGACGAGTCTGACTCAACATTTATCGTGTTAAGCGGTCGTCTTCGATCGGTAATCACGTATAAAAATGGGAAAAAGGAACTCGTTGCTGAGTATGGAAAAGGAGATCTGGTAGGGATAGTGGAAATGGTCACGCAAACTCCGCGGTCAACGACGGTCATGGCTGTACGGGATTCCGAATTGGCTAAACTTCCCGAGGGATTATTTAACGTGATCAAACTTCGATACCCGATAGTAGTTACAAGACTCATAAATCTACTTGGACATCGTATACTCGGCACATGGCAGCAAGCACATACGAAGAACTGTCCCAGTGATACACAGTACGTTATCGGGGAATGATCTATTAATCTTTTACGTTTTAATTGTGCAGTACAGCGGAATTACTTTATTATAATTCTACTTACAGACGCGCTGCTGCGACTGTGGATGCAAGACCCGCTCAAGTCAACTTCTCAACCGTAGCCATAGTCCCCGTATCCGATGATGTACCCTTAACCGCATTTACCTATGAACTCTACCATTCATTATGTGCTATCGGACCGTGCTTACGTCTCACATCAGATGTTGTCAGAAAGGTACCTTTAATCACTAAACAAATGTAATGAAATAGTTCTTTCAATACAATCTTTACAGACATTGGGTAGCACTATCATGGAGCCTGTAAATGAGTATCGCCTAACATCTTGGCTGGCGCAACAAGAGGATCAACATCGAATATCCCTCTATCAGTGTGATTCCACTTACACGTTGTGGACACAGAGATGTGTCCGCCAGGCAGATTGTATTCTCATAGTTGGCTTAGGTGATAAACCTCCATCGATAGGTAGAACAGAACGGGAAGTCGAGCGGCTGGTGATGCGAACGCAGAAAGAATTAGTACTCTTGCATAAAGAACAAAGCGGTCAACGGCCTACAAACACGGTGCAGTGGTTAAACATGAGATCTTGGGTATCTAGTCATCATCATATACAGTGTCCTAAACGGATGTTTACACGAAGATCTCAGTATAGAATTGTAAGGCACAATATATCAGAAGTTACAAAAACGTAGAATGGAACGTTTAAGTTATTCGATAAACATTACGTTTCAGAACGAATTATATTCCAAAGTACTGATGTCAGAACCAAACGTACATAGCGATTTTAGTAGACTGGCGCGTTGGTTGACTGGAACTTCAGTTGGTCTGGTATTAGGAGGCGGGGGTGCCAGAGGCGCAGCACACGTAGGAATGTTGAAAGCGATTATTGAAGCTGGAATACCAATAGACATGGTTGGTGGAGTTAGTATCGGTGCATTTATGGGTGCACTGTGGTGTATGGAGAAAAATATTACAACAACAACGCAAAAGGCTCGTGAATGGTCAAAAGTGCGTATCGGTAATAATTAACTATGAAACTTACAAAATTACGTTCCTGCTTATTACTTGTAATAATATTAATTCTTCTTATTCATTGTAGAAAATGACTCAATGGTGGCGCCAAATTATGGATCTAACGTATCCTATGACGTCCATGTTTTCTGGGAAAGATTTTAATAAAACGATTCAAGGAACTTTCGGAGATACATACATAGAAGATTTATGGCTACCATATTTTACAATAACTACAGATATCACTGATTCTTGTATGCGTACGCATACACACGGTCTGTACATCAATGTATATATATACTCTTTAAAGCAATGATAGTTTCCAGTTTTGTATAATTAATATACGTTCAAATTTATAGTGTTCAAATTGTTCAGCTTTTTAACTGGAAACTCTCTCGCTGTTTGGTGAAATCCGTAGATAACGTAGACACTTGCTTTTTCACCTAGATTTTATTTCCTCTAAATTTAGTCATGCATTGTATCATTAAACTACTGTATAGTGTGAAGCTTGAACAGCGGGAGTGAGCTTTCTGGGTAATCGTTGTTGACGTACTCTCCGTTTTAATATCGCTTCTAAATTATCGATATCGACATTGCGAATTATTCATTTCACTTTTCGTTCGATAAAGAAATAAAAGAGGAGACATGTACATAAAACCTTCCTGTATGCTTTTGATCGAATCATGATGATAACGAGTTACGAAGCTGCTGAGAACGGGGCCTTGCCCTATCGTGCATCATACGCTTTCACGAAAGAATACAGGAAGCATGACGGAAGGCGGATTACACATTAAGGAACTTAATTCGTCGTGTTTAGGATCGCTGTGGCGGTACATTCGGGCGTCGATGTCATTATCTGGTTATATGCCACCCATGTGTGACCCAGTTGACGGCCATCTCCTTCTCGACGGCGGGTACGTCAATAACCTTCCAGGTAATTTGGCCGTAAACAGTAAGAAACTAGTTGTTGATTGTACTTTATGGTCGCATTGTATCAAACTGAGAACAAAAGAAACGCTTTGAAACTTATTTACCTGTACGCTAAATTGTTTAATAGCTATTACAGTGTGTGATACGAAAATTAAAATGTCACACATTTTAGATACTAGACCAAATAGTTACATGAGTAGTAATAAGTGTTCTGTAGATATTAGATTGTAAATGCTTTTATACCATGGCCAAAGAAAAGTATTTACAATTTCATTATTCTATAAAATTACCTGGACATTCTGAATGATTTTGCATCAATGGATAATTACAAATATATTTGTCTTTTGCTTTATTATCCATTGATATAAATACTGAAATAGTATCATTCTATAGCAAGATAATATTCATTGACGACTAAGGTAAGGCTCACTCCCGTTGATAAAAGATGCATTTATCAAAATTCTGAATAGCTAAGTCAACTCAGGTTTACTATGGAGATACATTCGAGCCAGTATGACAATTGCGGGGGTCTTTCCTCCTATTTGCGATCCCCTTGACGGGCATCTTTTGGTCGATGGGTGTTATGTTAATAACGTGCCAGGTATTTTAAATTCGAATCGTTTGTCTAATTATAAACGCAATTTCCTAGAGTCTGCCAGTGTTCTCGATTCATGCATTCACTATTTCTTTGTTCAAGCTGATGAAATGTTGAGACAAGGAGCACACCATATTTTGGCCATCGATGTTGGTTCCCAAGATGACACCGATTTAACGAACTACGGAGATTCCCTCTCCGGTTGGTGGTTATTGTGGAAACGATGGAATCCATTTGCGACGCCTGTTAAGGTTCCCAACTTGCCTGATATACAATCGCGATTGGCATATGTGAGTTGCGTACGGCAACTGGAAGAAGTTAAGACGTCTGATTACTGCGAATACATCAGGCCACCCATAGACAAATATAAAACTCTACAATTTACTAATTTCGATGAGATTAAGGACGTCGGATATCAACACGGTAATTATTATGCCCTGAACATACGGAAAACCTCTTCTGCTCCTATCAAACACTTTCACGAAAGCTTCCGAGTTAGTACGTGGTATAAAATACTATTTTACTCTGCAGGAAAAACATATTTCGAAGGACAATCGAAAGCCGGAGTCCTTCCACGATTTAACGCTGATAGAGAAGTTGCAAGAGCCCTCCGTGCAAAGAACCAGGCGACAAATCAGCAAACCGTATCCTCGTACACGTTCACCGATCTAGCTCAAATGGTTTGTAAAGTTTCTCGAGGTAATCGTTACGTGGACATTGACTCGGATTCCGACGAATTAGAAGAATATGAGGCGGATTTAGAAGAAGATGCACAAGAAGTAGGCTATGCCTCTGAACCCACTGCCGGAATTCTAGACCAGGTAGGAATATTTTCCAATAGTAATCGAAAATGTCTTTTTATTGATAGCTGTGTCGCACGTAGAGTGTAGTATATACATAATATTGCCTTATTCGAAATTATAGGTACAATTCTTATTTGTTTCTTTTAGAGTCCTGAGGATAATCGTCTAAGACGAAGAACTGGTGTTTCATTAAGTTTATCTGACACGGAAGCCGAATCGGAATTAGATTATCATCCAAAAATATTTTAAGCATTTTTCCACTGTCATTGTAATAACTTTCGTTACCTGTGTCGCACATATTATAAACGTACGTAACACTCATTCATGACATGTACAAATTATATCTTTACTATCACGTATAGATTTATGAAAAATATGTTTATATTAAAGTACAAACAAATCGTTAAAAAAAGAAAATAAACCAAACGAGTACTTTGTCACCGATGAGATACCTACTATGTGATATCTCATTATTATACTAATTGAGAATTGATACAGTTATTGTTACGGTCATTACTAAATACATAATTCTACTGTTTATAAAAAATACTCTGCTGTCCGCATTTCTCCGACTCATTAACGTAACACAATTACTTGCAGATGCCGCGATAACTATTTCTGCTTATACAAAAAAAGCTAAAACTTCGTGGTCATCGTTAGATTTGGATCTAATATCGTAAGAACGGCCCCTACTAAATGCAGTGACCCAGTTATGAGAACATCAGGTTTATCGCAGTTAACATTTTTTTCTGAGTTTTTTCTTATGTCCTGTAAAACTTCTAAAACGTTATTTGCAACGACTGAATTTATGCCCCAAGTTTCAGAATTTCGTAGACACAGAAGTTTTTGTTCGTTTGTTGACGGACAATTCGTGTCGTCGTCCACACTTTTAACTCCTGCGGAATTAGGAACGAAGTATGCCTTATCAAAATTCAGACCCTTCAATGGTGTTAGGAGTCGAGCAGAATCTCGATCTCCCGTAGTATTGAAAATTAAGTACTTCTTCGCTTTACTTCCACGGGTCATGTACTTGAACCAGGAAATGCAGTATTCAATACTCTCAATTGTATGTGCACCGTCCAAGAAAAACGTAGCTACGCTACTTCTCAAAATCTGCGTTCTTCCAGGCCATTTACAGTAGGACAATCCTAATGCCACTTTGTCCATACACACAATTTCGGGAAATTCTATGCATCGTTCAAGAATATTTATTTGATTAGTTTGTTTACCAGTACCATAGGTTCCATTACTATTTACATTATCACAAGATAAAGAACATTTATCGGTTTTGGAAAATATCCAGTGTACAGCCATCTGAATAGCTAATGATGCATTTTGTTTTTGAACTGTTCTTAGTTTATCTGAAATTGTCGTAATATTTTTCCAAGTATACTTTTCGAATGGTGGAATAACATGTAATTCACAACCTTTTTCAATGGCCCTCTTTTCGAGCACACGCATCGCTTCTACTGGTTGTGGGACAGTAAACGCAACTGTATTCTGTTTGAAAATTCCCGACTTTTGGTAAGCTATTTCCTCAAGTGTATTGCCTAATAGAGAAGTATGTTCTAGACCTAAACTAGTTATTCCCACGCACACTGGATTTCTTATAATATTTGTGCTATCACCCTGGCCACCTATACCTACTTCAACTATAGCAACTTCAATATTTAAATCTAAAAATATGTTGAACATTAAAACTGTTAAAAATTTGAAATATGTTGGCATGTCTGTTTCATGTTCTTTGGTTTCTTCCAATCTTTTATACACTTTCCAAAAATACCATGCAAACTGCAGTTGGCTTATGGGTTGCCCGTTTATTCTTATACGTTCTCTGACTGACACTAAATGTGGAGAGCTGAAGAATCCTGTACTGAACCCATGTTTACGTAAAATAGCTTCTGTGAAGGCACAAGTTGAACCTTTCCCTTTAGTACCAGCTACATGTATAACAGACAAAGTGTCTAATTTTTCAAGGGTAATACCAGTCCTGTAAGAATTAGCAGAAAAGTAATCCTATCCCAATTCTCAAGGTAGGCACTAAATAATTTATTTTTCATTAAAAAATATGATAATATTACCTAAGCAAATAATGTTTTGTATCTAATGGTTTATAAGCTTGATCCAAGGCACTGTGCCTTTTTACAGATCTCAAGTATGATGCATTACTCTGTAGATTATGTAATGTTTTGATCGCATCCTAAAAGTATTTCTCATTATAATAGTTATATTAACAAATAAATAACAAACTTTCTTATACCTTGAACATATTTTTGACGTCAAACTTATTATAATCTACTTCCATGATTATTTGTAATCGGGAACTATGTAGTCAAAGAGTGCATAGTAAACTGAAGAAACTTTGAACCATATTACCTCATAAGTTGCCACTGAGCAAGCAGATTGTACGACTACCGCATTCTGCATCGTTCTCTTTAGTATAGTAAACATATAGACCCGTGGATTATACAATCACTTAAGATATGATAAAGTATGCAGAAACTTTTATTTTGTATGATAGGGTATCAAAGTACAGGAACAAGTAAAAAAAATTTGCTGTAATAAATACATTGGTTATTAATTCGTTATCTTCGTGATTCGTCATACTTAAAAGTATTTTCTTCTTTTAAGAGAATTTGGCCTATATTACTACTTTATCGCAACAGTAACTGAGATAAAAAAGGAATCCACTATTACCGAATTTATAATACTGCTTATACGATCTGCCGCGTTAATAGTTCTACTCAAAGCGTGCTCCACGTAGATGTTTTTCATGTCATCTCTTTCCTTTCTTACGTTCCTCATGGTTGCAAAACAATGAAAATATTTTTAACCACGACTTTACCGATAACACTGTTCCATTCTCGTGCCTAGTTAAAATAAGCTATTCGCCTGATTGTTTATTATGTTCAAATGCAATTGTAATTTCGCGAAACAGTTGAAATTAGCAAAATTAAGCAACTACTTACAGCCAATAATCTGAATCGAGAAAGACATGTATATATTCTCATTGCATGACTATTCCGTCATTTTTAATTGATGTTATAATACATCTAAAATGTTTATTTGTTATGATTAACACGCTAACTGTATAACTGCCAACCACGTGCGCAGGTACTTTACGTGAACGTAGCTGAATATCACGTTGTCCAGCTTTGCGCATGCGTGGATTTATTCCAATAACAATTCATATTCAAACTTCATGTTAGAAATTGAATATTCAATATTGGTTAAAATACAATTGTTATTTATAACTATGGACATATTCACAAATAATCTACACTGTTTATGTACTTATGACTTTTATGTGAACTATATCTGTAGTTATAGTAATTCGTAGGCAATTTTTAAATTGCCAATCACCTTATTTTTAAAGGAATATATTTTTGAGATCATATTCCCACGTGGAATTATTTCAAAGTAATGCTGTCGAACTGTTAAACTCTTCCCATGTTCCCGTATATTATCGAATAACAAGAAAACAGTGACTCACTTGATATTTACCAAAAAACATGATTTCAAGAAAATGCATATGTCATCTAAAAGATTTCGGTAAACCATGTCTAATTTAAACTCTGAACAGTACGTAAATAACTGAATACAAATATTAAAGTGGTAAAATCGAAATTGCGCCTCAACATAAATAAATCATCCATATATTCATAGATAGAATTTAATTACAGAAAACCTGCACCAATTAACTGCGAATCAAATCAAAACATAGTAAAACTACACAGTTTCTTTTAAAATCATTGCTATATATATACATATACGTATCAAGTACGCCGTAATACAAACGCGCGCGCGCGTTCGTACTTAATGATTCGCCGCGGCTCGTAGAGTCGGCACATTTCTATCGGCTCTGTCGGCATTCGACTGCGTTTCTCGCGAGATCATTCCACTTGAACGACGATATTTCATTAAGTAGTTACATCGTACGGAAATCTCTAACCGAGTGTTCGATGATGTCAGACATGTCAATGAACGTGGCCACCACGCGGAAAATGTCGTTCGGTATCAACGGGAAATTGAACGGTCTGGAAGGCAAAACGCCATTCTTAATAGGAGTCTCCGGTGGCACGGCCAGCGGAAAAGTAAGTAATTAGAATGCGCTATTATTAAATTCGTTGCAACGACTGTATGCTATGAAATTAAAAGTAATTGAACTTTTCATACGACTTAACCTTCGACGAATGATATGTGGAATATGTATTCGGGAATCGAACGTTCTTTTTTACGCGAATGCACAATCATATCTAGCTTAACGAAGAACGAATAAAGGTCAAATTTAAATGGTTGCAGTCGACAGTATGCAAACGCATAATGGAGAAATTGGGCCAGGTAGACATGGACCACATGCAGCGGCAAGTAGTTTGTATATCGCAGGAAAGCTTCTATCGGGATTTAACACCGGCGGAAAAACTTAAAGCCGAAAAGGGACAATATAATTTCGATCATCCGGATGCATTTGACAATGATCTGATTCTTAAAACACTGCAAGATATACTGGCTGGTGTGAAGTGTGAAATACCAGCCTATGATTACAGAACAAACAGTTTGTATGTACTATAACTGTGGTTATGTATTTTGGGAACCTATGAAACATGCAGCATGTGTAATGCTACATTGGACAGTCGCATTAATAATTTTTGTTTCATGTTTCAGAATAAAGGATCAAATTACAACAATTTATCCTGCGGACGTAGTGTTATTTGAAGGAATTTTAGTATTCTATTTCCCTAAAATAAGGGATCTTTTTCATATGAAGTTATTTGTAGATACTGATTCTGATACTAGATTAGCTAGAAGAGGTAACATTTGAGGAGTATTCATTTCATTCTATGATATTCAGATGTTCTAGAGAAGATGTTATCAACTTCTGTGAATATTAACTCAAATTAAACTAACATCTTTCTTTTGTTGCAGTACCAAGAGATATCAAAGAAAGAGGCAGAGACTTAGATTATGTACTAAATCAATATATGAATTTTGTAAAGCCAGCTTTTGAAGAATTTTGTCTACCCACAAAGAAATTTGCAGATGTAATTATACCCAGGGGTGCAGATAACACAGGTAAAGTACATAATAATAACCTGCAAGATTTTTTTGTACGCAACATGATAATTTTAATCATGCAATTTTATATTAATTATCTTTTAGAATATTGTATCACTTTGTTTGCTATTAAACATGTAATGAATATCATTAACCCTTCATGAAAATAAATTACATTAAATCGCGACATTAATTCATCTTCATTGTATCTGCACCTAGTATTCGAAAATCGGAAATAATTTGTCATTTCAGACTGACACATTAACAATACATTACATTAATGTTAATACATTTCTTCATTTTTTTACGTAAATCAGAAAATAAAACAGAATTTTAAAGTAATAACAGTCTAGGTGCAGATGTAGAATATTAAGACAGCTTACGTTTTTATTGTTTCTATTTGTATACATCCGTCTAGCTATCCATGGGTGCTGCCTGGTACAATAAAGGCTGCTAAAGCTGTCTTTTAAAATTAGTACAAAAGAACTAAAAATACCATATAAAAACGTACATGGTTTGGTTGTTATATGTTTGCAGTGGCAATAGACCTTATAGTGCACCACATCTGGGACATTTTGCGTTTGAAAAAGGCTGAAAATTCATCCGGGCAGCATCCATACATCTACCAACATAGGCGTACTTCGGCCACATCCGACACGCTCAGCAGATGATTTAAGCATGTTACGCTCACTTACAAGCACTGCGTTTTTCTACACCACATCTTTACATATAATCGAACTTGTAGTAATCCTTCGTTCCCGTTTTCTATCTTTTAAAGTACTTAATACGGTCCGTCTACAATGTTAAACAAATAATTCATAGTACATTTACACTAAGCCATTGAATAACTATTGCTTTTAATACATATGCGTTCTACCGTATCCTTACGTGGGCCGAATTTGATTTACACCGTTTCCTCGGAAACGTGGACATACGCATGATTATGCATAATACGTTTTGCCCATACATTGTAATTCCAATGTCGCATAATTATGAATTGAACTTATTCATAAGGTCAATGTTCTGAAAAGATTTAAGTATTATTTACATATAAGTACATCTGTAAGTTGTATGTGTGGGTATATGTGCAATTATGCATGTAACTAAAAATCTTAGATTTTTTATATGACATTATTTGATAGCTGGCAAATATATAACTTCACATAATATGAATTAGAATAAGGCAGTAAAGTATTTATTAGCATAATTTTTTTGGAATGTGATAATCTGAATCGAAACCGGTGCATTATTTGTATGACGCGACAGTCAATCGTTTATGAATTAATTACCGTTCCGATTTAAATTACACGGTACGGTGCTATACTTTTTGCCCTATGTACTTAAAATGTTTTTCTTTTTTCCAAATGCTCAAACTATTTTTATCTTTGAGACGCAATTATTATACAGAACAATTTGTCACTGTGTGACAATTTCGATCATAATATAATTTGATGACATTGGTTTAGATTGTAAAATACACTTTAACAACAATAAAGGAATTAAATTCCCCACCAGCGCAGCAGCGATCTTTAATTATGTTACGATTTTGCATGCTTTGTTACAGTGGCAATTGATTTGATAGTGCAGCACATAAGAGACTTCTTAAGCAACAGAGGTAAGGTAACTGTGCAACTTCCAGAAAATTCAGTAAACAGAACAGAAGGACTGTCCAAGAGGCCACATTAATGTTTCAAAAGATTTAGGGCTTTATAGATAAGATGATGAATTGTACAATCATTATTCTTGTTATTCTAAATATTTGCGTGTCTTCTAATGTAGGGGCCCTACATTGAACTAGTGATTTGACTAAGTCTTGAAAAGTACACAGCACACTAATTTTCTGTCATATTTTAACACTGTTCTTTAATACAAAGTCTTGAACGTTATCAGTAACTTGAACACGTTGATACGAGTTGTTAATATGAAATAGGATATTTTACAGCATATGGAAGACAATGTTAATAGCAATCACTTTATAAGAATATCGTAACAGTAATTTGACAATTGAGCAATTTATATGAATAGTAAATTTTTTAATCTCGTGTAAACAGCAATTAGCAACAACAATGTAAAATAATGTTATTTTTGCTGTTGCCAACTGTGTTTGTTTGTTATACAGTACTTATATGTATACACTGTGTACTTATATATTATACAGGATAGAAAATCAAAAGAACACAGAATTATAAAAATTATTACCATTATTGTTGTTATTAAATGTTTGTATCTAACATTAACTTATGTAATACTAATTATTGATAGTAAAGTTCTAAGTTCATGCCATCATGTATTTCATCTGTAGAATTAAGTTAAGGATAATTAATAAAAAAATTATAATAAAATATAAGAATGAACCTTAATGACTTTTACTATGAAAGGATACAATCCTGTAGCTTTATGTGATCCTTGAAAATGGTATACCATTTCTTTAGGACTATTTTTTCCCAATGTGTTCCAGTTTGGGCAGCTATTAACTTCTTCAAATCACCTATCGTATCATCTGGATTGCATTTAACTCTAACTTTCTTCCCAAGACGGTCATTGCATGTTATTTCTAACATTTTCTTATACTGTGTTATACTGAAATCACATGGAAATAAAACTGAATGTTTTCATACAATTACATCTGTTTCAAGTCTCAGTTTATAATAAACAAAACTTCATGAAACAACCTTAGTTTTCAATAATAAAGTTTAAAGTAATTTTGTGTGATATTACTTCAATTACACGCATAATAAAAACATTCAAACATGTCATTTAAATATTGTTCGTATGTCAGTATCAAATTCCAGCGTGCTTATCTCTGTCATATAAAAGTTGACGTAAATTCCGGAGTATTATCATGGCGTATAGGTTATGAACGTATCAACCATGAGTAACAGGTAACAATTTTCCGATGAAACTATTATATTGCTCGGGTACCTGTATATAGCGTGACAAGTACTACGAATCTCAAACGCATATAAGATACGTTTTTATAAAAACGTAATAATAACCAATATTTATTTACATTCCCAGCGAATTAAGATACCGAAAATGTTGAAAAACGATGACGTTTGTCTTACCTTTCACCAACAAATAATAGGAGAGTTGATTCCTCTGCAAATGAAACACACAATTGTATTCACAGTTGCCCGTGTGACGATCAGTCCCGGAAAACTCGAAACCTTGGCTAAGCGATGAAAATCATACTTGATCGAAACGCGTGACGAGAGCACCCTATCGATTCCTCTGCCAACCGATAGTGTAGGAATGCAGACCCCGTGTTTCTCGGTTTAGAACGTTTTACGTTGAATTTACCACGGTGCTCACGAGGCCGCTTAAGAAGCGTGAGCGAGCACGTTCGCGATCGGCTGTGTTTTCGGTAATCTGCCCTCTACCATTGCCGAATTCCCAGTGCTCGACGATGGCGGATGCAGCGGATCTTCCCGGCGCTTCCTCGAGCCAGAAAATGTCGTCAAGACTTCTCCAACAGAAAGGTCAAGAGTTTCTGTCCTCGAGGAAACACGCGAACAACCTGGTCGATATTATTTCACAGTGGGATGTAAGTGTGGGTCTTGGAATACGCTCAAATTTTTCGGACATCGTGAACTCTGTAAGGTTATGTCGTTTCTTAAATTTCTTCATCACTCCGACAGGAATTCACGTCGTCTTGTCTACTCACGTTGGAGACGATATTCGTTGAAGTCTTGAAGAGAGGTGATATGTATCTCGAACACACAATAGCACTTACTATCTCAGGTATGTTTAAATGTTTCACGTTCTTTTGGCACTAAATTGTTTGAACATGTTTGACAGTATGCACATTTCTTTCTAAATTATTTGGTAGGGTTTCTACGATGATTATTACGTGTGTTCACGTTTTGTGACAATGTTAATTGGACACAAAACCTGTGCATGAAAGTTATGCCAATGTTGTGCTACTGTTCTTGAAATATTTAGAAGCACGAAACAGGTATTCTATAAGATTTCTGCAACAGAGCCAAGTCCAGAGTCACGATACATCAGTTGGTTGAGAAACTGTTATGAAGAAGTATGGGAGAAGATACTTATGTCAATAGAAAAATGTCGACCCGCCATTCAACTGCAGGCTCTCACCACTGCCATTAAACTTATGGCAGAAGAAGGCAAAAGTCCAACAGAACCAACTTGTAATTGGGGATATCATTTCCCATTACATCGACTGAAATTTATTCTCATGGGATTACTGTCGCCAGATAAAGACAATGCTGGTTTAATATGTAGATTTCAAGAAGTCACAGCATATCCTGATGCCCTTTATTACACATGGAGATGTCTTCCTTCTCTTACTCCAAAGAGACAACCACATGAAATTTATATCAAAAACTTACTTGAACTTATACACAAAATACCGCTGCCAAAGGATAGTGGAGGTACAATTCTTTTCATATATTTACTTTTATGTGAAACTTGAAAGTTAGTCAAGTTGTCAATATCTAATACTTATGTTTCTATTGTAGACAGTGATATAGCTGCTAGTAAGGAATTATTCTGTGGTCCCCAACAAGGTAAAAATAATTTTTATTGTATTGCTGTTTGAAATATTATTTGTAATCACTTTTATATAAATACTATTATTAATAGGTACCAGAGGTTTTATATGGGACCATGCAGGTGCCAGACGCGCACTGAATAAAGTCTGGGCTTGTGTTATGCATTGGGAATTAACTTCACAGTTACATAAACAATTGTTAATAGTTCTATTAGAACGAGTACTACCACATTTAGAAAAACCTATACTGCTAACAGACTTCCTCATGGATTCCTTGGATGCAGACGGCCCTATTGGATTACTTGCGTTGCAAGGTGTATTTCTACTAGTGACCAAACACAATCTGGAATATCCCAATATCTTCACTAAACTTTATTCGATGTTTGAGCCAGAAATCTTTCATTTAAAGCACAAAGCCCGACTCTTTTATTTATCCGATCTGTTTCTTAGCTCAACGTAAGTACTCATAGCTTTAATACTATTGCTTATAGCCGAATAAATTATGTTTGTATATATGAACAATCATAATTTGTTTTCAGACATTTACCAGAAGCACTAGTCGCTGCCTTTGCGAAACGGCTCGCACGCCTGACCCTCGTTGCGCCACCCGAGGATATTCTTATAATTTTACTCTTTGTTGGCAACCTTCTTCTACGGCATCCCGGTCTAAAACGTCTCATCGATCATCCACAGGGTGGCGAAGTACTCTCAGAGGAGGGTAGCAGCGCGGGCGATCCGTTCCTCATGGAAGAACGCGATCCACTGCTGAGCAATGCCCTTCTTAGCAGCCTGTGGGAGATCAAAGCGCTACAATGGCACATCGTTCCGAGTATTGCGAGCGCGGCACGTTTTATTCGCGAGCCTTTGCCGTCTGTTGAATACGATATGGCATCGGCTTTGGAACGTACAGGAGGACACCTATTCGATCGAGAACTGAAGAATAAGGTGAAGGATATCATGTTGACCTTCGAGAGACCGAACTCGATGGCCCTACCGAAAGGCGAGAGGCTTCTACAATATTGGCAATTAACGACAACGCATTGACCCCTGCAATGCTGACGTTATGCATCCTATGTGCATATTGTGCAATATGCATCATTGTCGAAAAGAATAGACACGTATTTTCAAATGAAAAAAAGAAGAAAGATAAGGATGATGAATGTTGAGGATGATATAATGGGGATGAAACTGGAAATAACTAATTTTCCGTGACGTTTTATACATTAAAGATGTGGTAAGGAAAATATTGCATACTTTTGTATTATTCGAAAAAAATTGAAAAACAATTGTAAAGGGAATTGATTCGGAACATATTAATTCACCGGCGACATGTAGATAATATTGTTAGATTTTCAATCATGCAGCTATCTAGTACAGTAGCTAATCATGAATAATACCAGTTCTGTTAAATCAAGTCATTTGTACGCATGAATGTGAGATAATAAAATGAAAGATATTTTAATTTAATAGATAACTTGTGTTTCATTTGTAATTTTGCAATGTCTGCTTAGTTAATGAATCAGGTAAGCATAAGTAAAAAGTTCCATGATAAAACCTTATATTTTTTAGCCAGTATTAAGCAATAATCAATTCCATATTTTACTATAATACATTTACACAAGCGTTCCATGTATTATTGCCAGTTATAGTTATGTATAAAAAATCTATGTACATAGTTAGGGGTACTTAACTCGATTAGTATTACGTATATCGTCTGTTCTCCAAGATCTGTAAACGTTAAAATAATAGCCGTTATCATTTTTATTAATTAGCGCATTTTTCATTTGTATGTTATATGTACGATACTATGTTATACAAGACTTTTGCGTACAAAGATCAACTTATTTGTAATCTCAGTTGTTGTTTCAAAAATAGTTGAAATTCAATTACTATAATCGGCAAATATCACCGATACGAACCTGCACTAACTGCCGCCATTCGTCATCGTTTAGCTTGTGTTTTATCTGTACTAGAAGATTCGCCGGAAAGTCATGGATGGATGACAGTATGCGTTCTTGTTTAGTGGGTATATACTGTATTTGTAAAAGCTGTGCTACAGTCGGCCGTGCTTTCGGATCATGTTGAAGGCATTTACGCATCACGTCGATCAAAATCGGCGGCGATGGTACCGGTGTCTCTCCTTCGTTTGACGGCAATGTAGTAGGAAAAGAAATGTTTGGTTTCGGATTTGTTATCGCGCTCACTTTAGCCCATTGCGAACGAATATGGTGAAAAGGGGTATGCCCGTAGACTAAACTGTACAAAATGCATCCTAGCGACCATACATCGGACTTAAAACTTATCTGTCCAACAGAAAGTGTTTGTTTTGTTATAACTCATGACATAATGTAATGTTTTATACTAAATGGAAAACATTAATGAAACTATGCGACTATTTTCTTTTTCTTTACCTTATATTTAACATTATGTGTAGGTGAATCCGAATTTCCACCAGTATCCATGAGCGCTTCTGGACTAATATAATTTAATGTACCGATCGGACAATTTTTTACAACAGACGTCATGTCGGCGTTCATGCTTGACGCAATTCCAAAATCTATGAGCTTAAGTCTTCCTCGTACCAATAAAAAATTTGCTGGTTTCAAGTCTGAATGAATGACACCTGAAAACGAGAACAGTCTGTTACATTTCTATTTATTTGGGATAGAGAAGATATGACCACACATTCAGTACCATTATCGTGTATGTGTTTCACTGCTGTAAGCATTTCCGTCCAATAATAGAGAATCATCGTAAGAGGAATTTGCTTCTCCTGTGACATAGATTTTAAAAGACGGCTAAGATCAGTATCCCCCATTTCCATTACAACATAAACCATGGGGTACTTAATTTCACTATAACAAAATATGTGAACGTGAATGTCAATGTATACTTGAATTATTATATACTTCCAAAATAAGTTCTTACTAATCAAACATCCTAACAATGCATGGTGCTTGCAATTTATGCAACATTGATATTTCTTCTAAACAACCTTGTGCCGACTCTTTATCCATACGATTCAAATTAACGCATTTAATAGCACATAGCTCATGAGATGACAAATTTTGCACTCTTAAAACCTCTCCACTCATCCCTTGACCAAGTGTACCCAACACCAAGTATTCTTTTCCTTTTACAACAATTGTTTTGTTCTGTTTCGGTTTTGAAACTTGAGAAGGCATTGAAAACTGTACATTGGATACTTTATCCGCAGTTTGCTTCGTCTCTTGTTGATTATGACTACTAACTGAAGCGTACTGATTATGAGGATCGTTAGGTACCGATCGGGAGGCTACATTGTCTTTATCATGTGTTTGAAGTGAATTGTTTTTTAATTCCACACTTGAATTAGAATTAGAAACGGCCCTGTTTTCTGAGACTCTATGTTGTGGTATTTTCTTTTCTTTATTTTCCAGTGCATCCATGGCATTTGAATGTCTGTTCTTCTTTAAGTGTCCATTCATGTTAGATTCCGATTGTTCTGCGTTTTCGGAGACCTCAAGTACTCTTCTAACTGTATTTGCTTTGCTATTCAACGTTTTATGTACATCTAATTCAGTTTTTGGATTTGGCGTTACTTCATTTACTTTAGGAAGTTGTGACCCTTGCAATAAACGTATGTTTGAGACATCATTGTGCATTAAACTTCCAGCATCTGCTAAGGGACGTCTAACATTCTTACCCTCTGTATTAAAGTACCTGTAATTAATGATCCATTAAAATACAAATCATTATGGAACAAGTTTATTATATTCATTGTTTTACAAACCTTGGAGTTTCATGCCTTGCCATACAAGGTGTGACATACACTGAGTTTTTTGGGGTCTGTGTTGTGTCTTTCATACTAATGGTTTTAGCTAATGGAGTCTGTTTTACAATATTTTGTGACCAATGGGACAAAATTGTTGCTGGAGTCAACCCAATGGTCTTAGATGCATCACCTGGTAATTTATTCTGTGGTGTTTCAGTAATATTTCTACGAGAGAAACATGGATTTGGACGGATTGAAGTAGATGATGTATGTTTCAAAGGAGTTCCTACTGCTAACTGTTCAATAGAATTTAATAACAACGCTGTGTCACTTGTCAATGATTTGTTAGAACTAGTCCTACTCTCAACATCTGGTTCTTCAACATTTGTAGATGTTCTTGTTTCTGTTTTGGAATTTGTACATTGATAATTATTAATAACTGTGTGTGATACGTTTTCAAAATTTTTAGCTGAAAAGATAGATTCAGGTTCAGTATTAGATATTTTACAAGAACTGTGTTGATCATCAAGGGCTTGCATTGGTACATAATTTTCATTTTCAATGGTACAATGCCCTTTAATTTCTACATTTACAGTATATTTACTTCCATGTTCAGTTCCATTTTGGTTTTCCCGTGCATGGACATTTTCATAATTTGATAATTCTGAATTTACACTTTTCTCAGTTTTCAGATCATGTTCATTTTTTATGGGACATAGAGGAACATTTAGTTTGCATTTAGCCACAGTATCTATCTCAAAATTAACGGACCATTTCCTATGGTTGTCTGATTTAGAATCTTCAGATTTATTATTATATACTTCCACACTGTTACTATTAGTATGAACCAAACCAGCAGCTTCAGAAGCTGTCCTGTTCACGTTAGACTCTTTATTATTATCAAATAAATTCGGTTGCTCTGATTTAGCAGTTGCTTCTAGCTTCTTTTCATTCTCCCGTGAACTTGAGGCTACTGTGTTACTTGCACATTCAAATGATTTATTCATAATATCCTCCATAGAATTATCCAAGGGCAGGGGTTGAGGATCGTCAAAGTCCGATTCACTATCAGAATCCTGAGGTTTGTCTTCACTATCTTCATCATCGCTCTCACAATAGTGCAACAGAGCTTTCACACGAATTGGTTGAAATTTCGGCCGTTGATGATTTGACTGGCTCATGTGATCTAAGCTAGATCTATTCGTTGAAAGATTAGACATCCTTAGAACAATTTCTTTCAAACAATGTTTACTGATCTACAAATTCAACACAGAAATAAAAATCAGACACATGGATATCTGTGTACACACTCCAGATCATCAGCGGTTTTTTGAAGAAAGGTTGTTCACTGTATGACGACGCTATTCTCCGTAAAAATTATTAAAAATTTTCGATAGCTAAACAAAACGGAATGATTCAAACTACTCCGTCCTTGTTCTTTCAAAAGCATCGTTGTATTTGTTTTTATTGAAATCACTTTAATCTGGTCAATAAATTAATAACCGGGAAGTGGATAAATACACAGTAATCATTGAATCACTTTATATTCTGTCAAAATAACAAGTCTTTTCAACAAAAACATGAATAGGAGCACATAGTTTGACTTTTGTGTATTCAGGTCTGTTTGATTTGTATCGTACTGGTTTTCCGCTTTACGTCACCAAAATTCAAATTCTAAAACTGTACGCTGATTGGCTGACCTAAATGATGCTGCAGTAGGCACTTTCACGATACTAGGGACATTTTATTGAACTACATGGGCGGGAACCTTCAATTCAAAATGTTCAAAACCTGTTAAATTAACACCTACGTAAATTTTAAAACATTTTCAACGGAATTAGTTTATTTTAATATAATGTCCTGAATTTAACCCATTTGAGTATGACTTAAAAAAAATGATCATAGAATACCAATTAGTTTAGCATGAAAATACAATTTGTTTATTTGACATATATTCTGTAAAAAGAATTGTATACATTTTGCAGTTAAATTTTGTTTTACAGAAATTTCAAATATTTTAGATTATTATCTTAAATCTAAGATATGTGGTAATGGTGTCAATGTGCTTTATAATGTACACAAATGGGTTAAAGTAAACTAAATGTACATATACTTCTGGGAATAAATACGAAAGCATGCTTGCTAAAATTCTTTTAATAAGTGTTTGATGTAATGGGAGTATTGTCATTTATCATTTCTTAAGCTGATATTAAAAAGAATAGTTTGTAAATAATTTAAAGTTTAATTTAAAATTTAAATACAATGCTTGCTTAAAAGAAACTACTAAGTTTGAATATACGTAACTTATTCGATTTAATGTGACCAACAATTTTGAACATTTCTAGTCATTGTAATACAAAAAACAATTGTATTGACGTTTCCTATCTTCCTATGTTAAAATATGCACAGCTTACTTTAGATACATATCGTGTTGAAAAAAAAAATGAAATATGGAATTTTCTCCCTCGTCACTGAACGTTTCATACAAATTTTCCGAAAACTGCGATAGAAAACAAGATTTTACAGAATAATATACAGTCTTTGTTTTTAAACTTACTCGTATCTCGTTCATCCGAGTTTAGTACTTTATTAGGATAAATCATATATAAATAAATTGCTTCTTTCACAGTTTACGTTCATATTATCTGATAATTAAATTAAATTATATTTAACAGATTATCAATTGATGTATCGTCGTTTCTTCTGTCTGGAAAATCAATGTGAATCTGATGCTACCCGCTTCTCTATTTCGCGATTAACTTCCACGTGAAATCTTCCTTGCGCATAGGAACTACTAGGCAGCAATCACGGAGATGCAAGAGACTCGTACAAACAGGTATATTCTATTCATAATTCTCATCTGCCCCCTTACATTCTAATAAGTATCCTAAGCATGTAATTCATCCTTCATTTTTTTAATGGACAAGACTCGGTGTAGCAATACAAACATGATTTCCAAGATGAAAGAAAAATTGTTACTAAAATTGAAATAAAGACGAGCATGGCGCTTGACATGTTTAAAAATTTGATATATCACTCTTCAAGCTTTTCGGTCTACTATAAGTACCGTGGAAAGATTCGAAAAGTGATAACTATCGCGTTCAAACCTCTCTGGATCGCATGTTTGACAGAACGATTTTGTGTTTCAGCGCCTTGCTAAGATGTATAAAGAGCGATATAAAAAATAATATTTTATTTAACTCTTAGGGACGAAATTAGGAATTGTATTATGAGTAATGAAAAAAATGTTCTAGACTATATCGAAATGCTCTTAACGTTTCCCATTGTTGTAATTAAGAGTTCGCAATGGTGCTTTAAATGTTGATGCCGACTGTTGCTGAATCTGATACGCTAGAGGATGAATTTTAAAGCCATATAACCTGAAATATAAATAAATGTTTTTTCATATGATCATACATGAGTAAACCCAATGTTGTAATAAAATGTTTAAAATAAGTTTTGGATATATATCGCACCTAGGTACAAACTGATTTGCGGCACGTTTTGGTCGATATTCTGGATGAACCATAAAAAGCATGTGTGGAAATCCAGTTCCAAAATATGCTCCATCAGTGTGATGATGCCGAGAGCTTTTTGGTGTATAAACATCCATGCACATAGGGCAATAACTTTTAACCATTGCTTCTCCAGGAACATCGCTAAGACCTAATGGCAACATTGGTTGGGATTCACAGTACACACGTGGACAATAACCAAAATCCCCAGCTTGATATTTTTCAATCATTTGAGCAATGCCACGGTTGGTAAGGATATAACGTGCATGAATGAGACCATAGAGCAACTCTGACGCCTGTTCGATCAAATCCGATTGATTTGGATTATCATCCAATTCATCATCTATCAAGAAGAACAAATATTATAAAATCTACATTAGAACCATCAATACTATCACACCATATACTATATACTATCACAACATTTACCAGGTTCAAGATCAAGAATCATGTCTAATGCCTGTCGATAATGCGGAACCTGCTCATTCAATCCAGTTAAATTGAATTTATCTTGAATATAGTCTTCGTCAACCTGGAACAATGTTCTACTTATAATAATTACAAATAATGAGAATAATTATCCTTGAAATAATCAATTTTATTGAGCAGTAATCCTGATACATTCAAAATGTGAAAGCGTCACGAGTTCCACTGCCTCTAGTTCGAAATACAACTATTGGATTTTATAAAAATATAATATTTCACAGATATGCGAAAAAAGTAAAAATAACGAATCTCTAACCTTAAACCGAATTACCGCTATCGGAGTCAGATAGGCGGAAAACAGAGATACGTTGGATCGACATGGGGACATCATAATAACGAAGCGTACTCACCTCGCAAAAAAACTCATTACCCCTAAGGCCGCAAAACCACGAGATCCAGGATACCTCCTCGGAACTGCTCATTTTCCTGCGGACAAATAAACTGCAGAAATGTTCCCTTATTAATGTTCGGACCGGAGAGGCGTTCGCCGCGCTAAAGGGGTGTAGGGCGCGTGTGTAATGCGTAAAAGTGCGTGTGCGCGAAGGAGTTCTCGAATCTCGGCGTATTATGCACACGTACGGGTAGTATATACGTCGGTGACTTAGTGCACGCATGGCAATTGGTTAGAAAGGCGCGAACGAAAGACAGGACGGGCGGCGGGGGACCAGAGGGTGAGGGCAGGGGAGCAAATGGAGTTTTCACTTTACTAGGCAAGATGCCCGACGTGACGGCCTGTCCGGCAGGTTCACCTACGTTTTCGTGGTCATTGCTGCTTCGTCAACTGATTTTCAAGCACGACGTACAGTCCGACACGGCCAGGAAGCACATTACTCGAGAAAAAGCCTCGTAGGACCAAGCGGTCCAATGAAAACCCAAAAATAAACAGCCCTTACGGCTTACCTTTTGGTGCTTTGATTAGCCACGCTTGCTCGTCCAAACGATGTAGATAGCGCTGTCGTTTCCTACCGTATCCGCCACCTTCCGGCTCTTCTCCTCGGAACACCTTTTCCACCTACTAATCTGCTCTAATACAACCTTGTTTCCTTTATGTAATACCGTAAAAAATTCTACGAACCGTCGTACAGGAACTTAAGACGATACTGCTTTATAAGAAAATCATCGAAACACTTTTGCACAGACGTTTGTTCACCGTGTCGACCAATGAGCGATCGATCTGTCTCCGATCTGCTAATTACCGTCACGAATTTTCGATTTTTTGGAATTCCACCACGATAATTATGTTACGTGAGTTAAATCACGTCCGCAGTTTATTTCTCAGTTGGCCCCGAATGTAACTTGTTTCGTAACTGAAAGAATTTAAAAGAGATATACGATCTGCAATAATGTCACGTGACGTTCCTTCCTAGCAACTTCAAACAACGCGGGACAGATACAAACTTACCAGAAATACCAGATAAACCTTCTCTTTTTTTAAAGTCTTGTAAATACTTACTGCCGCGTATTCCAGTTCCAACTGGAATGCGGTTACAGTATTTTTACAAATGTATACTGTATTGACAAACTCGTGTGAATTGTCGTTTAACGTTGTACCATATTTATTTAACCATTGTATACGTAAAAGATATAAAATATTGCTTCACTTGAAAGTATCGTAACAACGATGAAATGGGCACGGTAAAATGACTGAATAGGATAGTAATCTAAACAGACAAAGCTACGAACATTTATAAAATTTGAAATGTGATCTTGGTATGCTATAAATAAGCTACAAACAATGTGCAGTTGAGTCATGAATGACCATCTGGGTAAAGCTAGGTGAACTACAAAATGTGGAGACAATTACAAACACATTCCTTATCAGTTTGAATAATTATCTTAAACTCAGCTGCATGCCAGAAAAGATTGGCACCGATTATGGTATGTATAACCTCAATTTCCTTCATATTGTCAACACCTATCAACCTATTGTTTACATTTTACTTGTTTTCAGATGCATTCATGGTTTTGGTTTGGAAGCAACTTAGGTAGTTTCCTTTTTCCTGGGTTCAATGTTACCACAATTTGGAGTTTCTTCTTCACCTGTGTAGGCTTGACTGTCCTTGCCATATTGTATGAAGGAATGAAAATTCTACAAATAAAATTGCAGCAATCTACACTTGTGTCTATGCAAAAACGATCTTCGAGGACATCAGAAAATGTTTCATTGCTGTCCAAAATATCTCCTAGGTCAATTGGTTCGTCATCCACACAATGGTAGCTTACAATTATTTGAATATCATGGCATGATAACAGAAAATAATAAAAAATCTTTTTATTACAACCTGATGTTATTTACATCTATAGTGCAAATTGTTGTGCATGGAGCCTTCAAGTTTTCCATTGGTCTATACATACAACTCTTGGTTACATCTTGATGTTGGCGGTCATGACATACAATGTGTATATTACTATTGCTGTTGCATTGGGTGCCTCTCTTGGGTATTGGACTTTTGGTTCTAAGATCACAGAACTGTACATTGCACGATTTCGTGAGAAACAAAGATTAATAGAATGTGATAAAGAATGCGAAGGTAAGACCTGTTATGCTTTTCAATATGCTTAGTAGAGCTGCATAGTATCTATGGAAAAATTATAGATAACATTGTAAATCATCAAAGGCAAGGATCAACAGTTTCTATTGTCGCAGAGCAGTTAGTGACTGAAGCTACTATTGAGGTCCACACAGCAAGGGATGCTTGAAACAAAGAAGTCTGATTACATATATAAGTAGTCAATTACTGTTTGTTAATACTTTAGATATTTTATTTTGTATATGCATATAATATACATATGTTATACCTAATGTGAATTCCAAGGCAAATCAGATACAAGTAGTTATTCATCTAAATATTCCTTTGTTATATTTCAACATATTTAAGTATCACAGTATTTTCGCACTACATACATATCACAATCATATGTATATGATCCTTTATAGATCATGTAAGCATGGAATGTCTGCATGTTGCTTATTTGATTTGCCTACTGCAATAAGTCTATATCATCAAAGTCTATGTCAACTATACCTTCAAACAAACGCCCGTAGCATGTATTATTATTAATTGTAAAATGATCATATGCATTTTCCATCTTAATATGCATTCCACACAGCCAACAAAAAGAAACTTGACAGTAGACACATATCATCTTATTACACCCATCGATTTTTGTAATAAAAGTTTGACAATTTGGACATGGTTTTGCATTATCCTAAAAATAAAAGTACAATTAAAAAACGCAAATTATACATTAATGTATTATTGAATAAATGACATACTTTTAAATATTCCTTTGTCAAATGTTTTTCTACAATGGTTTGAATTTGTTTCCTTCCATATTTCTTTTCTAACAATTTTTTGTCAGTTTTACTAGCATTTTCATAACTGTTAATAAGTTTCATTGTATCAGTTGATGTCATTTCACATGGTGCAGCTCCATGATATACCTGTACCACATTTGATTAATAGAGATTGTTTTAATACACTAACAGAAATTTGTGACCATACAATACCTTGTAACAGTAACTGCAAAAGCTATATCTGCATTTACTACAAGTAGCCAATGTATCATCCATTTCCCTTATAACTGGATGCTGGCATTCAGTTCGAGGACAGAAAACAATATCATTCATAGTGCTCAATGTCATTCTTAACATTAATTCCTCATACTTTGAAAATAAATTTGGGCACAGATCTTTAATTTCATTAATTGTAATTTCAGAACTGCAGTTTACATCAGGGCACACAATAGTTTTTAGACTACCTTCGTTAATTTTAGCAGTAGCATATTGCTGCATACATTCTCTACAAAAAACATGTTTGCAGTTTTCCAGTTCTATGCATTTATGCCCGCTATACATTTCAAAGCATACAATACAGTTGTAAAAGCCTTTTTCAAATTCAACCTTATGCTGATGTCTGCTATAGTTTATCAGGAACTGTATTGGATTTAGAAATAGGGCACGATTTTGAGCCCTTTTATCACCTAGTGATGCCAGATTAGACATAAGATACACCTTTGGTGCATTATATATCATATACAAAGGTGAAATATCTAATGTATTTGTTATACCAAGAAAACTAAAGAGGTCATTTCTGAGAAACTCCAGCCATAAAAACAATACTTCATTTCCTTTGTTATCCTGCCATATTTCATCAAGTTTTTGACAGATAAAAGATGTTTCCCATGGAGCAAGCCATGAAATAACAAGAACAAAATTTGGTGCTCTTCTGGAAGGATAATCATTAGGAAGTTCCAAATGTAATCTAACTGGGGGTAAATGTTCAACCAAATATTTCTGATGGGATGAATCAGATGATTCCTTTTGATTTGTTTTATATGCATTCTTGAGTTCAAATGGTCCATTATTGGTGAACACATTACACACACATCGTATTGTATTGCCTTTTTTATAAGAAAATTCGTTCGAATTGCAAATACTGGACAGTACTAAGATTTCATCTTCTTGTCGCTCTTGATCATTTGTTAATTCAAACATTTTTGCATCTTTTTATGCAATTTTCCTACAATTCTTCAGAGGAATATCAGATAATATTACATATAAAACTTATGAATGACGCTAATAATACTTACTCTGTATATTTTAATACAAAGCAAAGAGTGTTTTGAAAGAGTTTATAAAATGGCGCGAAATTACAAATTTATACATGCACTACGCTAAAATAAATTTTAGGCTGTAATTCTGTAAATATAATGTAACGATTTATACTAAATTGTTCATACTACTTTAGTTACTTTTTAGAACAAGAAAGAATGATTTCTACATTAATTAATAAAAATTTAACGACGTAGAAATATGTTAAGTTTAAGTAAATTTCTTGTCTTGTCATGCTGACAATTAATATTCAGAAGAGCAACAAAGTTAGTGCAAAATTTGAAATTTTACGTAGATAGGGAAACGAGAACACACAAGGAATTGCTTCTTATTCATCTGTTTAAGGTACGAATTACGAAAGCCTATATGAAGGATTATCTTCTTTTCAATAGAAAACAATTGGTAGCAGATAGATTACAGTTATGGATCAATCTATTATATGTATCAAAATTTACTTTATCTAAAGGTCTATGAGAAATCGTATAAATTACGTGAATTACATTGACAGGGACCATTAGCATTGAATAAATTAGTTTTGTGGACACGGTGAAACTGGGTGAAACTTATTTTACGAAGCCAGACGTTGTAGTCGCGTTTGTCGAGACACACAGAAAGAGAAAACGTTAACAGGTGCTGAAAATGACAGAAGTCGAGGCGAAGCATACTCTTCACAGTGGCATTTTTCATCCTGTTTTACGGCAATGGCAATCCCCAAACGTAGAGATCACGGTTAATAATCTTATGTACCCTATCTTCATTTCGTAAGTAGAATTCTTAACCTACCGTTCATGGTCATGTTTACATATCCACACGCGTTCGCGCGGCACATAACGGGATGCACTTATAACTTTATTCCAGAATAATAACAGAAATTGCGCGAAGAAATGGATTGAAATGAGTCGATGTTCTGCGAAGATAGCCTCGTGTACGTTATATAAGAATTTAGAAGAAAACATCAAGATTACAGTTTAAAAATAATATGCATTCTTTGAAGGGTCATACAATATAGATTCTTTTGATTTCGTACAGATACAATATATTTAGAATACTTTTTGTATAACCATAATGGTATTTTGGAAGTAACATACGTTCTATTCTTTTAGGGATGAACCCGATGTTAAGGATGCAATCATTAGTATGCCAGGTGTCTACCGCTATGGAATTAATCTATTACAGGAAATGTTACAGCCTTTAGTTTCAAAAGGTCTACAATCAGTGTTACTATTTGGTGTATCAAAACACTTGACGAAGGTAAAGTTCATACATAATAAATTTGTATCAATAAATCGCTTGAAAAATTATTCTATTCATTAGGATCCTGTTGGAAGCAATGCAGATAGTCCACAGAATCCTATCATTCAGGCTGTACCATTAATAAGAAAATGGTTCCCCAATTTATTAATAGCTTGTGATGTTTGCTTGTGTCCTTATACCAACCATGGACATTGTGGAATTTTAAATGATGATGGAAGCATAAACAATAAAGCCAGTATAATGCGTATTGCAGAAGTTGCTCTTGCATATGCACAAGCTGGTAAGATATATATTGATTCAAGTATATCCAGTGCATATTATTAACTTAAATATTATCCATTGAAAGGAGCTCAAATTGTTGCCCCATCTGATATGATGGATGGAAGAATAGGTGCAATAAAACAAAAGTTAGCTGCAGCTGGATTAGCAAACAAAGTATCAGTTTTATCTTATGCTGTTAAGTTTGCATCAGGATTCTATGGACCTTTTAGAGATGCATCACAGTCTGCACCAAAATTTGGAGATAGAAAATGTTATCAGCTCCCACCAGGAAGCAATGGATTGGCTGCTAGAGCTGCTGTTAGTTTTATCTTCCATTTCTCTTTTGAATTAACATCTTTTCGTGGTAGTTATACAAATTGTTTACTTTGTTTCAAAGGCTAGAGACGTTGCTGAAGGTGCTGATATGCTTATGGTCAAGCCTGGTCTGGCTTACTTGGACGTCGTGAGGCACACTAAAGACGCTCATCCGGAGTATCCCATGTTTGTCTATCAAGTTTCAGGAGAATATGCCATGCTGTATCATGGCGCGAAAAATCATGCAATTAATTTAGAGAACGTGTTAAACGAAGTTCTGTTATCAATGAGAAGAGCAGGGGCAGATTGCATTATCACATATTTTACACCATTGATTTTAGACATGCTGCAGCCGAAAAGTAAATACTAAAAGTGGATTGGCATATATACATTTGTAAGATTATTTTAACGCGTTCTTAGAACGTATTAATGTTTTATGGGTTTTAATTTTAATATGAATATAAATCTATGAAAAGGCGAAATGCATCGATAAAATTTGATTTTCCTTTCACAATTGAATGATGTAAATGTATATTTCCTAATTATTGTACGGAAAAGGATTTAAATAAAAACATTTTGTGTTATGGTTCATGGAGAATCCGTGTTCATTCCGTGATTTGAGGTCGGATATCGCGTCCCGTTAGTTTCAATTATGTTGCATCAGACATGCGTACGTCAGGAGCGCAACGTGTGAAACTTTCCGAATCAAGGAACTTGATTTTTAACAAGCAACTGAAAATTGAAATATATAGTAACATACATTTCTTCTCGATTAAATCATTGATTTTTAAATTAAAAGCTCCATCACCAAAAATGAATTAAAATCGAGAGAAAGACATCGCTTCACTTTCAACCGTGTAAAATTTCCATAAAAAGAGAGTACAAAAGAATGCATTGTTTTCATATACGTGTAACAAAATAACTGATAATATCCTTTATGGGCGTATGATTTCATTTTTTAAGTACGTTTTTTATGAACGCCCCTGGATATTTCCACGTGTTACGGGAACCTCCTACGATCACAGTCCCTCCAATAGTAGAAATACCCGAAATTTCTCGAAGAGAGATACCGTTGCGACGTGGGCCTATCGATGGCAGACAACTGTATGTGTTTCGACCAATCACGATGCCGCTTTCCGTCGGTGCTGAACGTCTAGGGCCAATCAGCATAGGCCACGACGAAATCTTCTCGTTAATATCCCGGTACTCAGATCGGTCTGTAGTCAGTCATTCCTGGTCAATCCTGTATCGTTCATCGTCAAAGTGCTAGCGTTTCTGTACTTTAGAAGAAAAAGGTGTACACGTTTGTTCTACCGTCTGGTAAGTATTGAATTTAACACGGTGAATAGTTCGATCAATATTAATTAATTTTTCAAGTCCCACACTTGAAACTTTACTTAGCGTCGAGAGTACCTCGTTTACTTATTTGCCACGTCTCAATACAATAGTGCAATTCGTTTGAAGTACGTCTGATCCGAGGCTTATTGAACTTTACTTTATTTTTCTGAATCATATACTATACGTATTTTAGCAAACAGCTGTGACAATTACATTAATATACTAGATATTTTCGACATTGTCTCGTGCTCCAATACGTGCCGGAATCCATCCGCTGACTCCAAGTATTTCGCGACCGTATATCGCGCAGTTAGTCTAAATGCCTTTACATATGATGCTTTGTTTTATATTTTATAAATTTTACGAATAATTGAATAATAAGTAGTATCTTAAGTTTCCATCTAATATATACCAGAATTTTCTATCCAACAATTACACTTTTTTCTCGTATTTACGCGATGTATTTACTCCATTTGAATTTTATAACAGTATTGTATATACACAATATATCTCATAAAACTGAAGTACTTACTTCTTATTTACAATTTCTAGGATCACTGTGAAAGAAGGTAACAAAATGAAGGGAGCAAGAGCTCTGCTGGTATTAGGCTTAGTGATAGCCTCTGCCTTCGCGAAGGAAGAACGGCAGAAAGAAGATATTGGAACTGTCATTGGTATTGACTTGGGCACAACTTACTCTTGGTAAGTTGTATAACATACATCTGAAAATTGTATGCAGTGTTTTGGAAAGAAACAATTCTTAACAAATTGTCTATCATTTCAGTGTTGGAGTTTACAAAAATGGAAGAGCAGAAATCATAGCCAATGATCAGGGTAACAGAATCACACCATCTTATGTTGCATTTACTGCTGATGGAGAGCGTCTGATTGGTGATGCTGCCAAGAATCAGCTAACTACAAACCCAGAAAACACTGTCTTCGATGCTAAGAGATTGATTGGCAGAGAGTGGACAGATCCTACAGTGCAGCATGATATTAAGTACTTCCCCTTCAAAGTTATAGAGAAGAATAGCAAGCCCCATATAAGGGTGGCAGTCAATGGTGATGAGAAAGTATTTGCACCGGAAGAAATTTCTGCTATGGTCCTTGGTAAAATGAAGGAAACAGCAGAGGCATACTTGGGCAAGAAAGTCACTCATGCTGTTGTTACTGTGCCTGCATACTTCAATGATGCACAGAGACAGGTAAATAGTAAATTCCTACCTTACTCAAATAATACAAATATCGCTTTAACAATATCCACTTATTGATTTCGTCTTTCCATAGGCTACTAAAGATGCTGGTACTATTTCTGGACTTGTTGTGATGAGAATTATCAATGAACCAACTGCTGCCGCTATTGCTTATGGTTTGGACACGAAAGATGGAGAGAAGAATGTACTGGTCTTTGATTTGGGTGGTGGTACATTTGATGTCAGTTTGCTCACCATTGACAATGGAGTGTTTGAAGTCGTTGCAACCAATGGTGACACTCACTTGGGAGGTGAGGACTTTGATCAACGTGTAATGGATCACTTCATCAAGCTGTACAAAAAGAAGAAGGGCAAAGACATTCGTAAAGATAACAGGGCCGTGCAGAAACTTCGTCGTGAAGTTGAGAAAGCTAAGAGAGCGTTGAGTGTCAGCCATCAAGTATGTATTCAATAATCCTCAAAAATTAGTCTACAGAAAGATCGATTACTAATCTAATTTCGTTCCGTTTCAGGTGAGGATCGAAATCGAATCCTTCTTCGAAGGAGAAGACTTTTCAGAGACCCTGACCCGTGCCAAATTCGAGGAGTTGAACATGGACCTCTTCCGTAGTACTTTGAAACCCGTACAGAAGGTTTTGGATGATTCCGACATGAACAAAAAGGATGTTGATGAAATCGTGCTTGTCGGTGGTTCGACCAGAATTCCCAAAGTTCAACAGTTGGTAAAAGAATTTTTCGGTGGTAAAGAACCATCCCGAGGTATCAACCCCGACGAAGCCGTTGCATATGGAGCTGCCGTTCAAGCTGGTGTACTCTCTGGCGAGCAGGACACCGACGCCATTGTACTTCTTGATGTCAACCCACTCACCATGGGTATTGAGACTGTTGGAGGTGTGATGACTAAACTTATTCCAAGGTAAGACACGCTTTACAAGAATTTAGATTGTCTTTTATTACATGTAAACTACTTACCTGCATATCTAACATATTAACGTTTTTACAGAAACACCGTCATTCCAACCAAGAAATCGCAGATCTTCTCCACCGCCTCAGACAATCAGCACACAGTAACCATACAAGTCTATGAAGGTGAACGTCCAATGACGAAAGACAATCATCTTCTCGGAAAATTCGATCTTACTGGAATCCCACCAGCACCCCGTGGAATTCCTCAGATCGAAGTAACATTCGAGATCGACGCGAACGGTATTCTTCAGGTATCTGCCGAAGACAAAGGCACTGGAAATCGGGAGAAGATTGTGATCACCAACGATCAGAACAGACTCACTCCGAATGACATTGAAAGAATGATCAAGGATGCCGAGAAGTTCGCAGATGATGATAAGAAGTTGAAGGAGCGAGTTGAGGCGCGCAACGAATTGGAATCGTATGCTTATTCACTAAAGAATCAGTTGGCTGACAAGGAAAAGCTCGGCTCAAAAGTCAGCGATTCCGACAAGATGAAAATGGAGGAGGCGATTGATGAAAAGATCAAGTGGCTCGAAGATAATCAGGACACCGACCCAGAAGAATACAAGAAGCAAAAGAAGGAGTTGAATGACATCGTACAGCCAATCATCGCCAAACTGTACCAGGGTGCGGGTGGTGGTGTGCCTACCCCCGGTGGCGACGAGGAGGATCTTAAGGACGAACTTTAACTAGAGGAAAACAGTGTATATGCTCGTCCTAATGATTTAGACTGAAACACTGCGCGAAAGTGAAAACGCAAACGCTGCAGAGATTAATACATTTGTTGATATAATACGCCGCGTATGAAAGACTGATCGACAAACATATGTATAATTAATTAGTTGACGAATGTTGAGTTGCATCAGAATTCTTCGATACACGGCTGTGATATCGTCATTCTGTGTATTTACTCTGTAGTGTTGTTCGTCGGCATGAAATCATAAAGGTCGTCTCGTAGACCTTTCTTCGTCAAAAAGAAGTCAATGAAATGGACTTTGCTGTTTTCTTTTTTTGGGACTAGCTTCTCCGGTTCCCAGAAGAATATACGATTCCGCGCGTCGTTAATTTATTTCGGTTGTTTTGTATGTTCCCATTACATGTAATCGAATAAGCAGTTGTGTATCTCGCGTTATAGATTTTGCAGCGTGCGTGCGAATAAGAATGATTGTACGGTGCAAGTGTTGTACTACTTGCATTCATTACTGCCGGTAGGGAAACTATATCGTACTATGTACAATGTAGCAGTTCTGTGTGAATGAATGTCATATGTATCAGTATCATTAATATAAACATTTTTTCAGTAAACCATAAACTATGTTTGCGGTCATTGTACTTTTAAATTAAAATTTAAGTACCACCCTTATGTATGATGAAAAATAATTGGTCATTTAAAAGAAACACACACTTCGAAAAAATGGACTTGGAACAAATTTATTCGAGGATCCAGTTTGATTTCATAACAAAAACAGCTGAGAATTCGTAGACATAATTAATTCCCTATACTTTTCAATCGCATGTTGTATCGAAATACAATGTTAACAGGCACAATAGTAACATAACGTACTATTCCGTATAACTTTCTATTATCTTTTTGTTTGCTAGAAGCAATCCGGTCACTAAATATATTTGTTGTGTTATACAGATTACTTAGATACAAAAATAACGTCGGAATCCCGTGTAACAACCATTTTCTATAGTGGATTTTTCTTCCTTTCGCAGTAAATTTCGTATAATAATTATTTTAACATTTAGGTCTCCGCAGATTTTGGTTTCACAATTTACAAAGTAACTCGTTAGAATCGGAGTGTAAAAATAGTAATACTATTTTCAATCAGGGAGAACGTAACGTTACAGTAAAACAAAAACGGTATCTCTCGTCTAATCTAATTAGCACAGAAACGTAATTGTATCGTCCTAAGTTCGCCGCTATTCCCTTACAAACATGGACGATCTCTAAATCATTGTTTGAAGCGAACATTAAATAGTACATACCTATTTCATATGAATGAATGTCTATTTCACAAGTTTACACCTTTTTTCTTTTGTTCATTTTTTTATAACAAAGTCGAGTCGAATCGTTTGCATTAGTGTGTATCACGAATCGAAGGATTAATTTCTGTAACTGGCATGATTAGTGCATTTCCAACGTGAACGATCCGGTTTCACTGAGAAGAAGAACGAGGTATTTAGTTATTTTTTGTACGATAGAATTTCATTATCTCTTCTTTTTCTTTTTTTTTTGGCATTGCTTCAAAAAGTTACAAGCGACGGACGTTGAGCATTCTCTTTACGGATCGCCGAAGAAACTATACACTAAAGATACGAATACAATATTTTTTTTTGTTTCTTTTTCCTTTTATCTCATTAATCCTAAGGAACATAGTGCTATCAATATTTATATGTATCCCAAGATGGCAATATATACGTTGATTATGTGTAAAACACTATGCGTATGAATACACGTTTAAAAGATACATACTTTGTGCTTCCTGGTCGAAATCAAGTATATCAGTTCGGAATACCAAAAGATTATTCTTGGTAAGGAAGCTAATGTACTGTTCTTTTTCGAATTTTTTCTTTCCCTTGTTACGGTAAATATTCTTTTGCTTTTAACTAGTATGAACACATTCAACATATTGTTTTTTTATCATATTTTAATTAGACAGACCAGCACATCCTGAAATCAGTGAACTTTAAAAGAGAAGCGTAGAAGTACACGTTTTACTTCAGGTGGCATCTGCTGTTTTTTACGCTTTGTGGTAGTTTTTTTCTGTTTTCTTTTTTTTATATATATATTTCGGACGTATTCATATAATAGATAATGATAACGTGCCTAAATCTATGCAATACGACCGAAAAGAAAGTACTTCCCGAGATTGTTAATAAATTAGATGTTGTTTAAAATAATGCTCATGATTGTGAAATATAGTCTGAACAGAGTTTTGTAACAACAGTTATCTTAAAATCAACTGTAAAAATATTTATAACAGATTTTAGTACCGTTCTTAAATCGTTTAAACATTACTTTATACATAGTATGTACAAATTGGCAGTTTTCTCGCAGTGGAAAAATAGAATCAATAGCCTAATTTACTTGAAACGGAGAACACAAGTATACTCTGTAGGTGTTTCTTTTCGATCGTACATAGTAGCATGTATTTTAAACTACTTTCTATGATGACAGTGAATATGATAAGCTACAAATATAAATGTAGCATACAATTCTATTGCTCTTAATTTGTAAATAGTAACTAGCGCGACTCTTTAAAAGATTTTTCTTCATTCGATTTTCAAAATTCCTTTTTAGGAAAAAAACTCACTAGCTTTTTCAATAAGAGACGACTCTAGCCGTTTAGTATGTATAAATAATCTCTCTAAGCGCATTGTTGATCCGTGAAATTCGATTAGGAAAAATTCATCTAAAAAATACTATTATTTCCGATAACTTATAATTTATAAAATTTCCTACAAGGCGTCGCGCAACTAAGATTAAGGATTATATTGGATTAATTTCATTTCGGAAATATGTAATCCCTAAAATACCTTAGTAACACGCATATAATATAATTCTCGATTATAGTTCGAACTACGAAACATGATTTTGTTTCTTTTTCGTTTTGTACAAAAAGAGAACTAAAATACCATTAGTTTAGCTACGCATTAATATAGTATCAGCAATATGATTACAATCGATCCATGGATTACCGAGAAGGCTGCAAAGAACACGTGAATATTAAGCACTTAATTTAAACATCTGTCAGACCTGAGGATTCATCCACGCTGTACTTTTTAGCGATGTGTCTCGAGAAGAAGTTGCTTCTCATTTTGGAAACCAAAACGATTTCGAAATGATAATTCAAGGATCGAGAAAGAGTTTCGAGATATCTTCCGGATACTGCAATACTTTTCAACAAAAAAATTTATACGCTAATAGGTGTAGATACTAATCAACAAATGAAGCAGACGCAAGGTGCACCTCTGGTCATTTTACTTATTCCTTCTTCTAGTTTGAACAATAACAATGTATTTTGTATCACAGTATTATATCAGTAGTGTATTTAGTATTTGTCGTATTTACTTTGGATATGGCAAATATGAAATATAACAGTAAAATTATACTAATGTAAGTCTATATTCTTTGGGGCTAAATGCATATCACAGTGGGAAAATTTTCAACATCCTACTTTTTTATTTTTTTTTTATACTTTTAAATTCTTATTTCGCGTATCCAGAGGCGCACCGGTCCTAGAAATGTATCGTCTCGAAGATCACATTAAATCTATACATATCTTATGAAAGATATTACAAAAAGCATTACCGCCAACCAGTGGAAATAAGCAAGCAATAATGTTAAAAGTAAACGTATTATTTACCATTAGTTAAAAATGCACCTTAGGTTACTTTAGATACTTTCTTTGTATCTAATATGCAGTCTTATCCTAATATATTTTATTTTTTGCTGCGCAACTGATTTTATCAAAAAATAAAGAGCGGTAAATTAGCAAAAACGTGTACCTGTTTTTTCAAACGAATTGGCAAGTGGTCCGTATCAAACAACGTGTATGGTTCGTCTAAATAATATTGTTAATCGAGCGTTTATCACATGTACCCATTTCCGAATTATGGAATATGCGCCTTTCACAGCATGTCACACAATCAAAATATAAATATCTCTAAAAATATTGGACCACCCTACAAAAACAAACAAATTATTACGAAAAGTTACATACTTCACCACCTAAATGCTAAAAACATGCAGTAAATGTTATTGGGTAATGTTCAAGTATTAGTATTTATATCAGATAATTATTATATTAAATGTTAATTATGAGTAATCGTTATGTGCCGATAGATTCTTTCTTTCTTTCATTATATCAAAACTTAAATAAAGAGAGAACAAAATTATAAACGATTTTATGCAGTCATGGCTATGTACTAAGTTCAACTCTAAAACGTTGACTGGTGATAATACGGAAAATATGTGGAAATATATTTTAGATTCTGTAACTGTTTCGGCATTTTTTTTCTTAAGTAAATCCTACAGCATTTTTTTCTGGTTTACCCTTTGAATATTCGTGTATCATCTATTTGTAATCTCTCTAGCTAAAGAACAGAAACTCAATGAAACAAAAGAGGAATTGGAAATTTCGGTATCGGTTTCCACCTATAAGAATACGATCGTCAGATCGTAAAATAATTTTAGTAGTCCCAATTTTAAAGTATTTTGTACAATTTGGTTCAACTATTGTATGCTTTCCCTGCTATACAGTATAGACTACTATACTATACTGTATAAGTGTAGCAAATTTTGATCGGAATTGTCAGAAACTACTTTTATGAATCTGGCCAAACTCTATGTAAATATTTTGAAGTATCTCTTAATTGACCATTTCATTAAAAAATCATTGAGGAATTATCTAGTTGAAAATCCGAAAGTGTCTGTTATTTTTAGAAGCGTAGTCGATGATTAACTAGTACTGCTTGCCAAAGAGAAGTGTTTGCTGAGCGTGCAGCTATTAAAACAGAGATGTTGAGAAGGCCTGTATAACCATAGGAACAGTAGCATCAAAACCATTGATTGTTAAAATATTGTTGTCACGTTGTTTCCTCTGATACGTCGACGAAGAACACACGGCACAGTTTATCAATCTGAAAATGAATTAACAGGTAAATAGATATATGTGAAAGAACACGTTACTATTCTTCAATTAACACTTACTTTGTGTTTGGAAGTGACATTTTATTTCTGTAGGCCACAAGAGCTTCTTTAGACGTATCAAAGTTTTCCGATACATATTCAACGACATTGATAAATACATCGTATTTCTGGTTGTGATTAGCTGCCCAAGACATCGGTTTGTTCAAACATACATTTCCTACTGGCATCTGCTGCAGTCTCCTCAACGCCTGGCTAAAAGTTGATTTCGGGCCGATGCGTGTTAAATGAATGCCGTTTCTGAATGTTGCGACGGTGACGTGGCTCTCCCTACGAAGCAGCGCCAATGCGATCAAACAGCCTGCCTCGGCGCCGGTCACGTTTCCGCAATGCCAGGTGCGGCCCTCAAGCATCGGTTTGTGCATATCGATGGTTATCATGTACCTTAGATGGGTTGGTACTATAAGCTAAAAATATAACAATTTAAGCGGTACAGCGTATAACAATAACATAAAATCCATACTCACGTCGAATGAAGTATCTAATAATCTATACAAGGAGTTGACGATCTTTGCATTCGGTTTAGGCGGAACTGGCAATGGTTTTTTCAGTATTTCTTTCATTTTTCGCTTCTCGTATGTCAGCGGCCTTCAAAATTATTAATCATTAACCATTGCTTTTAGCAGAAGCTATTCTATTATGGCGCGTTTAAATTTATACAAACAATCACATACTTTCCAGAGTTTTCATAATCCTTTAGAGTAATTAGCACTAGGGCAGGGTGAACCATGTCAGAGCCAATATCATCTGCGTGTGAAAGTAGATATGATATATAAGGAAACTTTGATGAATCTGGTTTTAATAATTTAAGATTGTGAATTCTTTGCAGATTAGACAGAAGGGTAGCCAAATCCATTGATTCAATTATTTCATTCCACACCTGTAAGTTTCCATATAATTAGACAGTGAAAAGGTAAAACATAGAGGGAATTTCTCTTAATTTGGTACCAGTTCAGAATTTAGCAGATGTCCAGGTACATGATCTAGGGTTAAGTGATGTAGTCGCGCGAGTTCAGCTGCTTGTGATTCATCTGTACAATGTTTGAATTTTTCAATTGTTTCAATGTATCCTAATATTGTTTCCAAATTGGATTTATCTTCACATAACTTCTTGGCTGTATCCAAACCGTATAATATATATTTAAGTACCAGGTCGATTTCTGTTTGAGAATATAAATGTTAATTAACCAGTCATTAGATTGATGCTAAAATTTTAATAGAAAGTATTACCAGGAGTAGTAGGCTCTGGATGTGATAGTTTTATGATATCTTTATGTTTCCACCCATATCTACCCTTACACCTTGTGACACATTTTGCCAATTCCAAAGGATCTTTTGACAAATACCAATTATTTACAGCTTTTCTGAAACCTTGGCCCCATCCATGCTTTGAACTACCAGTTCCATCAATTTGATTCTGTTTATTTATTTGGCAAGCAAATTTTATAAACAAGATAAAATGTTCTGGCTTCACACAAATCTTTTGCATAGCCACATAAGCTGCATGACGTAATTTTTCACTTTTTGTTTGCCTACAGCAAACAGCAAGAGCGAATACTAGCATTTCAGGATTCGGAACAAGTTTACTTTCAAATGCCTGTAAATAATTAATTACTTAAAATCATCTACATGGATCACTTATAATTAATTAATGAATGCTCTTGCTAGGACTCACTTTTGTGATGATTTCAATAGGTACCAGCTCCTTCTCTGGTTTCTCAGCTAGTTCTTCTATGGATGGGACATTTTTAACCATGAAATAATTATGAACGAACCTGTTTCCGGTTTGATAGTCAGGATACTCTTTTCCAACATAGAGAAATTGTGTTAATCTTATCTCAGGATCTCTGGGATCCAAATTCGGTACAGCCTCCATTTCTTTGCACACAACACTATAACATAATATATCTGTAGAAGAAACTGATTTACATTTAATTTCCTATAAACCAATTATTCTATTTTGCAACTATTGTACCCCAATTTATGACCAGTACAACAATGACTGTAGAGTTTGAACAATGGTATGCACAATTGTTTATTAAATTGATGAATTAAACACAGTTTAACATTAATGGAGCATTACAGCTTCGGAGAATATCTGGAATACTGATTTAAGTGTGATCCTATTCAAACAGATATTCCTCGCGAGTATACACAAATGAAATATAATCGGGGTAAATCAGGTCAAGAATCAATAGCCTCTCACTAGCAGGGTTTCTATATTTCACGGATGGTATACAACGAAATAAAATGTCAGATAGTAACAGGTATCATTCAGTGACCCGATAAGGAAACGCGAAAATATGGGACATGCCATTGTTGTAACCGTAGAGTCAATCTTGGAAATCGAATGACTACCGTATTCATACACTTATGCGATCGTCTCGTAATCCCTATCGCATGTCAATCCGTAAAACGGATGGGTCTAATTACCTTGCGTTAATTTAGTAGAGCAACGACCATACAGGCGAACGTTGTGTGACGTACGGAAACGCACTGACGAAGTTATGCAGTCCGCGTAGACCCTGGCCAACCCTGGGTCAAGTACAAAACACAAAAGCTCATTGATCTCTAGCAGAACTCCGTTAAAGTGTTTTACGGATATCAATGTGATCGAAATCGTAACCGTTCCTTCGAACCGAGAGCGCCTAGATAGTTTTGCTGGCGTCTCCGAATAGTTCGTTAGACTTCCGAAAAATCTGTCCAGGTAATTTTTCACAGATGCAACTTTGCATATTCGCAAGGAGTAGTAGTGAATTTGTCCGCCGGATGCGCGCGCATCTGGTGTTTGTTTAGTTACCAGTTTAGGCGCCTACTGTTTTGATGGAACTCTCGGGTTAATCGTTTCAGTCAAGTGTTGGGGCATATAGTAATTGATTGGTAAGTTCTTTTTGTTTTTTCTTTATGAGAATACCTTGGTGGGTATTTTGCATGTGAACGATACTTTTCGAAGGTGAAAGGTTTTATAGCTTGCGAAAATTACAAGTTCCGTGCAACGTATTGGATCTACGAAGGTCATGGATCTTCTTTTTGTGCAAAAGAAACTGTAGTTTCATGCGTAAAAACTATATGTATTTATATCTCTTGGACTTCAATGTTATTTTCGTTTGTAAACAGTGAAATAAGGTGTACATAATTTTATTATTCTTTCCCTGATTCTGCCAGTTTAAGTTGGTATCTACGATTGTCAGTACTTTCAGAGACTATACATCGAAGCGAGTCTCGTGCCGGCTAAAGTTTCTAAAGGAATGTTATTGTGCCGGTCATGGCGGAATGGATGCATGCGAAACTCGTTCGTCTCGGCGAATTAAACAATGTCGATGAGAAGAAGGACATCCTATCAAGTATCCAGATCAAAATGACAAGTTTGGACACCAGAGATGCTGAGCAGGTCGCTCGTAACCTGGACTATGGTCATTTATTTACTCAGTTAACCTCGTCTGACAGGTATGATGACAATGCTGATTTTCTGTATGTATATATATATTTTATAGTAGAATTTTGTTTTTAATATAACTAACATTGAATTGCAACTTTATTGAAGGGGGATATTAATGTACAAATACATTTGTTTCCTTGCAGAGAATATGTGGAACAATTATGCAACATTTTAAAGTCGTTATTCGCTTACTTTGAACCTGGAGAGGTATATCAACGATATACAGCAGAAATGACTCGGTTGTTAACTCATCCAGAAGCAATGGTTAGATTACTTGCATTGGATAATGTTTTATCCATTGTGTCCAATCCACAGAGGATGCCAGAATTATTCACTGACATCAGTCTACTTGTTGCTGTGATAAAGCGAATCTCTGATGATGATTTGGACGTTGCTAAATTTGCTATACGTATAATGAAAGAAGTTGGTAAAAATCCTAACGGGCTTCGTGTCTTATACACTGGTGAACTTTTGAGGACTTTTGCTAGAATGCTGGTAAAGAATGATACTGTTAGTTTCCGAATATATGAAATCGTCGTTGATGTAGCAAAGTCTTCTAAAGAGGGTCTAGAAGCATCTGCTCAGTCAGGATTCTTGAACAGCCTAATTAATATTCTTGAAGCAGATGATATATTACTTCAATTGAATGCTTTGGAAATTCTGACACAATTGGCACTAACAGAAGAAGGTCTAAGTTATTTAGAGCAGCAAGAGGTTTTGAGAAAACTTGTTCAAAAGATAGCACAAGCTAACGAAAGTCCATTGTCGAATCTTTTAATTCCTGGCCTGATGAAGTTCTTTGGAAATGTTGCTCGTCATTGGCCCAATGAAATATTCTCGAAATATCCCATAGTAGTTTCCGCGTTGTTCGAAGTGATAGAAAGTGGCGAGCAAACTATTCTCGGTGTCGCCTTAGATACGTTGGGATACGTTGCCACAGGCGTAGAAGGCAAATACGCTTTACAAGCTCTAGGAGATGCGATGCCGAACTCGTTGAAAAAGATCGCCGACACTATACAGAAAATGCCAACGGAGTTGAGAATCCGTGGACTGAATAACCTTGCCCTTATACTTAACGTGAAGAAAGCGGAGCAGGATAACAGGATTCTGTCTCTAACGAAATCTTGGTTCGACTGTCTTTGCGACGAACCACTTGCCATGATTGTAACATTATGCAGACAGCCATTCGCGGACATCAGACAAGCGAGTTTAGAAGTTTTGGGAGTAATAGCGTCCCAGGTTTGGGGTCAAGAGTACATATCAGCGTTTCCGGGTCTTACGGAATTTCTGCTGGACAGGAACATCGAGACGTTCAAGGAATGCAAAGATGCGAAATTCGAAGTGGTCAAACAGTTATCTCAGTCGGAGCAAGATGTGTTTGATGCGGACACTATGCAGAGGTTTAAAGCATTCGTGAACCAGGGAGCACATTACGTGGAAGTCAACACGGAAGTCGCTGTGGAAGGCGGAGTGTGAAACATACTACATTTTTATTGTTCCTCTGCGTTGAGAATGTTAAAAGCTATCATTGATTACTTGGAACAGTATGCTAAAAACTATGAGCTGTATACTGTTCCAAGTATGATTAACGAAGAATATATTTTTACTTATTTCCTATATGTTGTATGCAAACAGAATAGGATTTTCGTGCATTAAGAATCTGTTGCAATGTATTTTTGTTTGTTCTTGCAACGGAATGTAACTTACATTTCGAGAGCATATTTCGATGGTAAAGGTGTATTCTCTAAATGAATGATAAACGTTGGAATACAAAGGAAAATAATTTATTTTATAAGTATCAGTACATAGCAAAGTTAAGAGTACACATTTGCATTGATGCAAACATGAACGCGATTCTTATACTGTATTTGTAACATGTCAGTGTTTCATCACTGACTCATGTCTTTTTTACACTAATTACATACAATAAAGTTGTATAAATACTTTCTCGAACACCTTGCGCTTAATAGTTTATTTACCACCTTATTGTATGCGTTTCCGTTTTTTTGGAGAAAGTATCTTCAGCATACTCACTACGGGCGCTTCGAAAGACACCGATATGATAAAGGATAATACGTACGATAATATGAATTGTCCTAAGAACGTAATCAGCTGAAAGATACAATCGATTAATTTCAGATTATCGAACAGTACAGTTTAACATATCCTAATATCTTTACAGAAACTTACCACGGTATCTTTACCCAAATGGAATGGTGAATCTAAATTCATTGCCGTCAGTCGAATTACAATCGGATGTACCAAGTACGCACAATACGTCACCCTACTGATGGGGTATAAAATCGGTGCCGACAGAATACTGTTCACGTACCCTATAAACATTCATTTAATTACTCGACACGTTTCATGCACTATTTTTCAGAACCGTTCTTACCCAACGCGTAAGCGAGCGTGTAATGTTTATGTAACGAATATTTACCTCCGTAACCTGTGCTGCACGCAATTACGATCCACGATAATCCAAGTGCCCAGGCACTATGACTTAACGACGAATACGCTGCCGCAGTTACGGGGCTGAGTTCAGCCTCGTATAAACCGTATAGTAAACTTAGAAGACAAGCCGAGGAAAGTAGCCAGCCCACACAGACCGTCGTCTGGAAAAATCATATAGAATTTACGCGTTTCGTTCGCATGTTACCTTCGTCCACGTGAAATAACAACCAGTTTACCTTGGACATTTTCACTTTACAGTCAGTCTTGAAAAGAAAGTATCCTACCGACATTCCGATAAGATACGGACCAAGTCTTGTCCATGGTTTGTCGTAGATTTTATCGAAAAGTGCTAGCGGATCGTCTGAACTTGGCATATGATTATTTACCAAAGCGATATAACCCGTAGTTAGCCAGGAGCTTACTAACAACGTGCTTAACGCGAACGTAGCAATTTTGAAGTGATTCGTCGCCAATATCAGTACCACGGCGCCGATAACGTAAAACTGAGTATCGTCAGCGACGTACCAGCTCCAAATCATGCACTACGGGAAAGAAAATGTTAAATATGTTAAACAATGGATGCACGACGAACGTTCCTTTCGAGGAGGAAAGACAAACTTTCAGTAGATAGAACTCACCATCTGATCGACCGGGAATAAAGTGTTAATATAAAGCAAATTTCGCCACCAGTAATTCGGACAATTATAATGATCCGCAGTCGGCGGTTCGAATACCGAATTAGCGTGGAACCATTTCATAGAGACCTGCACCACACCCAATACAAACATATAAGGAGTAGTAAGTCTACAGAATCTATATAGAAGAAGTCCGATAAACTTCAAGCCTCCAGCGACGATGCCACGTGTGCCCTGCGTGAGTTTGTTCAGGTCTCCCTTTGCGTTCGTACGGAAAAACAGGAAGCTGACGAGTAGGCCACCCATGAAGAAAAATGTGTCTACGCTGAACGCTCCGTTCGTTATCGTCTGGAAGAGAAACTTTCTTTCCACGACTTTACGGTACTCCATGTTGTCCGAGTACTTGAAAACGGTGATACAGGTATGACCCAGAATAACCCATCCCATGGATATGGCCCGAAGACCATGAATCGTGCTTATGGTGTCGCCTCCGACCTTGTCATCGCAGATGGTTCTCACGTTGGCACGAACGGAGAACGAAAGGAGTAGCTCTTCGCAGACACCTAGAAACGAGTGGTAGTTGAGTCAAGAATTATTATTAAATCATGGTAGCGCTGAGTGACATTCGAATAAATATGTATTCGACACTTAGACGTACTTAGTTTATGGAGATCCGGGCTAGGTGACCGTAAAGTACCCTCGTGATCGTTGTTATTGTTCACAGCTTGAGACCCGTTGATGGTGGTGTCTGTCGCTGGAACAGGAAGGTAGACCTTACCTTGAAAAGCTACGGAATATAATAATAAAACCGTGTCACTACCTTCGCTACTGTCCTTGTCCCGTGATTGTCTGTAAGTGTTAGTCATTTCTCGTGCACTCGAGAGAGTGGTACATACTTTGTAGATTTTTTCTTTTAACCAGAAATTGTGCAAAGGATGGACAGAAAATTGCAGAGAAAGTAGATGATATTATGTAGTCTGAGTGGGTTGAGGTCGCAATGTGGTTACAAAGTCGAAGCGGAGAAGGAAATTGGTGTCTTACCACTTATAGTCTTTTGATTTCTGTTAGCTAGCTGATCGAGCTTCGCGTGTTTCTCCAGATCGTAAATCGCGCTTTTCCCGCGAGTGTATTTCCTGGATAGGTAAAAATCGTATCCGGTTCCCAATGCCATCAGGACGGAAACTATAACACTCGCCCCGCTGAAAGATGATTCTATGTCAGATTGTCGAATGGGGAAATTGACACGTCGTTCGGACGGACGAAATCTCTGTACCACGATTACGTTCGTTTCCCTCTTTTGACTTACAATAATATCCAGAATATGGGATCCTCGTACATGTTATATAAACGATGCTGATCTCTTATTTTCTCAACGTACGAATGTTTCGCCGCGGTTTCACTCGTTGCCAATTTAGCAATTACAGAAACATCGGAGGCTGTGCACGAAAACGGTAGACATACTCCGAGATATATCGTTCTTGTCTAAAAAAATCAATTTTTCTTTTTATTAGGAGAAAGCTCGGCAAAAGTGATGCGAAAACAAATTTGTGGACACCTCTGCAAAGAAATATGGAAACGGGAAAGGAATTTCGTACCGTCTGTGATATGGACGCATTAATCGAAATCGTCATCATGAAAAAACCGAAATCGAACGGTGGTTTATCTAATACGGATTCGCTCCAAAGATTATTTCCGCTGAGACCAGTATTCTTCTTTCGCGGTTCCGTGTTGAACTCTTGCACTTCCTCCAACGATGATTTTTGCGCTTTCCTAACGTAATCCTGATTGATATAGCCGCACTCCGTCGCTGATCCCGTGTAGTACGAATTTCCCCAGAAGAATCCATTGGTGAATCTGCCCGAAGCGTCGTCAGCTGTAAAATAAAATGTTTCCCGTCACACGTAAGGTCTGTCGGTTTCGTTAAACGGTTGCTGAAAAGGAACGTCGAAAATTGAAAGTTCCCTATCTACGATTCACGATCTTCTAAGACGAGTTTTTACGAAACAGGTCTGCCCATTCGTTTTTGGTATTGAATAAGTTACTCGTAACCGATGACCCACTTTTCTGCGTCGAGATACTTTCCCCGTGTCCGACAGCCTCTGACCATTTCCGGATCAATCCACGCGAGAATTTCGACGAAAGCAAACTGTCGAACATCGTTTAGAGCTCTCGCTCGTGTGGTGGTGAAATAATAAGGAAAATATATTTGGACAGCTAGAAAGTAAAAGTCGCGATAACAAATATTTACCGTGGTGATAATACGCAGAAAGTTTAATTTTTGGCCTGAATTTTAAACGCGACCACTACTATACCCGTTATGTCGATTCTACCAGGCAAGTGAACTTATGTATTTCACTTGGCAGGTTGACTTGTTGTTATCGCATCGAAGCGTTTGCGGCGAAGACGCGATACCGAGATTTACAGCCTCTAATAATCACAGACTTTCTACTCGGGAAGAAAGTGATATTATCTAATCCTAATCGTGACGGTACTCAGATTTCTATACACCACGTGTACGTATTGCATAGTATACTATAGCCTAATCACAGGCCGGTTACGTCAGCCGCGTTGAATTGCGGTTACCAGCGACGTCATCGTTTCACGCAGAACAGATTCGTTCTGCGGCTTCCATCGAAATATTTCGTAATTAGCTTCCGTTGACGTGCCTTCCCGCAAAATAGACGCTATTACCGTGGAACGTTATGGAAACGGCAGACTCTTCCGCGGCATCTGTATTTCTTGTAATACCGTGAAGGTCCCGGATCGATGTCTAAAAATGATGTAACGATGGGGAAAACTAACGATTGGTAAAAATGGGTCAGATAAATCTAAGACGCGGTTCCTATGGGAAAGTTCATATAGAATTCGACGATGACGATCCCTAATTGGTATCTTTCTGATTAATTGAATGAAATTTTACGCCACTGGATACCACGTAGTCTCATGTTTAAGCATGTACGTTCTTCGGTGTCGCCGATAAAAAGAACATTATTACTGATTCCGTCCACATTCGACTAAACGGAATCGCATACGCGTGTCTACGCTGGAATTAGAATAACAATGAATTCCTCGAAACGTGTTACGATTATTAGCACGACCCGGGAACCAGTGGTCAAAGTCAAGTTCACTTTTCTGCACGTGACGCTACTTGTTTTCCCGTAGATTTGTGAAACACGCTTCTCTCTATTTGTATACAAGAACGTACTTCGCAATTTCACCCACGTGCTCGTTCCCCGAATTATCATCACCATCTCGCATGTAAACACTTGTAAATCAAGCAAAACCTGCCTCTTGTTTCTACTATCCGTGGAATAAAAATTATATGAATTTCAAGTTGCAGTTGTTTCATACAGAAATGCAATACTTGTGGCAGGCAGTGACAGTCAGATGTAAAAAATTGGACCGTCTGGGTATGCAACTTTAAAATTATATAAAGTTATTGAAAGTTAAATCCGGGAAATGAAGGGGACCAGGTGTCCTCGTGATTCTCCTTTCAAAAAGTCCTTTCCCTTGAACGAGTTTCGATACCAGGCCAACGAAGGGTAAGAAACGAATCAGTCTGTATTTTTATATTCGTTAGAATTGCACAGCGAATACGACCGGTTTGCTATGTCTCCTACTTGAAGCGTTACGTTCATTGCCGAGGTTCCCCCAGCTGCTGAAGTTCAGGGGCTGTTGCAACAGGTATCCCCTGGTTGCAATAGACTGCATATACACGTTCGTCCAGAAGTTGCGGGACATTTCCAAATTCAGATTAACGAGGGCGCGCAATTTTGCAAGAGAACACGAGCCGAATGAAACAGCTGTTCATTGCAATCCAGCTGATATATCGCATGGGTGTCAATGTTAGCCTAAAAAAAACGTATGTACGTGCCCACAGGTTGTGAACGATGGTGTACAAGTTACACGCTCTCGCCTCTCACGGTTACCGTAGCGAAATTGAAACTGTCCCACGGTATTCAGTCGGGTAATTTAGAATTTCGCTGTACAACGAGCCGGGAAATAAATAGTTATTATGTTCTATAATAAAATACTTTCAGATTTCTGTACGAGTCTCAGTGTAGTTGTCATTGAATTATGTTTCTTTTAATAGCGATTTTATTTCTGTTTAAGTGCCAGGTGGAAAGTCTATCGACGCTGGTAAATTGCGTTGTAACTAACGTTACAAGCTCGTTTACTCCTCGACTTTGTTTCCTTCGGAAATTCACGGTGTGCTGGACAAAAGTCTATTAGTGACGGTGTCCGACGGTGTCTATGATAATTTAATTTGGTGCTTAGTTCCGAATGATCGAACGCGCCGAATGGTTCCTCGAGAGTGTCGGGGAAAGTAATTCGGAAAGAGAAAGGCTATCCCTTACATGCCTGATCGTGTTGCAATATTAATGTCCACTCGGACGAGCGTGCTTGACTTTTAAGTGTGAATTAGATTCAACAACATTCCGGACACGTGGCCTTCGAACTTCGCTCGAACATAGCGAAGAAAGCGAAATTCATTCGCGTTAATTATAAACATGTCTAGACACATTCGTGACCCGTTCATCTCATTAACTTCATCGTCGCTTTCGCAATAATCTGATTTTATGCGTTCCGATCATGCAACTTTTTTCATCGTACAATGATCCACGTCGAAAAAATAATTACACGTTTCACGGTTTCTTGGGAAACACAGAAAGTATCATTGCTATAACGTTCGTTCGATGTCAGCAAGAACGGGAAGGTATTTCCGGCAATGTAAAAGTTGTTTCATCGATACGCGTTACATCACGATGCGTTACGTGTCCCCGTGGATTTATAAAAAAAAAATCCCGCATGTTAATATGCCACGATCATTTTCGACGAAAAGAAAACCGATGCCACTCCTAACGCATTGTTCTAACGTCACTCACGTTAACGTCGTTACAGCAATAACCTATGCGTTTGAAGGCGATCCCATAATTGGCCGCCAGTGAAAACGTCGATCAGTTACGTTTACCTGCCCGTGGTAATTAGACGGCGTCGCAATTCGCATTAATTACATTCTGACGTTTGCCAATCGATCGGATGCTAAAAGGAGCCGAATGAAACGATAGGGACTCGTTGTAGAATAACTGTACGGGTAATTAGAGCCTCGAACACGCTCGTCGCGGCTGTTCGAGAAAATTGTAGAGTAATTTAATAACCTGATGAACAAGTGCAGAAACGTGTCTAGGGAAAAGACAAATAGGTCGGTGAGTATTTAGATTCTTACACAACCTTAATGATACTACAGGTACTTTCTACTCTTCATACTCTCTCCAGCGGACGCTAATTCGGTCAACTAAAGTTCAAATGACCTGGTATTTTTCCTCCTATGACGTACCTGTTCAAAGAAGTCCGATAGACTTGTTTCATTTAATTAGATTAATTAACGATTAAAAATCAAGGACGATTATACTTTCTAGTTATTTCCAAAAGGTCAGAATTCGTATGGAATCTTCTGCAAAAATGTTGTGCCACCCACGAATAGAATCGCGTGACGTGAAAGTCGTCACGTTCCAAGCTTTGTCCTTCTGCATGCCAAAAGTCACGTAATTTTAATAATTGCTGCAATTTCTGCGTCGCCCGTTTCCTTTAACTTTCTAACGTTCCTATTACACGAATCATTGAGGATGCTCGCGGAAGCGGTACACACACCGCGCGTTACAGAATCATTGCTCCCCGTTCTGTAACGACGAAGTAATATCGTTACGAGGTGAATGATCAGCATTCGGTAGGTACGTCGGCTTTATCTAACGTCGAGCTTCCGTCGTGCGAACTTTCTCTTTCATTTCTCTCTCTCTCCCCCCTAATATCCGTCGAATTATCGAGAATCCCAAGTCAGTTCGCATTGACGAGGTGGAAAATGACACAGGAAATTCTGGTGTTCCTCCTGAGCTCTTCGAACTGTCTTTTAAACGTCGTCACGGGTGGCGTTTCTAACGTCGTTTCCTCGTCGCGATGACAACGTCACACCTTTCACCGTTTCTCGAGCAATCGTACAAATTCGACTAACGTTTCTACGACGATAATAGAGAGAACGCGCCCGCGGAGAAAGCGACGAAGAAATTTGCTTATGTATCTTTTATATTTTACCGTCGAGAAATTGGGGAGGAGAGGTTCGTCGGGCACGTTGCACACAGACACACGGCGAATGATAATCGTTAAACGGATAATACAGGCTTTCGCGACGATATTTTAACGTACCAGGGTTCGATGGAATCGAAAGCGAAACGCGATGGACTTTCTATGCATAATTTTCTTACAAACGGTGCATCGTAAAGTTCGCAGTAACCTCGAGTTATAGTTGCAGTTTTAACAACCCTTTCCACCATTCGAACGAGGAGTTTTAGTTACCTGAATTCGATGAGCGCGAGAAAAGTACGAGATGAAAGTAAGTGCCGACTTGTAAATGATGGAGAATGTAGCAAAGTTTATTACACCAACTGAACGGATACTTTCACTACCCTTCGATGTTGAATCGATTCAACGAAACACTCAGAAATGAAAGTATTCAAATTTCCACCGTCGGAGTGTCGAGCTGAAGCGTCGGGAATCCAGGGAAACTGCGAAATAATTCACTCAATGTCTATGTTACCTGAAACCGTGTCACGAGAATGTTTCTCTCTAGCAAATCGTGAGAAGCTGATTACTCGTTACGTAATGATCTTTTTCTTCTGTGTGTATATATCCGTTTTGCAAATTACACGAGTGTCTTGATCGCCGCGGTTTGATCTCTCGCACTTTCCGATGAAAATTCCCAATGATGCAATATCATCATCGCCAGCGTCGACTAACGACGTTTCATTCACGTGTTCGATGTCAGTGCGCAAAAATCAAATTCACGGAGAAAAATACTGATGGAATTTCACTGTGAAATTATAAAAAGTTAATTGGATTCATCTCTCGGCTGAAAAATAGAAACGGAAGGAAGGCCGGAAGTCTTCCGACTCGATTGTCTACATTGTCGTGGAGCTCTACATGCGAAAAGTGGCATCGACCGAGGAAAGTAAAACATCGAAAGCTATCCGTTGTCACGTCGTGGTAACGAGACGCACGTCGCAGAGCCGCTTGGAAGTTCTTTGTGTCGCTAAAAGTGAAATTTCGCGATGAAAGTAGGCAAACCAAGGGGAACTGGCTGGAGGAAGACAGATGTTTTACCGGAGCCGTTTCTGGCAACCTCGGCCTGATCTCTCCGTCAACTATGCATACAACGGTTAATTACCCTAACACAGTCTTCGTAGAACGAGAAAAAGTGACTCATGTGCCAACAAAAAAAGAAAAAACATCTCGCGCGCCACGTTTTCTTTGAACGCAGCCAAGAAAATTATAAATTAACGCGAACCTACCATTTACGTCGGGCTCAACTATGAATAACTCATAAACTTTCTATACCCCGGAGTGCTCCGTTTGTAATAAAAGTGTATGGACTATTCTACACATAGTTGTACGAACTTCCTCCTTTCTCGTTACAGACTCCGTTAGAGGCAGTATCTCGAATCGTACTTGAATTAATTCAAGATTGTAATTGCCGCGCTTATTATGCAATCGACACTTTCTATCCTATGACATAATCAATTTTTTTTCAATCGCAACTATGTACTAATATACATATTCCGTATAATATACGACCAGTCGTGAAATTGTAATATTGATAGGCATTGATATTTGCTTATGCATTACAGGAAAACAGGTTTGACTAGGAAACAATTATTATATCGTACCTACGCGTTAGTATTCAATGATCATCGTGTCCTAAAAAATTCAAATGAAATTATTCAACTATTCCCGCCTATCGATAGATCCGATTACGTCAGTTGTCCTCCTCCACGGAATACATGTAGAGTATGGCATGCCAACTTTCAAATCTTACTGTACTACGTACCTTTAAGCGCCCACACTTCCTGGTTTCTAAGTCCCTCGGTGTACCTGGTGATATCTTTCCCGCACACCGCGTCGACAGAGTATTTGCCCTCGATCCAATTATTCACCAGGTTACGCGTGTTGAAGATATCCAGAGCCTCCGACAAGGTGGTCCAGTTTTTCTCCGTGACGTCCTGCTCGATCGGCAGACTCCTCGTTCGATGACTCGTGATGATTTCATCCTGCGACGAGGACACGCTGCTCGTGGTCGCCCGGCAAATCGCGAGAATCGCCAAGAATGGGATCCAAGTCACCTTCATGATGATTTCGAATGTTTTTTATATTAATGATAAGATACTCTTTATAACTGGGAGTCAATCGTCCGTTATCATGACTCGTATACTCGTGAAAGACGATATAAATACAGTCGGTCAAATGTTTCGTACACCACTTTCGAGATCACTTTTATGAACGTGCTCGTTGAACTTGGAAAAATATCACAGTCGAAAATACTTCAAATCACAGTCGTCACGTCACTAGAACTAAATCCATCGAAAAAAAATCTCATCCGGCACTGGGTCAGGCGACAAGTAAAATCTTTTCGTTCGTTCACTCGAACCCTTTTGTTTTCTTTTGTTCGTGCTAAGATCTATCCAAGTCTTTTCCTAATAAGTCACGTGAATCTCCGTGGTCGCATTTTCGGTTCCTTCCATGGAGCGTCTTCCCACGGGTATTTCGTTTTCCTCATCATAATTTCCACGAGCTCGAAACAATGAGACGCGGTTTTTGGGACCGGCGACTGTCTCAAAGTGGTCGGACAGTCTGCGAGCGGGGCGACGAGAGAGAAGGAAACAAATAAAATAATGAAAAAAATCGGAGGGTGAAAGTTTTGGCGTTTCGGGTGGTTCCTTCTTCTATGGTGCCCAAGAATCGACTGCAACGACGATGCTGGCAATGGTGGAAAAATGGCTTCGGCGGATGAATATCTTGGCGGTGCTGAAAGTGCGTTACATGGTGGGGGCGACTTCCCCGTCCCGAAAACTGGGCACAGTGGTGGTGGGCAACCGGGCGTCGTACCTCGGGTCGTCATACGACCAGGTGAAATACACGTACGGGAGTGTAATTTCACGATTGTTACCGAAACATGCGTGAAACACTTGAGAAAAACGCGAAAACTTCCCGGTAGTTATCCTACCCGTTGATCTTTCAGACGATTATTTACCACTTGTGCTGGAAATTCTATCCTTTTTTATGACCCAGTAGTTAAAGAATTTATTTAGCCGAGAACCGAGAGAATTCTTGTTGAAAATCGAGGTGTTTGTTGTGTAACGTTAATGATAACCGTTTCTTTTTCTGCTTTGGTATTCGTTGGACGCGGTGAGAAATTCTGCGATGGAGATTCGTTGCATTTGAATTCTCGGGAAGAAAATAAACCGGGGAACCAGATCTAGTTCGTTAAAAAATAGAAAGCTCGTATGAATCTCGATTTATTGCGTCGAAAGTGCGGAACCGCTTCCGTGCGAATGTCATTTTCGGCGATTCTTTTTTGCGTTTGCGTGTAAAAGAGAATAATACAATTTCTACGTGCAACACGTGTGTACCGGACATACGACGCTCTCTCCTCGCGGAATAGAACAAGTTTTTTTTGTCATTTCGGGACGCAACAGACCGACAGCCGTATCCTCTGCCCATAGCTCTCTCGCATTTGCATAAACAAGGAAACGGAAATTAAAATTAAAATGATCCAAACAGACGCCGACATTACGAAAACGGTTACATAATATGTCATCGAGATTTTCATATTCCAACAGTAACGATTTAATTGGCACACTTCGATATCGTTGCGGACTAGGAAACTTATCAACGCAAACGCTGATGAACTTGGGGAAATTGTAAAACAGATCGGGTATCGGATCCGTGGACGTAAATGGATTAGTTAAAGAAAATGAGTTGCGAAACTTTCGTTCGAGTCTCGCATGAGTTCCTCTCGCATCGACGACCGTGTTTATCCCACAAGTTTCACCGGGAAATATCATACTATTATGGGGGTGTCTCTTTCTCCCGCGCAGAGCTTTCGGTGAACTCTGTCATTCGCTGCTCACTCGTGCTGAACTTTGTTTTTCCATCGTTCGTTACGAGACTCTGCCAGTCGTCCGCGATTTGATTCGTCGATTCCCCACGAAGAAGCCAAGGGACACTCGCAAACTCGAATAAAGAGTGACTCCGATTTTCACTCATTCAAGACTGGATTGCATGAAAACGCGTAATATTCAACAATGTTCAAGTAAACGTGAAATTACTCGAGCGATGATTGAAGGGTAAACATTCTAGTTTCCCGTAGCGTTAATTCCGGTAGACCAATGCGGTTAATTGCCTCTGTTACACGCGACGTTAATTACGCTGTGCATAACACCACGGTCGAGCGTGTATTTGAAATAATCCCTGAATTTTTGGAAATTTCTCTTCGCACGCTAGTGTGACGAAATAGAAACGAGTAAAAGAGCATTTCCGGTCTTTTTCAGCGTTGCCTCGTCGAGACAGGTAACTTTGAACCGTTCAGACCGTCCGACACACTTCACAATTTTATAATTCCAACTGCATAGCATGGAATTACAGCTGTAGAAATATGTATACCATGTACAGGAACGTATTAAAGAACGTACGGACGCTACGTTATTGTACGGTATGCTGTAAAGCATGTCCGACGGGACGGGCAACTATTCCAGAAGTGATCCGTCAACTGTCAAAGTTTACGCTGACAAGGAGACCGTTCTTCCTGTGGAACGTGGAACTCGGAATACTTTGAAAGTCTGGACCTAGATTGTGTTAGGTAGTACAATGAATTATCGTTACCGGCGGAACGGAGTCTTTGTTCGTCGTGTAATATGTTAATATCGCGTTCCGCTCGCGTCAAATATATTTGCTAGATAGAAGCGAACATGGTCGTTTCGAGAGAGAGAAAAAAAACTTTCCTTTCGAATAGATCTTTGAGGTATTTTAATTCCGAGATTTCTCTTTCGTTCGCGTCACATATTTATTCTGTGACGTAAACGCTCACGGAAAACGAAACCGATCGAAGCGGGTAAAATTTCATTTTTGAGTTTGTCATCGTTTCGATGACAAAGAAACGTGCCCGGGGAAAGAAGAATTAGGACTTCCCGTTACGTTTCTGTTTCGTTGTACCCTGGGATTAGATACTGCTGGCTGTAATGGAGTTATGGTTGTCTAAGAATTAATAATCGGATTAATTTCTCGGGAGAGTAAAATCTACCGGGATCGAATGACTCGGCGAAATCGCGAGAGAAAGGCGTGATTAAGGAAATGAATTGAAAAATAAAGTCGTGCCTTTAAAGATTATCATTCGCGTTAATAACTAATCGATCTTTTCATTTTTAGACTTCACGTTTCCATCGTTTTATTGCTACTTTCATAATACAGAAGAGGCTTGCGTATCTATCGGGCGTCTTTGTGATTTTTTTGAAATCGGAAGGTCCAAGATTTAGGCGTAACTCGATTGGCTGTATAAGTTAGAGTGGCCCTGACTTGTTCCACTTGACCTTTATTTTATGGGAGTTTGTCAATTATCACTCTTCCGCCGTGAGATCGATCGTGAGGAAAGAATGTACTACCTGAGGGCAGGTGACCCAATCTCATTTCCCCGAGTCATAGTGATATATTCGCGTTGGCGATTAGCATAATGTTTATTAATAAAATTCGTTTATTTTACGATTATCCATAACATTATTTTCTTACAAAAAGATACAAAGTGTTATTTGGTTTTATAGTATGCACGTGAGGGAGGAATAACTAATAAACGTGGTAAAAGTTGCACGAAGTTATTTCGCGTTTTTCCATGGTCTTATGGGATGAACTATCCTCAGTAGAGATACTATGGGCGCCTCGAAGAACAAACTGATGAACAAGGAGATAACGTACGACGCTACCGTGAATCCGAGGAATAGTATCGCCTGCAAACACGAGAACCATTAGTGTTACGTGCGGATTACGTTTAGATTACGGCTAAATAAAATGCGTAGCACTTTCACTTGGAATGCCGGTTTCTATCGAGCATCGTTAATTTATTCACGACAATATCTAACAGTGAATTATCGAATTTACATTTCAACATCTCTCGAGGCTCTCGAACACTGCGAAATTCAAATGTGCGGAAATTTTGATACGCCGAAATTTCTACCCTTTTACAGAGAATCCTTGAAATCTCGCGATAAGTTTTACGGGTGCCAAGAACCTTTTACGGTGGGTTTCAAAATTCCGTTAGAATATTAAAAAAGACGTCGCGGGTAGTAAAATTTCAGCCTGAAAGTCATTAGACTAGTTTTTGCGGTGTGTCGGGAGGAATACTTTCTCCGGAGAGGGGGACAGAGATAGAAAGAGAGAGAAAGGAGGGATAGTGGCAATGGGAGAGATGGGGAAAATAAAAAGAAGAAATAGAAATGCAGGCAAGACAAGTCGTGAGAGTCGGGAACTAACCAGGGGGACGACACTCTTATGGGAGAATTTGGCAAGCTTTTTAGTTCCAAAACAGACGGATAGTTTCTAGATGTCACAACTTGGTCTAACCACCACACGTGAGTTTTCGTAATGCGTAATTCCTTCGTCATTTCCGTAATATTTGAGCTATTCAAATGATCCAAGTCGTTTTGGACGCGGAATACGAAACCGAATAGGACAGTGAAAGAATCAGATTGATATCTAAAAAATTGTGGAAATGGCGAGCGATTTACGAAAATCGCGAAAATTCACCAATTTAATGCAGTTTTTCGCTTGGCATTCGCTCAATTTTTGAGATAGCGACCTGAGACAGGTACCATTGTTTTAGTTAGGAAATTCTACGCCAGAACAATGTATAATAGTTGTACTTTTCGAAAATTTAATTTTTCGCAAAAATCTGAAGGGGGTAGGTCAGGATTTTTTGCGATTTTCGTAATTCGCCCGCCATTTCTACAATTTTTTAGATATCAATATGATTCTTTCACGGTCTTATTTGGCTTCGGATTCTGCGTCCAAAACGCCCAGGATCATTTTAATAGCTCAAAAATTACGGAAATGGCGGGCGATTTACGAAAAACGCAAAAAATCCTGACCTACCCCCTTCAGATTTTTGCGAAAAATTAAATTTTCGAAAAGTACAACTATTATACATTGATCTACCGTAGAATTTCCTAACTAAAACAATGGTACAAGTTTCAGACCGCTATCTCAAGAATTGAGCGAATGCCGAACGAAAAACTGCTCTAATTTGACTATTTTTCGCGGTTTTCGCAATTTGACCGTCATTTCCGTAATTTTTGAGCTATTAACATGATCCCGGGCATTTTGGAACCGGAATTCGAAGCCGAATAAGACAGTGGAAGAATCACTTTGATATCTAAAAAATTGCGGAAATGACGGTCAAATTGCGAAAACCGCGAAAAATACTCAAATTAGAGCAGTTTTTCGTTCAGCATTCGCTCAATTTTACAGATAGCGATCTGAAACTGGCACCATTGTTTTAGTTAGGAAATTCTACGGTAGATCAATGTATAATAGTTGTACTTTTCGAAAATTTAATTTTTCGCAAAAATCTGAAGGGGGTAGGTCAGGATTTTTTGCGATTTTCGTAAATCGCTCGCCATTTCCGTAATTTTTGAGCTATTAAAATGATCCTGGACGTTTTGGACGCGGAATCCGAAGCCGAATAAGATGCAGAAAGAATCAGATCCATATCTCAAAAATTGTAGAAATGGCGAGCGATTTACGAAAATCGCAAAAAATCCTGACCTACCCCCTTCAGATTTTTGCGAAAAATTAAATTTTCGAAAAGTCCAACTATTATACATTGATCTACCATAGAATTTCCTAACTAAAACAATGGTGCCAGTTTCAGATCGCTATCTGTAAAATTGAGCGAATGCTGAACGAAAAACTGCTCTAATTTGACGATTTTTCGCGGTTTTCGTAATTTCTTCGTCATTTCCGCAATTTTTTAGATATCAAAGTGATTCTTCCACTGTCTTATTCGGCTTCGAATTCCGGTTCCAAAATGCCCGGGATCATGTTAATAGCTCAAAAATTATGGAAATGACGGTCAAATTGCGAAAACCGCGAAAAATAGTCAAATTAGAGCAGTTTTTCGTTCGGCATTCGCTCAATTCTTGAGATAGCGGTCTGAAACTTGTACCATTGTTTTAGTTAGGAAATTCTACGGTAGATCAATGTATAATAGTTGTACTTTTCGAAAATTTAATTTTTCGCAAAAATCTGAAGGGGGTAGGTCAGGATTTTTTGCGTTTTTCGTAAATCGCCCGCCATTTCCGTAATTTTTGAGCTATTAAAATGATCGTGGACGTTTTGGACGCGGAATCCGAAGCCGAATAAGATGCAGGAAGAATCAGATCGATATCTCAAAAATTGTAGAAATGGCGGGCGAATTACGAAAATCGCAAAAAATCCTGACCTACCCCCTTCAGATTTTTGCGAAAAATTAAATTTTCGAAAAGTACAACTATTATACATTGTTCTGGCGTAGAATTTCCTAACTAAAACAATGGTACCTGTCTCAGGTCGCTATCTCAAAAATTGAGCGAATGCCAAGCGAAAAACTGCATTAAATTGATGAATTTTCGCGATTTTCGTAAATCGCTCGCCATTTCCACAATTTTTTAGATATCAATCTGATTCTTTCACTGTCCTATTCGGTTTCGAATTCCGCGTCCAAAACGACTTGGATCATTTGAATAGCTCAAATATTACGGAAATGACGAAGGAATTACGCATTACGAAAACTCACGTGTGGTGGTTAGACCAAGTTGTGACATCTAGAAACTATCCGTCTGTTTTGGATCTAAAAAGCTTGTTAAATTCTCCCATAAGAGTGTCCTCCCCCTGGATCTAACGGAGCCTTCGAGAAATCAGGTGGCTTTGCAGCGATCGGTAATCAGTTTACCTCGCGGGAATCCAATTTATATCTCGTTCAATTTATTGATCTACTCCATAAGACCTAATGGGGTTACCGATGCCGACACGCGGCACCAGAGAAAGAATTCTCGGCCACGAATGTATTCTCCGCCTGTAGAAATATGTATTAAACATTATAATACCATGAGACCGTGGGTCAGATGCAGCGAACTCTCTCCCCGTAAAATCATGAAGTGCATGATCACCGGGTGCACTAAGTACGCACAATATGTTAGTCTTGAGAAAGGGTAGAGGTACTTCCAAGATAATATATCATTGACTATGCCTGAAAGCAGAACAATTAGAACCGTCGTTCGGGATAATGTGATACGATCAACACAAACGTATAGTTGGTAGTATGGGATTAATATAATCGATCTGGAAGATATGCTTATCTCCTGAAACTTTCATACATATAAACAATGAGAAAGGGGTGACTACTAACCACCGTATCCTGTGACACAGGCCATTAATATCCAAGCAATAGCGATTGCCCAACCGGAGTGCGATAACGTGGTGTACATTACAGATAAAGTTGAGCCGAACGTGTTTCCGTATAGTCCGTACACTATACTTACCATTACAGTGAAAGAAATCGCCCAGAAAATAGACGCCAGTGTCTGTAAACAAATATCCGATAATTTGGGTAAACGGGAGAGAGATTGTCGTTTCAATGGGACGAATGAACGTGCAGATTATTACGGAGAGATCGTCGATCACGATTTCCATCACGGCGAACTACTGTTATAACGAACACGTAATCAACAATGTAAAATTATATCATCATTGTTTTTACAGAGTGTGTTCTTTGCGCTGTTACCTTTGTTGTGAATCAGTGTTACACAATACTACTGCATTTTCCGTTCCATATTCATTAGAATTTACCGATATAATTACTAGCATTACATGTAAATGCGTTCAATGCCACGGCAGCCTTGATTGATCTCATTTATTTACCTTGTTTATTTGCATTTTACCATCGATCTTGTAAAGATACCAGCCTGTGATCATTCCAATGAGATACGGTCCGATTCTTGACCATGGCTTATCGTACAGACTGTCGTAGTGCGCGAAAGGATCCTGAATACTGTAATTATTATTAGTTTTTCTTGCAGACTGTTAAAGAACTTGACACGAGATAATTATAGAAAGTAGGTGTCTTACCTTGGTACGTGTCCCACGTTGAATGTAATTATCGCGGTAATGATCCACGAGACGATCAGAAATGCGATTGTAATGAATGCTGCAACAGGAAGGAAGCTGAAAGATATGAGGGCATTAAATCATTGCAATATCCTGTAAGAAGCTGGAGACCTATACATATACATATATCGCGCGAATTACCTTGCACCAATTATGAGGATAATTATACCAACAGTGTAGAATTGGGTGTCGTTTGCCAAATACCAACTCCATACAAGGCACTATTTAAATGGAACAACAAACGTCAAATTCCAATATTTTTTAATTAGATTACTTATCTGGGTACGTGAAAAGTTGACGATTCTTTAAATTCCGCTGTGAAATCATTGTTTCGCTCACCCGTTCATCCATATCGAAATACGTGTTAATGTACAGCGCGTTTCGCCACCAGTATTTCCCACAATTTCTATAATCGATCATAAAAAAGTCCAGCATCCTGTGATCGTTGTACCACGCTTTTGATACCTGGATCACACCGATTACTAAAAGGTAAGGTGGGGTGAGCCGAAAGTATCTGTAAGACATCATTCCTAAGAACTGGAGAATCTGCCCGCAAAAACCCTTGGTGATCCTCATCTTCTTCATGTTCTTCTTCATCATCGTGCGGAAGTAGAGGAACGAGACCAAGCAACCGCTGGAATAACAATTTGGTGGTAAATGGAAAGCCAATTTAATAATATATTTTGAATAATTCGTTACTTGCCTTATAAAAAAGAACGTATCGACGGAATAAGTGCTGTTGCTGAGCGTCTGGTAAAGAAAATCGTTTTCCGCGCTCGATTTGAACGTTGTGTCATCTGAATGAGAACATTTATCACGTGTCTCTATTTGTTTAAACAGCGGTACTTACATTGGGAATTTTATAATCATTACATACCAGAAATTACGTTCATGATTAGACAAGTGTGGACTAGTATGATCCATAGCATGGATAAAAATCGCAAACCGTGAATTGGCGGTAATGTATCGCCTCCTACGTCGAGTGAAAACACTTTGGAGAGATTTAATAGTAAACTAAACGACAACAATGCTTCTGACAATGGTTTCGGCACGGTGTTGGAGTTAAACACGTCCAACGAAGCATTGTGTTCCTTTACCGACCACAATTTTGCGATCGTGATTTCATCTCTGACATAACGATTGCTGTTGAACATTTTCATTTCCGTCATTATGTTGTCCGTGTTCTCGATTTTCCCCTCTTTGCAAAGTACTTGATAACGCAGCGCGATATCGTAAAGCGTACCGAGAATAATCAGAACTGTAACCACGAAGAAAACGACCCTGCAAGTAGATTATTTTTTATACAGGCACGCAGAGAGTTCCGCATTCTAAACGGGGAAAATGAACGTTACTCTCTCTCTCTTCAATACGAACAAATAGAAACCTACAGTAAAATGTAAAACAGAGGATCATCCCAAAACGAATATCCTTCCGTAAGATTTCGCACTGCCTGAATCGTGAAGTTTCTCGGCAGATTGTCTCCAATTTGATCTTGAACGAAGTACAGAAGTCTCTCGACGTCTTTCGCGTTGCAGGAACTGGGTAGACACAATCCGAGCGTCAAATTATATGTCTGGGATATAAAAAAGATATTTGGTAATCTGCACATTAAACGAAAAGTAGATAAACGTAGAAAATACGCCCATCAAGAATATTCTAAGTGTCGGAAGAACATTGACTTTCCTATGATGTAAGAAATCGATTACCCCTCTTAATTCAGCTTGAAGAACTTGAAGAACGAGGAACACGGTGTTGACGGAAACGGGAAACGGTGGTATGTCCTTTCTATGGTAGACTTTTTCATCGTTTCCTCGTTTGGTGAATTCTTTCTGCAATTCTCGACATTGATCCGACGCTCCTAACCAAAACGTGTTACCGGAAAGTAATCCCCAGGTGTATTTCCCGCTCGCGTCCAACACTGAAAAGAGAGAACACAGTTGTTCGTATTGTAAAGAATCGTGACATTTAAAGGTGACTGTTCTAAGCGGAGTTTCGTGTGTTTAACCCGCATCTATCAGCGCGATGCATTTGAGAGTGCATTCCAGAATCTGTGCATTGCATAATCCACACTCGCTTATGTATTCAGAAGCAGTCGGAAATGGTATTTATTATCTGCCGTCGTGAACATGAATCGTGTCGCAGAATGAAAGTAAAGCGAGTAGAGATTTCTCCACGAAATCATCGATACAGTTATGTGCCAAACAACGATTACGTTATAATTCGATAGTACGATCATATGCACCTATGCAGTTCATTCCGTAGAAAAGCCGATCGGATTGCGTTTAGACAGGGGAACTTTCTCGCTTTCTACTCACTTTCTAAAATATATGATACACAACAATATCCGTTCCAAAGAAAAGTTTGCACGAACTTTGGATTACGTAACACCGTACCGTTACAGTTAATCAGAGATCAATTCTCCGGTTGCCAATTATACTAAATCATCCGCGACATACATTGTATATCAATGTTTTTATCAATCCAACGTTTCATTCATTAACGCCTTGTAAATACCTACTAAAACGAGCATTAAGATAGAACGACAAGAAGTAAATGCCTGTTTATTAACCACCGCAGTTACATGTACTTGCATTAAGAAATGTCGATGTCTATATACAGTAGACCGTACTTTACGATGATCCGGAATAGATATTACGTGATTGGCTGTAGGCAGATCGGTACCGACTCCACCTCAAAGAAAGTATCATCTGTCAAAGTCCAACCGGTCTGAATGTGCATTTACGACTTTCTGCACTTATGTACTACCCACCAACTATTTCCTCGTGCCATAAACGACTTAACAATGTTCCGTTAAAAACTCCAAACTGACATCCTTCGAGAATTGAGGAGATTTCACGGATTTCGGCGGAGATTTTTCTAATATTAAATTCATAATTAATCATTTTCATTTGACCGAATGAATCGTCGGAAATAAATTGATTCCCACTGATTTTGCGGTCTATTCGAAACTTAGAATCAACCGCTATGTCAACGAAGTAAATTTATGTTATACGATCCAGGAAAAACTAATAGTTCGTAGGTCTCGGGATAATTGTACGTAACCTTTTAGACTTTCGTCATTTTTTATAAGGAAGCTCATTCTATAACTCATATTATGTAAGGAGTTTCTTTTGGAATTGTTAATTAACTTAGGAAAGGTGAAAAGTTTGAGGAAAACGTCGCTACCAGCTCACGACTTGTTTCTTTTATGTAAAGTCTATGGTATTTAGTAAATTAGCCAATAGAAAAGGGTAAATTTTTCCCATGATGATTTCACTTACTTTTTAATGCCCATTTCTCTCCATTCGACACACCATGTATGTAGTCTGTAATATGCTCTTCACAGTTGCCTGAGATATTTAACGTACCGGAACCATCGCGATTCCAGAATCGTGCCACTGTGTAAGGGTTCCAAAAATCCACTATGTCATGTAAGGATGCTGTATTATACGGACTCGCAGCATTCCCTGTTGATTCTGTGAGCGATAATTTCCATGGGGACACCTTATGCTTTTTCACGTACATTTCTAGAATGTCGGCATCACTTTTGCCGATAACAGCACCACTTTCAATCTTCAATTCATGGTTATCGACCCCTACACTTGTTTCATTTAACTTTGAACCGGTCACCAAGCAGCACGAAACGAATACAGGAAGAGCGTACTTGACGAACATAGTTGCCTTTAGATTTCCGTGTTTTAAACGTTCACATTCGACCGTCACTGTTAACAACTTCGTCGACGTGTGTAATAATCCCCCTTGAAATTAAATTAAAATATTAATGATTAAAAACCCCGATGTATTAAACGGTCAAACACGTTGCTTCTATAGTTACTGTGGCCATCGGATCAAGTGCATGTTCAGATATATTCCGCCTTATACCTCCCACCTTTTGCTATCAGCTAACGCGTTCCAACGCAGTGCGGTTCAAGAGCAAAAAAACCTGTATTGTCGTAACCATCCACACTTTGCTGCACATGGTGATGGTGCCACTTCCCATTTGTTAAATAGCACTAGTGTCCTCTGTCCGGTAACAGATTGCCCATCCTTTTTCCCACGATGTCAATGGTTGCCGTATGGTAAACTAATTTATTGCCTTTGTGAGAGCTATTTTTTTAAACCACCATGAGCAATACTTTCTAGGTAAGTACGAATGCGCCAAGTCTTCGGTGGCCCCCTTTATTAATATTTACCCATTTTAAAAATTCAGTCGTGGAATCTAAAGAGTTAATATCACTAACGTTATGGAAATGGCGAGCGGAAAACGAAAATCGCAATAAATTCTGACTTACCCTCTTCAGATTATTGCGCAATTTTGTCTAGTTTGTACGGGGCAGTTCAAAGTAGATATTTGAAATTGTGTGCTTTACCGCCGTTCGTGGTGCACATGTGAATGGGTGTGTTCTGAAATACGTTTAACCTGTTACGCGTGTTTTGCATCTTTCTCTATCACGAGAATCAAATAAGGATAGCCTGCAGTTTTCTCTGTCGTAAATACCATCTCAGAATACTAGTTGTACACGTGTGAGAATGATGAGGAAATAAACAGTCGACAATTAGCTGTAAAAATGGATATAATAATCGATACGACAGGTTCCGCGGATCTAGCGACGAGAGATCGTTTGGCAGATAGCGATGACGATGATCTGGACTTCGAAAATATCGGTAATTGTGTTTGTTTATTTGATTTTTGCCCAAAATTGTTTGAGGTTAGAACTCGCACGAGAACGAATGTCAGAATTACATATTTATTGGATTGTTGATATTTCTAGCGGCACCGGAGACATCAAATTTATTCGACGTGGATGAGCATTTGCTTGAGAATGAAACATCAAAGAAAAAAACAAAACGTGACATCACAAAGGACATTGATTTAGACGAATTTGAGAGGGATATGGGTTGGAAGAATGCAAACAAACGGCAACCGAAATCAGCCGCGGATATAGCTCCTCTTACAAAAGAATTGACAGCAGTGGATATGGTGCTTAAGAAGAGTGTTATACAACCTGGTTTTGAACAGCTAGAGGCTGTACCTCCATATGATGAATCTATGAAGAAACTAAAAGAACAGAGACGCAAGGAGCGTGCAAAGACTAAGGGTGCAGGCTGGTTCAACATGAAACCTCCAGAAATGACTCCTGAGATTAGACATGATTTAGAAGTTATCAAGATGAGATCTGTATTGGATCCTAAGCATTTCTACAAGAAGAATGACCTGAAAGTGTTGCCCAAGTACTTCCAAATTGGAAAGGTTATTGATACACCTGTGAATTACTATTCTGACCGTCTGACAAAGAAAGAACGTAAGAAGACACTTGTGGATGAGCTTATGGCTGATGCAGAATTCTCTAAATATAATAAACGGAAGTACAAGGAGATTATTGATGAGAAACATAAGTTGCATTACAAAGCCCACAGACATGCAAAGAGGCTCAAAGCAAAGAAAAAGTGATGTACATAGTTTATTGAAAGATAAAGTTGGCTTGTTTAATATGGTTGGAAGAATTTACACAGACTGTGTAAACAACAGTAATAACAAAATTTAATTGGAAAAATAGATTCATACAAAATATTGTATAACAAAGTTACAAATTTTAATGCATTCCTCCTGTAACTTCAATGGATGCACCATTAATATAAGAACTTTTGCTGGAAGCTAAAAATACTATAGCTTCTGCCACTTCCTCTGGCTTTCCCATTCGTTTCAGTGGTATTTTTTTGACAAACATTTGTTTCACATTATCAGGTACTGTGTCTGTCATGGGGGTTTCAATGAAACCTGGCAGTACTGTATTAACACGAATTCCAAATCTGCAATAAATATGAAAATACAACAATGCTATGCATTTGAGACACAATTACCGAAAATAATTGTCTTATTGATATTTACTGCCCAAATTCCTGAGAAGCAGTTTTTGAAAGTGCTTCAACTCCAGCTTTCGAGGCAGCATAATTGGCCTGACCCATGTTTCCAACTTTCCCAATAATGGAGCCCACATTAACAATAGAGCTGCCACTGCTTGTATTTGCATCAATCAATTCTTTCACAGCTGTTTGTATAACAAGAAAGGTACCTCTCAGATTTACATTAATCACCTGCTCAAAATCTTCTTGACTAAGTTTCAACAAAAATTGATCCCTAGTGATTCCAGCGGAGTTCACTATAATTGTAGGTGGCTTTGAATATACATCTATTGCATTCTTAAATGCTTGTTTGATGCTCTGGGAATCTGAGACATCTATATTAAGTGCCATATGTTTAGAACCTAGAAGACAACATTTATTTAAATGATTCATACCATGATTTCCAAACCAATGCAGTTAATAATTTGTATATAAACCGTCTAAAGCAGCGACGGTTTCTCTGGCCGTCTCAACATTCCGATCAGCAGCGATAATCCTGGCGCCTTCTCTGGCTAAAATGTAGCATACTTGTCTGCCTATTCCACTTCCTGCACCTGCGATTCAAACAAAACAAAGTCAAGTATGATAACGTGCATAATTACTTCGAACAGAATATTTGCCACGTCTTTTGTTTTCCTTTTACAGACCCGTAACAAACGCCAGTTTACCGGCTACCATTTTTGTTTCTTATCAGTGGATCCGATGACAAGTGCAAAGTCAACTGTTTACGTGTGCCAGGCCACGAAGTCCGGTTTTATAAGAGCAATAACTAGCCTGGTAAAACCGGACGATGCGTCGCATGACGTAACAACTGTTACGTATGAACGGAATCAATTTCGCCGGCTTAAAAAAAATCGTTCCTCGTGAGATTTTGAACATTTTTTTAGCCGCTTTTGTATGTACAGCAAGTACTACGTGCGCGAGCGTTGGACCAATTAGGATCGACATCCGTTGCCTAGGCAACCGTACCATATGCTGCTGACGTCAAAGCACGTCTGCAGTGACGTCAGAAACGCAACGCGAGTAGCTATGTTTACAGAAAAATTGAACTTGAATTATCGTCCTACTACAGCCGATCCGTTTGTCGTCGTGCAAGCGGAAAGAGCTTCGGATATTGTGCTTTAAATAATAAGAAACATCTCACAACATTAGCGAACTGTGTGCTTGTGATATATACTCCAAAAAACATCAAAGAACTCTGAAAGAAATTAGGAAAATACACAAAATTATTACACTACGAGTTATCTTTGACGCTTCAAGTGAATATCATTTGAAAGTGTAATAAAATAACAAACATCGATCAGAGAATAGTTGGAAGACCTTATACTCGTTTCATCGCGCACCGGAATGCGACCGCAATCGTCGCACGAGTTCTTTAGCGCAAAATTTAAAATGTTGACGCATTCTTCCAAATTGTGAATTAAGAACGTTGCTTCTCACAGTTAAGGGGAGTAAAGAAGATAGAAAACATAGCAGAGCATCTCTTTAAAATTACTTAAGATCGTGCGCACAGGTACAATTTGAAGGAATCGAAATAAAGTCGTTGGGCGGTGAGGAGTGGGGAGCAGAAAGTACGATCTGGTATGCTCGTAACACGTAACGCAGAGGCTGGCACTGCTGGCAGCACCGGCGCTGGAAGAAACACAGCCCCGCATCGTACCAGTTTTCTTTCGGAAGGGCTCGAGGCAGGAAGCAGAGGGGGGATCAGGTAGGAAATCGAAATAGGAGAATCTCGTGGCCGATTACTCGAGTGTCCTGAGATCGCGAATAACGAAGAAACAAGTGGTGATCAATTTGCAGCCAACGCGAATCTGCGGTTCCGAATGGCCGAGAGAAGAGCAAGGACGGCATGCTGTGGAGTCGCGTATCGGAAAGGAGGTTCGATTTGGCGGACATAAGAAGAAAGAAGGAGCTAGGAGAGGGACAGGGACAGAGAAAGGGAAAGGGAAAGGGAGAAGGTATAGGAGGACGCGTCGTGAGTCGCCGTGCGGTGAGGAGGTGGAGGAGGAGGTGAGGTGACGACGGCGGCGGCGTGCGGTGAAAGCCACTGGTGGTGAACGAGTGAAATTCGGCGGTAACCGGTAGCTACCCGAGGGGCTACCAAGGTGTTTCGAAGCGCAGCAGCAGCGGCTCAGGATGCTGCCCGACGGAGCAAGAAGATGGCCGTGATCGGCGAGCAGAGGTATTACACGGCGGTCCGTGCGAACGCGTACACGGAGGTATCGTGTCGTAGGTTCGAGGCCGCGACAACCGCGTCCCCCTCGTCCTCGTTATCCCCTCGCCGACGTCGTCAAAGAAAGAAGGGCCACCACTCGACCCTCCACTCTGCGATGTCTTCCTCGCGGGGCAGCGGCCCGGATTCCGGGGACCTTAGCGATCCGGAGGACGCCTACCTAGATACGGACCCGCTCAGGTCAGAACTACGTAACATACAGAGTGTGATACATGTAACCAGACAGAACATTGATGCCCTGAACAACCGGTTCGCTGGATTCCAACATCCACCATCAATATACCTAAACGAGTATCAGGAGTTAACTAGTAAGTTACATGATCTAGAGTCAAAGGAGCAGAAGCTCAATGAACTGTTGAATGCTGGTCGTGTATCTGGCAGTGCTTCCACATCTGAAAGCGAGTCACGAGATGTAAATGCTCCTGCTAAAGGTCAAAGGACACCTATGAGATCATTGCTGAGGGCATATTTGCCTAATCAGCAACGCACTAGTGTCCAGGTTCGTGAGGGACTTTCTTTAAGAGACGCGCTCGCCAAGGCAATGAAATTAAGAAATCTGACTACAGAAATGTGTGTGGTTTATATTCTGGGTTTAGATAATTCCAAGTACCTTACATCTTGGGACACAGACATCTCTCTGCTTGACTGCGATGAAATATCTGTGGAGATCCTGGATGCGTTTCCAATAACTACTTCCATTTCACATAATTTTGTGCGCAAGACCTTCTTTTCACTGGCATTTTGTGAATGCTGTAGGAAACTCCTCTTTCAGGGATTCTATTGTAGAACGTGCAATTACCGATTTCACCAGAGGTGTGCAGGTGGTGTGCCTGCCCTATGCCATCAAGTACGTATGCAGGATGCATATTATCAGGCATTATTGGCACATAATCCAGAAACTACAGCTGGGATTTTGCAACTTCCTTCTGGTTATGGTTTAAGCAGGAGCATGTCTCCTTCTCTGGCTCCTTCCAGAAATCAAAGGCATCCTCGTTCCTTGGGACAACAAGATCGTTCTAGTTCCGCACCTAATGTTTGTTTCAACATGGTTAAACCGACCGGTGAACCTGCTAATCTAGATGAATACAGTAGATCTCAAAGTTTAGGTCGACCTGTTGGTACCACACAAAGTCCAGTATCGCCTGGTAGTAGCCCAACAAAGCATAGTCAGTCGACACAGGCTAGTCCCACTAGTACGTTAAGGCCAAAACGACCGAGAGCAAGATCAGCCGACGAGTCGTCCAAGAATCTCTTAGCACCTAGAGAATCAATAGAGGATTGGGAAATCCCTGCGGATGAGATTCTGGTTGGTCCTCGTATCGGATCTGGTTCCTTCGGGACAGTCTACAAGGCTCACTGGCATGGACCTGTAGCTGTTAAGACACTCAATGTGAAAATACCTACTACTGCTCAGTTACAAGCATTTAAAAACGAAGTCGCTGTTTTACGAAAGACGCGACATGTGAATATACTTCTGTTTATGGGATGTGTTAGTAAACCACAACTGGCAATTGTAACTCAATGGTGCGAAGGTTCTTCATTGTATAAACACCTACATGTGTTTGAGTCGAAATTCGAATTATTAACCCTGATAGAAATTGGAAGACAAACAGCACAGGGTATGGATTATTTACATGCAAAGAATATCATTCATCGAGATTTGAAGAGTAACAATATATTCCTGCACGACGATCTCACAGTAAAAATTGGTGATTTTGGTCTGGCCACTGCGAAGACTAGATGGTCTGGTTCTCAGCAATTCCATCAACCCACTGGATCTATTCTTTGGATGGCACCGGAAGTAATTAGAATGCAAGAGGAAAATCCATATAGTTTTCAATCGGACGTTTATGCGTTCGGCGTTGTTTCATTTGAATTATTATCTGGTCAGCTACCATATTCGAACATCAACAACAAAGATCAAATATTATTTATGGTTGGACGTGGAAACCTGAGACCGGATTTAAACAAATTACGTTCGGATATACCGAAAGCATTGAAGAGATTAACGGAGGACTGTATCAAATTTTCCAGAGACGAGAGACCAATATTTCGCCAGATCTTAGCAAGTTTAGAGGGTCTTCTACGAGGACTACCAAAAATCACTAGATCTGCATCCGAACCGAACTTGAACAGAACCCAGCTACAGTCAGACGACTTTCTTTATACCTGTGCTTCGCCAAAAACTCCGGTGAACTTCCAGTTTGGAGCATTTCCCTTTTATCCTTCCGGTGGGAACATATAAAAGTATCAACCGAAGTAACGAGTCTGATGCAATTTGCATAAATTGAAATATCGAAAAGATTTAAAAAAATCATAATAATAATAATAATGAAACGTAATAAACTTAGCTATGAACAATCTACGTAATTCTTTCCAACTACACTTTGACTGTGTTGCAATTGTTTGCTCGATGTAGAATGTGATTGAAAATACTTAATACAAAATAAGAAAAAAAAATGAACGCGAGAAAAGGAGAATCCATCTTACCTGTGGAAAATTAAATGGATTATCCTGTGACGAGTCGACGTATCCGATGTATGTCGTGGCAAGAACGCATGTGTAGCTTTTATCTTTAAAAATACTTACCATCTATGAGAGGGATTTTCATTTGATGAGTTCTATCGCTCGTGTATAAATGCATATTCGTAAATGAACAAAAAATTAATAAGGAAACATACATGTGTATATACATATACACACGTGCACGCACGTCGGTGTAGAGGTCTGTTAATTTTGTGGAATCCTTATGAAGGATGTAAAAATAAAGTAAGTAATAGAAGTAACGGCATTTAATTCGCGTGGGCCGTCGTTTATCTGCGAAGTATTTTTGCAAAGGCCGAAGTGATTTTTGTACCTACTTCCTTGATATTCTGTCTTGAATATGCTCATAAAAAAATAACCGTTATCTCCCTTTCCTTAGAGTCATATTTTAATATTAGCACAGACTCACGTCTAATATTAAAATATATCAGGAATAATAATACCATAAAAGACTACATATTTACGATTACGTGCATTCTTTTTTAATATTAACGAGGAATTATGTGAGCACTTTAAATGAATTAACTTATTGATAATAAGACTCAAAGCAATCGGTAGTCATTCCCTAGCAATGCATGCTTAATTTATTTTGGAGAATCGCCTCTTACAGTATCCTATAAACTATTACCGTTCCTTTCTTCTATGAATGTTTTCGTTCCACTGTAGTAATGTGGGATTAATCAGGAGATGGTGAATGGTTTTATTACACCCGATAGACTTAACAATTTGCTGAGCTGTTCTCAGATTATGTAGTGTACTTCTTTCATCTTGAACTGCGTTCTCCAGGTGAACCTGATATCGCTTACATCCTTTGCCAAATCTATACGGCTGACTACTATATGATCTAAGAACAGCTTAGTAGATTGCTAAATCTACTGGGTGTAATAAAATCATTCTCGGTCTTCTAATTAATCCCACAGTAATTATAGAAGATAAAGCGTTGACTGAATCTGTTCTTTTTCACGTATTTAACTCTTAGTGTAACGCGTTATGGTCACTAGAATACTTTTTTTTTCAATTTCAATTAAATTTCATTAAGTACATCGGGCAAGTAAAACAAATAAATTTCTTTTTCACTTGGTAAAAGTGGAACTACCACTTTCGCTGTGTGAGCAAAAATATTTCGATTTGCTGTTGTACTTTCGAAAGGAAATTCAAGTCAGAGTTCTTGTAATCTACTTGTCCCTTGACTTTATGAGATTTTACCTATAATATATGCTATGTGAATCATGTACAAGTGATTTACTCTCGCGTAGAGTAATTTTCGGGCATTGGTATGAATTAAGGCCTAAGCTGATTTATTGATTGTAATCGATAAGAATAACGGAATGCAGATCGTGTTACGATTTAATAACGAGATGGGGAAAGTAGAAGGAAAAGTGAGGAATCTACATTAATATAAGATAAAGTAAAACTAATTCTTTACAAAAATTCTAAACTTCCAGTTTAGATGGATGTCTACTCCTAGACTTCCATTTCTCTACTTCGTAGCTGATCGTCGTTTCTCGTACTTTAACGAAGATAAATCTCCCTGCTTCGGTTTCGTACCATGGCGTAACTATACTTCCTTTCTTTCTCTTCTTTGTTTATATTGTTTCCACATTTGTTTTTACTGTTCAAGACCTTGATAATGCAGGAAGAGGCGCGAATTTCACTTCGAATCGATCGATTACAGCGTATTCCCTTTTTTATTTACCATCAGGGTTCTTGAGTTTACGCGTGGCAATTTAAGCCTTTGTTACGAATAAAAATGTGTTTCAGATAACGGCCCGACAAGCAGTAAATAAGTAAAGAACGTGGAACGTGTACGGACTACGAGTGTTCCTCGCGGATGAAAACGTTTGTCGGAAAAAAAACAGTTCTGTCGAAAGAAGGTCTGTAATTTCGTTTCGCGTTAAACAAAATTACGCCGTTGAAATGTTATATTGTGCGACGTATTTATGCGGATGTTAGAATTTTGCATCTTTCTGTCGTTTAACGCATGTGAAAATTTTACATTAAGGGTGCTCGTTGAGCGTAACACGTTCCTATTTATAAGCGTACAAGGCCTAAGAGCGGATCTTCGAAATCGACTAGTAATTAGAAAATGAGTGATCTTATCTCTATAACACATGGCATCCCAATTTATTATTTATTTATTTATGTGTAATCCAGTGTGACGTACCGCGACTAAAAATGAATAAAAAAATATTACAAATAAGAAAAAGTGCCGGAATTTGAAACCTCATCGAGTGTACGGAATGACGGGGAATTGATAAACGAAAAATCATAGGAAAAAAGAGAACGCATCCGAGCGTACGAAAGGAAACGTAAAGAGAATGTAACGGAGCAAAGAAACACGCTTATCATCATTAATGACGCTTTCTCGTAACAGGGAAACAGTGAATTAATCAATTAATAATGCTAAACAAAAGAAAATGTTGCAAAGAAAAGAAGGAGGGCGTAATAGTAAAGCGGGGGATAAACTTTTCTTGCATAGCTTTTCATAATCATTTTATAGCGCTGGTTAGTCTACCGTGCGAACAAATTTTTCCATTCTTAATACAGTCAGTGCTCCAGACTTTATTTCTGTGATGTTCACTACTATTATTAATCGTTTCGTATAACCCCAACATGGTAGACTACAAAAGGAATATTTGGACCCTTAACTGATGACGTCTTATCCTATTTCCTCGGTAGTATCTTCTACTTTGCCGTATATTCATTTCAATTCCTATCTTCGTTCCAATAGGATCCAATTATACCGTAGCAGAAATTAGTATCCTATAATTGTATAAATAGTCGACACACCATGTCCACGACTCTGGTTAAGGCTCGAAGATGTATGTATACTAAGCAGCAAAAAAGGGTAATCCTCGCGCTATGCGCCCTCCACTTTTGATCTTCCTATATGCCATTATCAAATTTTAGAATATTATTTTCTTGGCAGACATTCCTCTGTACATTGCTTCGACGTATATCTATGTATAAGGGTTCGTGTGCGATTGCGGAAGATAGAACACGTTTTTATGTCGACCTGGTTAAGCAGCGAAAGCCTGGACAAACTCGATGGTGGACTTAATCCTTAAGTATGTGCGTCGATTCGTAATTTTTCATTGTATTCTTTGTTTCATCCTCCTTTTCTTTTGCTTGACGAACAGTGACTTGATACGACGCCGTGTAAAATGGTCTCTTGTTACGGTGCATAGTATTAAAGCTATTTATTATTCTTGATTTACCTAGTTTCGTGTGAGTAGCATTTTGTAAAATGTCGAATGACTTCGGAATTTGTTTCATTTCTGTGAACTGTATGTGTAAAAGTACTGGACGTCACGTACCTAAGGATTAACGAAGGGCATTCCGTTTGTTGTTCCAATAATTGACTCTGAGGCACCAAATTATCAATTGAAAAATAAACAATGATCCGATTCGAATGGAAAGGAACTATTATACCACAATACCACCGAAACGTGTAGCTTACATTTAAGTATTGTAATAGCGAACGAATTTTGAAGTGTTTCAAATGGAACTTGTCGATAAACCGAGGTGCTTCGATAGGTCGTACGTAAATTATTCTTGGCGGAGAAAACGTGTGAGAAAAGTATATCGGCGACACCTTCGATTCGTGGTTTTATTAAAAATGTACACATTTAAGCGAACCGTCGGACACTAGATCTGCTTTCTTTGGAATCTACCAGGAATTTCATGCAGGTTGATGCGTAATGGGGATCGAACATATTTTTCGTTTGATCAACAAATGTCGCATCACGTTAAGGTAATAGGATTTCGGCTTTGTTTCGGTCAAATTACGCTGAAACTCCTGTCAACTGTGAAACGCTTGTCTTGTGATGAGATTGCGTGGCTAGGGTATCGAAGATACTTAATTCAATCAATCGCAACGAGATCGATCAATCATTGTATCCAAGAAAAAAAAGAAAAAAAGAACAAAAATAAAAAATTGACTTTATCTTCGTGTAATAAGTCTACTTTTTCCTCCCGCGGGATTTCATTACACTCCATTAAATAGAACGAGTGAATTAGATTTTTCTTTGCTTCGCATACAATGCAGTACACAGTAGTACTCTCGAATACGTTTCAATTAACCATTTTACAGAACCCCCGTGCCGTGGCTCCGAATCGATAGAATTTATATTTAAATAATACAAAAAGGATTCTGAGCGTGACTTCAATATTTGAAGTTAAAATGTAATATTCAAATCGAGAAGTAGACAAATCTAGAAGAGTACTGCTGTCAAATGTGCATATAATAAATACGTGTGTTTCCGATGGTATATATGACGTTCTTAGGGACGATGGTAATACGTAAGTATCCTGTAATTGCATTTGAACCGAACGTGGCATTACGTCTGAATGTCAATGAAATTCGTTAGCATCGAGCGTAAAGATATTCTCGAAGCGTACTTCGTGGGAAGTTCTCATAGGTCACACAGTGAAATTCAAGGCAATTTTCTTCCACAGGTATCTTCACCTAAATAACATTAACAAAAGGCAAGATGAGTGCTTTTTTTAACTAGTTACATAACACAATTTCAGTTGCGTTTCAAGGATACCTTTGTACACGTGTCAAATCATTGGATAGCTACACGTGACTGGAATATTTACCGACCCTGTTAAATCGAACGCTGCTACACTTTATACATATTTCATTGGGATATCAATTCGGAATGTACACGATAAATACAGGAAATTTAATAAGTACACGTGCACCGCGTGTAGCACGGCTCCCAATGCAATCATGAAAACCAAGAATCCCTGTCGGAAGGTCATGACATCGCGGGACACCGGTAATCCCTTGCGAGGTCCCCCAACCACTCCCCTCTACCTCGCTTGATCCATAAACACGTAAATTCCAGATTAGCTCTCCTCGAGTGACAACACGTTTTCACAGAATTTATTTAAATGTACAGATATCATGTAACGTAAATGCATAGTGATATTTGTCAACAGTACTTTGATACGCTCGATCTTTTAATTCAAAATATATCGGCCTCTATGTATAGATCGTTATGTCTATATTTTTTTTTAAATTGGTTTTACACCATTATTCAGATCAACTTGGGAGTTCACGAACGTCAGATCAGTATTTTCCATTTCCAGGGAAGTATTTCCACGAAACAATTTGCCGCTGATAAACAATTAAAAATAATATGTACGTGTTTGTTTCGAACGACCCTGTTCGCGCTACGAATGATCTAGAGACGCGTGTAAGTGAAGGTGCCTCCCCACGTAGGGTATAAATTTCTCTATGTACGTGAACGTAAGTGTACCCACATAAAACAGAATCCCCCAGTGTGCTAGTAGATCGAGTAACCTATGTGTACATGTATATATGTCGTCACCAACACGCCGCGCGACCGTGTACGTACCCAACCGGTGGGTAGTGGTGCGCCCAACGGGAGCGCATGCGCGGATCCAGCTGGCGCCTCGGCCGGCTGAATAGTCGATGCTGGAGCTCCGAGGTGCGAGTGTCTGTGTTTCCTCGTCCTTCGCGTCTCTTGGTGAATAATATACACATGTACGACCCACGGCGGGTGGAATAGACAGGGACGGAGGCTGGTGTACGCGGGATTGTCGTGAACAGGTGGACACGTCGGGATCGCACATCTCCCGTTAGAAAACGAGGTTAGTTAGTCTTCGAATCGAATTTCGGGCAACGCGTTCCGACACAGGAGGGGAACGTGCGTTCTTTGATATTCGCTTAGCAGGTCCGCCGCTCGTGTTTCTTGTGTATGTGTGTTTTATTTTTCTCTCCTGCGTAACGCGCATCCTGTGTGTGACGCGTGCCGGACAGAATTCCGACGGTGGATAAGAACGGTTGGTTGGAATAAGGATCATTTCTTCGTTTTTCGTGTGTAACGTCTCAAGCGCAATATATTTCGGGTAAAAATAGTATCGCGAATGTATTCCGGCGGTCAAAGTCTGCACGTCTCTCTTCGAGCATCCGGGCGTGTTTCTTCTTTTACCGAATTGCGAAGAAATTGATTTTGCGTCTCGTCTTCGCACACAGTGGGGAAATTGATGTGTTCAAGTCACTCGAGAAGAATGGAGACGGATATGGGGGGTATTATAGTCGAGTGGAGAACAGATTAATTAGACCGTCGGTTTATCTTGTGTTAACGAACAGCGGAACATAGACGTTGAACTACCTTCCACCTTCCAATGAAAGCATCTTACCAAATCAGAAATGTTATCGCCAGCGAATCGATAAGCTTCGATTATGCATTGGCGTGTATTCAATTAATCGTGAACTTAGGATGCCTGGTATCTCGGTCTATAGAATGTAACTTATTGGCAGGCACGTTGATGTATTACAAAACGGTATCAATTAATTGTCGTTCAAAGGAACAAACGTCGAGAGAGGAAGCGAGAGACGAGCAGAAAGAGACCGAGAGAAACAGGGAAGAAGAATAAACGTATAGAAATTCGACGATAAACAGTCCATTGAAAATTGATTCGCACATTGACACGTATTAAATGAACCTGTATTGACTAATTACGATGAAATGCGTAGCCGTTAAAAGAGCTGACGCTGGCCGTTCTTTTTATCGGAAATTCGCAACGTTCGATTCTTCGTCTCGTGCTCTTGAGTATCGATTTATGCATTCAAATAACGACACGTTCCCCCGCTGGAACATGGCCATACGATATTTGAACAAGTCGAGACTTAATTACCGACTTTGTACACGATTCCCAAGGAATTTTCATAACGGACGCGATGAGCGTCCTATCGTGATGATAAGAATTGCGATAACGTTGATTATTGACAAAGACACCCCATTGAGTTTTCCTGGAGAACTCGATGGTATCGCATGGCCAGGTTCGGCCTGACAACAGATCAATATTGTAACGTTATCAGGACAATGCAGAAATTATATTTGCACTCGTAACCTTTTCATTCGTAGGGTTTTCACACTTCAAAAATATACATAACACTTTTGCGAATACCGTATATCTGTGTACGTAAAAGTTAACAATATCGGTCGCTTGATTTGTTCGTTTCATTCGATGCCCCCTTGCTTATCGTGTTATCTGTTTACTCCTTGCCGACCAGTGAAAATTCACTCTCGAAGGTGTTACTAGTTTCGTTGCAACATCGGTATTTATCGCGTTTCCTATTGTCCGTTGCACGTACTACTTCCGCGAACGATTAATAGAAAAGCTTATAGTGTACAGTAGATACCGGTTAGATAGCAAAGGTATCACAGTGGTAGCAGCAGATACATATCAAGTAAATTGTTCAGATGGTAGCAGTAATTACATTCGAAGAAGATCCCCCTCGTGTAAGACATACCGTTAACCGGAGTGTATGTACATACGTTCTTTTCCTTGAAGCCGGCACAGACAGCACGTTCACTTTTCAATTTTCCTCGCAGCTGCTACCTACAGCTGTCCGCACTCTACTTGGTACACACGCATACATACATCCATATAGAACCACCCACACTTTATTACGCGCTCCTTGGCAAAAGGATCGATGGGGTAACCAGCATGTATTTTTCTTTGCAGCGCCAAATCCGATAATCGAATTCTACTGCCGGACCAAAAGACGTTCACCTCGAAGTGGGAGACGGAGGGTGGCTAGGGGGATCGAACAAATTTGTCTCGTCCCTTTTTCAGCCCACTCCAGTCAACTTCGTCTCTGATGCAGTATCCAGATTCTATCTACTACCGATATCTATCTATTACATCATCAAGGAAGATCTCCTATCGGGTGACAACCTAATCGATGCAACATCAGACGATCTTAACGAGTAACATTTCTCATCGGGAAAACTGGAACGATCGTTGACCATACGAAACCCACGACGTTGAAGGCGTTTCGCGAGATTGCCCTCTTAACTACTGAAGAATCGTAGTATTAACGAGGAACGCGGTTTGAAATTCATCTGGGATCAGCGTATTCTACTTTCTGCTCACGCGGAAAGTAGGTGGTACGTGTGCGAAGAGGAAGCTTCCCATTCCACGATGGAGAACCCTCGTTCCTTGATCGATTCGAACTCGGTCAATCGGTAAGGTCGGATAACGCCTTTCTCCTCGCGGGAGGACGAAACACGTCCTTGAGAACGGTAACGAGTAGACGGTGAACGAATGTGCAGGTCGTCGGAGTGGGAGGATGCTCGGCTGGTCACCCTGGACATGGGATAGATGATAGATCGTGAAACGATGGGGTGGTAGACCAAGCGGGAAACGTGAAAATGTATTGGGTGCCTCGGCTCAGGTAGCCAGAGACGACGAAGAAGTCGTGGGCACCGGGGCGCGACGAGCCCCGCTGATATTTTCTCTCCGAAGAAACGATATTTCTTTGTTTCTTATCTTCTAACCACAAAAAAAGAAAAGAAAAAGAGAAAGAAGGATTCTCTCCTAATCCGTCATACGGTGAAAACGTATATTCCTAAGACTGTGTTTCTCTGCCGTTACGCTATGCAAAGACTGAATGTGCTATAGTTGATCCACCAGAAAATTTACGTGTCCCACCTGTATCACCCACCTTTGACCGGTGGAACGTACATATATCACCGCACGTACATGTTCTACTACATCCTATAGAGAAAATTCATCGTTATCAACGTACACGCGAGCCCAAGTGGATCTTCCTTGTTACGGAGGTTCGACTTTGATTTAACCGTGTAGCTTCGTGGGATCATCTTCCGGCTCGCGATAAGACTGAATAGCTGTTCGCGTTAATTAACCCGTTGGAAATCGCATATCATCCGAGTCTATAGCTCGCTGGGTACATGTCTCACATCACACGTACATATCTTCCGGAGATCTCTCTTAATGATCGTTAAACACCGCGAACTTCGTCAAATTTCTGAGCATATGTACACTATATTGTATACGCGCCGGTGAAGCGTATTCCGACTAATAATTATACATATTGCAAATATATATTACGTAATATATACATTCGCGTGTAGAACAAAGAAATATATTATATATGTGTGTATGTATATATATATATATAAATTTATATGTATACAGAGAGTAAAAATACTCTTTCGCTGCCTAATAACAGTACTCGCGGATAAAGTGTTGCGAGTACGGTACAAAAAATCTCAATCTCACAATAACCACGCGAACCATATCGATCTCTCTCTCTCTTTCTTTCTCTCTCTCTCCCTCTCTCTCTCTCTATGAAAAGAATTCTTCGCGGAGACATTGACACGTGGCAAATAGAATTCCTGTACGTTTTCTTGCTTTTAATAATGAGACGTTCCTCCGAGAATATTATGGGCGACGTGTAACGGAAACGGAAAGAATTCGGTGGTGAGAAGTGAAATCAGTGTTATTTCTGCGCGAGGCCGTAAAAGAGCAGGATGGGTTGTGGACAGAGCAAAATCGGCAATATCTATCCAAAGAACAAGAAGAACAAGAACAATAGTGGCAAGAAGAACGGCGATACCGCGGGTGAGTGATTTTTATTCTTCCTTTATTCATACGTATGTTACCTATTATTTGACCTACAAATATACCGAACATCCCACGTTTTCATTTACGATTTGATATTTAATTGAGAAGTTAAATTAGCAACAAGTATCGACGATTTAATATACTTCCAATATATCTCTGATTATTAATTGTTGAAGTTTAATTGCGAATCATTTAACATATATTTTCCGAATGCAAGCGAGCATTTCAATTTATGTGTTTCTCGTTGTATTGGTTTAATCTTTTTTTTAATACCACTTGATAAAGTCTTTATATCAACATATTTCCTCGTTGCTCATAAAATGGGAGAGCCATTACCGTAACGCATGTAATTTCTCCATAAATATTTATGTAACAGTTGGTTAGACGGGGTTCCGACTCTGACTGTGTCAAACGTGGAAGAGATCGCCATTGTTTGCGTAATTAACGTCGCTGCTCGTCAATCTAGGTCTACCGCGTAATTGTTGACCCGATGATTGTAATTAAACAGATGCGACTCAGTCAATCTGGGCCATCGACACCTACTGCGCGACCCTCTCTCCATTGAAAGGTGAACGTTGAAGAGTTTTCTCAATTACAGACGGCATCCATTCTTCTCTGTGCGGAACGGTTCGTTCATTCTTTAAATCGCAGAAATGAAAATTCTAACGCAAGGAAAATTCAGGAGTTATCGGAACAAAGCGTTTCCATTAACGAAGTTTAATTGCGGTGTGGGGGGAAGTGACTGCATATTTAGAGAAATATGTAAAATCATATATGAACATGAATAGTCTGTTTCCAACGTGTCTAACAGTATATAATTTAGTAGTCAGCGAACAACTCGAGGACTCGTTCTACAAAACGAGCTAGGTACATTATTGCAAAGTAGAAATCCACTTAAATTTTGTTAGACCATTTCGAGGCTAAGTCGTAATTCCAGTTGTGTAATTACTGGACTACTATACTTCCCGTTGAATTTGTCCCCAACAGAATCCTTTGAGGTGCTTCGGTGGATTTTGTGTGTTCTACGGGTGTACGTGAGGTAATGCAGGAGCGTCTGCTTAGTGGTATACTAAATCTTACTTTAATCAGAAAAACGTCAGCGAAATTATCTGTTCATCAGGCACGTAATCAACTAGCATTAACTGAACACACTGTTGACTCACACTTATGATTAACTACAGTAGATATCTCCTCTAATTCGTAATAACTTCTTCAGTTGTAACATTGATCTTCACCACTGTGGTGAACAGTCGATTTATTTCGTTCCCTTTTTTCGAAACTAATCCCGTTTATCAGTGTCGAAGTCTCGTTTTCTTATAGCCTGGGTTAGATAATATGTAAACAGAACGAGGGCAATGGCTGATCAATAATATTCTTGACTGAACGGTAAGAAGACATGAAATCTATAAATAGATCGTCATTAAAGAGAGTAGTCATTTTTTATTCTATGATATAACAAGGCATCGATTCGGTTACAATGAAACCATGGAGTATGACAAACGCGTTGTAACGAAGTCCGGCTGATAAGAAGTTTCATCGAACCCGCTATCAAATGCTCTCGCACACGATGATCACGAGAACGGAGTTTCTGTAAGGCGGAAAATATAATCGTAACGCGCGCGTGTTCACGCACACGTACGCACGCGTGCCCTTCGATCGATTTTGTTCTTCACGTACACCACTTGAGGTAGATTAGGCTCTGGGTTAGGTTGGTTTAGGTCATGCGAAAAGGGGAGCGCAACCTTCTGGTCGTTAAATTGACATTCAGGAACTTGTTGTGCTGTTATCATCCGCTCACTCGTTTTTATGGGTCAAAAATTACATTAAATCTCCCATAATGTACTTCCCTCGTGGTACGATTAACAGAATTCTGTTTTCAACTGTGACGATCGCCCTATTTTTCTACATTCATAGGAAAGTATTATCGGAGGTGATTAAGTTTCAATCAATTTTCTATTTTGTAATTTACATGGCCTAGATTACGTCATACAAACGATTTTTTGTTTCGCACTGGAGTGTCTTCGATCGTTTGCGCAGCTAAAAATGGAAAATTTGTCATTGAACAAGCCTTTTAATATTTATTCGGGTCTTGATAACGTTCCCGATAATGTGTGCAGTCTTGATTATAAAATCTTTAGACGTAATATTGTTCCGAAAGGAAAACAAATCGTAGAGAGAACAAACGCGTCGTGAAATCGCATGTCGGATCGCGGTTTGTTGTTTACCGGCTTCGACGTCTGCGAGCTAAATATACAACGCGATAATTCCGATATTTATATCTTTACGATGACTTCGCTTACGGGATTTCAAAACTCGTATAATTTGTGCATGTATCAAAGGTATCGTATGTTGCGTTCGTTGCCATTTGGACCAGCAACAAGTAGAAAATCGATAATGTACTTTTAGGGACCACGGTTGGCCGATTTAGACTGAACTTTTTCTCGCTCTTGAATGTGGGAATTGTTAGTCTTGGCCCCATCTCTTTTTCGCAATTATAAAGATATCGCCTAGAATATGAAAATAAATTTAGTCAGATAGTGCGCTAGAGATGTGGTGACTAAAATAACATTTTATCGAGACCTAATTATGCTGCACTATCAAGAGTCCGGTACAAAGAGATAAATCCTGATCTCGGTACATATTTACACATCTCTTATCAATAGTTATTACAAATTCCCAACGAAACGAATCCTACAGAATCTCGATTGTATCGCACCGTCGCAACTAACAAAGTTTGTTATTGCACTTTCGAAGCGCAAAAACACTTCAAAATCTTCGCCCACTAGAACATATTCGATCATCGAAATAATACTTGACGCGTAGAAAAGTCGGACGCCGAAAATTACATTGTACACATGTTGTGTTTACAAAAACACAACACATCGGTTGTAAGTCTAACCTGCAAAAGTCGACCAGATATTCGTTACGTGCATTTATACCGTTGACTTTCGAATTTCGCGAAAAGCTGCGCGCGCAGCCATGATCCGCCGGTCGCCGTCGTAGCGTTGCCGTCTCCCCGGCGGCATGGTAAACGGTGTGCCCGCCAAATCCGTCAAACTACACGCGACGTCCGCCGGGTGCGTTTTCGTATCGTTAATACCGAGTTCGGTTGGCCGAGGCGTGGAGAGCCACGACTTGGTAAACAAGAGTTCCAAGGCCCAGAGCCGACATTATCGCGCCCGGTAGTAGAGCGGCCGATTGCCTACGTGATCGTCGTCCCGCCTATAAAAGAGTCGCGCCTCCCTGGCGTCGGTGTCTGTCTCACGTAGCATTTCAACAGCGAGCATCGTACTTAACGGTTCATGATAGATTTCGATTATTCGATCGTTACTTAACCGTCGACACAAGAGACATTTATTATCCGAGCCGTGTGATTGTTACGTGTTTGAAAAGTGAGGTTAACCGGTTACGGCGGGAAATCGTTAGGTGATAGTGGTGGTGTGCCTGAACTGTACATACTTCGGACCCGTTAAAACCCGGAAATTACAGTGGAACCGTTGACTATCCTAAGTGCCACGAGGAGGACGGATTTTGTGGGAGATCCAAAAGGGGCGAAGATGTGGCTGAAAGTTCTAAGACAGAATATAACGCACCTTGCCCGTAGGGCTAAAGGTAAGGAGTTAAATTCCGTCCGAAAGTAGGAAGCGTTATTTATAGTTAGGCGTTGCCCGAATCCTTGGTAACTTTAGCAGTTTCCCTACCATAACGTTCGATCCGATATCCACCAATGGAAAGTACCAAATTCTGTCGTATTCCTTTCGATTGATAACTAAATTCACATTTATTGCCTCGATATCGATGTTTGTAAACACGTCGAATATCTCGACGTATAATTTCCTAACAACGGTGAACCGTAATTGTGACACATGGAATCGTGCGTGCCTCGAGGGTGAGTTTCTAGAGCAGGATGGTGCGCCGGTAATTCTACACTCGGATTAGGCTGCACCTAATTCGAGCTCGTCTCGCGTTTCGCGGGTCATTCGGAGAAGAGAATCGTTTCAACGCACCGGCGACGACGTCTGCCGCAGCTGCGTGACTCACGGCCGCTTCAGCAACACGTATCCGGCTTTTGCATTGTTCCAAGTTTGTTAACCTCTTGGTAGAATCGTGTAAACGACGTGCTGTACGGTTCGTGTCCACTTTGTGCCGCGCGACTTGAGTAACACGCGATAACATTTACAATGCACACATACAAGACGACGCACGTCCTGCTTTTCGTTTCTCAAGTCGCGCTAGTCGAAGCAGGAAGAATCGATGCACCGACAGTTATTATGTAGTGTTTCGCGTCGACTCGTTTCCGCTTACGCTGATAAATTCTAAAAATACTAATCTTTCCATGGTGTGACGTTATCGCGACGAAGGAACACTCGTGACTTTATTTTCGTGGTGGCATCGTCGCGGGGGGATTTATTTGATTCTCGATATCCATCGAGAGCCAGAAATATGATTTGCAAGTTTCGTTACAGAAGTTGTGCATCTCTCTTTCTCTCTCTCTGTCTCTCTCTCTCTCTCTCTCTCTCTCTCTCTCTCTCTCTCTCTCTCTCTCTCTCTCTCTCTCTCTCTCTCTCTCTCTCTCTCTATGTAGCCTTGCATAGAAGCGTCGTTGTCGCGAAGACTACGAATAGTCGTCCAAAAATACGAGGCAGTCCCGACGTTGTCTTTTTGTAAACATCTCGAGTGTTCCTATTTGTAAGCAGGCCAGTGGCGCTCTGCCACCGTGTTCGGAAGGTACCCGTTGCTTCAAGGTTTTCAACTTATTACGCTAATGGTCTTTTTGTGCTTGCTTTTAGAAGTTCGAAACACGTCGCGGATTGTAAACGTCGCGTTTGTCGCTGATGTTCGCGACAAATATTTTCGCGACTGCTTCCACGTCCTTACGAGGTCACTGACAATACATACCACGCGAGTAGGTACATTCTTTTTCTTTTTTTTCCTCGAGGATATTACCGCTGAGAAAGACACAGGTTTACGTGTACCGATGGGACAGTAGATGGAACGTGACGATAGTCACGGCGTCGGTTTTTCCACGACAAAGTGACCTCGATGACGAGATACGGAATAGGCCTATTATGTTATTTTGGATATGTATTCCGCGATCGATTCGTTACACTCCGTATGCCTTGTGGTGAGACGGGAAAGTTCAAATCGCCACCCTTTGAATCTTGAATGTAACGCACATGGGAATCGTTGCTTTAATTAGTTTTCAATATTTATTATGAAAGTTCACCGATATTAAGCGGTCTAATCTTATCGTCGATCGATTTCCTTTAATCGAGTCTTTTGTATTTATTAACATCCGACCACGCGAGTCTTCCTGACGCAATAATAATGAATAACGTAGAAATAGAATGCTAAATCTGCGGCAAGAGAGTTTGTGTGTCGGGGTTGTTTCTTTCGTTCAGTCAGTTTCGCGATCCAGCGCAAAGGGAATGGGAGGCAATTCCTTTGCTAATTCTAGAGAACGCTCGAAATTCTCGGGTCTTTAACCGACGTCGGGATCAAAGCGACGCGTGACGGATGCATTTTCCATCAGAGGCGAACCCATCGAGTCGTTCGATTTAAGCTGACGGTACGGACGTCACTTTTCTCGCCTCTCGTGACTGTGAGCACGGTTAAAAGGGGGGGAAAAATGCGTTCCTCGCGTGGAATTATACATACATGTATACATAGAACACGACGTTAAACGCGGCGACGTGGAGTGCCGAGAAATTCACCGTGCTCGACATGTTTTATTGAAGATTCGAAATACTTTATTCTCGATGAAGAACACTTACAGTTCATTCATTTGCCAGATACGTAGCGTCGTTCCCCGTATATGCCTACGTCGTAGTAACTGTTCTCGGGTTAATGGGATGTAAATGAAATGGACGGAGTTTATGTTCAAAGCGGTCTTCGCCAATGGTTTTTTGACTTTGTCCGACGATGTTTCTTCGATTACGTGTGCCGTCCGTACGTTTTACCTGTGCAAAGACGCATATGACGGATACCGCGGATGTTTCGTTGATTTTGTAAAATTTACAGTGTAAATCAACGACGTCCCGCTAAACGAATATGTCGTGTTTGTAGATCCCGTGTGACGTAACCCGCGACGGTAATAACTTTAAATGTTTTCGAAAATATGACGTTAGAAGGTCGCAAAAGGTTTACCGGGATTTTGTATTTTTGTTGTCCGACAAACTTTTGTCGGGTGGGGTAATCAACAAATTCTGTTTTAAGAAGCTTGCAACGCAGATACCCGAGATATTTGACGGTATCTCGTTCTTATCGGTTAATAAAGATCTTCGTTACATGTAAACCCGTCTTATCGGCTCCAGCCACCCATCTTCGTAGTTGTAAGCATCGTTTATTGTGCGCACAATTTTAACAGCTATTCCCGTTCGTGCCAATCGAAGTCTTGGAGGAAACTGGCTGTGACACTGGTTCGATCTGGATATGATTTTAGCGAGTAAACTCGGTAATTGTTCAGTCTGGCGTCAGCTGCTTCACGAACGAACGCTTATTTATTTGCCAGAACGATTTGAAGTTCAAAAATAAGAAGTTTACGGGATTTCGACGTAGTAGTAATGATATTCACTCACCCACGAGTTTACCTTTCTGATTAGTTTATGGGTTATAATAGAACCAGGGTCAACTTTCCCATCTGGCTCGCCTATTGGCTCGTTTAATTACCGTTCCGTCTAAAAACGTTATCAGTTACGCGCTTTTTATACTTAGCGAATGGTGAAGAGCATAACCGCTTTTATGTCGACGCGGAATTTCACATAGAACATGAATCTCGGGGTCCTAGATCGATTATTCTAAGAGTGTGGAAATGACAGTCGAAAAAAATGATTTTAAAACAGTTTTTTGATTGCCATTAGCTCAATTTTAGAGATAGCGATCTGAAACTTGTACCATTGTTTTAGTTAGGAAATTCTACGGCAGATCAATATATAATAGTTGTACTTTTCGAAAATTTAATTTTTCGCAAAAATCTGAAGGGGGTAGGTCAGGATTTTTTGCGATTTTCGTAATTCGCCCGCCATTTCTACAATTTTTTAGATATCAATATGATTCTTTCACGGTCTTATTTGGCTTCGGATTCTGCGTCCAAAACGCCCAGGATCATTTTAATAGCTCAAAAATTACGGAAATGGCGGGCGATTTACGAAAATCGCAAAAAATCCTGACCTACCCCCTTCAGATTTTTGCGAAAAATTAAATTTTGGAAAAGTACAACTATTATATGTTGATCTACCGTAGAATTTCCTAACTAAAACAATGGTACAAGTTTCAGACCGCTATCTCAAAAATTGAGCGAATGCCGAACGAAAAACTGCTCTAATTTGACGATTTTTCGCGGTTTTCGCAATTTGATGGTCATTTCCGTAACTTTTGAGCTATTAACATGATCCTGGGCGTTTTGGAACCGGAATTCGAAGCCGAATAAGACAGTAAAAGAATAATTTGATATCGAAAAAATTGCGAAAATGACAAAAAAATTACGAAATCCGCGAAAAATCGTCAAATTCAACCAGTTTTTTGGCCGGCATTCGCTCAATTTTTGAGATAGCGCTCTGAAACTTGTGCCATTGTTTTAGTTAGGAAATTCTACGGTAGAACAATGTATAATAGTTGTACTTTTCGAAAATTTAATTTTTCGCAAAAATCTGAAGGGGGTAGGTCAGGATTTTTTGCGATTTTCGTAAATCGCTCGCCATTTCCGTAATTTTTGAGCTATTAAAATGATCCTGGACGTTTTGGACGCGGAATCCGAAGCCGAATAAGACAGTGAAAGAATCAGATCGATAGCTCAAAAATTACGGAAATGGCGGGCGATTTACGAAAATCGCAAAAAATCCTGACCTACCCCCTTCAGATTTTTGCGAAAAATTAAATTTTCGAAAAGTACAACTATTATATGTTGATCTACCGTAGAATTTCCTAACTAAAACAATGGTACAAGTTTCAGACCGCTATCTCAAAAATTGAGCGAATGCCGAACGAAAAACTGCTCTAATTTGACGATTTTTCGCAATTTTCATAATTTCTTCGTCATTTCCGTAATTTTTGAGATATTAACATGATTGAGGACGTTTTGGAAGCGGAATTCGAAGCCGAATAAGACGGTGAAAGAATCATTTTGATATCTAAAAAATTGCTGAAATGACGTAGAAATCTCCCACCCGCGAACATCCCCACGTGAAATGTTCGTAGAACTTTTCAGCGGATACCAAGGACGTGAAATCCTCGAAGGCGGCACCTGCAACTTGCTAGAAAAATATTGTCAACGGTGTCATCTTTCTCAGCGAAAGTAGTTTCGCCTCCCAAGATGGTAGCGTTTCGCCGTAATAGCGGACACGTGAGTCCTTCGCTCGTAGAATTCATTTTTTCTCTTTCTTTCTCTCCTTCTCTCTCTCTCCTCTCGCTTTCTTTTCGCCGACGGGGGTTGCTCTCGACGGAGACGGGACTTGAATCCCTGCCAATTTCGTCTAACCCACTTTCTTCGTGCCGCCATTGACGAGAGAGCCCTTTTTAGATGCGGGAAGGAAAAACTTTCGTTCCATGTTCCCCGATCGAACCTTCTGTTCATCGAATTTTTCTTGTCGACAACTTTTATACTCGTCGCACCAGGAATTCGTTTAACGTAGCACCAACGGAGATGTGTAGAAATTGATTTTCAATTAATTGCATTTTCTTCCAATGAAAACAATATTTTAATTTGGTCGGTAATCATGGACCATCGATACCGTTCGTTATAATACATCTTAATTACGGAGCAGATTTATCCGAACGCGGTTTATTCGGACTTCCTCGACGGAGAAATTTCCCTCTCTTTCTTTCTCTCTCTCCTTCTCTCTCGAGCCGCGCCTCTCCTTGTCGTCGAGGCTATTACGTTTCTCCCAAGAAATTGCCTGGCGCCTTAATAAAGGTTGCGGAGGCCACTACCGTTCCTCTCGTTTATTTTACTTATACAGGGTGTAACATATCATCGGGGACCCTTTTTGAGGATCGATAGTACGCACCAAAAGGTGAAAAACGGACCAAGGAAGTTAGGTCCGAAAATCACCCCCTATCGAGATACAACCCCATTTGTAAAAAATTTAAAAAAAAATATATCTCCGAAATGGTAAGTCGGAGAGGAGCGGTTTTAATTGCAAAATAAGCGGAAAAGATCAAAGTTTACTAAAAAAAATATAATTGCTTCGATTATTACCGTTACGTAGCATTTTTATTTGTTTATAAAAAAAAACTTTGAATATTTCTATGATAGCGGTTGATTAACAACTTGAGAAAAATAAGGGCAATGCGTCAAGACTCCCTTTTCGAAGACAGCCTAAAAAAAGTTCAACATTATTGTACGGTTTTGGCGTAAAAAATTGTTAAATACCGTTAAGTCGCCGGACTACCGACCGACCTAATGCTACTGACGACAGCTGATCCACATCTATCATATGTTTTCGAGCCGCCGTGCGACACACACTAATGTACAATACAATGTATAATAACATGCGTGAGAGATTTTTCAGTGTAGTCACTTGGGCAATCGATAATCTTTCACGCATACTGTTATAATAGATGTGGATCAGCTGTCGTCAGTAGCATTAGGTTCGTCGGTAGCACGGCAATGTAACGGTATTTAACAATTTTTTACGCCAAAACCGTACAATAATGTTGAACTTTTTTTAGGCTGTCTTCGAAAAGGGAGTCTTGACGCATTGCCCTTATTTTTCTCAAGTTGTTAATCAACCGCTATCATAGAAATATTCAAAGTTTTTTTTTATAAACAAATAAAAATGCTACGTAACGGTAATAATCGAAGCAATTATATTTTTTTTAGTAAACTTTGATCTTTTCCGCTTATTTTGCAATTAAAACCGCTCCTCTCCGACTTACCATTTCGGAGATATATTTTTTTTTTAATTTTTTACAAATGGGGTTGTATCTCGATAGGGGGTGATTTTCGGACCTAACTTCCTTGGTCCGTTTTTCACCTTTTGGTGCGTACTATCGATCCTCAAAAAGGGTCCCCGATGATATGTTACACCCTGTATAGCAAAACCGTGGAGCACCAGAATCACTATCAATCGTCGTCGAAGTATTGATTTCGAGGGAAACCAGTTACACCGCGGTAATTCGATCTCGCAACCCATATCCGTATAATACTATTCGATGGTTGACGACGCGCCCCTTTTTCTCCCTTCGACATAAATATATATCGATCCCCGTCGACTTTTCACCTCATTGTTCGTAGTTTCGTCGAGGATCCCCGGGACGTGCGTACAAGTTTCCGTGTCGCGGATCGTGAAACACGGAAAAATGATTACATCGATTGTGTGTCGACGCGCGACAAATACACGTACAAATAAAATCCTCGGGTGTCGGGTACATACATACATATAGGATTACTGTATCGCATTCGTAAACGGTTTTATTTGTAATCTATTTATAAGCGTCGGATTCACTTGAAATAGAACTTTCACGTGTTCCAGATATAAACAAAATTGTACAGGTGTATTATGATCGATAGAAAGTATACATACAGTGTTGCAGGTGATTCGACAACGTATACACCGAAATTTTTACCCGTATCTGTGAAATGTCGCGGCAAGTGTGATTTCAAATACAATACTCGGATTTCCAGCAAATATAGTATTACTGTATCATGTTACACGCCGTTCGTTCAGCATTTTTTTCTTTATTTAGTAGCAGAATATATGTAGATGTAGAGTAAGAGATTCCGGTGTCTTGTTATTTCACGGTTTGCAACCGTCAGCGATCTGTCTGAGCTTAATTGTGTTGTCTTCCGTTTCCGACTAGTTTGTGTTTAATCTGCCATGTGAAAAATTCAAGGCTCGTTTTCCGCGTTGACTCTGAATAATGTGCGGTTTTACTTAGACGTTGTTCAGTTTTAAACCCAGTATGTATGTATGTATGTACATAGTTTCATCTACGACACTTCGAGAACAGGGTGGTAACAGCTGCCATTGTGTAAACGATCGAGGAATCCTCGTCGTTGCTTATCGATAGGCTTAAAAAAGAAACTAAATACCCGACGATGTGATAAAAGAACATAAGTCACGAATAGATAGTGGTATCGAGGTCAAGTTTTGGTCCCTGATAAGACGAAATGCCTGGATTAGATTGGTACAGTTCTTCTTTTTTACCTAAGCATCGATTTCCGTTTGGATCACCCTATTTCCGCTCGTTTTTCACTCGAACACAGAGACAACACCGTGGCGAGTGAATCCACGTTCCGGGAATTCGTTTCTATGCGTGTCAATATTTCCCTATTCAATTTTCATATTCATGGACGTAACGAGAAAAAACATATTCTCCGTTTCAGCGAAGAGTCGCGCAACCGTCAGCAATAAACGAACAAGTGGAAATAAAACGAGCTGGTAATGTCCACTTGTTCCCAAGGAATTTTGTTTTTACGCCCACCAAATATTCACCGCGTGCAACAATTCGAGTGTTCGAATGACGTCGTCGTTCCACTCGAATGAATTCACGACGCTCGTTGAGCCGGTTAGATTGGCACTGGTCGACTTTTGCGCATTTTTCTCTGGCCATTCATCGCGTTACCATCGGGCCAGGGACTGTTGCATCCCGTCCGGAGATTCTCGTGCTGGCGAGCGCGCGTCTTTCGCAGAATCCACTTGGTGATTCAACGATTTCATCGAACGTCATCAAACCGGTGGTGCGCTGCGCGATTCCTCGAGGACGGCGACTTACAATGGATAGAAAGTCCCGTTCTATATTTAGTCCCGTCTGCCGCCAAGACGCATTAACGGCGGACGCACCGGGTGAATCAACTAGTGGCACACTGTTCGATTTTCTATTAAGTCAGCCGGTTCCTTTTAAGAGTCAAATTTCATTGTTATATTTAGGGATGTCGCGTGGTGAGTCTGTGCGAAACGCGCGTATAAGGATGAATCATTCGTCGACAGGAAGTCGGAGTAATTACCGTAATTATGGATGAACAATACGAACGTAGCGTAAAAACGCTTGGAAAAGTCGTTCGAAAGATTGAAAAACGTTTCGTATTTTCCAGTAACACGAACCTTTACACTGGTAGACTAACAGAATCGATGACGATCAACCTTTTTACTGGAGAACAATGATTACTGTAATTACCCTACGATCGTAAAACTAGTACGGAAATTACTCCTTGTTTTACGTGTAATTCGATGATTCGGAGCATGCGCGTTCTGGGGATAAGGTTCACAGATTCAAAGGGATTCCGCAGAATTAGATTACCAAAAGATGCGGCTTCGTATCGATCATTTGCGTACCTGTTTTTTCCCCGTGTATTTTCATGGTTCGTCGTTAACCTACATAATCATTCTCGTCTTGACCATTAATACCGGGAATCTATTACCCTGTACGCTGTGAAAAGTAGCGTCATAGGTTTCCGTGCAGCTCGTGTCAATAAGGAGCGTCGCATCAAAGTAACAAGTAGCCTAGAATACCGACTCACCTTGCGATCGTAAATCGCTCGGGGTCTGCAATTACAGAGATAACGGGGCGTGTACGTGCGTTGACCGAGACTTGGACACGCGCTTTAATGAGTCCCATGTCTCGTGATATCGATTAGAAGTTCTTTGAACAGCCGCGGATCAATGAACGAAGTGTTGTCGATCGATCGTTGCTTGTCTATTTGTTTGGGATTAATACACAAGTGTTTCCATTTTTCTATTTGTCAATAGAGTAAGCGAATGACCGTGACAAGTCGTCAGTGTTCACTCTATCATTGGTATAAACAGGTAGAATTTATTAGTTTTAGTTTAGTCAATTTAGGAATTTTCAAGCTTGGATTTTGTAATGAAATTTCGATATTGGAGTGTGATGCAAACTGCGGCAAGGAACCGCGGTAAAATAGAAGTAAGACGCTGGTGGTCGTGTATATCGACGTATCTGAGAAATTGCCGGATGATATTGGCGGAATCGAGTTTCCCCGATATTCAATTTACGTGCGCCGCCACGTGCACGCACTTAGGTACACGCGGAATATGAATCTATTAAGTGCAGGTCAGACCCATCGAATTATAGCACGCGACGCCCACGTAGCCATGAATAATGCATAGAGCCAATGGCGGGACGCACTCGGCTGTAAGCTTTTACCACGACGGAAATATATGTTGAACATACCGGGTGACCTGTCGACAAAGCATAGCGAATCTCTGTGTGTATCTATAACGGGGGGGAAATTGGATTACTATTTGATCTGGAAACATTAACGTCGTGGCAGGTCTGTTCGAACGTTTTCAGAGGATATTATTGATGATAGACGTTATTTCTGAATAAACGTATGCGAAAAATTTCATTCCCCGTTGGGAACGGTTGGGCGATGCAGTAACGTGGCGGCAAGTTATTTCCTTCTGTAAACGACGACAGGTGTTTAATGTTTACCTCGTGTTGTAAGTGTGGTACAGCGGATGGCTCTAAATATTTATCGAACGGGGTGGAACATGTATTTACAAATGCCGGTCGATGCAGCAGGTGGCGGCGAATCATTGATGCGAAATTTCTTAATACGACAAGCCTTGAAATCGTTTGTACATCTTTGATTTATTTGATATTTTCAAGACGTCTTTTGTGTGCCCCGCGTATTAACGACAAGCCATTATTTTTAAGTTCACGAACGACTGGGCAGACATAGCTAATCGCGTTACAAACGCGTTTCATTATTATCAACGGAACGCTGCGCGATGATTAATTTTTAAAGCCTTGAATTACAGTTCAATTAATTACTACATAAATTCCCTTTTATCACCGATTATACCTCGTATCGCCGTGAAATAAATGAAATGACTAATTCCCATTTACCTCGATGCCCCCGTAATATCGTCGTAGACGTGACAAATAATAACTGCACGTTCACGTCGTGTAATTAATTCCATCGTAATTAACGACCCGGTACCTTCGAGTTCTTACCTCTTACATATCTCCCCCTCCCTCCCTCTCTCTCTCTCTCTCTCTCTCCCTCAAACCCAGTAAACATCAGAATACGTGACGCGTTTAAACGTTTCGCGCTTTCCGCGAACCATCCATGATTTCCGGTTTACCGATGAAAACTCGCAATGTAATCCAAGGGAAAAGTGTGTGTGTTGCGTTCTTTACACTCCGGTGGGATAATCGAAAATGTGTACCGGTCGTTCTCTTTATTTTTACCGGCGGCCTTCCGTCGGTTCCCCCAAGGTGAACGCGTCTCGGTCGGGTTTACGGTTGTTTGCTTCTTCTGTCCAGCGTTACGTGGTGCTCCGTGAAAAACGTTCTTCCGGCCGCGTCCCGACGCCGGGTTTCCTCGCGATTTCGCGATTCGATCGCCCGATCGTTCCGCGACGCCGCGCCGGCTATTTAAACTCGTCCATGGTAAACATAAACAGCCGTGTGTATGTGTATGTAATAACACACCTCCCCTTGGACCTGGCGGAATGGTTGTGTCTGTAGACAGACGCTATGTTTTAGTTCGTGCGATTAAGATTGTCAAATCGAACGAGACCGGTATGTTATGTGACTATACACTACTACAGACTCACTACTACCCCTTCTTCAACTGTGGAAATACATTTTCGCCAGGCTGGCAGGCATCGTTTCGCTGTAACACGTTAAGTGGCACGGTATTATGGGATCTACGGTGGAGAGTGGCGGGAGGCTTAACGTGTTAACGTGTGTATTTAGTAAATGATCCTTGATCGGTTGGTAATTCCATGTCGGATTATGGGAACATGTGTTTCAATTACGTTCGGGTGTATTTTTAGTCGGCACCGTAGGAGGAGGAGGAGGCTCGTGGTTAATTTCAATGATCTCGGGGATTGTAAATTTAACGGGATTGTCTTCGCGGGTCAGAGTCACGTACGCCATCGGCTTAAAATAGTATTTTTGCTCGGGGGAAAAAAAAGATTTCAGGGACGCTTCCGGTCGGACAGATATTCACGAGTTCTGTCCGGCAAGGCTGTGCCGATTCGCATCATCAATCTCGCGATGTTTTTTTTTCTCGCTCTCCCTCTCTCTCTTTCTCTTTTCATGGAGCTGATTCCTTATTCTTCGTTGACCGGAAAAGATCAGTAGTTCCCGTAGGATAATACTTGAAACACCGAACACGATTCTTCCCATGGAACGACGGACACAATTCCGTATTCAGAAAGTGCAAGCTAATTTTTTTTTATACGAAATATTTCTCCGAGCGTCGACAATCGGGGAGTTGAACGCGGTTTGATTTCTTTTGATATTCGCGTAATTTCTAGGTAAAGTTATTGTCGCGTGCCATTTCCCTAGTGCGGAACATTTTACGTATTTTTTATTTAAACATCGCACGCTATCAATAATCCGAGTAACTTTGTCGCTAAGGTGATAACGCCTTGTCGTGCGGCGGCTCTCTGTGATTAAAAACGTAATGTTTATTTCTCAAACCGAGCCGGACATATCTTGTTTTAATAATCAAGGAGTCGGCGGTATCCGATTAAAATCATTTTGATGCGTCCTTCTCGATAGGTTTCGGCGACGTAGTTGAGTAACGACACTGTCCCTGCGATATACATACATACATACATACATACACGTACACGCACACGCAGAGCCGAGGTACTCTCGGTGTTCCACGGAGTACACCTGAACAGGCCGTCGGAAGTGAGCTAATTGCGTCGCAGTTAATTACGTCTCTCCATCATTATGTACACGTTAATCGTGCACCGTCGAGTTGCGGCCGTTGGAATCGCTCAAAGCCTTTCATCGTTGTTATATTATTAACCTTGTTAAAAGTCTCGTAGTAAACCGAGTAAGAAACATCGTTCCTTGCCGCTCGTTCTTCCTTTCTCTCTCTCTCTCTCTCTCTCTCTCTTTCTCTCTTTCTCTTTCCATCGTATAAATAGTCGTTCGTGTGCAACCGAGGCGCGTTTCGCACGGGATGGTATAAAAATTCATATTCCTACCTCGCCTCTGTTTTTTTTGCTCTTTTTTTTGCTTAGAAAGACGATGAACCGACACACGGTGTACTTAAACTTTTCATTGGAAGCTTCAATATTGTTCTTGACATTTCGCAGCCCGCCCCGGAGGAAAATCGATGAATGTGTAAAGAGAGTCTGCTCGCGAAATTAAAAATAGATGACAGAGTGGATGTGCGTTCAAAAGGTACGCGGGATTCATACGTTTATCGCAGGCAGATTAGATTTCATCAATTTTTGCTTTTTAAAGCCTTTTGCGCGCGATCGTTTGACGACGACGAGATTAATTTTTGCCCCGAAATATTTACGATCGCGAGAATCACGGAAATGTCAGCCGTAAACAGATTCTAGTGTATTTCACGATTAATCATTCTTTCGAGGAACGTTCGATCGATATCAGTTTCCTCAAAATACCTCCGACAAGATTTTGTGTCTACGTGGATCATGACCAAGCTTTTGTCTTGATACCATTACACACTGACTCGCAATTTATATGACATTGATGATATAATCGCTCGACCAGGTAAATCCTTCGAACAACTTCGATTATTATCGATTCCGTAGACAGCTGATAATAACGCGCTTTCCACACGAAACCGTGGGCTACGGCAGAAAATTTACGAGTTTCCGATTATCGGTTTCAATTCGATCGATCAGCCGCCGCAATCACGCCTGTCATACTGTCATTAACGATCATCGAACGTCGATGAAATCTTGCTGGTCGCGATGTTACCCGGTTTTCCTCGAGCGACGTTGCAAATACGATTTCAACTGGAACGTTTAACCCGTTCCAGGTATTCGGGTGGGGAAAAAAAGTGTCTATTCGGCTGCGACAAATAAAACGGACGAGGGAAATTACCGGCGTTGATTACCCAGGGCCGTATCCGAGCTTTCTTGTGATCTTGCTCGGCCGGCTGTCCCTCTCGTCTCGAGAGGAAATGAAAGCTCGAAGTGGAACAAATGAGTTGGTAAGTTCAGCGAGTCGAGTTTCGTAGACGGGGGACTCGCGAAGAGAAAAAAATCGAGGCGCTCCTATCATTTAGAAACCAATTTGGAACTTCCCGGTATCCGTTAACGTAAATCGAGCCGATATCGTCTGACATATTTTCAGTTTTTGCTTCTTTAATTAAACGACGATGTAATCATAGTCGAATGAACATTCAAATGTTGCCGATCGCAAAAGGACGCACGGTGATACGAGAATAATTGATTACATCTCGTATCTCAACAATACGTTATTATAAATAATAATACCAAGTGCTTCCGTCGCAGCTTAGAAACATTATTATTGCTTTGGCACAGGAATACCGCATGACGTCAGGAAAATCACGAATGCTTAGTATTTTAAGATCAATGGCAAAGGTGGATGATAAATCTTCCTGACCTTGGACTAATTTTTCCTGAGCTGTAAAAAAAAACATACTTTTACCTAGTGCGATTCTACGAATGCCTCCTCTATCCTGGTGATTTCTTAATTTGTCAAACATATTTTCACGACTAGCCCATTCTACCCTGCTATCTTCAACGTGACTTCATTAATACCTTTGCCAATAATGGATTACGCAGTTCGCATCAATGACGCGCGACACGATACTATTATCATTTCCTTTATTAGTACGCGGTCGTACGGCTAATAGGGACGTTGCGATCGTTACTGCCAATTATCGCGATATGAATATTCGCGGCTTTTTTACACGCGACATTTATGGTACGCGAGGTCGCGGTAACGAGGGAAACGAATCAGACAGCTGAACTTTGCGAAAAGCAACGCCGCGTACGGAGAGTTATGTGTGCGTTGAATATTTTATCGCGATTCGAGCGATTCTACGGAACACGCGGGTTTCTTCAGTCGTCGAAAGATTGTTCAAGAAAGGAATGTGCTTTAAAAGTATACATTTTTCGTTCAAACTATACTTTCGTAGCTGTTCGACGGATTCTTCTTCGACGATGGTTTTCAATTCGAATCGACGATGAAGGTTGAGTTCGAATATTGTTTGTGGAATCACGCAACACGTTATCAGGGGAAAATGAAGCTTTGATTCGTGGGAAATAGTCACCCCGGGGGCTATGAATTTCGTGCATAGGGTGAGATTCAATTCTACTTTGTAATTAGCCGATGAACCATACGCGAACGTTAGGAAAGTGGAAGTGTATTTAACTTTTGATAGCATCCGATTTAATTAACTCGAATTGCCGCGTACGTGGTCTGACTCATTGAAAGTCTCGCGGGACCCCGGTACTTTCATACGCACTGCATCGAACCACCGTGTCGAATCCGGTGAAAATGGTATTTGTACATCACTTCGCGTGAATAAACAAATTCCCAAGTATTTCCCGGGGACAGGAATCTGTTTCAACGAGCGATATTCTGAAAAATCTGTATACATATATCCAGCGATATATTGAAATCTTGTTTATTTGTGCAGCTGCAAGTGCGAATAGTTTTCGTTCGTCCAGCGTGCAGCTTTATTCAGCGACACGTTTACCAATTTCAGCGTAACGCATAAAAGACGCGATGATTATTCATCATCGTCGATAATTTCGTCTCTTTCCATCGTTTTTCAACGATTTTATCCATCACCGTTACCACAGGGTGTGAGAACCGCTGTCTTGGAATTTAAGGAACCGTTTGCACTACGACCTGTTATTAATATATGCAAAAGAATAAAGTGCTCGCGAATGAAAGCCGATTCACTACATGCGGCAGGAATCGTTCCTAAATTTATCGAGAACTCGATATCTCGTAAAAGTGGGTCGTTGCTCGGCCGTTGGATGACCACGTATATCATTCGGTACACTTACGGCCTTATGCAGGTATATTTAAAGTAGTCGTGTGTCTACATTGTACACATTAAAGTCTGACGTAAATTTATACGCGTCAACATACACACACCCGGCGCTAAATATAGCCTGCAGTTTTCCGTGTGCGGATACACCCGCCGGTGTTATGTTTGTGTCGCGCACCGAAATTACCGTGTGTGTTCATCATTATGCTTCGTTTATTCCGACGATTAATATCTCGATCGAGAATAATGTCGGCGAGGGAAAGAGAGAGAGGGGTGAATTTTAAACGTCGAGACCCGTGAGAGTGACATTACATCGGTACTCTGGCAGAAATTAAATAAATTTAGTCGAAGCGAAGGCGGCGGAGTGGTTTAAAGTGCTACGCGTTCTAATTGCGAGACGAGAAATGGTGGAGAAAGATCGTTCTTCCGGCTCCTTAACGAACGTGAGCGCATTTTTTTACTATTTTTTTTATAGATCTCCTTTCTCTTTTTCTCTGTTTCTGTCTTTCTTTCTCTCCCTCTCCGCGATGAAGCTCCGTTGGTTACCTAATGCACATCTGACACGGTGCACGCGTACTCTAAAGCATATAAATATACATGTAGACACGGGTGACACAGTTTTCGTTAAACAAAGTTTTCCTCTTGTTCGCGATGTTATTCCTTTTTTATCAGTAAATTACAAAGCAACCGGTGGGCTCGTGCGGTAGGAGAAGGGGGAAAGGGGTGGGGGGTGGGGATGGGGATCTTCTTAACGAGACACCACGACTATGCTCTTCTTTGATTACGCAGTCTTTTGATGTACTTGAACCAAATATAACCGGTTCTTATTACGACAATCAGAATTCTACAAATAGACTCCTGTACAAGGTATCATTGTTACAGCCATTCTATACCGGTTATAAATAACAATTCAACGAGTGAACGCGCGCTCGAGCTGCGGTGCATCCGTTCGGTTATCGTCGAATTCGCCGTTGAATTTTTCATATTTCCCATTTTCCCGGCGAAGAAGCTTTTCATTCGGATCAGGTTGTTGCTTTTACCAATAGTACGTGACGAGCACTGCGACGTCTGTGTAAATCGAACGGTAGAAAGACACGTAAGAACAACCGTGAGGAGTAGCGGAGGACTTACAGAATTCTCTATAAATATAGATAAAGTGGTAACGCGAACTCCGGTATTCGTGTGAAGAACGCTTGATGATTAATTTATCCCGTCCCGTTTGATTATATATTTCTAAAAAAAAAGAGATCTCTGGTTTTCGAATTCTTCCGTGGAAGTGATCGCGCGCGGAATATAAACCGTGTGTTCGACGACTGAAGACTTTATTATCAATTCCCCCCTCTCTTGGCGTTCGTCTATTGCCTTTTGTGTCCTCGACATATTTATCGCAACATGCTCGCGAACGGTGACTATGTCCGCTGGAATCTACGATGATAAGCGATTCGACGTTTCGCGGGAGAAGCGATCGGTCGGTTATGAAACAGATTATGAAGTTTACTCGTCCGCTATCCGCCGTGTTTCTTCAACCTATCCGCCATCATCGAAGACATTCCATTAGGAACATTGACTGGCTGGGTTTATGAGTAATCGTTGGTTCGTAAAAAAAAATCGATTAATTTTATTACCCTCACCGTTCTACCACTTGATCGTGTAGGAAGCCCGCGGGTAAATGTGGCAGTTATGGTTACCCCGGTAACAATGGCGATGTTTCTACCCGTTTACAGATACTTATCGGTTTCGTACTAGTGTGCGTGTGTCTATGTGTGTATGTGCTTGTCGGTTGTTGTGTAGGACGGTCAGAAAGTGTGGGTGTGACCGGCCTAATGGGCGCGATGGTTTTCTTTCTATATTTAGCCGGTTCCAGTGCCTCGATACGGGGCCGCGGTAATGTTTGTTAAGAGGCGATGTTATCGTGGAAATTGCCGAAAATTTCCCATCGATCTTTTGGACATATTTATCGCGCGACGTCCGCCGGCATGCATAGCGTGTGCTAAAACGTTCGCGGTTCGGAGGACGATGACATTAGATCCTGGTATTCTAGGCGATAAGGGCTATTTCTCACGCCACGAGGTAATCGTTGAATTTATGAAAATTGTACTAAAGTTAACCTCGTCTCTCTTTCTCCTCTCTCTCTCTCTCTCTCTCTCTCTCTCTCTCTCTCTCTCTCTCTCTCTCTCTCTCTCTCTCTCTCTCTCTCTCTCTCTCTCTCTCTCTCTCTGTCTATGTATTTGCTTCTCTCGGGTCTTTGATCTTTAACTTCCGACTTTACGTTCGTTCGTGCACGCTACGCGACACACGCCAAAGTAGTTTCGGAATTTCTCAACACGCCCCGACATTATTAAAATCTAGCGACGGGGATTCATTGTATCGCACGAGATTATTTTCGCAGCCTGCTGCAGCGCAGCATACCTGTACGATGTTCAAATTATCCACGGCTGCAGTGACTCTAATCTCGTCTAGTTCGGCGTGTAATTAATAACGTCGACGGCAAGACCCGTTGATAAGTGAAAACGGCGACGGATCAACCCGGCGAGATCTAATAAACGGATTGTCCATATTAGATTAATGCTAATCTTCTCAAAGGAATACCCTTTATACGATTAGCAGATAAGCCTCGTAATTTTGTACCGGGTCGACTTAATTCCACGGGAATATTTAGTAGCTCGAACCATTTCTTGTGGCAAGTATTTTCCTTCTCGTATCATATAGTTCGCACATCTACGATCTATGTTAGTTTCATCACGCACGCTGATAAATACTCGAGTTTATTCGTTCTCAGCGCATATTTGATACCGATAAATCGCGGCCGCGTAGAACCGGAGTCACGGGATCGATTCGGAAATTCCCGTCGTCCCTCGGCGAGGGGAATTTCGGTCTGCGGAGGCGTTTTAAGGAATTTCCGAATTGCTCTGGCGGCCGGTGGACGCCGACCTTCGGCATCGTGCCAGAGCGAAGCCAGAACGGTATTCGAGGTGGATGAATGAAAACCGGGTGATTTTTTTTCTGTGAAAACGTACGAAACACTCTGCTCCTTGTATCTACTCGTCCCATTGCGTGTCACTTGACACGAGGATGTTTATTCGGCACGAATGTACCTAACGGAGACGTTGAGTACACGTGTACTCGGTTAGCGAATTCTTTCGCGATAAAATTAATCGCCACGGAATACCCGAATCGTGATATCAGTTTCCCGCGATGGATAGAAAAGACCTCGGGAGCACGATGGCACGAAAGACTCCCGATATTTCAACGTCATAAATATCAACGGGCACGATGAACACCGGTAGGAACGTATAATGAAATTCCATCCATTGGAGAAAATATTTCCGGCTGATTTATTCCTACGCGACGGGGGAAGTGATAATCACGAGTAAAATCAATTACCGAGAATGCGCGCTCATTATGAAAAGTCATTCGTTTTGCCATTACACACTTTGCCTGTAATTTCATCGATGTACGCTTGAAAGATCACGAAGGACGATCCTTTGTTGGGATGGATTTTAAGAATTCAAGCTTTTTATTTCGTCGCTGGAAATCAATATAATAATTTAACGGCGATTTTATCCTCGAATCTTTTCATCCGCGAATTTTTCGTTCTGTTTGCGGGAATTGAAAGTACTTTGTTGTGCCGACGGGGAAATAAAATAACGTACCTTGTCGAGCATGTTGCTTCCTTTGGCATTGGCGTCGCGTAAAGATATCCGACAAAGCGACTCGGATCGATACGTTATGGTAGCGAATTTGCATTTCTGGAATCCTCTGTACGGGCTCTTAAGAAGTACGACCCCACGACGTTGCACGTAATAAGCAAACAGATCAGACGTCGTTCGTTGGGTAACGGCATTAAAATTTGTAATAGGATCACGCAATACCGATCAAACGGCGCGGGCTTATCTGCGAGACTAATTACATAGCAGAAATATAACGTACCGACGTGTAATAAATTTCACGATATCGTCCCGCGTGCTTTTCGTGTTTTTCGCATAACTAGGCCTATCACTTGGTAATAAATTTCTCGTTCGATTAATACACATTTAGGTGTCGTACGTATTCATCGCATATTATTTACCAAACTGTTATCCATTCCTTTCTGTATGTATACCAGTGGCGTATCGTATAATGGAATTTAAAAACTCATTTTGCATTCCGTGTGTCGGAATTTTCCGGATATCTGATAGTGCGCGTAAAGGTCGATATCGACAGATCTTTTTTTTTCACCCAGTGAAAGGACACTTTTCGCCGACGACTGTCGTCGGAACGAACGGAATAAAAATTCGCGAACGCCGTAGCGTATTCGCGTAATTGGCGGTTCGGCCACAAATTGGTGAGCGACGGTTTCTCTCCTCTCGTTTGTTGGTCCTGTTTTCCGTTCAACCAGCGCGATCCGATCGTCCAATGAATTCTACGGTCCCGTGGTTTCACGGAGTTTCGTTTTACCCGCGAAACGGTGGAAAACGCTTCCCACAGAATTCTCTTCGTCACGTTTTGTCGTTCGTTTCTGCAAATTCGCAGTGTTACGTTCTGGTGCAAATAAATCTATATTAACGCACGAAGCTTCGTGGTACCGACAACCGGTTGCTTTCCGTCTAAACCAATTGGGTCGTTTCAATGTGTATTTCAATTCGTACAACGGCCACGAGAAATTCAGCTTTATGTACTTTTATATTTTCCAATTTGATTATCCGTATCATCGTGTAGCGTATCAAAAACAAATCCAACAAAATCAACCGTACAATATTCCATCTCTGTTGATATTATCGATATTTGAGTCACTCCGTTCCGTCGGTATACGTGTTGGCACATAAATTTCAATCGGACCGAGCTATTCGGAAGATTTCCTGGCAAACGAATCGAAAAGTTGCATCGTTCTCGATCGCAATTTCATAATTGCACCGGTGCATATCGTTCTCCGCTCACCGGCAAGACTAACGGCGTGTACTCTCGTGTGTTCTAATATTCATGTGACGACGACACGGTATCGCGAAATAGGCGGCTGCGTCGCGTAATTGCGCCACACCGTTTCGTATACGTGTGTGTACATACATACGTGTATGTATGCACGTGCGCGAGCGAGCGAGCGTCGACTACCTACTGACCTACACACGTGAACACCGAGAGACGTGTGTCTCTCTCTTTGCACGTGTGTGTCTCGAGTTTATTTGCGTTTCATTGTAATCCGAGTTCATTCTCCTTTTGCTCTCGCCTCGCGGTGCCAATGAATGGACCAAGTATCTACGTGTACGTGTACATGCGTGTGTGCGCGTGTCGTAACGATCTCGAGAAAATAATTGTTCTCGGATCAGCGATAATTTTTCATTGAAATTGTACTCGTAATTAACGGGGGACCACCTTTCTCGATTGTCCCTCGCACTCCCTTTTCTTTTTAATTGGGTCGTCGACCAAAAGTATACACACACAAGGGTCACTTATTCTTTTTTTTTTATCCTTACCACCTTTCGTTACGAACGCAATTACGTTTCACCCGGCTAAACGACCGTCGCCGCGAATTAAGACGCGAAACAGCCCATTAAATGTACGAACCGTCATTCCGCGGTGATCCCCGAGTCCTTAGTGATTACCTTATACATACACCTTATTTCCCGTATATGTCATTGCGTACGTCGTCGATAAGGAGAAGTAGCCGACTTTCTAACAGACGCACAGTCATTTATAGACACCGCTCGGTGGTCTATTTTCACCCGAATATTCCGTTTGGACTTGTGCCGAGTGACGGCCCTTAAAAGTGTCAAGCTCTATGTTACGCGTCGGTGTGTCTTCGTGGGTGATAAGATTAAACCGTGTTTACCCGCGTATGTATTCATGAACCTTGCACCCGAGTCGTGACATTATAATGCCGTTTTTTTCGCGTCGCCGCGGAAACGTCTTTGGAAAATAGTCGCTAGTGCCGCTGCCCTGTAAACAGATCTCTCTTTTTCCCTTCTACTTGTCTGTTTTGCCGGTCGTCTATTATCCGCGATAATAATACATGAGAGTTCGCAACCTCCGGGAAAATGCCGTCGAGAAAACGCCGTGAAAACGCGTTTCCATTCTTTTGCTTCGTCTTTTTCTTTCTTTCTTCCTCGTCGTCATCGTTGTCACGCGTACTCCTTGTACTTATACTTCGAACAATAGTGTTTCGTCGTATCGGCGAACGAAACTGGGAACTTTCTGGGGTCACTTATTGCGGGGAATGGTTCTTTTTTAACGTCGGGTCACGGTCGCGAATTTATCGGTAGCATTTTTTTATAATGTTAGTTAACCCTGGGCTGGCGTTCTATCGATTTTTAAAGCAACGCTCGCGTTGGGTAGAGAATACACGTCCTATATTTTAATTTTCCTGACTTTCAGAGACTTCTACGTATGGTTTATGAATGAAAATTAAAAGCTTTTTGTACAATGGAACCGGATTATCAATAGTTCCCATAGAATGTATTGAAATTGTATACGTTCCGAATAATTCGAACGCACGCGACACCCGAACTGATTGGATTATCTTCTTTGTGTTTCAGGTAGCGCGTCTGTGGAACAGAAAAATGGAAACGGTAGCACGAAGAATAACAAGACGAACAATAACGGCGTCGAGGTGAACAGAAACGAGGAACAAAATGGCTCCGCTGATAAGGGCCAAGCTAAAAAGAAACCGACTGCACCTGGGGGTGGTCCTTTGCTACAACAGACGTGAGTAATCTTTTTTATCTTTTTTATACTCTTATCGAAATTCAAATCCCGGCAACAACTGTGTATTACAAAGATTAAAGGACCTACTACCTGCTCTCTATGTATTCGTGTTTACACGTGAATTTATATTCGTTATAATTCTCGTGGCACGCGATCACCACTTTATCCACAAACTACGTTGCACAATGCTTTTTCGATTTAGCTTGTTCGTCGCTAACAATAGACCGACCATGTAAATAGTGTCACTTAAAAATAACTACCACAACAACAACCTGCTTGAAATTCCGCGACGGAATTATTCAGCGGTTAGTACAAAGGCGCGATTTCGCAGTGGACATTGAGACTTCGTCGCAATAGCTTCGCGTTTCCGCGATCGCGCGACTCGAAATTGTTTATTTACAAGATATTACCATCGGCGCTCGCGATCGTAGATTAAAATAACGCTGATCGTAACAGTTATTTGTCCGCGTGGTATTAACAACGAGTGTTTGTTTACGAGATATAACTGACCACTCTTCATCGTTGATTCTTTCAGAGAGATATCCACCAGTCAGCTCGATTTCTTCAAGATGCTCGACGAGAAGATCGAAAATGTAAGTCGCATCCTTCGACACTGGGGAAATACATATAGTTATTTCGTTCGGAAAGACGTCAACGTCCTTATCTGTTGCATTATTCTTTACCCGGCGTGCGATCCGTCTGCATACCTTTGCAACTGCTTATGGAAAAGCCGCGATCAACCTCGAATTACGTGGCTCTATTACATCGACGGAATGCATTAGAATCAGGCCATGTGAAATAGATGTCCCCTTAAGGCTTCGTCGACCTTGCGACAGCCTTGTCGCAATAATAATATTAATCCGCCGTGTTGGTCGGCAGGCGCGTTGCAACTTTTATCGGTCGTAGGATGTTGAATTCTCCGGCTGTATGTGTGTGTGTTTCTCATCGACTCGGATAGTTAACGGCCTTGCATCGATGAGATTCGTACCTTGTTTTCTTTTCACTGTGCACCGGTCGTACTTGACCATTCTTATCTGGTATCGAAAAGTGAAAGAACCTACGTTATCTTGCTCGCACGTTATCAGTGGGCGAACGGTGTTTTTGAACAAGTAATTTTCATTCCGGGTATACGAAAGGGCAGAGATATTCCTGGGCAGATGTACTAGCTGCTTTCTTCAAGGGTTAAAGAAGGAAGGGAGTATTCGAGGAATAATTTGCGTGAAAGGGTGTACGCGATTAATCGTGAAAAGCCCCCGTTCAAAGTCATAGAGTCGTTGTAGAAATTTAATTAAGTATACGATCGCGGTGCAACTGAAATCTCATGGCGAATGTAATTAAAAACTTCCCTCGATTCCGCGTCTTTGGAAGCCCTTTGAGAGTTTAATTAAACTTCTACGAGCCTTTTGTTTGTTTTTTTATCATTTCCCAGTACCTTCTTTCTCTATTCCGAACGGTGGAAAAATAATATCAAGCCCCCAGTAACGACTGTCTTCTCTATACTAATGAATAGGATAATAGAAATGAATTCTATATTTCAGGGTCCGGACTACGACGAGAGTCTGGACACGACGGCCAGGGCTGAACGAGTCTCCAACCTGCTCCGTCAATGGGAGTTGGCCAGCGTAACATGGTCCAGCGTCTCGGAGTTGAACAACGCGTCACCCTCCATCCTGAAGAACCGTGCCGCGGATCTCAGCGCTTCGCGGCAGAGTCTAAGCGCGAAAGACAGGGAGGGTATGAGAAACATAGTGGGTGGTAGACCAGAAAGCGCTCCGATTTTCATGAGAAACGCCAATCGCGTGGACGGTCTCCGGGAAACTCATTCCCCGTCGCCAAACATGCCGCGGCACGTCTTGGAGTCCATCACACAGAGTCCTACGCAGAGTTTAAAAAACGTCACTCCGCCAGGTTCCTCTCCTACCAGTCTAAGATACCCAGAGAATTACAAAGAATGTAACGCCAATCAGCCCGCGAAGACCGTGAAGGTTCATTACACCCATAACCCCGTCAACGGGGAGTACGTTACTCAACAGGCACTGTACCGCGAGCAGTATTTACAGCAAACCGGGATAATTACGGTGCCGTCGCAGTACTCGGCCGGTTCACCGGGCGGCAATGTTCTCAGGAACAACCCGTACGTTCAACAATTCCAAATTACAAGCCCGCAGCACTTTTCGACCCCGAGAAAGCGGGGATTCAACGCGGCGCAGATGACGTGACCGGACTATCCGCGCACCACGAGATAAGACTGAACTCTGCGAGTCGAGAGCGGGTTCCGACGGGAATTAATTTGCCGTCGAGGTGACCTAGGAGAGAGAGAGAGAAGGAGAGGAGAGGCGAGGAGAGGAAAGGAGAAAACAACTTCTCGAGGTTGGAGACTGAGAGATTTGTGAATGATCCTCTGTGTTCCTAATGATTTCTTAGATTTTCGCTGATATCGTTTCGTAACAAGATTGCGAAGATATATGTATAGAAAGAGAGAGCGAGAGAATGAGAGAGAGAGATTGTGTGTAGAAGGGGCAAGGGGTGGAGAAAGAGAATGAGGAGGGAAAGATTGTTGATGATGGCCTAAATGATTCGATCTTTATAATAAAGAAAAACAAACATCCTTCATATAAATTCTTTCTAAGGTTTAAGAATTCTTCGCTATAAGTGCCAAAATGCTACGTAAGCAATCTGTAAGTGTCGTGGAAAAAGGAGACGTTTCATCGGTCGAACCAATACTCCGTTCTTTGTGATTCGTGTAAATGAAAAATGAAACTTTTTTGATGTGCGTACGATATGTTTTCGTCCGTGCTTATTTGTCGTTTTCGTTCTCTTTTCTAATCGGTAGCGTGTCTCTACGTACCAATAGTAAACGATATATTTATGACAAGAACAAAAGAAAAATAATAAAAAAAAATAACAAACAAACATACGGAACCACACGCGAGCGCGGATTTCGCCGTAGCGTTTTGTATAATTGTATTAGCGAGATATCCCGAGGTATATATATGTATACATCGCGCATATATATATGTGTATATATGTATGTATGCATTTGTGTATGTATCTAAGCAAAGAAACAAAGAAAAAATATGATCAGATGTAGGAATTTTAATTATATACTGTGTATAGAATTCGCTGTATGTACTGTATGGATACGTCTAACTTAACGTGATGACTGTATATTTATATGTTGACCATGTTCAAAGTTAACGATATATATAGTTGATGATGAGAGTTTTATATTTCATGTTACGATACGCTCTATACTGTGGAATACACCTAATCGAATTCGCTGCATCACTGTCAAAACTGTGACTGTTTTGTTCCGTTCAACAATTTTACTTTTTTTTTACAAATAAACTCATAATTTCTCCCCACTGACCTTGCTTGTATCGTTAACTACCACGGAGAAAACCAATTTATGCGATTATTGAGATTTTCATCCGACCGAGTGCAATTGTCGTGAAACCACCGCCAACTACTACGAGAAAAAATATCGGCGATTGATGTTATGAGCTTTTTTTTAACGTCACGAGACAGGATTCTTTACCCACAAGAACGGTCAGCAAGTTGTCCGCATGTAATCCGATTTCACACTTGCCTAATGAGATTTGGTTGGCCCGGAACCCCTATGATACAAATGTAATCGGATTTATATTTATACTGTGAATATGTACCGCGACTGTTGCATCAACTTTTCTCGAATTTACACTACGTCACGCGCTTAATCGAATATCTATAATTTCGTGATATATTGCTGTATTTTTGTATTACTTTATAAAACAGATCTGTGCTGACAAATTTTTCATACGTAGAAAAGAAGGAAAAGAAGGAGGCGTTTTTATAATTCGTCAACAGTTGTTCGAGATTGAAGTTTTGTACGTAATATTGTCTGGCCGGAAATACTCGTGAAAGAAGCTATTTACAAACAAGAATCAAAATAGATAAAGTGTCAAATGGCTTGTCAAACAGGTGCATTACAAATGCACGTGGGAATTGAAAAGCGATCGCAGTGCCATCTGAAGCGAGTTTCATGCAAGATGGCCGCGTCTGTCAAACGCAAGCTACATTGACAGAACTGAAGTTACTGAAAACTTTATGTAATCGTGTATGAACGAGGTTAGTGCCCTGTAAATTGTTTGTGTGTAAACAATATTCAATCCAATATGTATACCGGCATAGAAGAATTATGATCGTAAAATCTCTGGGCGTGGCACTGAGCAATCATGAATCAACCGCGGTCAAATCATTTTCACTATGTATCCTTTACTACCAATTCATCATATCTATATTGTAATGTTAGCTCCTATTTTATCATTTTCTAATGATAGTTCACTTTCAGCAATAAGTTTGTTCCGCTTTATCGCGCGCGTAAAATTTTTGAGGTTAAGTGTCAGAAACGGTGTTCTACAGAATTTCAACTGTTTATCATTCATTTTCCAATTCATGAGTATGCTTTGCTTTAGTACCATTTATGAATATTTCATGAAACTGTTTTCTGAATTGTCATTGCTTTTGTTTTTCTGTGCTAGAATCAAACAGAATGAAGTTTATATCTATAAGCAGGAATCTTTCATTGTGTGTAGGTTTAACAGAATGTCCCGGATCTAGTAGATGGAATTAAAGACAAGAATGCCATTCCAACAGAAGTAAGAGTACGAGAGAATACAGTGGATGCAAGCATGGAGAAAAGAGGCAGTGCAGAACTTTTGAGCGTAGAACAAAATAATTCCAAAAATGCCAGCTCTGACTCACTCAATTCGGACAGCAAGAGCAGTTCACTCAATTCCAAGATGGGTCAAGAATCGGTAGTAAATAAACTTGTTTAATATATTACACAAATATATACATTATGTCTGCATATAAATGACTGTACGTAAGTGTCCAACTTCTTCAGGAAAGCTGGGAGAAAGCATCACGTTCAAAAAGTTTTTCTTCAAGTTCTACTTCGACAGATAACAATATTGTCTCTGCCTTAGAGGCAAAGAAAGACAATCAAGTAAAAGTGAGTCCCGCGAAGATGTGCTCTGTTTAAAGATAGTCCCATTTTGGTTCAGTTTCTTAATGCCTGAGTATTGTATGTTTTTCAGACCGTGCAACTTTAATTTCCTTACTTTTGGAATGCAACTTATGCCCAGTAGGAACTTAAAATTATTATTTTTACTTTCCCAGCATATTACAATGTTTATTTTGTTGAAGTAGTTGGCAAACTTATCCATTCTGTCGCTGATTTACTGTTAACGGGACTCATTTCTCTAAACAGAACTTGTCAGCCGGAGATACGGGTCCGCCTCTTCTCAACGGAGAACGCGTGCAAGGTATCACACACGAGGTGACCCATCTGTGTCCCTACTCCGGACCTGCAAGAGGAATTTTAAGCGTTACGAACTACAAGCTACACTTCCGTAGCACAGATCGCGAAACGCAGTATGTGGTTGAGGTTCCATTGGGAGTGGTGAGCAGAATCGAGAAGGTTGGCGGCGCGTCGAGCAGAGGGGAAAACTCTTACGGGATCGAAGCGTTCTGTAAAGATATGCGGAACCTGAGATTCGCGCACAAACAGGAGAATCATTCCAGAAGGGACGTGTTCGAGAAGCTTCAACAGTATTCGTTCCCACTATCTCATAAGTTACCTCTGTTCGCATTCGAATACTCGGAAACCTTTCCCGAGAATGGTTGGAATGTTTACGAGCCGATCGCCGAATTAAAAAGAATGGTAAGAAATAGTGTAATAAGTAACAAATAACTACAAACGATATACACATAAACTCGTGAAAGTCTTTTCCGATAATATTTCCATTATATAATAATTTCACTTGCGTAACAAAGAGAAAGTGTACTATTCGATACAGATTGTTCTATTTACACATCAACATGTTATTCAATTTCCAGGGTGTAAACAACGATATGTGGAAAATATCGAAGATCAACGACACCTACTCCTTATGCGATAGTTATCCAGCTGTTTGGGCGGTGCCCGCAGCAGCCACGGATGACGATCTTCAAGCTTCCGCGGCTTTTCGAAGTCGGGGTCGTCTTCCCGTACTTTCATGGATCCACCCTGAAAGTCAAGCGACTATAACACGATGTGCACAGCCACTAGTAGGCGTCGGTGGTAAACGAAGCCGCGAGGACGAACGGTATGTGCAGTTGATAATGGACGCGAATGCGCAAAGCCATAAGTTGTTTATCATGGATGCCCGACCCATGCCCAACGCTGTCGCAAACAAAGCGAAGGGCGGGGGATATGAGAACGAGGACGCATATCAGAACGCGGAGCTCGTATTCCTGGACATTCATAACATTCACGTGATGAGGGAGAGTTCGAGGAAGCTGAAAGGTATGGGATCTATTTAAGGAATACAACGCTGTTAGATAATGGTTTGAATAATGATATGAAACGTATCAATGGTGTTTCAGAATTGTGTTTCCCCACCATCGACGAGGCTAGATGGTTGTCGGGAATAGAATCCACCGTTTGGCTCAAACACATTAAATCCGTGCTCGCGGGAGCGGTGAAGATTGTAGAAAAAGTTGAGAATCACAAGACTTCGGTGCTAGTGCATTGTTCGGATGGTTGGGACAGGACAGCACAGGTAACTAGAATGAGATTGTACTAGGAATTGAAGAAATTCTATGTTATGCGTGTGGAATATCTTTATTGTTTTTCAATATTTTACAGCTTACAGCTCTTGCCATGTTAATGTTAGATCCATATTATAGAACTATCAAAGGGTTTGAAGTTCTTATAGAAAAGGAATGGCTTAGTTTCGGACATAAGTTTCAACAGGTGCGTTTACACTTTAGAGAGTTTTCAGTTTATATGAAATTACGATAGATGCGGTGACGGTAATTAATTTTCTAGAGAGTCGGGCATGGTGACGAGCATCATAGCGATCCAGATAGGTCTCCAGTATTTGTACAGTTCATGGACTGCGTGTGGCAGACAAGTCGTCAATTTCCTAACGCGTTCGAGTTTAACGAACACTTTTTAATTACAATTCTCGATCATCTGTACTCTTGTAGATTCGGCACATTTCTATTTAGCAGGTAGGCAACGTTACATTACAATCATTTCGTACCCGTAGACGTCATCATCATATGTTCTTGTTTATTTGTACAGCGAACGCGAAAGAGTGCAAGAGCAGGTGAAACAGAAAACAGTCTCGTTGTGGTCGTACACTAATAGTCAATTAGCCCTCTATCAAAATCCTTTGTACTGGGCTGCTCCAAATCATCAGCTTGTCCTGATGCCGATCGCTAGTATGAGATATATCAAACCATGGAAAAGTCTTTACTGCAGGTGGAATCCCAGTATGCGACAGCAGGTTCGTAAAATCAATTGTAACCTCATATGCCTGAAGTACGTAACATTGAGCATTCGGGTTTTATTTCTCAAGGATCCTGTATATCAGCGAACGAGGGAACTTCTAGTCTTAAAGGAGCAACTTGAGAAACAATACGAAGAGGGTCGCCGCGAACAGGCATCTCGGGCGAATCGATCTCTGACCTCACCGGCGCCACCCAGGATACATTCCCCGGTCCATTCATAGCACGAACGATCGACCAATGATCTGTAGTTTTTGTAAATGACCCACGCTTCCCGTTTTTCCACTTCAAGTGTACAAGATACTTCGACTGAATCTGCTTTTCGCTATGTACAAACCGCTCATTGATAAAAAAAAGAAAGCGACTAATGAACTTTGAAACCCTTGCGCAGACTCTGTAAATTGGTCCTCTCCTTCTGGTAAAGAATAGGAAGATGAATCCTGTGGAATATGTTTTGGACCATGTTTTTCACACAAGTGAGAAGAGTATTGAATTTCGTCGATGGTGAGTGGTTACGTTCAACGAGTTTATTCACTTCTTTTTAAACGGAGATTTATGTCGTATTGCCGTTGAGATTCAGGTATAATCGCATCATCAAAATGTATGGTACTTCCAGTACTAATGATAGCAGGTACGCACAGGTGTAGGTGGTTAACAATATTCCCAAAAATGTAACACCCTGGAAAAATGAAAGATTACTTTCACGCCTGCGTTTCACACGACATTTTCGAATAGTGGGACTTACGGTTGACATGAATTCCACGCGTACAGCATTCTCGCAGTATAGGTACAATGAATTTATGAGAAGAGGGTTTATCAGGTAAGCGCAGAATGTTAGCTTACTGAGAGGAACCCAGAGTGGATACGAAAGAAACTTAGAAACCATACCTGTAGACGTGAAAGGTATTAGAATACGTTTGAGATCGTAATACTAAGTCAGTGATTGCGAATATGTTAAATAAAGTGTCTGACCGGCATTATTCGTGCGACACGCGACTATCAGCCACGCCAATCCGATACCCCATCCTGTTCTACTTAACGCCGTGTACAAAATAGACAAAGTGAGGGACATTTGTCTATTAGTCAGACCGAAGAGAATCGAGCAGTTGCAAGCGATTCCCAGACACCAACAGACGGCTAACATTTTCTGAAATAATTTACACCGATACGTTTGCTTTCTATTCTGCTTCACGAGGAAAGAATTCAAGTGAATGTTAGAATTACATTACCTTCCCTAAATGTAACTTGTTATCCAATTTCGAGAGAAGCAAAGCCGTTCCCATGCCAATTATATATGGTGTAATTCGAAGCCAGGGTGGATCGTACATAATCGATAGGAACTTGAACTGTTCGTCCATTCTACAAATCAAATTCATCGTAACACGAATTCTTCACGAATACAAAACTGTCTATCGTAAGTGTTTTTATATTACTCACGTTAAAATATAATTATAATTGTATGCTATGTAAGCGTTCAACGCTGTAGATAGGATTAACGTGAGTGTAGCCAAACCAATGGCCGTGTAAAAGTATCTAAAAACAATTCGTAGATTTGTATTAATGAAAATTTGACAAATTTTGTAAAATCTTTGTAGCTATAACTTACGCGGATGATAACATCAGTACAATAGTACCAAAGGCAAAGAATTGCATATCGTTTGATAGATACCAGCTCCAGGACATGCACTGAAAATATATTTCTTAAAGAATATTTGTTAAAAAATTCAGCAAACATTCACGTGAAAAGATTTGTACCATTTCATCCCTATGAAAGAGATTATTAATGTAAAGAAGATTCCTCCACCAATACTTCGAACAGGCATCGTGTACTTCCTCGGTCATGTCGAATATCGATATCTTATCGTACCAAGTGAAATTGAGTATTACAAGTCCCAAAACCGTCATATAAGCCGGAGTGATCCTTCAAATAAATATAACAATTAATTTTATGAAGAATCTCTCAATTCTCTTCTCTTATCAAGGATATTATACCTGATGAATCTTCGGAAAATCAAAATGAAATACGTGGCAATCTTTTTCCCAAAACCAGCTTGTTTGAACTCCTCTTTATTATTCTTAATAAAGTATATATAACTGAGTAAGTATCCACTGAGGAAGAAAAAAGTATCCACCGACACTGTTGAATTACTAATTACTTGAGTCACAAACGTGTTGGACATTTTATAAGCTTCTGTTCTGTTATCTGTAAATCAATTTTAAAATGTAGCAGAACCGCGTTTGTTTGAATTTATTGGCACGACAGTTCTCGGTCCGGTTTAATAGGACCCGTTTCGAGGATATTAAACTGTAACTTACCCGCAAACGGATAAGCGTAAAAAATCGTGTGAATGAGAACGATCCAGACCATTCCAAAGAACTTGATTCCGTGCACTACGGGAATGCTATCCGGGCTGAGTTTCGTGTCAAATATCTTCCCGGTGTTTGTGTACACCGAGAAACACATTATGAATTGCCCGATACGACTTTCCGATTGCTGAACGGAAAGCGCTGTCCCGTTGCTTTCCGGCTCTCGTTTGATATCTGCAATCGAAGGATCAAATGTTGCTTAATATTAATACAAAGTAAGGTGAATTTACCTGGAGTAAAAGGAGACCGGCAATTAACGTGTGGTAATAATTGAAATATTAACCAACATTTGAAAGGTTGTAATTACGTTTCGTTGTAGAATTACAATCTTGTGAAATTCCTGTTTACCATAAGTTTACCGCTCTTGTTTTTACTGTACTTTCTTGGTAGTTTCTTTACTTAATTTTTATTACCACCGATTTCTGTATGATTCAGGTGGCTTACCTGCGGTATTGTTGTTCTCGCAAATGACGATCTTCTTGTTTCTGCGTTTTTCGAATACCAGCACATCGTACAGTGTTCCTGCTATTGTTAACACCAGCATAAACGCGACGATGACTCTGCGAATATAAATTTCGTCACAAATTATATTTTCCCGTATGACTAAGGGGCGGATAACGATTCATTTTTTACATTGCACCATTAATACACATTTTTCCGCCTTCTTTTTCGCTAAGAAAAGGAGGAAGACTTCATTGTGAAAGATCTTTACAATTTCACAATCTTAACGGAACATTTCGGGTCATTACGATTCCATTCTAAGTCGGCGCAATAACTGGACCGCGGATTTAATATCTTAATCGCTGGCTCTATCGATGCAAAACGGTTTCCGTCCATAATTACGACCCGGTGTAATGTAGTCGTAACTGTAATTGTCACCCCGTGAACCGGGGACCATCGACGATGATGAACGCGACAATATGATCGCTCCTTCTTTCTACGTACATTATTAGGATAATTTTTCCGCTGAGAAGCCATTGATAGTCGTCCTTCAGATCTTTGACCTTGACCAACATAAAGTCCGCGGAATAAAGCCGGCTAGCTAGAAGTGTTCTTTCATCAAAGATCCTTTTTAGAATGACGCTTATCTCGTCGGTGGTACAGGACGATGGCAAACAAATGCCAAGTGTTATCAGGTGCTGCAAAAATTCGCATAGACTTTAACAAATGCACCAATGTTATAACACACAGTCCACACTTACTTCATTAGGCAATCTGACATGATACTGTATGGTACTGTTGTGCGTGAAATACGCGATGAAGTAGTTCAAACGATAGGGTGGATACTCCTCTTCCGGTTTACGGAATTGCGAATTATTTTGCAGGATATACTCTGCCAGCTGCAATGTTTCCTTATCCGCTAGTTCGACACAGTGTTTTCGTCTACCTAGCCAGTAATTGTTCCCGTACATGAATCCGGATCCTGGATCACCGCTAGAATCCAAAACTGTGGAACAATTAAAGCGATGGGTATATAAATTCTCTGTCATACAATAATAATAATAATAGTTCGAGCATAGTACAATGATTTGCTTCTGTCGTTTCTTTAATTTTTTATAGGGGTTCACGCGGTTACTTCGTTTAACGATTCAAACGATCGACACGCGCGAAATCAGGAAAAGAGAATCGGCCACAAGCGATCAGGCGGCTTCGCTTTTCCTTTTCTTTTTCACCAGTCGGAAACTAGTTGCTTGTGTAACACACGAAGAAAGTCGATCTCCGTCGCGGGGTTGCACGACGAAAAATCACGCATCTGACACAATCGCGGCGCATAATCAACCAAACGGTGCACCGTGCACTCGTTGCACAAGACATCGCCCGTCGTATTACGAGTCGAATTACCGCTGCCATGATCTTTTATGCGCGCGGAATGTAATTGCCCGCGAGAACTGGCTGTTAGTGCATTTCATTCAGTCCGGTTTACGGTTTCCTCGGATTTAAGTACTTTCCCTTTTAAACGGATCAAATCTACCGAGACGTGTCATCGGCGTTTTTTTTTCTATCCTCGCGACTTTTTTCCATCGATCGAATACTCACGTTAGATGTTCACAATGTTACACACATTAATGTGGAAATTCTCAGTGGTAAATCGGGAAAAGTGTGTATTCTTTTGACGAACGGAAAGATTACACCTGTTGGTAATGTTTAGAGCTTTCGGTATTTTTACACTCCGCTAGAAAGTTTCAGTAGAAACTTCTAGCGATGCGAGAAAGGGTTTGAAGATATTATAAACACTAGTAAAACATTTCCGACCGGTGTCATCTTTCCATCTTGATATACTACTAACTATTCAGACTCCAAAGTATCCGGTGATCGACCCCGTCGCGGAACATCTCGAGTTCTTCTCGGCATTTCGTCGAATTTAAAATATCCGCGTTAGCGGCTACCGCGTACGCGGGTAATGTTTCTTTCATAACATTCCGACCGATCGGATCTGCCCTCGCCGGTACGCAAAGTACCGTGAAAACCAGAACAATCTTATACTGCATGTCTCTCGATCCCCGTTGAATTTAAAGTTTCGTCGTTGTAAAAATGAAAACTTCACTGTCGGCGAAACGGCATGCTGACGATCTTCTTCGTCGAAATAGAAGTGCGCGAGTCCCGGTTACTCTACGTCGGGTTATTATCTATCGCGGTATATCGAAAGAAAGTGCCTTCGTGCGATACGAGACGGGCAATGTAGAACCCAGTGGAACAACACCCGATTTATTTCTATGAGCACCACCGACCAGGGTGATACGACGATCGCGAAAGGACTGCCGTGCAGGAGAAGTAATCACAGAATCCAAATGGAAAGCAAGCTGTCCTCGTGACATATGCACGTCGTCATAGACGTCCTCTTCGAACCCGCGACCCCACCACGTATCGTACCTTGATTACTGCTCGCATTAATGTATCACCCGGCAATGATGCCGGGTTTTTCATTTCGAATCGTATTGCGGAAAATTCGACGCAAATAGAATGACGACAGGGTGGCGCATAAATTTTGTCCTTCCTGACTGACTTATATAAGATCATTTGAATCGGTGCTACTGTTCTTTATTGATTACAACCAATTAAAAACGAGAATAGAATTAACGAGGAAATCCTGCTGCGGTTAGATGTGCAAATGCATAAATTGAATTAATGTCGAACTGTTTTCTGAATTGAATGGTAATAAGATTGTAAAAAATTTTACATCTCATTATTATGGTTCTTGCGAATCTGGGGATTGTTGTAAATCTTTCTGAAATTTTACGGCAAGCAACGCGAAGGACATGTCGGTTCTTATGTACGATATACAAAACAACGTATGTAATATCTGAATGAAACTCACCGTCGATTGGCTTATTCGATATCACATTCACGTATTGAATTCTATTATTTCGTATGTAAAATTCAGGGGGAAGATGTTTCTGGCGGTATTTAAATGGCCTCGGGTCGAGGAATTTACAGAATCTAAAAACCAGATTTCCCGTGCGATCAATGGCCAAGTCATTTCGTTATTTTAACGAGTCTCGCTTTTTCGCTTGTTTTTTTTTGGATTTCCCAAACCCTTTCACTTGCTCACGCACATGGTTCTCTGCAGTTTTCAGCGTGGTTTCATATCCGTAGAACGCCATTAACATTCTTATTTTATTAGAGCGATTAGGTAAACTCTTGCGCTACTGGTGTCTCGTAATCGTGACAAAATGTTACGCTTCGAAATGTTTTCGCTGCGAAAAGACATCGCCGTCCACGATCATGCAGTTCCAACGCGTAGAAATTTCCGGTTGCCAGAAGTTTAGAAGCTCAGTAATTTCCAACCACCAAAAGTTTCAATCAGACTAAATCTGATTTCGCAACTGCTTCGTGACCTCTGAACCGCGATACACGAAAGGCGAAATACGATTGGACCGGTCCCGTTCTTTCGAATACACCTTAGAAAACGGGCCTTCTCATAAATCGTCGTTTCCAGTTTTAAACGCCACGTCATCTGCAATCAAACTAGTCAGGCGAGGTAGTTAAGAACGGTCCAGGTAAAGAATTTCGATTGTTTGGCGAAACATTTTCAGATATTCTGATTCGAGTTCCATGATTTCTCTGTGCGAGCAGACTGTGCACGATTACCAGGATAGATTAGCCGGTTTTCAAAAACTGTATTATTCGTCACGCGCAGACCGTCACGCCTATGGGGTCTATGCACGAACGTGAACGATAAAAACGTGTGTTATCATTATCATCTAGACTTCCTGGCACGTAACACCAGGCCGATCGTTGAATAGCGTAGGGAAAGGAGGTACTCTTCCCGATTTACTTATTCGCGTGACAGCGGCTGGACGGGGCTCTCCTGGTGAATAAGAATCTGGTTTTTCCGTCATGGGATATTTTCTGTAGCTCCGTGTGCCTCCGGCAAATGCGAATCGCCTTGCCAGTTTGACCCGTTTGTCAACCGGTGTCGGTAGCCATAGAGAAACAAAAGAATAATGACGTGGTTTCCCCGGTTGAATTTGATGACTCCAAAGTGCATTAGACAAAATGTAGCAGGTTTCTTTTTGGAGGCGAGAAAAACTGTTGTCAAGGATGAGGGCTCGTGCTGTTTGATCCTTTAATGGTACGGGAAAAATACTCAAGGTACGGCAGAGTCATTTTTAACTGCGTTGTTTCTTTTATGATATTCGCGGGGAATAAAGTCGGTGGAAAAATCTGCATGGAAAAATTACAGTAGAGAACGTAAGACGCTATACATATACGAAGGAAATTTACTTCACATCCGTTTCAAAGAAGAGTAATACGAAGTCCGGCACGTTTGCAAACTTTTGAAGTGTTTTATAACGAGCTATCGTTTCATAGCTCATTCTATCGTTGTTAATCAGTGTCAGTGAGATTGATTCGTTGATGGAAAACTGTCGGTGGCGCTTGCGAAGATTCCTGCAACGATACTGCGGTAAGACTTTGCATATAATTCCGCTGTGAAAGTGATCTAATCGCGAGAGCAATTATGTCGTCTAGTACGTAATGCACGTGTACTTTCTACGGTTTACTCTTTTCACCGGTATGATAAACAGGCGAGATATGATTCTCTTTAAAATGATCGAATCCCAGCGCGAGTCCAGAAGCGATGATATAACTGCATCGATGCTTAACAATATGTAATAAATATTAATGTTTCTACTCCTGGAAATCTCTGTGCCTAGAACTTTAATCCTAGTTCATTCTTCGCAATAAAGGTGCCTCTTAAATTACCGAGGTTAAAGATGCCTGCGTGGCGCAGTCAATTTAAAATGTGGTCGACGGTCGCATAATAAAGACGGATGCATAAACCCTCGGGTATTTTTATTCGTGTGTCTCACTACCTGCGTTTCCTTTATGCAAGAGGTTTTCACCTTCTTGTCTTTTTATTCGCTTTCCCCTTCTTCCTATTACTGCGGATACCGATCGGCTTGATATATGTACATTCACGAATAAATTCAAATCTTTACCGATACCTTTCTACTCAGGTAGAAATTTCTTTGAATTTGTTTTTACTCGATAGCGTTTGTCACACTCTTCGAGGTATGTAATCCATTGTCGTTAAAATCGTTGGAGATCTTAATGGATCCTGATAAAAGTGAATATCCTAAACGCAGATATGCTCGTCCGTAGAAAATTCAGTGCCTAGAAATTTTTAAGTACGTGATCGTTAGCGCGTCGAAACTTCAATACGGTAAGGAGATGCGTAACGCAGTTTCAACGAGTAGAAACTTAAGTGTTACTTGCCTGAAACTTAACGCTATTGCTCGTCGAACTTTTCTACATCCATCGGTCCGATCCCTCGTAAGCATGTTTATGGAAAGTTCGATGTACAGAACGTGTTTACGATGGACTCATATTATTCACAGTTGTTAAAGATATCCCGTCGCTTACGGAAGTCTCGTTTTGGCGTTTTAAATTACAATTATTCCAGACAACTTGAGGATCGTTAGTATTGTTAGGCTGTCAGACACGCGCGCTTCAACTTGTATTTCCTACGAGCAGAAACAAGTTCTCCCGAGATAGTAATCCATTAGCAGAAGTGTATTACTTGAGTTACGTGAGGTACAGATGCTTCTTGTAAACTTTTGAACATTATTCGAATATTTCCTTAGTACCTTATTTCATGACGAAATACGGAAAGTTTCCAGAATATACACGGAAATACGACACAATGCCGCTCGTACGTGCGTCATCGATATCGGCACAACAATTACACTTGTTGTTCTTTTTATTACTGTTGCATTGCTCATTTACACCCTGTAGGACTAGAGTTTGTTTTTCTGATAAACTGGCTGCTTGATTGAACGCATGCATGATTTTATATTGTCAGTACTCAGAGTTTCCATCATTTACCATACCGTAGTTACATTTTTGTATTTAAATAGTTTAATACAAATTTCAGTTTGTGATTCTAAAGATGTATTTATTTACATCATCATCATGAGGTTTGATGGTATTTTAAATACGTTATAGGTTATGTATCGATTACAATACATTGCATTGTCACTGTGTCGGCAGACGGGTTGTTTGATTACGAAACAGACGCGAATTCTTCGGTCGAATCATTGTTAGCAACAGTAGAGTTTCCATTACACCAATTTCATTGGACCAACTACTATATCGTATTATTAGTACGCATAGACTATACCTTCTTTATCGTATTATTAGCACACATAGACTATAACATCTTGTTCGTGTTATTAGTACGCACAGACTATAACTTCTATACTCTCGGTCATCCTAGACTCGAACCCAAAAAGGTAACGTTGCTACTCTTCACGACGGTAACATTGTTAATACGCACAGACTATAGCTTCTATACCCTGTCATCCTAGATTCGAACCGATAATGGTAACGTTGCTACCCTTCACAATGGTAATATTATTAATACGCACAGACTATAGCTTCTATACCCTCAGTCATCCTAGACTCGAACCCATAATGGTAACGTTGCTATCCTTCACAATGGTAACATTATTAATACGCACAGACTATAACTTCTACACCCTGTCATCCTAGATTCGAACCCATAAAGGTAACGTTGCTACCCTTCACAATGGTAACATTATTAATACGCACTGACTATAGCTTCTCTACCCTCAGTCATCCTAGACTCGAACCCATAATGGTAACGTTGCTACCCTTCACAATGGTAACATTATTAATACGCACAGACTATAACTTCTACACCCTGTCATCCTAGATTCGAACCCATAATGGTAACGTTGCTACCCTTCACAAATAAACTTTAAAGGAAATACTTAAACAAAATTTTACATAATATATGAAATTCAATGTTGCTATGTAGGGTGTCTTAAGGTTTCCATATATGACGAGTTAGTGTCCCTTGGAAAAAGGCAGGTATATCGACTACCTGCTATTACGGGTCCCATCCTGCACCTCTCAAACGAAAGGTAAATCAATTAGGTAGTAATAATCCCCACTAATAATCCCCACTGGGAGACGTGAGCATTATTAGTAGATACTACCGGTGGATCGGACATCTGCTCAGTTGCTTTCGAGTCATTGTTTAAGAACGTTGTCGGGTAAGTTTCCGCGGACGGGTTGTTTGATTACGATACAGACGCGAATTCTTCGGTCGAGTGATTGTAAGTAACAGTAGAGTTTTCATTATACGGGAGGTTCGAGAAATAATTATGCAACAACTTTAACGTGTACTTTTCAACGGCATTCGTTTATTCAATTTATCCATAACTAGATACGTACGTTACACAAGTAAGTAAAATACATTTGCATTTATTTAACAATGCAAACTCAGAGTGCGGCACGTGTTGGTACATACCTCCTTCCCACTGGGAGGAGTGGGGATTATTAGTAGATACTACCGGTGGATCGGACATCTGCTCAGTTGCTCTCGAGTCATTGTTTAAGAACGTTGTCGGGTGAGTTTCCCCGGACGGGTTGTTTGATTACGAAACAGACGCGAATTCTTCGGTCGAGTGATTGTAAGCAACAGTAGAGTTTTCATTATACGGGAGGGTCAACAAATAAATATGCAACAACATTAACGTGTACTTTTCAACCGCATTCGTTTATTCAATTTATCCATAACTACATACGTACATTACACAGGTAACTAAAATACATTTGCATTTATTTAACAATGTAAACTCAAAGTGGGGCACATGGTGGTACCTCCTCGCGGTGTGCCCTGGGAGGACCTTGACGTCTCGCCCCCCTTTAACCGGGGGGGTTGGACGACGGGGTCCTGCTAACACCACCAAGGCGTAGGGAAGTTGGCGTGCCCATCGCCCAAGGAATTCATTCCTTGCAATAGCCAATTCGTTCCAGGGTGTGAGCGCCGTACACTGGAATGAATTTAGGCAGTGTCCCTTTTGTGACACTGCGCGGTTTACGGCCTCTTCGGGAGAATTGGGCGCTCTCTCGTCGCATCAAGCCTGGAGACTTTGTCTTCTCTTCGGGGATGGCAGTCCCGGTGTTCGTCACCGATGATAGTCATTCTCGAAGAGCGGGAAATGTCTTCGCCTCGTACATGGGGCACGTGGTGGTACCTCCTCGCGGTGTGCCCTGGGAGGACCTTGACGTCTGGCCCCCCTTTCACCGGGGGGGTTGGACGATGGGGTCCTGCTAACACCACCAAGGCGTAGGGAAGCTGGCGTGCCCATCGCCCAGGGAATTGATTCCCTGCAATAGCCAATTCGTTCCAGCGCGTGAGCGCCGTGCGCTGGAGTGAATTTTGGCAGTGTCCCTTTTGTGACACTGTGCGGAATACGGCCTCACGAGAGAAGTGGCGCTCTCTCGTCGTGATCGTGCCTTACCCCGGCTCTGCTGGGGCGGACAGTCTTCGTCCTCTCTTCGAGGATGACGGCCACGGTGCGGGGCCACCCGGTCCCTCACCTTGGGTAGTCATCTTTGAAGAGTGGAAGGAGAGGCTTGGGAGATGCCCAAGCACGGTAGGGGCCTTGCCTCCTACTTGACTTGGACATCTTCCGGGCCGCCTCCTTCCTCTCTTCGGGGATGGCTACCCCTGGTGAGAGTGCCCGTCCCCCCCATCGGTGGTGGTCATCTTAGAAGAGCGGGAGGAAGAGGCCTGGGGGCCTCACTCTCCGGGCTGATTCCTCCCGCTCTTTAGGGATGACCACCACTGGTGGGGGGACAGGGGCACTCAAACCAGGGGTAGCCGTCCCTGAAGAGAGGAAGTTCAGAGCAGGGGGGCACTACGTCCGTTCAAATCATGAAAACAACCGACGTGGGTTGGGTCCCTCTCCCAATTTCGAGTGAGTCCCAACCCCGGGCCGGGGGGCCTATCCGCCCCCCGACCCGGGGAGTGGAGAGAGCCACCTCCGGAGACGGGGACCCCGGTGCTCCCGGAGGACCTCGGTCCTCCGGGAGCCCCCGGGCCCCCGGCCCCAAAGGACTCCGGCTGTGGCTCTCACCACCCCCGAGTCCCCCCACCCCCCGTGGGTTGCGAAAACCGAACCGACCAGCCAAGCCGGCCCCCGGCTCCCCATCCTTGGGGTCTCCAGGGCTCCCCCTTGCCTCCACGTCGAGGGCGGCTGACCAGGCAAGCGAGCCACCCCCCTCACTGCTGCATCACCCACAAGGGAAGGGGAAGGGAACCTGGGAGTGCTCAAGCACGGGAGGCCACGAGGTTCGCCTTCTGTTGGACCCACCCATGCATCCCTGGGGCCCCGGGATGCCAGAAGGCGCCCCCCATGTCCCCCCGTGCTCGGACACCCCTCGAGCACCCACCACCCGTCCCCGAAGAGGTCCCGTACTTCGGGGAAGGGTGGCGGGGGCTCGCGGAAGCCGTCCGAGTTCGGCTGGAGCGCAAGAAAGCCCCAGCCGTGCTCGTCCGACTCCCCAGGCCCCTCCACCTTCTCCTCGGGATGACCAACAGTGAGAGGTTGGTGACCCCCCACCGTGGCCCGCCATCCCCCGCGGGAGGAAGGGTAAGGTCCCCGGAGGGTCCCCGCGGACGGGAGAGCCGGAAGACCGACCCAACTGGGCCGGAGCGGTCTCCGCAACCCGGTGGTGTTAGCAGGACCCCATCGTCCAACCCCCCCGGTGAAAGGGGGGCCAGACGTCAAGGTCCTCCCAGGGCACACCGCGAGGAGGTACCACCACGTGCCCCATGTACGAGGCGAAGACATTTCCCGCTCTTCGAGAATGACTATCATCGGTGACGAACACCGGGACTGCCATCCCCGAAGAGAAGACAAAGTCTCCAGGCTTGATGCGACGAGAGAGCGCCCAATTCTCCCGAAGAGGCCGTAAACCGCGCAGTGTCACAAAAGGGACACTGCCTAAATTCATTCCAGTGTACGGCGCTCACACCCTGGAACGAATTGGCTATTGCAAGGAATGAATTCCTTGGGCGATGGGCACGCCAACTTCCCTACGCCTTGGTGGTGTTAGCAGGACCCTGTCGTCCAACCCCCCCGGTTAAAGGGGGGCGAGACGTCAAGGTCCTCCCAGGGCACACCGCGAGGAGGTACCACCATGTGCCCCACTTCGAGTTTACATTGTTAAATAAATGCAAATGTATTTTACTTACTTGTGTAATGTACTATGTAGTTATGGATAAATTGAATAAACGAATGCGGTTGAAAAGTACACGTTAAAGTTGTTGCAAAATTATTTCTCGAACCTCCCGTATAATGAAACCTCTACTGTTGCTTACAATGACACGACCGAAGAATTCGCGTCTGTTTTGTAATAAAACAACCCGTCCGCGGAAAGTTACCTGACAACGTTCTTAAACAATGACTCGAGAGCAACTGAGCAGATGTCCGATCCACCGGTAGTATCTACTAATAATGCTCACGTCTCCCAGTGGGGATTATTAGTGGGGATTATTACTACCTAATTGATTTACCTTTCGTTTGAGAGGTGGAGGATGGGACCCGTAATAGCAGGTAGTCGATATACCTGCCTTTTTCCAAGGGACACTAACTCGTCATATATAGAAACCTTAAGACACCCTATATAGCAACATTGAATTTCATATATTATGTAAAATTTTGTTTAAGTATTTCCTTTAAAGTTTATTTGTGAAGGGTATCAACGTTACCATTATCGGTTCGAATCTAGGATGACAGGGTAGAGAAGCTATAGTCTGTGCGTATTAATAATGTTACCATTGTGAAGGGTAGCAACGTTACCATTATGGGTTCGAGTCTAGGATGACTGAAGGTAGAGAAGCTATAGTCTGTGCGTATTAATAATGTTACCATTGTGAAGAGTAGCAACGTTACCATTTTGGGTTCGAGTCTCGGATGACCGAGGGTATAGAAGCTATAATCTGTGCGTATTAATAATGTTACCATTGTGAAGGGTTACAACGTTACCATTTTGGGTTCGAGTCTTGGATGACCGAGGGTATAGAAGCTATAGTCTGTGCGTATTAATAATATTACTTAATTTTAAGGAATTACTTAAATTATACCACAGACCACCCATAAGAGTAGACAGGACATGCTGTGCAAATTTTACAGATAGCGAGCTGAAACTTGTGCCATTGATTTAGTTAGGAAATTCTACGCCAGAACAATGTATAATAGTTGTACTTTTCAAAAATTTCATTTTCCACGAAAATCTGAAGGCTATAGTTCAGGATTTTTCGGGGTCAGATTTTGGCGAAATGTGAATATTTCGAAAAGTACAACTATTATATATTGATCTGGCGTAGAATTTCCCAACTAATGCAGTGGTGGTAGTTTCAGGTCGCTATCTGTAAAATTGGGTCCTTGTACTAAAATGGTAAGAGGGCTCTAGAGCCCTCAAGATCAGTGACATCGAAAAGCATCGGGCTGCAGGGTAATTTAGGCTACGTGTTAAATATATTAGTGTTTTCTTTTATTTAAATTGTTTTGATTTAACCCGCATTACTCTCCTGTCCTACCACTAATCCGTACGAGATATCCTACATTACAATATCAAAAGTTGAACTGTCCGGGGAAAACGAATCGTACAGTGGGCCATTAAATTTCCAGGCAGGTTATATGTCGCAATTATGATTTATTAGTCGGCCGAGAGGCATGGAAAATTTAAGTTACTGGGTCAGATATAACGTCGCAGAATAAACTTAATTTCCAGGCTTCGAATGCTGCGCCACTTCTGCTCGATGCGCGTTTCAATCCAGGGGTCCCCTGTAACTTCGATGTCTGGCAATCGATTTTTCTGTACGATTCAGTAGTTTCAGTAATTTAAGGTGGTTGGTATCAAGGATGATGAGAAAGAAGTACACCGTAGACGAGTCTGATTTTCAAGGTGTTATTATCAGCACATGGTAGTTTTCGCATCCATCTCACAAAGTAAGGATCAGACAAAATTGTCAACAATTTATAAACCAAAGGAGAACGAATTCTTACGAGCCGCGGCAGAGGCGCATTCTCCGCGGCGTTCTAAAAGCCAGTTCGAAATAAAAGACTTATTTATAATACAAGTAATAATACAGGTAATAACAGGCTATCGTTACAATATTGTAAAATATCACAACGTTAATATCTGCCGGGGCGCCGAAATTAAATTAACGATCCTCCGGACCGTATCGTTACATCGACAACGCATTTTTATTTTTCTCTTTTAAAAAAAGAAACGAAAAAAAATATCTATTCTCAGCGAGCAAAGTTTATCGCGCTTAATTTTCACTGCTCCACGTATGAAACAATTTCCTCTCAATATTCTCTAAAGTATACAACACACCGTATACTTGTAAATCTACATCTCGACCGAGGCACTTGAAAGAAAGAACAAAATAAAAGAAAGGAAACGGGAGAACGAAACGGTAGTCAGAAGTACATACGTAGAAAGATTGAACGCATCGACACTTCCGGGAACTCAATTACGCGAGAAACTCATTTTATCAAAACGGCAGTTAATTGATTGTGGCGGAATACAGCGATTAATTTAACGTCTACCCATCCCGTTCGATTTTAGAGAACGTTCAAGACAAACCGCTTCACTCGTGAAGCACCTTGGAACGACGCGACCGAAAACGCGTTCGCAATTCTCCGGTTCTCGATGTGACTCTCAGACCTCGGCACGTGGCGAATGAAATATAATAATATCATCTAATCTTATATCTCTGATCGGGACGAACGTAAAAAACGAAGTATCGTTTCGCGAGCTTGTTCAGAGATTTATACAAAAATTAAAACCGATCGCAACGCGCACTGGGTCCGATGAATAAAAGAAAATTAAGGAAATGCTTTTCCGTGGACCCACAGCAATCGTTTCCACGCTACCATGAATAGTATGTGCAGGGTGCGGCTTTAAGTACTGACACAAATTTTTGTTTCTCTTAAATAACCACTCTCGTAACAACGTAATTTTTACTGCTTCTTTCATAATAAGTTTTGCTTAAAGTATGTCAACACCTATGCACCCTGTATTAGTGGTAATATGTCGATGTGTAGATTGTACAATCATGGTAACACGAAGACAATTGCATGTAAGTCCACAGGTACGTAGACCGTGGATGATAGAAAACCCGGAAAATTTACGTATTCGCGAACTTTACATATTGAATCTCCCGAATATTCAAATCTAAAACCATTACAAAGTTGTCCAGCTTTGTTAACATCCACGGATACGTTCGAAGAAGCGTTGTGCTTCGTTCCCTTCGTCCCCCGGGACTGTCGCGGGGGTTGTGTGAAAGTGTCGGAGGGCGTGCCACGTATAAATAAAAATCTTACGACATACACGTTGAAAAAATAGCGTTCATCGCTCGCCCTCCGACGCTGTTCGCACGCCGGGGATTCATTTCTTTCCAAAATAAAAAAGCGAACGGGGCTCGCGTGCACCGCGACGCAGTGTATCGTATGAAAGTCAGAGAAGCATTAGAAAAATACTGTACGTGTAATTAAACGTAGAAAAAGAACGAGGGGGAAGAAGGTGAACGAAGAAGAATTAAAAAGAAGAAAGGGGGGCGGGTCAGCAGCGAGCTCTATACAGTTTTGAACAGACTGCGCGGAATACTGTTTTCTAGACGTTTGAAACCTTTCGAGTCGTGCTCGAATACGATTCGAAAAGTCAAACGAACGCACGCTTATCTTCTCGTTGGGAGCGGAACTTTTGGAGGAATACTTTTCTTAATTTGTATCCGGATATCTCTCCCTCTACTATCCCGGAATTTTTGGAATGGCGCATGGGAAACAAAGGGTTCGTTTCTTTGGAGCGAAAATCGAAAGCGGGTATTTTTTTGTGCACACGATTACTAACTTCACACTTTGTTATTTTTTTTAGTTATCTCCTTCTCTGTTTCTACGAGAATTTTATCGAGGTGTGTGTGTGTGTTGTGTTTAATGGTCGCAAGGTGGAGGGGTAACTTTCGAAGTTCCTTGCGCCGTTTTGGAAGTATTCACAATATCTCTCCTCGAAGTTTTCAGGCACACCTATATACACAGATCGATTATCTCGTTTTTCTATATACTCTCTGTCTCTCTTTCACTCTCTCACACTCTCATTCACTCTGTTTTTTCTCGTTTCGCGCACGCGGCACGTGTGGCTACGCGACGGCATTTTGTTACACACTAGCAATTACAGGTAATTCGAATATGGGGAGAACGTATGTATAGAACACCAGCCATTTAGCTACGCAACAATTACTACCTCTATATATACAAATTACTAATGAGTCGCCGATTGCACCAAACGAAAAGTCAAACGAGCCTCTTCTCTCCCTTTAGTTTTTTTTTTGTTTGCGAGGGACGGGGGAAAAGTTTGCGGAAACGTTTTTACAGTAATATCACGAAAAAAAGCGTCCAGCCTCAAAATAAATTAATTGTGGCACTTGTTTGTGGGTGAATATCATTTGTTCCACTAATTCGAAGAGTCTGGTAAATGGAATCATCACGTTTTCCGAATCGAGGACTAGCTGATCTCCTCGAGGGAAGGAACGACGTTCTTCCATGGGGACATATAAATTAACAAGGGCAATTAATACAAAATACAAGGATTCGCGATGGAAAAGGAAAGCTCGCAATGATACCGAATAATTACAATTACATGGAGCACTATAAAGCGGAATAAACCCGAAAAAGATATAATAAATATACTTTTATCCTCGAAATATATACCTGTCCGTAACTATTTCACGAGAGAAGAACTAAACTCTATCGTAGATAAATCGTATCTTATTGCAATACACAACTACGCGGTAAAAGAAACATTATTTTGTACGTACCGCCCATTTGTTCTCAGTTTTATACAAGAAATGATAATTACATGGATCAGTTCATAGTTTTTACTTTCGTCGATCGTTCTTTCAAGATCGGCATGAAACTTTTTTAAATATTTCGGTCCACTTTATAGTAGCTACATTATTCGCAGACGATGAAGGAACCGTGAACACAGGTAGAAAAAAGAAGCGTTGGTGCACGCACACTGTTTCGACGTTTAGTTAACATTTATAAGTTTCATCGAGCGTTGACCGCCGTTCTCTTAACACATTTTTTTGTATTTGTTTGTTTAATTTACAGCTATGCGCGCTTTTGGTAGTAACACCATAGTCTTTCGGCTAAACATTATTGACTAACGCTCCACGTAGTTTGAAGCACAGTCGACGGGAATCATTGTGCTTCGGTTTCACGGAAGAAAATATGTAATTATTCCTTCGACATTATCGTTTAAAGCACACCCCAGCAACGACGTTTCCTCGTAATATCTCTATCCTCTTTCTCCATTCTATAAAACGTTTCGGCCGTTATTGCGTTTCCGATCATGCGAATCGTCGTTAACTACTTATTCTTCATTTGTTAAATACAACGAAACAAAAACAATATCGATATATATATATCGGGGGATCGAGCCAATGCGTAAAAAATAATACTAACTACCTTCTAGTACTACGAACTAAGAGTACAATATAACTTCGATGTGTTTCAGAACGAGTGTACAAAATATTCGCAAACAATGATTCGCGTGTCTCGAAATCGCGTTGCGCGAAACACGCTGGAAGGAGACCTATTTAACCGAAACCCTTAACTGGTGTGGTATTATTATCCCTGTAGCATCGAATCCACAAATATTTCATGGGATAGCCAATTATTTGCGATACCATAGATCCGCCGTCACTTTCATTGAAAAGTAAATATCATTTGGAACACCTAAGTTAAGAGTCAATGAAAAATATTTCCATTTCTTTACATACAGATCTAACAATCTCTGTAACGATTCGCCGCACCAGTTAAGAATCAAACACGAATATCTATCTACTCTTGTGCGGGGTGTATTTGCATTTCGACCCGACGATTGCCTCGTCCATCGTTGTCCTCTCGTGACTACCGGGGCTCGTATGCCTCGTAGACGAGCTCTGGCACCAGGGCCAATGAGAACGTGGCGCTGGCTTGTCTAGCGTACTGCCTCCTCGCCGGGACGGTTTCGTGTTACCTGTTGTTCTCCTCCATCACCACCTGCTTGAACACGCCTGCCGGCATCTGGCTTTTCACTTCGTGGCTACCGAGCGCGGTCGTGCCGTCCTTTGCTATGAACAGCTGGAGACCGCTCGCTGAAACCAAAGATTAGGATGAGGTTTCCTTCCTTCTTTTTCAAAAGAGACTTTATAGATCTGACTTTAGATTAGAAACAAAGAAAAACAGTCCTATAGAATCTGTTTCTGTTGTAAACAGATTATAAAACAAATGTTTCAAGCAGCCGGAACGTACTCTCGGAGCTCTCCAGGTCCGTCTGTTCCAGATTCGTCGCCTTGATGAGCTCGTCGATCAACGAGTCCGGATTGGGCCTGGTTACCTCGACCCTACACAGGATAGGATTTCCCGTGCCGTCCTCGGCCTTTTTTCTACGTTCCAACGCAGCCTTCGCCCGGTCCAGAGATCCTGTTTCGCTCAGTCCCGAGCCGCCGGAAGGATTTCTGCGAAGAACGGATGAACGACTTAGCAGAGATCATGTACATACAGGATATCTAATCCGCTCCACGATCACTGGCGTAGAAACGGTTGTGTTTGAATATTTAATAAGGTAACACAGAAGTGGATTTTGGGATTTGCTTTAAAGGGGATTCCCTAGTTTCCCAATATATCGGTCGTTACTTTAAACCTTTTGGACAGAACAGACAGAAAACGATACATGTTATCCACATTCGACGCGATTTTCTCCGCCAGTGTTCGAGTTAAAGTAATCAAAACCGGACGTACAGAATAATTGCGTATCGCGGTACACATACGAAACTCGTTCGAATGCAAAACGAAAGAACACGAAGAAAAAGTGCAACACACGCGTGAAATAAATGAACACAACACGTTTACAAGTGGATACGTGAGTCGCATTCGAGAACGATTAAAAACTCGCAGCTGAAACGTCGAGAAAAAGCGTCTGGTAGATAAATGTACATATAGATATATATACAGAAAGCGTCGGGCGAACAATTCGTCGTAGGAATGTGCGTTAAGGAATTGTGTGCTTCACATGCGATAAGCGGTGTGCGACGAATTAATCGGGTGCCAGAAACCAAACGAAGAAACGGCACGAACATTTAACCCTTTGCCCTCGGGACTTTCTTCTTTCAAAGTCGGCGGGAAATTCTTCAAATTCTTTATCTGAAATTATATACATTTATCACAATGACGTAACTACCGGATAATCAACTCGTCAAAGTTGAAAGATGTGAAGGTTAAATGAACATATACAATACTTTCAAGATCGGTTTAAACTGCCTCGTCATTGAAGTCTTGTTCCGACTATTTAGTATAGATACACGAGCGGCAAAGGGTTGGACAAACATTAGCAGCAAAGCATCGACTCTCTCGCGGAATCGTTTGGCTGGAATCGAACCGCTTCCGTGTGGTTTATTTTGCCACGGTTCCATTTGAAACGCGAAATCTGTCAAATTTTCTCACGCGGCGATCCGCAGAGGCCGGTGATCGAATTCGGAAGCGTCTTCGATCGAAGCGTCGCAAAAGCACGGAGAAGAGCACTTAACACTCATTAAGGCTCGTTCATTCCCGGGGAACTCTCAATGTCTCATTAAAACAATTAATTACACTTTCCTCCGACCACGCAATTAAAACAGATAACGATTCTCTTTGTATTACACCTTGTACCGGGAAAACGAACCTTCACTACACGGAGATGTATTGTCCTTCATATTTTTTATCGAATATCATTTAAATTTATCTGAAATAAAAGTTATAATCAATCATTAAATCAAACTTGCATCCCGTCGACTGCTACTGTTTACCACACAGTCTCGATAGAAAAGTAAGGTTATGTTTCGCGTAAACGTCAGTTACCCATACATCTCCGTGCCGAACGAAGAAAGCATACAGAGAAAATACGCATTATAGGAAGGAAAGATAAGTCGAAAGCATGGACTGACGGTGGGGTTATGCTGTTTCGGTGCTGAGAGGTCGGTGGGGCGACTTCCGGTACCCCCAAGGAGGACTCCTCGGAGTCCGCTGGGCTGGTGGCGACCGTGGCCAACTTGCCCCCCGCCCCGTCCAGCAACTTCCGGTGACCTCCGCCGATACCCCTGCAAGGAGTCACAAAGCCATCCAGACTGGAAGCAAAGCGCTTTTTTCCAACTCCTACCCGTCACAACGCTCCCATATTTCTTTTCCGCCCTGCTGATTTTTCACTGTCGCGCAGTTGTCGCACCTGGATGCATCTCACGATACGCGGGAAATTCAAAATCACTTGGAAAGCATTCGAAAATCGCGAACTCAACGTTACGAGGTTTAAGAGAGGTTTCTACGGAGATTGAAATATAAATTCTTAAGTTGAGAAATACCGTGAACTTTTGGTTAAATATTTTCTACGACGCGGTACATCCTCTCGTGTATATTATAATAGTGTTTGAAACAGAAACGCTCCCCATGGCGGACCGACCCCGTTTCCAGATGTATTCCGTGAAATATTTCAGTATCTCACGATTATAAAATAAACGTACGGAAACGAACGCCGCCAACGCTTACGTGATTATCAAAACAGAACGGAATGAAAGGCAAATTTGAACGCTGTACGCCGGCGTGTAATTAACATTTCTTCATTAACTATTTTCCGTCTGTGTGCTTAACGACTGCAGTGGCTGTTATAAATATTCGAGCACCCCGCGGTACTTGAAATTCTTATAATTGGTTTACTCGGAGAAAAATCCTTGAAAAATATCATGCTGTAACGGAGTATCTATAAAAGTCATTGCGATTCTAAATCCAAGGATACGAGATACCCGCGTTCAACGAGATACATCCAGGGTTGTCCAGGTTTATCTAGATTTTAAATACAGTTGCCCTTACTTTTTCTGCTTTTCACGCATACAACTACTAGCCGACACCGAAGGCATGACGATGATCCGCGGTTTTGCGGTCGACACGTCTAACATGATCGCGTTAATGAGACGTCGCAATACCGTGATTGAAACGGCTCGTTTAGAGGGTACCGTGTTCTTCGTGTTTTTTTAATTTCACCACCGCATCTCGATACAAAGCAAAGCCATATCCTCTGGTAGCAAGCTCTAGTTTCGCTTTTGTGTTTTTAGTTAACGCGACTACGAGATTCTGAAGCCGAAGCGTCGAAAAAAGTCGATCCGACAGCGCATCCGTTTTAAATTAATTCGTTCATTCCAAGCGTCCGCTTCGAGGATTTTTGCGATTACTATACGTATACGTATTCAACGAAAACAAACAAAAAAAAACAACAGAAATCGAAGAAAAACGAAAACAGAATAAACAGAAGCTGACGTCAGGGACGCACGACTTGTCGATCCGATTCTTATTACCCTGGACATATTTAATTAAATCGGATTTTTAAAAAAACAAATGAAATAATGAAACCGGATTAAATCAAGTCGTGCGTGTCCGAGTCGAGTGAATCGGAGTGAAAAATAATGCGGGATAATAACGCAGAATATGTAAAAACTAAGCGCAGAAGGAAATGTAAAAAATTCAGTCTCCTCAAGGTATTCGCTCGTCCGTTCGAGAAACCGTGCGGCCTTTCAGAAAGGAATTATCATTTACAATTCTCATGCTACGAATCGATTAGTGTATCTGTCATTTCTTCACATTTTATCTACCTTATGTCCATTCCGCGATGACATTCGAAAACCATAAAAAAACATGACAATTAAAAAGAAGGAATATTACGATGCATCGTAAAAAAATCAAACGAGCAACAGTCGTAATGATAATCAATTTCTTAAAGATTGTCAACGATTCAAGGAGAACACATTTAATTTAAAAAACCAACAAAAAATAAACAGCTTTGGTAACAAGTGATTAGCTGAAAACGTTTTGATTAAAGTTGCTCCGCGAACCGCGGAAAATCAAGCTTATCATGTTTTTCTTCAGTCTTCTTATTATAGCGCAGTCTACTACTTTTATAGCGACTTATGCATAAAAGATACGTACAAGTCTGTACATAGATAGCCGTAATAAAAAGCCCTTGATCGAAGACGTCGCATGAGAATTTTTTTGCCGCCTTCCTGAACAGCCAAGGTTTATCGTAAATCGTTGGCCAGACGAGTGGGAGGGGAGGATCTGTTCTTCTTGTGTCAATTAGCGTCATCTTTTATCACGTATTCCCTTCGGGTTATTCGTTCGACACCGAGGACGCGTGTGGCTAAATAAAACTTAGGGAATATTTGACGAACGGCGTCGCTAATTTGGTGGGAGACGGAAGAAAAATATTTAAAAGAAAAACACTTGTGATATTAAAAGACCGACAACTTCCAGTCGAAAGTTAACACATTTGCATCAACAAACCGGGTGATCCCTGTCTTTGCACAACATTTTCACAGACGAGCCGAGGTTGATAGGATCGAAGAATTTCTTCGAAAGAAACTCGGAACGATTTGTGAAAGGCCAAAAGTATCGGGAAAATAAATATTGTCTATCGTGTATGTACAATCGGTGCGAGAAGTAACTTTTTTTTTCGTGATACGAGCCGGTGTCTTTTAAGATGCAAATGAGTCCGGACGTTGATTGCCGTGCGTAGAAAGAACAAAAGAATTTCAGCGGTACGAGAGAGAGACTTTTGTGATAGCGATCGTCACGGCAATCAACGTGTGAACAAAAAAAAACCGATCAAAGGACCTCGGAACTTTCGAAAACAGATCAGAAAGGAGGGAAAGGATTCAACCCTTTCGGTGCTGACTCATAGACAAGCTTGTAACTCGATATTTACAAACTGTGCTAACTATCGCAATTAAACAGCTGTTATTGACATAGTAAGCTACGTTTACCGACCTCATTAATCCCGTATAACACCATGTAACTTTCAAAACTTACATAGTCGAGTGTCTACGAGATCTGACTTTGGTTAACACTAGAACTACCAAGACAGTTATAACAACTGTTACCTAATTCCTTCTAAAAATCACTGAAACTTATACCTGTATATTTTCTGAAATTCTTCACAACTTCATTCTCTTTCTCCCCAAACACATATATCTAATAATTTCAAATATCCACAACGATACCTCGGTAGTTCTAGGGTTAATTACCATCGTGACTATTTGAACAGTCAAAAATTTCTCAATCTCAACCATCGATGGTAAGACGATTCCGTTACAGAGAGTAACACCGTGAATCCCAGCGCCGAAAGGGTTAACCGACAATCCGTAAAATCGAAACTCGCTGATGAATGAGACCTACCTGAGGGTTTGAGCGGTCGTCGCGGAACGTAGCGAGGCTCTGGGGTTATCGGGCCTGTGGAGAGGATCCGGGGAGGATACAGCTCTGGCCTGGTCGGCCAGTCGCAAAACCGGGCTGGTCTTTCCTTTCTCTATACAATCGCAAGTCTTCGATATACTTCTCCAACCTGGCTGACCGATCCGCGGCTTTGCGACCGGACCGACCTGGGTCTGTCCGTTTCTGTCCTTCGCGATGGAATTGCTATTCCGTTCGTTGTTCCGCGCGTCGTAGCTATTCCTCTCGTAGGTCCGCGAGTGTCGCGGACCCGGTACACGGAACACGTCGTGGTCGTTGTTGGCGAGATCGCCGGCGACGCCGTTCCGCGTACGGGACTCGTTACGGTTATTAGACGGATTCGCGGTCCCATGGTCCAGGGACACGGATTTGTTCCCGCGGGAGGAAAGAGGACTCGACGCCGACCAGAACCGGTTTCTTGGATCGATGAGCATCAGGGAGGGCGGGGACATAGATTCGAGACAGGTGGTGGTAGTGGTATTGGTATTGGTGTTGGTATTGGCGGTGGTGGTGGTTGTGATGTCGGGTCTGCTGGGCTGCTGACTCGTTGGGTTTTGGGAAAGGTTCGGGATACGTGGTGCCCATACCGGCCAGGAGGGTGACCTATAAAGATCACAACACAAATGTTTCAAGCATGCAAAAAATCATAAACTCATGGTGAGGTATGTAAAAAAGAGAGAAAGAGGAAAACGTGGGAGAAATTAATAATACGTTAGAATAAAAAAATCATATCGATAAATAAATAATTAGGAACAGAGAATCCAGAGTCTCTAATTAACGGAGAAGAAGAAGAAGAAGAAATAGAAGAAGTAGAAGAAGAAATAGTAGTTGAATGAAAAAGGTTTCCTCGTGTTACTTGACGCCTTCTCGCTCTGTGGACCTTGAATTTTCTAAACGGACTACGTAGGTCGTCGGAAATTATGTAGCATTGAATAGAAAAAAAAAACATCTAGATATTAGTAAGTAAAGAAAAGTAAACGTGCTCGTTTAATAACGTCTCTTTTTGTTTTTCTTTCCTTGCGAAAAGCGACAGACGTCGAACCCCGTACTTTGAGCATCGACTTACGCAAAATAAAAACAAAATAATCCGGTTAGAGGTAAACATCGAAATAGATAGAACAAGCGTAGATCTTTATAAGCGAGTATGTATTACAAAGCGCGAACCGCATTGAATCTAGCGTCCGTTAATGCGTGAAACAGCTCACGGCCCGCGAAGGTTTGTTAGTGCGAAATGTTAGAGGCACGTATTGTTACGAATGCAGAATTTTCACCGTCGTTATACACTTCACGGAACGACGTCTAAGGTTTCCGTTCGTCTATCGACTACAATCGGTGATCGTCGAAGCAACTGTATTCTTCCGGCAATGACTATCTCTCTCTCTCTCAAAAAAAAAAGAAAAAATATAAACCCTCCACGTGACATCATGCTGGCTAAATTCTTAAACGTCTATCAGTTCTTTAAACACGAATGTGCGCACGAATAATGTAAAGAGATCTCGGGGACACTACTATTATCCCTCGAAACAACTATAATTCTCCTCGAGAAACCGATAGAACGAGAATATCATACGAATTGCAAGAATAACAAGCGATTAACAATATCGCAGCCGAGGATTTTAGCACGCCAGAGCGAAGTCGGTTGTCGCAAACACTTTTTTCACTATTAACACAACAATAAGTTACATGAAATCTTAACAATGAACATTCAAACTTCATACACTCAAGAAATCCAAAAACCCTTGTTCTTGCAGCAACAACCGGCTTCACATTATAAAAAAAAAAAACAGGACGTAATTTTACGTCAGCGGCTGCCAATGTGTTAAATGTCAGTATGAAAGACCCTCTTCTATCGAAATGATTGTTCAATTAAAAAAAAAAGAATATCTCAGAGAACTCTGGACGTCTACGGCTCTCCCGAATCTAACTCTCCCGGGTGGTGTAAAGACGGTACCTCAGCTTTAGACATTTCAAGCCTGCCATCGTCGTCAGTCGCGTCTTACCTAATGTGGCCACTGTCACCGCTGCTGCTCTGTCTGCTGTGCTGGCTGTGCGAGTTCAGAGACCCGTAGCCGGAGCCTTTGCTCAGCTGACTGGTGTTGCTGCTGTTCCGTGAGTGCCCGGACTCGGTGTGCGCTTCGGCGAGGGTCTCCACCGGGATTGCCGAGGGTACAATCTCGCTGAGGGTCATTGGATCGTAGGACTCCGCCCCACTCAGAAGCTCTGGAAATCGACGACACGGTTAGCGCGTTCTGATTGGCAAGGGCAGGTCACCGGTGACCGACACCCAGGTCGATTGTATGCTCGTCTACGAGTCATGGGACATTTAGAAATTTCGATCATTTAATGTGCGATTATTTTAAATGCTACGAAAGTCCCATAACTCCTGGACAAAGGTGTGGATGAAAAGCACATCGTTATAAATCACACTATACACACCAAACAACAAATGTATTCTACTTTGATACACCCGGGTTTGTACTCACCGAGCGATCTTCGCCTTTTCATTTTACCCTTCAAGACATACCCCGCGATCGCCTAAGAAAATCTGATTTTCCGTTCCCCAGTTTACATGACAATTCAAGTATTTTACCCGAGGAAAATAGGGCCGGCCTCTTCTTAGGAAGACTACCGAAACCGCTGCTGGCGCTTGCTATACTGCCAGCCAGGGATCCGCTGGAAACATAATCCTCCCGGTTGCTGCATCGTTCCGAACCTGTCACCTCGTCGGCGCCACCAGGAACACCCGGGACCCCGGGTACAGCCAGCTGTGTCTGCTTTAACGACGGGGAAGGTCTGCGAATCATTTTAATATTAAATATGAAACCAAGGGATAATCTAGAATTTTACAAAAACTTTTACGTATAATTTCAATTAGAAATAATTAACCAAAGGCATGAGATAGGTTTTGCGTTAAATTAACAATGTGTTAACTGTTGAATAAGTGATGCCTTACACTTTAAACAGAATATCTCCGGAGAGCATGTTCATTTTAATGGCGACCCGCAGCATGGAGTTGTCCTGGCGATGCCTCGCGTCGTATCCTTCCAACAGGCACCTCGTTCTGCAGAGACCAGCTCCGGCGAATTCGGCGAGGTTCAGGTCGGTGAAGCCGAGCTTCTGGAAGGACCTGCCCCCCTTCAATTCCTACGAGATTTCATATACATACTTTTTTTACAGCTTTTAATAAACACCCCGCGGGGAAAAGTTCCGTATGAATGATACATCTCGCGGCAGACGGATAAATAAAACATGCTTGGAAGGTTACCTTCCTGACGGATATCCTGAGAATGCATGGATCCAGGACACCGGTGGACGCGTTGGCGCTCATCTTGCAGAGAAACTCGAATTTAGCGTTCCACCTAACAGTGTGCTCCTGTACCTCCTCTCTGAAACACGAAAAAAAATAAAGTTTTATTAAAGTTCCGTGAAATTTACTCGGAGTATTTGTAAAATTTCAAATAAATTCAATGTAATTTCAATAGCAGGTATTTCGAAGGCTCACAGGTATTCCTGTGGAGGTCACCGGTGACCACCGTGGGTTACCAAAGACTCATTGACGGTCACTGGTGACTCCCTCGTACCAGTCGAGTAAGTTTAAACCGTACACCTATTACCTAAGTAGAATCAACATCGAGGTTGAAAGTTGAGTCACGGAATCCCTTATCGATCGTGCGAAACGTAACGATGCGCTTTATCAAAAGGAGCTTCTATTATGGTTACGAACATGCTAAATAAAGATTGACCCGGTGCCAAGCCCGAGACGCAGCTTCGTAGAACAAGGGAATCCGATCAAGTTCAGGGACACGTGGTGAATCATAGGTATAAACGATACCGTTCATCTAGCTACCAACTCCTGGCCGAGATATCGTATTAATAAAACATCCAAATGAATATTCAGGCCGGCTCGCTTCCGGTCAGGGAGTTTCCGGCCGTCTCCCACGCACGTGTCACCGTTACGTATCGAATCGCACAAAGGGCTGGATCTAGATTACCGCGATTTATGATTTCCCAGATGAATTCCGCACGAACTCGTCGCCCATCCGTCTAGATCACTGGTTCATAATCTTTTTGAAGTTAGGGACCGCTGTTAATTATATGAAAAATGAAGGAAACACTGTTAGTAGTTCCCCCAATCACGATGCTCGGTCAGAATGTTCATTTTATAACATATCTGTATTATAAAAATTATCGTAAATCAAACTCTGCTATCATAATTCCGCGTAACACAGTGGTCTAGATCCTTGATCTCATTCCGAAAAAAATTCACACTATTCCGGAGATTCGTTGCAGTGAATGAGAGGAAGAGAAGGAGAGACAAGGTACTGTTCTAGCCGGAAGGTTTCACTGAATTAAAATTCTACGATCCAATGTTATTTCTCGGCGAGACCTTCGTCGAAGAGAAAAATCAATATCACCTATGATCTATTTATATATCGACAAACGAGGAGCACACGTGTGTGGGTAGAATTCTGCGGTCCGTGCTCGACGGAAATATGAGATCGCTAATAATTTCGCGGTCCAGATGAGCACTCGATAAATCCCCGGGTTTCGTTGGTTTACTACAAGCAGTTCGTTCTAAACGTCGCTCGATTTTCTCACCCTCCACGGAGGAAATAAAAAGATACGACCAGAACGGAGGGTTGGAAAGGAAATTAAACATTCCACCTGGATTTCCATCGAAACGAAACGCAAAACCCTATCTACGTAACCACCATAGAATTCCCTATATTCCAAAAAACGATCCAAAAACGGGATACTTCATCGTTGAAATAATCTCGCAAAAGATCTGTCAATTTATCACTGGCAATTTAATCGCAAACAATCCGTGCTAATTTCATCCACGTAAACAACAATCAAGACCCACCCGAACGGTTTGTTACACTCGTGTGTGTAACTGTGCGTCGCGTACTCGTTGAAATATTAATACACCGCGAGTACGGTAAAAAGGAAAGAAGGAGAGAGCAAAAAAAAAATAGAGAGAGAAAAACACGAAAGTTGCATTTCGCCGAGTATAACACAGCGAACGTTTCAGCGTCCCGCGAACGCGTGGAAGGGAAAAAACGCGGCAGTGGAAAGAAATTTCGCGTCGTGATTATTGTTGCTCTACAAGTTAGCCAGCCATGTACGGTTGTGTGGCTCTTAACGAGATTGCTCGGCTTAGCAGGTTCTCCGTAGTCCGGCATTATCTCGACGCATGCATCGCCGAGTCGAAAAGTCACGCGGTTATTTCTATCTACAATAAGATTACCCATTAAACGTATCGTGTTCGAAACCTGGGGGAAAAACTTCTGGTCGCGTGAATCCCGCACGCGTAAATCCGTAGGCGAGCTTTAACTTTATTCTTGCGAAGCTTCTAAATACACCGGAAATCTGTTCACTGGAACAGAATCGTTGAAAATCATCGGGATAATAATAATAATAATAATAATAATAAGGTAAAAGGAAAGTTTGAACAGTTGAGAAATTACGCGAACGCGTTATATTTAATCAATGTAACTTATATTGTCGCTCGCGTTGAAAATCCGGTTCTTAAAAGGTTACGAGGAACTCGCTGGAAGTTGGCGGAATATAATTTCTTTCTCGATAAGTTTCCCGGTAAAGAACGGCGAAAAGCCTCGTTATATTTTACGCTGCACGGAGTTCCCGTTCACCGGGAACAATTTAAACAACGGTCGACGCTTAAACAACCCAAATTACTTCGAATTCGCTCCGATCGTACCTTCCGCACGCTAATTAGACGAGTAGAACGAACGAAATTAACCGCACAGCGGGGGTGGGCGTAGGATTTTCGAAACTTTTAATCGGAGACACATCCTGCCGGCACGATTAAAGGTCGAATAGTGGGTTAAAGGAACGGGACACGAATGACGCGGTACTGCGATAAGTGATAAGAAATTATGCGTGGCCGTGGATGCCTACTTTCGCTGCGAACCTGCGCGATAGACTTTATTTTGCATTGTTAAACAAAAAAAGAGGAACTATGTACCTCGTCAAGTTCGCGGAAACGGGCAATTAATCGAAACTTGAAAATCCTGTACTTTGGCAGAACGACCGCGTTTCACGAGAAAAAAACTTACTTAAAAATTCGAAACCTGACAACTTTGTTTTGTCGGTCTTCGTGCAAAATGAAGAAAAAGCCTGGCAGAGAATTTGCCAAAGATTTATGATACCGTGGCGAAAGTAATCGATGCGTTTTCGACGAATCAAATCGCAAGGATAAAAAACAAAACTGTCTGAAAACGAGTGGCCGGATCTTTCAACGATTCCAACGACGCCATTCTGTGCGGCAAATAAAACGCAGAATTAATCGGATTAAAGCTTGCTGCTTCGTTGAATCGGTTCAGCTCTTTGACAAACTATTCGATCCAAATTTGTTTGTCCCACACATGGAACCTCCTCTCGTTCTTCCCATCCGCCCATATCTTTCTTTCTCATTTCGTTTTATGCGTCCCGTATTTACATTCGAATGAAAAGATTTTCGTTGATGAAAAGCCCGTGCGATTCTTTTCCCGCGACGCGGAAGATTTCTCTCGTTTCGAGGGCCCGCGGATTGAAATCGACGCCCGCGACGCCAGGCGTCTAAAGTGTCCCATTTCTTCTGAATCGTCGCCGGTTTCACGTTTAACCGTCCATTTACGTATTCATCCTTGCGAACGAGGGTTCGTTGTTAAACAAATTACACTTGAATTTCACGGAAATTAAGGGTTGGCCGCAACGTCGATTAATTTCGACGGCGGCGCAACGTGGCAAAGATTTTTTCGTGCCCCACTGCGATAGTTTCGATCAAAGGACATGCCGCTTCCGGCGTGACTCGGCCGTGAAAGGAAATGCCTCGTGACGAGAAACGAACGTGACGGCGCAACCCTCCGACGAATTACGTGGAAGAAAATATTCAACGGTCCCCGAATATCGATGTAACGAGAGCAACCACCACCTCGTTCTCGTCAACGAGAAAGAAAGTGTATGTGTGTGTGTGTGTGTTACCCGGGGCGCTGCGTGTCTGCAATTCCGGCCGACCCTAATTCCATCATATTTTCCATTTCCCCCGTCGCGACGCTCGCTTCTTCAATTTTCTATCGGTGTCGCAATAAAACGCAGTTGAAATCCGGACGAGCACAATTTCCCCCATGTATCCCGCGTCTCTATGCGACGACACCGACACTCGCAATCAGAAACAATTCCAGATCATCCACGGGGATGAATAAAAATGAAGCAAACGCTTTTTCTCCGAATGTCTGAATGGAGATGTGAAAGAGGAACCGTGAATACTTCTGACAGCGTTTGCTAAATGAGGTGAAATAATCCACTGCTTTCAAGTGTGAATAAAATCTATTTTCCTTCCCCCTCTCCAGCCAGGAGTGACGGAATAAAAGCTACGGAATTATTAGCATTCGTCCTAAGTCTTAACTCTAAGCAATCGCTTTATATTCGGCCCGGTCAAATATAAAATATTCATTCGTATATTCTCAATTTAATCAGTAACACGAGTCTTTGTGCTCCGATGGTAATCGAGTCAATCAACATTCATGGGCAACCATGCACAGGATTAAACAGCCCGATAACCGTGCAAGTTTCAAACCCTCCCCCACCCCCACACTTCTCTGCCACTTTGTATCAGGCATTCGCGATTGAACAGCTTCATTAAACTTCCACGAAATCAATCCTTTTCCGCGGAGAGTGTCGTTCGACTCGCGTCTCTCGCTATCGCGCTATTATCTAGATAATGAATTTCATTATCTGAACGTAACACGACCGATATTGTGGCAACCCGTGTCACAGGGGGGAGGGGAAACGAGGGAGCTTAATGAAGCGGACAACAATTCCTCGGTGAATCGACGCCCGGGATACGTGCCCCAGGTGGCGGTGGCACGGGGTCGACGGAGAACAATTGTCCGGCTTATCGCGACGTGCCAATTACCGTGGAAACCAGGACAACGTATCCCCCGACGTGTCCGAAAATTTTGGGTCCCTTCTCGGGCCACTTTCGAATGCGGTTCGCACAGCTCGGAATTCGTGAATTTCCATCGCAATTTCGAGGCTTTAAAACCCCGCGTTGAGGAAAATTGCGAGGCTTTAAAATTCCCGCGCTCGAAAGTTTTACGGCTTTAAAATCCCAGCGTTCGAAAATTTCTGGACTTTAACGTTCCTTCGCTCGGAAATTTGTGACACTTGAAGATTCTTGCGGTTGAAAATTGCAGGGCTTTTAAAATCCCTACGTTTATTAAGCTGTTCGAGGGTTTTCCTACGGGGACAACGTGGAAAATGTCTGAACAATGGAAAATGCGGGGGAGCAACGATAGGAACTTCTTTCTTTTCATTAAGATGAATCATTATGATGAATACGGCATCGGGTACCAGAATCTTCGCGGTGGATTATCATATTTCTCGGGTTTCGTATTTAATTAGGGACGGTGTCCCGTGGCAACGTTCGCGACAACAAAAACGCGTGTCCGGAGTGTGTTTGTGGAAAATGTTATTGATTTATCAATAACAGACACGTGTATCAAGGGGGATTGAAACACCCGGAAGTGACATTAATACATTCATTGCGTGCTCATCCGTATGTAGACAAGCAAGATTACAAAATGATATTGTGTAATGTCCCATGAAACTTGTATAAAGTTTACTTACACGCAAACGGAAATGAAATTCTCGAAAATACCTCTGTAAAACACCCTCGCTATGTTATACCAACGTTAATTTCGTCGAATAAAAAACCTGTACTCCCCTGTATTTGACACTCGCGATAACTTTCCACTTCCATGAATCGAAGAACCTCTGCGTTCGACGCGAATATAAGATTATCGGTTTATTCACGATGCAATCGAAGCCCGAACGCGAAAAGTTTATTAACGAACGAGCCAGAGGCTATTGGGAAAGGTGGTTAGCGTCTTCGGCAGCGAACCGTTTAATTACGACGATTGACGACAACTCGAAGCGTCATGTCGTTTGTGGCACAGTTCGTTCGGACGGGCAAACGAATTTAATCCGACGGTGGATCAGAAACGACGATTAAACTCGGCAGACGCGCTCTCTGTAATTTGATTATTGATCCTACCTACGTAGATCGCGGTGCTTACGCCGTCGTTAGCGTGGGTCGTCAACAGGTCTTTGTCACCGTTACACTCTAAATCTTCTTTTCTACGGCTAACGAATTCGCTGCCCGAGACGTTTAATTTCCTGCGTCGATATTTCAATTTTTCTTGCGAACTCGAGTACTGAATAGAATTTCTAAACGTGGAATATTTCATCTATTAATGGTGCTAAAGTTCTTTCTGTCGTAATTTACATTTTTGCAATAAATGTTTATTGCGTTAATGTAATTATAATGTCAGTCGTTGAAACGGAAGAGAGGGAAACCAACGAGACCGAAATCGACAGTGGCGAGTGAAAGATGGCCACTGCAGTGGCATAACGAAGTCGTTTCGTTGCTCCAAATACGTCAGCGGGTTGGCGCGTCGCGACGCCTCCCGGAAAAACGACCGTTAGTTGCCATCCGTCACGAACGGAAACAAAAACCGGGGGAAATTGACATTCATCCCCTTCTGTTTTAAATCGATCCCCTCCACGTGGGTGGACATTCGAAATAGGAATCACAATGTCAAACAGAACTACATGGACGTTCGTTTCGATTGAAATTCCAGAAACGTTCCGTCAGCCGGCGTTAAAATAAATGACACTGGAAAATTTAGAAAAGAATCTAATCTTTCAATATCACGATCACGTAAAAAAGAAATCGCGACAATCCCGTTTAGAAAAGAAGTGATATTTGGGTCAATCCGTGGGTAGATTAAATAACACCAATCACTTTTTAATTAGTCACCGTCAAGTGGCGATACCATTGTTCCCGATATAAAACTCGAGCGGTGATCACCTTCCGACGAAATTAAAGTAGCTTTTAAAATCAATTCGCAAACAGCGCGTACCGCGTCCTCGCCGCGATTAAGCGCTATCCATAGAGCTCTATTAAGCTGATTATGGTCACCGCTTTGTACTGACCTTTGCGCGGCCAGATTCGTACACACGAATACATACCTAGCACGCGATCTTCCTACGTGAAACGTGGTATACGTAACGTACAACTTCCGTACGGTAAGGTTACACGGACACACTAGATTCGTGATAATTTCAGACCACCAAGATCTGCGTTTTTTTTAAATTTCTAAGATTACAAATTTCCACACCTGGAAATTTCGGCAAGATCGAAATTTGGATGTACTTGTTGACTTCCACGAATTTTGACCGACTATTCAGACGGTTAAGATCGTAATTTTTTCTCGTAATGTTCATTCCAAGTACACTGCGTACCGTAACATTTGCTTGGTGTTGGTTATCGTCCATAGAAATTCTTCTGAAGTGTTTTCAGATATCAAACTACGTTCTCCGAATGCATTCGTTCGCTATCTACGCTCTATCGGAGTCGATCTAGTAGATCGTAGACCGGATCGATATAGATCCACCTGCCAGCCGCCGAGGTGATTAAACGAAGCTTTACGATCCAGATAGCAAACTTGCCCGTTATCACGACCGATACACGTCAGAGGTCAACAAAAACTAGTTCTCCGTTGCTAAGTCTGTTTTGCCAAGTCCGGTACGTAAATTCATACGATATAGATACTTATCGACGTTTTACTACATTGAAAAAAGATAATCAACTTAATAGATAATTTACAAGTGTGTAATAATCCTCGAACGAGTCCAACCATTAAAAAAAATCATTATAATTACTATTCCATCACAATTAATCTTTTAACCCTAACATTCTTTTTCTACCTACCTAATCACAAGTTAATTAACATAGTTACGATATAATTCTTCGAAGCATCCGAATCTTCACACATATTTGCAACGTTGAAAAGTCATTTTCCAGAGAAACTCGATGATCTACGAGACCGATGATACACTCGGTGTGAAACCGTGTGCGACGTATTTTCTCCCAGCCGCGCGGAAAAACGAAATCTCTCCCGAACACGTGAACAACGCCGATTTCGCCAGTGGTTCGCTGTCATTAGGTGTTTCACAGGTGGTACTTTCACCGACGTCACCCGGTATAATTCACGGATCACGAGCGAGCACAGCCGAGAGTTGCATTAGCCGTGGGCAAGGCTGCTCCAAGGCTGTCGGGATTGTGTGTCATTTACAGTTTCGCAATCCACCAGCCCAGATGTAAACGGACGCCTATAAAGCTACCACCACCTCGCGTTTTCTGCGTACAACACCTTTTGCTTTTCGTAACGTACGATGCATCCCATTTACGGGCCTGTCTTCCACCGGGGGCAATTTGCATATTTAGAAATCATCTTTATCCGTTCGATCGGCCGGCGAGAATCTCGTTCCTAGGCAACTGTAACGTTGCACACTTTGTGAAATAGAACGAAACGGTGAATTCCCGCGGATTAGAATCTCGATACTTTTCTTTTTCACGATTTTATAATCGTACGATCTAACGTTTAACGTGTATTTCATTTATAACGACACGGACTCGAGGGGGAGGGGATATATACCTATTTTATTTGATTTATCGAATGACTCGTTCAAAACGTGGATTTCCAAGTTTCTAATTCAACCGTAGCTGCAACGAACGATTAAGAAGTGTCTAATTCGACTCGTGCCGCTTTAGAAACGTTGCACAAGTGACACGAGTCTGGTTTCACCGGTCTCTCGCGAACCAGTCGCCGTTCGAATTTGGCGATTATGTGGACGTGGAGAGCGGGTCATGCCTATTTCGGTTTGATTACCGCGTTGCACGTAACAATCGCCACCTTGATATCGGCATGGAATCGAATCGATCGTCACAACGATACCGCGGGGACGTTCTCGGTTTCATCCGTGGTGGCTATTTTTGATTCACCTTGCACGTGAACCCACGTGACCTTGTCGAAGACGAGTTCATTCGATATAGCCGAAGATTTATCGTCGACGTTGCAATTAAAGGTAGCAATTACACCGCTACGAACACATACACACACACCGGCGTGTCGTTTCACAAGTTACTTATTACGAGAAACGTTCTGTACCGCGAAATGAAACCTGCATATTAACAGACACGTTTACAGGGACACGCTAGTAGCCGCGTAAACAAGATCGAATCGCGAAAGTGTTAAAAATCGGTTCCTTTCTTGCAACGTCGGGCCAGGTGGTACCACTCGACACCCACAGGTGTGGTAATCACTCGAGTCGTATCGATCGGTTTTCGGTATCGATCGGTGGTGCCGGCTGTTTAAAACAAAAAAAATCTCAACGAATAATCCGATGGAGTGGCGTTTCAACGTGCGATTTATCGAACACCGTGAACGCACACATACATACTATACAAACATTCATACTTTCATAAGTCACGAAACACTTACAAATTCCAATCATCGGTGTCTCAGGTATATCACGTAATTACAAATCAAACAAACTTTGATTCAAACCCGACGTTACCGCGTTTCGAACGCCTGACGACTGAGAATCTCAACTCGAAGTCAATTCACCACATTCATCGTTTTGCCGAAGAGAATTTTATTCGTACGACTATCAGAAATCCCTGCGTACTTAAGTCGTCACTCGCTGGTCGCGTCGCAAGCTGAAATTCGCCGCGGCACACGATTCGTTAAACCAACCGTGGCATCGCGGCCCGTTAAGTAATGACACGGACGGTTTGTCACGATGTCTGGGGATCCGTGTGCGGGGTTATCGCGCCGCGGTGAATTTATCGCGGTGATTACAAAGCCGCCGTTAAGAATCCCGAAGTGACGTTAAGTTAGGCATTAGGAGGCGAGCCGGGTGAAACGACTGCGAACGAGAAATCTCTGGGAGCGTGAAAGAGAACGTCGGGAGGATTAATCTGACGGAACAGAAACTTTAAATACATGCACACTCTTGCACGACGATAACGCGCTAATATATGATAATTACGAGCCGTCTCGAGGCCGTGCTTATTTTCTTTTCGCCCGGGACTCCCGTGAAATCTGACTTAGACACACGCCGAATACTAATTTCGCGTGTCTTCTACGACCGTTCCTCCTCCTCCTTAGATTTCGCGATGGCAATTTACGAACGACTCTCCGCAACTTTCCACGAAATTGTCCGGCAATTTGACGCGATCTCGCGGGAAATTTCGACACCTTTCGGTTTCCCAGGCATTGATACATCGTCTACTATGATAAAGTTATCGATATATAATTGGGAATTGGGAGAAGAATGATTATTTTGCAAATTCATCCCGTACACAATGAAATAATGCTCGAAGCCGTAAATGAATTACTGTAACGTATCGGAAATTCGTCGGAAAATTACCGAAACGTCGTTAACGCCATGGGCGATGTGCGAAAACACTTGCTGCGAAACTCGCGGGATAATCGTTAACTTCGCAGGTCGAGGAACAATGGTTTAATAAGATTCGCGGTGCTTTTCGCGCGAACGATTCGCCGTCGATCGATTTCCGTCCGCTATTAGTTTATCGAGGAACGCAAATACTCGTCGACGGGAATAAAGAGAGAAAAAAATCTCGTTGCGGCAGGTCTCGTCGCCGTAAATATAACTTGCGTCACGTTTCGTGACGTCTTCAGCAACCGCGAACCGTACGGCGGGCGTCGATGCGAATTGTTTGCACAGACGTGTGCAACGCGGTCTTTATTTGTAAAACCCGAAGGTGTGGAGCGTCGAAAACAATGCGGCGAACAAAAAGCGGGAGGAACGAAGGAGGGGGAAAGGGGAGAGAGAAGATGATTCAACGACGAATTAATTCACAGAGGATTTATTACAAACGCGATACGAGGACGCGTTAACTTCTGACGGAGCGCAAAAATTCCGAATTAATCTGACCGTACCGAACGGACGACTGGCCGTGAACCTAAACTGTTGTGTCTGTGACTGGGATGATTATGTCATTCTGTATAATCGATCCACGCGCGACCGACGCTACTTTCGTTAAGGATATCCACGGACGTCGACGAGTCGATCGACGTTAACCGCTAGAACTCTTCTACGTCTCCTTGGAAAGTTACGTGGAAAATGTACTCGTCGAAATAGATCGTATTTTTTCCCCTCCCCCCTTTTATACGTTCTCACGAACACGTGGAGACGTACGGTGATAATTGAGAACGAGCGGCAAGCACGAGACTATTTCATAATAAATGCTACATTTCGGAGTACAGTAATTTGCTTTACAGTTTCTCCCGGCAGCGTTAAAAGCTTTGCTTTACACGCCGTTTCAGCCTCGAAACGCGAATTCTAAATGCAACCGCCGAGCTGAAAGTCTCGGGATTAAGCTGCAGAATTTTATCGGGCTTTAAATTTCTCCGGTATCCGCGGCAGCCGGAAGGTTAAGTAATCCCGAAACTTCTCAAAAGTTTCGGTATCTCTGAAAAGCTTCGCCGACCGCGGGATTTATTTACAGATTTCCCCCGAAATCTCTTGTCTGGCTACGCGATCAACGGATGCGAACGGTAACCAATTATCAAAAATAATTGCCAGCACGATGTTTCCCATACGATGTAACCTTTATCGGCACCTCGAATAAGACATTCCATCAAAGATTTAACATTTTACACTATCGGGACGATATACATGGCAACCGGGACACCGATAGCGACCGTCGAGGTTGTCGTTGTCGTAAGTGCAGTCTTTAAAAGTACATTTACAATGTAATCGCGTGACGACGAGTGGTAAAAAGACAAGAAACACAAGAAGAAGAAGAAGAAGAAGAAGAAAACGAAGAAAAAATACAGCTCGACAGAATCATCGGACTTTACTTACACGTTAAAGGGAATGTATGTCACGTCGCGGTACATATTCCAAATCGAGCAGTCGAACATGCAAATATTGGCGGGCGTAAACGACGCGCAATTCCGGTGCGACCAGTTTCCTTATTTTATTTCGCAAAAGGGGGGTGCCGTGACGGCTTCGGATGGCATCTCGCTTGGAAATTCAACGAGTTTAAGCCGGCCCGTAATGAGATCGCGGCTCGTCTCGCTCTTGAAAATCAATTTTACGCGAATCCACGAAGGATTCGGATGCGATTGGCTGGCAAAAAGAGAACGACCACCGAATCGATAGGCGTCGAGAGGAGAGCTGGCGAATATCGGCTAAACGACTGCGGAATTCAACGTGAGTCAGCCAATTAAATGACAGCCAATATTAACGGTTACGATGCGATAACTCGCGACTCGGTATTTATCGTCGCGAGAAGCGACATAATTATCATACTTGTTCTCTTCGATGGAACAATTACATAAACGTGCATGAAAATTCATTGCAAATGAGTAACGCTGTTTACATCGTTTGTCTTTTAGTTTCCTTTGAAATCCACCAAAATCTAGCGGTTAGAAGCTATAGATACACGGTTCGACGAACTTACGAGTACAGTTCCGTACATCCGATTATACGAATTACGTAACCGTCTCTTTTTCCTGGTTAATAAAATAGAACAAGCTTCGGAAATTACGCAATCTTCCCGGTATAATAATGAATACCTATCTCACGACCCGTCTTTCGAAAACTTATCCCGTAGGATATTGCACAGTTTCTCCCCCTCACCCTTTGGTGAAACTAATTAAGATTCACCAAGCTTCGATTAAAATCTTGGGCGATAAGTGTCTGGTCGTTCGGGATGCCGTTCAGCGACAAAGGATCGCCAGGAGAAAACGAGTTCCCGTGTCTTTTGAATACCGGATTCGAACCGGGATCGACGGGAGCCGGAAGAATTCGAGTCGGCTCGTCAAGGAGGCCGATTATCGAGTTGGCTTCAATCGAATCGCACGCGTCTGAATTGCCGAAGGGAAACGCCGTCGCCGAAGACCGTTAGGCTGCGGTTACACTGAACGACTGTTCTAGTATTTTACAGAAAACGAATGATAGGTGGCTGGTATCGATCGCTGGAGTCTATCGCCGATTTTCTCCTTCGAGAATCGAGATTTTAAGTCTAAATTCTATAATATCCGACATTCACAGGTCTTTTATTGAAATTTTCAAGAATACAGATCTTTTTCCGAGGTATTTACGTTATGAAAGACTCGTTGTGAATTCAGCTTAACGCTGCCACGGCCTCGCAAGTAAAAAAGAAACGAGGCTCGCTTCCGGTTCCGCCACGTGTACGCACCAATAATAAGACGATGCTAATAATACGACGACAATTAAGCGCGAGCCACATCCAAGTTACCCGCCAAGAATCCGTTCCGAACGTGCGTACAGACCTTGGTCGGTGTGTTTCTATTCACCCCGGTCGAGATTTATCGTGCCTCGCTTCGAGTCGTTCTAATTATTCGTCCGAACAGGTGTTTAAACTTCATTGACGATCGTCGTGTTAAACGGTAATGTCTCTCCGACCACCGTGAACTGTACGTCGCGCCGATTGAAATTCATAATTGAACGACCGCTGAACAAATGCAGAAACGACGAGAGCGTATTATCGCCTCGAAGGTGTTGGAAAATTACGAACTACATAAAAAGCTAGTTACATATTCCGACTATCGCGGTTCATGAGGTTAAACGGTGCAAATTAGAATCGTTTTTGCCTTGACACTGTAATACACGTGTCGTCAGCGTTACAAACTATGCACGATCGTTTCAAACTACTTTCTGAACATAATGTGTAACAATGCGCCGCACGGTTTCAAATCACACACCATTACATCGGTAACACGGGTTGCCGGTGTTCCACCGTTGTGAAATTTCGATTTAATTGCGAGATACGTCGATGACGGTAGACGGCAAAGCTACTCTCTTGATATAGACGATAAACCTATCGGTAAATATATATATATATGTATGTATATGTACACGTATGTACGTACACGCGTTTTCCACCGTCGAACTTATCACTCGTTATCACCGGCGACGCGAGCCACCGCTAATCATCGCGTAATAACGTAGTCACGTGCCGCGTATTATTCGATACGCGATGCTCCGCTGCCAAACGAAGAATAATTATCGTCACTTAAAGGTACGGTTGCCACAGTGACGACGGTTATGTGTTATTAATGTAACGCAACAATTGATTGTTGTGTGAGACGTTGTTGTTCCGTGGGTTCGCACGATCGATGCGGATCAACGATCTTTCTCACGTCACTTAAAAAGCCCAGCGCGACAAAACCGGACGATTCTTGGCGAATTCTTTACGACGGAAAGGTGAATTCGATTTATTTACGTCATCCGGTTCTATCGTCCCGTTTCCGTGCCACTCGATCGGACTTATCGAAAGACTGTGAGAACATGGAAACATGAACGGAGAAACGATACGTAATAAATGGTACGCGGGAATTCTTTAAATAATATTGGATTACGTGGGTGGTCAAGTTTATGTGTACACAGAAGTCCCACAATGCGAAAGCAATCCTGTTTTATTACCAATACACGTTCGGGAAAACCGGTGAACTCTCACATCGGCGACTAGAAAAAAGAAAACGAATGGAATTTCTATTTTCTGGAAATCAATTTGTCTCGATGTCGAACGAAACTCGTGACTGTGTCTCGTGAAAACTGATAACAGGAACAATGTTTCACCTCGACGATCGTCCGACGAGTATGTTTGTTCACATTGTTTTCATCATATCGTGTCACTCGAACGGCCGGAACTTCGCGCGGAATTTTCACTGGGTCAACGTTTCTCCAACGTGGAAGTTTCAAATTTTCTATTTCTTTCGTTTTATTTCAGTCGAATTGAAAATGGACAATCGATTGTCGATTGGCGAAACAGGGGCAGAAGGTGCAAACGAAAACCGGTCTTTCAGCCTTGATTAGAATGTCAGGAGGCGCTTTGGCATTGGTCCCAAAGTCAGTTTCTGATTTGTATTGCTTTCACATCGCGGGCATCGTGACCCATCGCTGTTCAGGTGTAATTTATACGAATGCCTGTGAATTTACACGCTTGCCAAATGTTTCATACTTGTCTCTTTATCTCGCTGCCTCGATGATATTGTTTCAATTCGCAGTGGAAATTGCGATCAATTTTCCTCGAATTCAATATTCACTCTGCGAATTCACGAACGTGCCAATTAAGTTACTTCTATTTTTATTTGTTATAGCAATCGAGGGTTAAACGGGAGTCCATTGTCCTTCGATTCGAGCGAACACAGCCAGAGGTATCGATTTCAATTCGATTTCCCCGCAGTTCCGACATTAACTATCGCAGTGCATTCACTTCACATTGTTACATATTTATATATAGTGGCTACGTAACGCGTTCGGTCAAAGACGCGGAATTTCCCCCGGATGCACGATCCGTGTCGAACACAGAACTCGTGGGGAATAATCGTCGGATACCCAGACACGATCTCGTGGAAAATGGCATCGATTTTACAGTCCGAAAATTTCGCCAATTCCCCGACGCCTCGCGTAACTTTCCAAGTCGAGAACTTTGAAAACCTTCCGAACGGAAACCCGTGCGCGTCCAGATATTAAATTCAACGGTCTCGGAAATGTTTCCGTCTACGTTCCGGCTAACTTACCGTCGAAACGTGGAAACATTTCGCCGCGCACACTTTCCACGTTTCACGATGTTTCGACGATTCGTCGGATATCTCGTTTGGTCCGCGAACTTCGATGTTCCAAGCGGGAATCCTTCGTTTGTGCCAAAAGGCTCGCGAAATTGCGCGTTCGTTATCGAACTCACGCCTGGAATGTTCCCTGAGTCTTCGAGTTTCACTAACTCAACCGTTCCACGTGGAATTAAAACGTTCTTCATATCTATACATACACACACACACATACTACCGGAATTGTTGAAAACTCGTAGCATTTCCGAAATATGTCACAGGTGCACAGAACATTACTTGCCACGCGAACACCATAGAGACTTTCGTCGATTTTATAACCGGTACTATAAACAAGTTTGCCCGAACTCACGACCGGACGTTGAATTCTTTAACCGGCCCCCGTTCACATTACGTACACCGGGTGAAATCGATAATGAATATTACTTGAAACGAGTCACCGGATAATCAATTCGTCGAACGATATTTCCCCGTGCGCGACGTTCAGCCGGCAATAATAATTACCGGCAACGATTCCCCGGCACGTTGGGAAAACACATTTCCATGTTTCAACGACACTCTGACCGAGGCTCGTTTCCCCGAGCGGGCAGGAATACGTAAGTCGACTGAACGGTTATCGACGAGCCTATTAACATAACGCGAAGAACGGGACGTTGTTCCGTTTCCGAGTAAAGTGCAGTTCCCGATAGAAAAACGATGAAAGGGGAGGAGGGTGAGGGGGTAGGGGGTTATTCAGTCGTGCGGTGTCCGTTTTAAAGATGCATCGACTTGGAAAATTTATCCTGGCACTCGGTCCCGGAGTAATTCCACGTAGGTTACGTGTCTGGCATGAAACTTGAAGCCGAAAAGTAAGGTACGTATGCTTTCAGGTGGTGAAATTTCCACGCAGGTGTTGAGGAAAGATTTGCCGGTGGGTATCGATGATTCCATTTGCCGATTGAGAGATACCTCCCGCGGGAATCTTTCCCGGGAAATTCTTCTGTCAAACACCTCGTGTACTTTTTTTCTGTTTCACGAGTATCACAGATACTTTTCCGATCGTCGTATGGAATTCATTAAAATTTCTCTCATATTTTTTATCAGATAAGGATGGGTGTAGCAAGGACGAAAGTGACGGGCTAGCGATGAACAACAACGGGCGGTGAACGAGGGATTATGAAAATTATCCGCGGTATCTGGAACGCGATAGTGGAAGTGATCGAGAATAGTATCTGCGGAAAGGCTGGCACCACGGAGTTCATTTATGATAACAGCCGCGCGGCCACGTGACTGCAGCATGAACATAAAGCCAAATCAATAACTTTCTCGTGACGGTACTACTCCGACGAAATTACATCCTGTTCGTATTGTATCGCGATATCTGCGCACGAACGACGGCTAGGAAACTTCGACGTAATGTTTCCAGTTCTTTTATCGGGTAAATTTAATCAGCGAAGATCCCGCACGATTTCGGCGACGATATTGAACCCTTTTTGTGCCGGTTAGCCGATGCGCAAGCTTCTCGGGGAACCGCGAACGAAGAATCGTAAAAATCGGACAGTTTTTGGGTCGGCATTCGCTCAATTTTAGAGATAGCGATCTAAAACTTGTACCATTGATTTAGTTAGGAAATTCTACGGTAGAACAATGTATAATAGTTGTACTTTTCGAAAATTTAATTTTTCGCAAAAATCTGAAGGGGGTAGGTCAGGATTTTTTGCGATTTTCGTAATTTACTCGCCATTTCCGTAATTTTTGAGCTATTTAAATGATCCAGGGCGTTTTGGACGCGGAATCGGAAGCCGAATAAGATGCAGAAAGAATCAGATTGATATCTCAAAAATTACGGAAATGGCAGGTGATTTGCGAAAATCGCAAAAAATCCTGACCTACCCCCTTCAGATTTTTGCGAAAAATTAAATTTTCGAAAAGTACGACTATTATACATTGTTCTACCGTAGAATTTCCTAACTAAAACAATGGTACCAGTTTCAGATCGCTACCTCAAAAATTGAGCGAATGCTGACCAAAAAACTGGTTGAATTTTACGAATTTTCGCGATTTTCGTAATTTCTCCGTCATTTCCGCAATATTTTAGATATCAAAATGATTCTTTCACTGTCTTATTTGGCTTCGAATTCCGCTTCCAAAACGTCCTCGACCATGTTAATATCTGAAAAATTGCGAAAATGACGAGCAAATTGCGAAAATCGCGAAAAATCGTCAAATTGGAGCAGTTTTTCGTTCGGCATTTGCTCAGTTTTAAAGATAGCGATCTAAAACTTGTACCATTGATTTAGTTAGGAAATTCTACGCCAGAACAACGTATAATAGTTGTACTTTTCGAAAATTTAATTTTTCGCAAAAATCTGAAGGGGGTAGGTCAGGATTTTTTGCGATTTTCGTAAATCGCTTGCCATTTCCGTAATTTTTGAGCTATTAAAATGATCCAAGGCGCGTTGGACGCAGAATCCGAAGCCAAATAAGACCGTGAAAGAATCATATTGATATCTAAAAAATTACGGAAATGGCAGGCGATTTACGAAAATCGCAAAAAATCCTGACCTACCCCCTTCAGATTTTTGCGAAAAATAAAATTTTCGAAAGGTACAACTATTATACATTGTTCTACCGTAGAATTTCCTAACTAAAACAATGGTACCAGTTTCAGATCGCTACCTCAAAAATTGAGCGAATGCTGACCAAAAAACTGGTTGAATTTTACGAATTTTCGCGATTTTCGTAATTTCTCCGTCATTTCCGCAATATTTTAGATATCAAAATGATTCTTTCACTGTCTTATTTGGCTTCGAATTCCGCTTCCAAAACGTCCTCGACCATGTTAATATCTGAAAAATTGCGAAAATGACGAGCAAATTGCGAAAATCGCGAAAAATCGTCAAATTGGAGCAGTTTTTCGTTCGGCATTTGCTCAATTTTAAAGATAGCGCTCTGGGACTGGTACCATTGTTTTAGTTAGGAAATTCTACGCCAGAACAACGTATAATAGTTGTACTTTTCGAAAATTTAATTTTTCGCAAAAATCTGAAGGGGGTAGGTCAGGATTTTTTGCGATTTTCGTAAATCGCTTGCCATTTCCGTAATTTTTGAGCTATTAAAATGATCCAAGGCGCGTTGGACGCAGAATCCGAAGCCAAATAAGACCGTGAAAGAATCATATTGATATCTAAAAAATTACGGAAATGGCAGGCGATTTACGAAAATCGCAAAAAATCCTGACCTACCCCCTTCAGATTTTTGCGAAAAATTAAATTTTCGAAAGGTACGACTATTATACATTGTTCTACCGTAGAATTTCCTAACTAAAACAATGGTACCAGTCCCAGAGCGCTATCTTTAAAACTGAGCAAATGCCGAACGAAAAACTGCTCCAATTTGACGATTTTTCGCGATTTTCGCAATTTGCTCGTCATTTTCGCAATTTTTCAGATATTAACATGGTCGAGGACGTTTTGGGAGCGGAATTCGAAGCCAAATAAGACAGTGAAAGAATCATTTTGATATCTAAAATATTGCGGAAATGACGGAGAAATTACGAAAATCGCGAAAATTCGTAAAATTCAACCAGTTTTTTGGTCAGCATTCGCTCAATTTTTGAGATAGCGATCTGAAACTGGTACCATTGTTTTAGTTAGGAAATTCTACGGTAGAACAATGTATAATAGTCGTACTTTTCGAAAATTTAATTTTTCGCAAAAATCTGAAGGGGGTAGGTCAGGATTTTTTTGCGATTTTCGCAAATCACCTGCCATTTCCGTAATTTTTGAGATATCAATCTGATTCTTTCTGCATCTTATTCGGCTTCCGATTCCGCGTCCAAAACGCCCTGGATCATTTAAATAGCTCAAAAATTACGGAAATGGCGAGTAAATTACGAAAATCGCAAAAAATCCTGACCTACCCCCTTCAGATTTTTGCGAAAAATTAAATTTTCGAAAGGTACGACTATTATACATTGTTCTACCGTAGAATTTCCTAACTAAAACAATGGTACCAGTCCCAGAGCGCTATCTTTAAAACTGAGCAAATGCCGAACGAAAAACTGCTCCAATTTGACGATTTTTCGCGATTTTCGCAATTTGCTCGTCATTTTCGCAATTTTTCAGATATTAACATGGTCGAGGACGTTTTGGGAGCGGAATTCGAAGCCAAATAAGACAGTGAAAGAATCATTTTGATATCTAAAATATTGCGGAAATGACGGAGAAATTACGAAAATCGCGAAAATTCGTAAAATTCAACCAGTTTTTTGGTCAGCATTCGCTCAATTTTTGAGATAGCGATCTGAAACTGGTACCATTGTTTTAGTTAGGAAATTCTACGGTAGAACAATGTATAATAGTCGTACTTTTCGAAAATTTAATTTTTCGCAAAAATCTGAAGGGGGTAGGTCAGGATTTTTTGCGATTTTCGCAAATCACCTGCCATTTCCGTAATTTTTGAGATATCAATCTGATTCTTTCTGCATCTTATTCGGCTTCCGATTCCGCGTCCAAAACGCCCTGGATCATTTAAATAGCTCAAAAATTACGGAAATGGCGAGTAAATTACGAAAATCGCAAAAAATCCTGACCTACCCCCTTCAGATTTTTGCGAAAAATTAAATTTTCGAAAAGTACAACTATTATACGTTGTTCTGGCGTAGAATTTCCTAACTAAAACAATGGTACAAGTCCGAGATCGCTATCTCAAAAATTGAGCGAGTGCCGACCAAAAAACTGTCATAATTTGAAGGTTTTACGCGATTCCTTTCATTAGCTCGCCATTTCCGCAATTTTTCACCTATTACAATGTTCGGGGGCGTTCTGTGTGCGTCAACGAATAATCGGCTACTACCCCCGTCCGTGGTATTCTAATGAGAAGCTCGAGCAAAACGTAGATATTATTCAACGCGCGTCGGTAGGACCGTGTAACCTTGCGAAGGTGAAGATTATTAATAATCACAAGTAGTAGTGAAAAAAAGAGGCACGATTCGTATTTAGAGTTTCCGGGCGGAAAAAAGGATCGTACATTCTCGCAAGGCAGGAATTAATTGTTACGTAACGTGTCCCACTGTCTGGAGTGTCATTACCTATGACATGCTATTACATTTATTACTCGAAAAAGTTTTAATTGCACCCTCGTGAGACGAATTCCCCGGTAGTTCTTGGTCGATCGGTAGAAAAAGTCTTGTCCCGTAAGTCCTAGCAGTACTTTAACAAAAAAATAAATAAAAACCCCTCGAGCCAACCAGAGAATCTGACACTTCAATTACCAGCACGCGATACACTAATTGTTGTCTGTACAAAACCAACATCTAATTAAGACGTAAAGACGTTGCGAGAGAAAAAAAAAATGAAAATCTCCTGGCATCGTTCTGTGAAATTTATCACGAAAAAAAACAGGGGAATGGAACTGTCGTTAACCCACTCGCAACTTCATCCTAAATAACTCGAATATACTTCGCGGTAACCCAATTTGGAAAGCGTTGCCTCGAGGCGTGTACGAGCGACTTAAGTCTGATATAGAAAAAGTTTAGTCATCGAACGCTTAAAGAAACCTACGGTACGCGCGCTTCTATGTATGTACGTACGTGTGTGTATACATACGTGTGCACATGTATCGAAGTCGCATAAAGAGGCCTCGATTGTATAACGATTCCGCGCGTGCAACCGTAACACTAATTATAGAATCATAATCGTCTCGCGGAAGGCGAACGGCGATACATCGTTCGCGTTATGAACGAATCGATTGTAGCCCTCTTAGATAGAAAATAACTCGCACGTACGTAAGTACGTGACAACTAATTGGAACGCCGACGACGACGACGACGACGACTTCCAACTACGCGCTGCGGTTTATCACTTTTCCGTTCGCGAACGTAGTATTGACCTTAACGAGTACACACACACGCACGTCGTGTCACGCGGAGGTGTTGCGCAAAACTGAACCCGCCTCTTTCGCGTTATCACCTCCGCGGGATACAAAAAAAAAAGAACAACGACAACAACGACGAAAAAAAAAAGGAAAATCTCGCCTCCGGAACAAAAAGGTATCCCGCACACGTGCACACCGATACGTGACACGTTCCAGTTCCGTTATACATACTACATCCATGTATACGTAGAACGCACACACGCAACACCCGACCACGGTGCGATTTGTCGTTACGTGAACTCGCGAAATCATCGAAACACGACGGCAGGGTCGGTCCCGGTGTTACGACACCGGTTTCGCAATCCGCGTGGGATTTCTCTGTGGGATACATATCGGAGATTTTGGTGTCTCATCTGCATAACGCCCCGTGTGCTTCGATGCGGTTCGCGTATAACCGAGCTCGAAAAAAATACACACACAAACGTGTATAGAAATATCGTACCTATTTCCTGGTTTTATCCGTGAAATCTATTTTTCTATTCCACGGGACGACATAGAAATTCGCCCGCGTAGTATTATACATATATATTTTCATGTCCCATGGAGGTTTATGCGTTAGAACGTTAATCGTTCGATGGTGAGAATGTGTGTCAATATCAAAGCGTCGTGGTACAAGGCTGCGAGTGATTCCTACGGCGGTTCTCGACAACCGACGAAACGTCGTGGTGGAATTCACGACACGACGGACGGTACATAGATTGCCTCAAGTGCTTTCAAGCGCGTCAGTGCGAATGATAGTTTAGAATGTTTAAAAAGAGATGCGCGCCATCGGCCGACGACGTGCATCAATGGACTAAGCGGTACTTATGTCGCGAAATGTCGAGCAATTAAAGACCCACACACATACACACACGACGCTTAGGTGAAATTTCAACCGACACAGACTCCTTAACAACCGCCGCGATATACATAATTAATGAACCGGGTTAAACGAACCAATAGACTGAGACTTATTCGTTTAAACGAAATGTCCCCGAACGATCAAACCTTATTATCCTGTTATATACATATATGTAAGTATATATCTGTACGGAAAAGTCTTGGATCGTTTATCCTCGCCGAATCGAGCGATTCCATCGCAACAGATTGGTTAAACCATCCATGAAGCTCATCTACGTGTTTAAACCCCGGCCTACTTTTCACTTATTAATCCCGACGCTTTGCGATCCGACTCATTTGCGTCGCTGATATCTTTCCGGGCTCTGCCGAAGCTATCCGTTGGTATTCGAAATGTGAAATACGAGACATTTCAGATAGACGGATCGCGTTGCGAGTGGCACACGATAAACAGATGTGTATGTAGTATGTACTCGTTGGAATCGGTCGAACATCAGAACGCGGTGTATCGAATGAATACTTGTGTCACCTCACTTTTATACCGGGTGAGACACGAAAGAAGCGTTATACTTGACGTGAGGCAACTTGAAAAATGATTCTAAGTGGATATCTTTAGAAATGGATGAATTAAATCGTGTCAACATCCGGTTTTTTATTATTTTGAATGACTACTTGCGTTCTATTGGAATGCGACCACTTATTTTATAACAACCTGTACTTGTATACAGGGTGTAACATATCATCGGGGACCCTTTTTGAGGATCCATAGTACGCACCAAAAGGTGAAAAACGGACCAAGGAAGTTAGGTCCGAAAATCACCCCCTATCGAGATACAACCCCATTTGTAAAAATTTTTTAAAAAATTATATCTCCGAAATGGTAAGTCGGAGAGGAGCGGTTTTAATTGCAAAATAAGCGGAAAAGATCAAAGTTTATTTTAAAAAATATAACTGCTTCGATTATTACCGTTACGTAGCATTTTTATTTGTTTGTAAAAAAAAACTTTGAATTTTTCTATGCTAGCGGTTGATTAACAACTTGAGAAAAATAAGGATAATGCGTCAAGACTCCCCTTTCGAAGACAGCCTAAAAAAAGTTTAACATTCTTGCACGGTTTCGGCGTTAAAAATTGTTAAATACCGTTACATTGCCGTGCTACCGACGAACCTAATGCTACTGACGACAGCTGATCCACATCTATTATAACAGTATGCGTGAAAGATTATCGATTGCCCAAGTGACTACACTGAAAAATCTCTCACGCATGTTATTATACATTGTATTGTACATTAGTGTGTGTCGCACGGCGGCTCGAAAACATATGATAGATGTGGATCAGCTGTCGTCAGTAGCATTAGGTCGGTCGGTAGTCCGGCGACTTAACGGTGTTTAACAATTTTTTACGCCAAAACTGTACAATAATGTTGAACTTTTTTTAGGCTGTCTTCGAAAAGGGAGTCTTGACGCATTGCCCTTATTTTTCTCAAGTTGTTAATCAACCGCTATCATAGAAATATTCAAAGTTTTTTTTTATAAGCAAATAAAAATGCTACGTAACGGTAGTAATCGAAGCAGTTATATTTTTTTTAGTAAACTTTGATCTTTTCCGCTTATTTTGCAATTAAAACCGCTCCTCTCCGACTTACCATTTCGGAGATATATTTTTTTTTAAATTTTTTACAAATGGGGTTTATCTCGATAGGGGGTGATTTTCGGACCTAACTTCCTTGGTCCGTTTTTCACCTTTTGGTGCGTACTATCGATCCTCAAAAAGGGTCCCCGATGATATGTTACACCCTGTATATGTCACAGTCTACTTGGATGAAGGATAGAACTTTGAAGAGCGATGTGTAACGCAGTTGCAGTATGCTCGCAAAAATTCCAATAGGATTGTGTCAAGTCCGCAAACAAAAGCGTGCATCAGATGTTCGCAGCCTACGTAAGGCCTGTTGTGAAGTGCTATTAGTAATGATCGTCATCATTCGCGAACAAACGACACGCGTGGGGTCTCCGTGTGCGCGATTCAAAGTCAACCCGGTACGCAGAAAATATTCGCTGTTTCTTGCGAAATCTCGCCGCAGTTTTTCTGCTACGCCTTTTACAGCGAGAATCCTGAAATTCTTTACCGAATAAAGATACATCGTGCCATTAACGGAACCCGTAAAACCCGTCGCGTTAATTTTTTTCACGTACATTCGTACTCTTTCAGTTAGGCTCGTACTACGGTTTCCAAGGGTTGAATCAGCACGGGCAAAACCGCGATTCGAATAATTCGCAGTGGAATTCGTTCGATCGCCGTGCATTTCGCGTAACGAGATACTCGGTGCCGCGGTGAATTTTCGCGAAAAAAAAGAAAAATGGAAAAAGTCAACGGCAATGCAAGCAGCATAATTCTGAGCCGTTGTTTCCGGCAATCGCGAGTGAGAATCAATGTTCCCCCGGATGAGTGGGAAATATATGAAGAGGAAATCACGATGAGAAATGGGCGGCGAAAGAATTGGGTCGCGCGGAGACTCGGGAAATAATAAAAAAAAAAGAGAGAGAGAGAAACGAAAAGGGCGGACAAAAACGCGGCTCCGCCGTTGGATCGTCGATCGTGAAATAGGAAGAAATAAACCCGAGTGGGTGAAAACAGAAGCCCAAAATGCCGTTGGTGCTCGCATCGCTATTTTCGTGCCACGATACACGCTTCCTGTAACGCGGTGTGTACGTTACACACACACTCACGCGTACGTGTGGTACGAATTAAGTACGCTTTTGTGTCCGCGCCGCCTTCGACGTCTATTAAAAGCTATATTTCGGAAGCAGAAAAAAAGGAAAATCAGACCGATACAATAGAAATCAGGCGAAAAAAATTAATCGCTCCATATTCGAATAAATTCTTATATTCCCTTAGCAAATAATAAACGGTACTAATAGTAAATCAAAGTCTCTCGAGCGGTGGTTCGTAGGAGGTGTAGATTCGAGTGAAATTTCCACAGATTCGATTCGCAATTAAAACTTCGGAGGCCTTGACCCGCGCAATTTTTCTCCAAGCCCAAATCGAACAAACTTAAAAGGTGTTACGTAACGTTGTGCATAACGAGGGCAGGGTTCCGTGGGCGAATTAAATTGGGAAACGCTGCCTTAGATAACAGCGAAGGGGAGCATTAATTTCGAGCCCCGCGACGCGTAGAAACAGTTTCAAATTTCCATCGCGCCAAGACACGGTGAAATATACTCGCAAGTAAAATCTGATTTCCACGGGAAATATCCTTTGTGTGACTCTCCGTTTCACGTTGTATATTTCTACCACGTTACTGATCCGTCCTATAAATCGACCGGTTCGCACGGTAAAGTACAAATCTGATTTTTATCGGTCGAGCGAAAGGTGCGGGAGACAAAACGGGAAAAAGAAAGGGACTCGTTCGAATTCGTCCGGTTACGGGGGCCCGCAGGAAAGCGGACGTAATACGTGTTACGCAAGATCGATAAACCGAAACTCGAACACAGCGATATCGGCGTCGCGGGATCGTTAATTAAACACTTTCTTCGAGAATCGTACGTCACGTGCTCGCGGTTTCCGCGCCGAAAGCTCGGCCGACCGTTTAACTCTCGTTTCCAGCTGTATCCCTTCCCCCTATTAATTTACGGAATACACTAGAATCTCGATAATCGCTTAATTATAGGCTACCCGTTGTGCTAATAAACACCGACACCGCAGTCAGTTTAATCAATGTAAAACCCACTCGTTTCCACAGAAATATCGGTTCAAGTTTCCAATGTATTACACATACAGGGTGAGACATTTGAATAGCACATTTTAAATATCTATGAAAGTATCCTCAGTTAGAAGATGACACTATAAGAATATTCGCAACGTAGGATGAATTCATTCGAAAGAATCCAACATGATTCTAAGATACGACAATTTTTATAGCCGACAGGTTCCGTCGAGTTAAAGATTCCCGACGATGCGTCAGGCATGTTATCTACGAGAAATCGATAATCACTGTTGAAAGCACGCTGAAGTCGCGTGACTCGTAAGGCGGACGATAAAGTGCAACAAGTGCAAGCACCGATAGCTCGATGCTTTCGCGAATAAAGAAGGTCGGCCAATGGGAAACCCCGCGGAAAATCACCTCGACCCGGAAATTCCAAGTTTTCGTGTGTTTTGAAAATTTCACTCCTCCCACACAGGATTCAACGTCGATGTGAACCGAGCTTTAGTCGACCTGTATGTACACGCGCGACAAAACCGCTGGATGAATTAACGCGTCAAACCCCGTATACCGTGAACGCGATTACAATGCGTAATAATAATGATATATTCGGTATAATGGGCTGCATTAATTACTGCTAATGGCTGCGCCAAATGTGCCATTATCGTTCCGATACCAGTGGTGGCACGGTATCGACTAGCATTTTTATACCGAATCTCTGCACCAAATGGAGCATAATATGATAATCCGAAGAAACCATAAAATCATGAAATATTTCAAATAAAATCGACCACTTCGAACTTAATCTCTGTCGATTATAAACGCAGTAAACCTTCACGGATTTCTCCTAAAAACTTTACTATTTCCAGTGTGAAAAATATAATTTCTCTCTGTAACCAACAGAAGTAATCCTGTAATCGAAACTGTGCCTGTATGACTCACACGTTATCGACGTAACTTCGACGACCGACGTACAATATGTTTACGGGTGTGTCGTAATGCGTGTCGAGGGGGCAGCCAGCCACATTTTTCCGCGAATGCGTCTTCCGTTTTCGTCGACGACGTCGCGATCGTCGTCGCGAATTTATTCGTCGAGTCTCCACTTTTCAACCGACGGAGAGGAGAGAAGAACAAGGTGGAGCTCGTTAAAGGGAAGGAGAGGTTCTTCGACGAGATAAAGGTTCCCTTTTTTTCGACGGGAAAGGACAACCGAGACACCTGGCTGACGAGAGAAACGGCCCGCAACTTTGGAAGTGTGTTTCAATTCCGTTAAAGCAAAGCGTTGCCACGGGAGCTCGCAATTCCCTGAAGTGCGACGACGGCAACTCTCCTCCCTCTCTCGTACTCTCTGTCTTCGTCACTCATTTACTTTGGAAAAAATGAAGCTCCTTGAAATATGACGCATTTATTCGCCTCGTCTGCCAAACGACTGCGGAACACGACCCCAGTGACATATTTTAATTACGCGAGTTAAATTGAAAGACACACACCGAGGAAAACGATGCCAGAGTTTTCCTATTTCCCGCCCGACCCCTGCGTCGTCGTTTTTTTCTCCTTTTTCACCGTCGCACAAAAGGTAACGCGAAAGAACCGGTATAGACCTGCTCGTTCGGGTGATACCAATTAAAGAACCTCTCCTCGGCTGAAAGGCTAAAGAGCTGTAAGTCTCATTTTTCACGCTGACGCGTTCCTCTCGTGTCAAAGATGAAATTCTCCGCGAGCGGGTTCCATTTAACACCGACCTCAAGATATGCGAAGTTGAAAGGAAAACGAACTGGAGTAGAAATTAACGCGATGCTGATATAAACGTATATCGAAGGTTAATTACGAGTATAATTTTTTTGTGTTTTTTTTTCTCCCCAGAGGGAACAATGTACATTCAGAGGGAACCGCTGAAAAACATTTTCTTTCAACGATCCAACGTCGAAGGCTACGAGTACAGATTGATCTTAAACCTGTGCCGAACGGTAACGGCGAATAAAATTCTTTAACTCTCCACTTTACCCGATAGAAGTAGTTCGTGAACAGCGATGGCGGTCTGGACGGTTTATTTCAGCCATCGATTAACTTCACGCTTTCTCCGCTCGTGGGAATCGCCATAAAAGTTGCGTGTACGGTACCACGAACGCGTTTCAACGAGAGGAATAAAAATTCGGGGGCCCGATGCCCGTGGGAAGAAACCGATCTCGCGTAACGTGTTAACCGTCTCGTTGACGGCGGAGTGATAAAAAAAAATCTTAAGTACGTAGACACATGTTTCACAGCCGATGAAACGATTACGTCGACGTCACGGGAAATGTGGAAAATAATCCAACGGGGAACGTGATCCAGATTAGAAGTGTACACCCCGATCGATCATCGATCTAAATCAACGAAAAGTATAAATCGCTGATCGATGAAATGAAGTTGCTCGTAAGTCGCGGGAAAATCTTGCTTCAACACGGTGCTTAAATTTCCCATTATATTTCGCCGGCGAGAGGGGCTGAAATTTGCCTGAATAGCTAGTTTCAACGAAATGGATTATGTATTAAGGTCAATTCATAAATCAAGGTAACCGAGTTCCGCGCGAAAGTTGACTTTGAAAGCTTGCAAATTTGATCAGCAGTGAATTAATTGCCGACTTCACCGGGCTTTGAACGAGAATGAAATGTATCCGGTGGAAAATGCTCGTCCCTTCTGAGATTGTTACGCCAAAGAAACTTGTCGTCCAAAATCGAGTCCGGTGGAATTACTTGAAACGTCAAGTCAATCGACAAAAGGGAACACGCAACAGACAAAGGAGAAAAGTTTCGCCTGCGTCGGAAAATAACACACGCAACCGGCGTAAAATACCGCGGGGAAAGATAAAAATAACAATAGAATGTCAGTTGTGGTATCGTTTATCGATAGAGGCATGCGCGTTCGGATAACACAAAATGCTGTCTTGGTCGAATTAATTAGAAAAATGATTGGAAAGATTACGCGGGTCCGAGTGAAACGTATAGACACGCGAAACCTTTAAAAACTTCAAGTCGCAGAAACTTCAACGCTTTCAAGTTCCCCGGTGCAGATATAGTTTTACGCACACACATACATATACATGTATAACGCCCCCGCGAGAGACACAGATAAATGCGTAGGAAAACAATTAACCGAGTCACTCGTTTATCCGACAATTAAGTAAATTACATTTGTCCGAATACGTACTCGGAATACAAGTTTACCGTATTCCAGAAATAATGAAAAAAGAACAACTCGGTGAAACACAAGTAGCGCATCTTTTATGCCAGTCTTTTATCCGTTATGGAGAAAAACGTTTAGCAGTTTCGTCTTGTAGAAATAATTATCTCCTTCGGGGGAAATGCGATGAACAAAAGTTACCGAGCGGCGACACGAGAGATATTAGAAAACTCGACTTTTCCACCGGAAGTATCGTTCCACGCGAATAAAACTCTCGCGATTCTAATGCCGCGGCAGATATCCGACCGATACAAAGATACGGGGCGGATCGATATGGAAAAGTTTTCTCGTTCGCGACGAAGAAAACTCGTTATCTACCGTCTGGGCACGCACACCAACGGGGAAAAGGATGCGTCGCGGTTTAAACGAGGGGCGCGTACGTGTGCAAAACACCAACACGCGAAATCGAGTTCGACGCTGCAAGAGAACCGGTGCGTGTGCGTGTTACTGTGCGTGTGCGTCCGGACTAATCAATAAGTTTCTCGACTCTCGGCTAAACAATGTCTAGGCAACACCGTCCGTAGAGGGGGGAATCTCCAAGTGATTTCGTGAGGAACCATCGACAACATATAGTCTCAAAGAAAAACATAATAAAAATGGAATAAATCTAATTAAAAAGATTTCACGTTTCTCTTATTCAACATTTTCACCCGCATTATCAACGTCAGGGTAAAAATTCATAGATTCCATCACGATAACTCTAGTACAAATGGAAGCCATTTCTTCAGGGGGTCGGTGGATAAATCACCGAGTGTCCGGACGGGTGAAAATTTCTGTGAGAAATTTTTCCCGCGACCTTTTCACCGAACACACACACACGTCCTTTTGTCTCCGTGCGAAACGAGATTCGCGAGAGGAGCGCCGCGGAAAATTTGTGTATCAAAGCTCGCGCGAACATTCAAGGTTGGCCGGGTATGATGGAAGAGGAGAGTATCGGTCAAGGTTATTCAATCGATGCTGGAAATTCGCGTGGTAACCGAATACGTGTTGTACGTTGCGACGGTGTATCCAGCTTGGCACCGGGCCCTGGCTGTCGTTATTACGCCCCTACGAGAGGGGGAGAAAAGTTCCGGGAACAAATGACCGTTTTTACGAATACATACATACATGCATACATATAGAAACCGGGAACGGGGTTCGCACAAACGCCGGGAGTAAAGCGACACGGAGTAAATTTAAATCAGAGTCCCGCAACCGTGACTTCCGGCAAATTTCGCGATTCTCTTTCTCGCGGATTCCCCGGTGTTCTCATGTTTCGCGGCGATTTCGCGAACGTTACTTCCGCGCACTTTCTATCACGCTCGCGTCCCTGGAACAAAGTTGCTTCTCTGATTTCTGGATTAAATTCATACGACACCGAGCGATTATCTAATATACATATTGTTGGATGAAACCCAGAATTATCTCGACTCTTACAGGCGTTCGAATAACATTATTATACTTTGAAGAACGATTTGCTATGAACGAACGTATCAAATAGGTACCCCAGGGCTGCCCGGGCAACGGTGTCTATACGACGTGATACACATCGCGTTATAGAGTGCCCGGGAGAGCGGATGCTGGGAAACGGGAAGCTCGGCCAAGGTCGGGAGATCGAGGAATCCTTTCGCGACCCCGTCATTTGGCATTGGTCTTTGGCATTGCGTGCTACGGCCCTGCCGACGTCGTAGATTTTCGTGCCCAACGAACCGGCTTCCTGCTTTTCGACGTTGAGAGGACAATTCGCACAAGAGAGAGACACAGAGAGAGACACAGAGAGAGAGAGAGATAGAGAGAGGGTGAAGATGAGGTATAGCATTAGGCTCGCTTCACACCGGGAGCGTGTCGTCACGGTTGAACATCCGTATTTCAAAGGGCTGCCTTAGGTTCAGACTGACCCTTTGGCCCGAATCTAAAAGCGAGAAATCATCACCGCGCCCGAATTTCAATGGCCGAAACCTACGCAAAAGATTTCACCGTTCTAAAACGTCCGAATCGCGGGGGGCGTCTCGACGTCGACGGTGCGACGTCGGCTTGAACCGACGAGGGATCACGGCAACGAGAGAGAGGGAGGGAGAGAGAGAATAGGCAGAAACAAGGGAGGGAGTCGAGAAAGGACGACTTCGGGTCTCCACCCGAAGGGAGAGAAACAGACTGAAGAGAGAGCTTACGAGAGAATGAGAGACCAAGTCGAAAAGAGGAACGCGAGGAAGAAAAGGAGACCGAGTCAAAAATGTAAGATACGGTGACTTAGGAACAGGGGGGAAAAGGGAATATATGTATAAAAGAGCAAGGGAGAAAGGGAAAGGGAAAGAGAGAGAGAGAGAAGAGGAGGGCCAGCTTCGTTTGTCGTTGCCGGATCGTGAGCTTTGCTCGAGTGCCGGAGAAGCTTAAGCTGAAGCACGCACGAGAGCAAATGAAGGGTGAAACTCCGAGATAAAAGAAGGCGAAGTATTCGCGAAATGGGTTCATTCAAGGGAAAATAAACACGGATATATTCTATAGAGGGTACGGGTCATTTCTAATATTATATATATCCGTTGAGAAATCTTCTAAATCGTTTCGACAAACACCGCGCACTCCTGCGTCCGTTTGTTGGATGTTCGATGTTAAAGTGTAAAATTCACGGAAAGAAATATACGTCCTCGGGACGATTTTCGACGTTAATTGAATTTCCAAGCCTTTTGGAACAGCTTATTGCCTCTTGATGCAACCTTTCATCCAGCCCACTTCTAAAATGTTTTCCTTGCAAGACGAACGGGCACAACGTTCATTTCCCTTCCTTTGATCGCGAATTTTATTCGGCCCATAGAGAGAGCGAGAGAGAGAGAGAGAGAGAAGCGGATTGAAACACGGCCGAACGCGAATAGAAGCCCGTCGCACAAAGAACGACGGGTACACACATATAAACGTTAATTACTTCACTATTCCGGGCGAGATTTGATTTTCTATCGGTGCGAATTACAATGAAATTCCATTTGAAAAGTCCCAGGATGCAACGCGAGAGACCTTTTGAAAAGTTCGATGCCGATTCATGGTGAATAGATCCCGGTATTTCCGATAACGATATTCCATCTCGCGCAGAGTTTCCACGGGAAGAGGAGGGAGGGGGAGGAACAACAATTTAAGAAGTACTCGGTCGAATCATCGAGATGAGTCTTCGGTAAACAATAGTGGCCCGTTTCGAACGATACTTGGCTGCTCGATCTCTCGAATGGGCGGATCTAATGAATATTCAGGAAAGACCAAAGAATCCTTGAACGAAACACCAACGCTTTCAGGAAGTCGTGTCTCAACGACGGATCCCCAGTTGCCCGACGAATTCACACGCTCGTTTGTGTTCTAATTTTTCCATTCTACAAACAGACAGGCGCGAATGAGACTCGCAAGATACTTAAGACACTCCGAAACGGTATTAACCCTTGATGAAAGTAAGTCACCTCCCACGTGATCTATGATCATGATTTATCTTGTCAATTAAGCACCGGTATTGAAGCAGTTAGTATGTCCAGGGATGTATCAATGTACTTTATAGTCAATTTTTAATATATTGAATTCAAAAGATGTATGATGCCCCGAAAAGCACGCGGTTTCTCGCCCCACCGGGTCCGATACAACGGCAATGAAATAACCGGCGTAAAATTAACGTCTGCTCTACTTCCGCATTAGGCCTGTGAACGTTGCCCCGGGTGGCGGTGTATCCCGCAGAAAACCTGGGGGAAACGCCGCGGAACGGACGAAACGATGTCGTCTTCCTCGGGGCGACGTCGTGGACTCGCGGGATTACCATGACCCGCGGCATCCGGGAACGGATGAAGAAAACCGGGGTCGTCGTGAAACAGTGGGAAAAGTGGGGTAACAAGTTCTGCCTTTCGCGTTATCTTTCTGTGACCGCATTGAAACACCGCGAACTTCGTCCAATTGGGGATGAAAATGAGCAAAATGTGTTTTCTAAATAGATCATGATAAAACGAAAATTGTGAAATAAAATCAGGAATCGTGTATGCGAATCGATAGTTCCCGGAAATATGTCTCTTGGATACGGGAGAAGTCATGCGAGAAGAATCTCGCCGTCTCTCCATTTCTCCCCTCTCCTTCACTCTCTCTCTTTCCAAGACGGCGAACAAAAGTCGTTCATCAGTCTGGCGACGGATCGATCGAGGTCCACCGATAAAATTTCCCGCCGGCTTCCCGAGCCACACAAAGTTCCCGACTTGTCAGAATTTCACAACGAGGCGGGAAGAAATGTAGGCTAACGGCCGTCCCCACCTTTTTTCCCCCAGCCGCTGGAAAAGCTGAATGAAGATAGAGAAGCCCTCCGGCCGTTCGCCGCGCAGCCGCGGAAACTTCAAACGATCGAACGAACCACCCACGCGGCTACCACCTTCCCACCGATCGACGACACGTGATTTCCTGGACGCTGGTGTATCCTGCCTCCCGGATTACTCAGGGTTCTTGTTAACCCATTTAATGAATATAACATTCTGCCGAGAAGTTTCCACGAATGAAACGCGAAATAAATATTCGAAACTTTCCCAGAAACTTCCCCCCCGGGTGTTACGTACTACGGGGTGTATTGAAAATGATAGGATCTCGATGAAACTTCCGAAGAAGTTCAACGAGAAGTTGAGTAACTATTACGTCGGTATCGGCGGTGTCCGATTCATTTCCCCCCGCGAAACTGTAACGAGTTTCTGTTACTTTGTAATTCCGAACAGCCGAAAACTTAATTGACCCTAACGAAGTGTATCCTTTCCCTGGATCGGACGAGTCGATCTCGATTTCACCCGGCGCCTCGGGTTTCCATGTGAGAAAACAATCCTTAAGGATCCGGTCGCCCGACGCCTTACGTTTCGCCAGTTCGCAGCGAAAAGAACACATATACACACCGGTGGATGTACAAAGAAAAAAGTCGCGACGTTTTAGCGTCGCTATTCGCATTTGGCTCGGAAATTTTCAGCGCGGCTCGCCAATTCTTTTGCATCTACGTTCCGCATGTAGCGTAGCCGCATTGTAATCGATTCTACGCAGTACATACTCTGTACCGTGTAAATGTATGCGAGTGGTTTACCCGTTCCGTTACATAATTACACGAGTTTTAGGCCGTACTCGGCCAAACCGACGAATATTGCGAGACGAAAAAACCGCCCCACCGTTTCGGCGAGTTTTGTACGAGGGGGGTAAAAGAAAATGGCCAGCTACCGGGCGATGGATTTTACGCGCACGTTAAACGATTTACGAATCACGCAGCGAATGCAAAGCAACAAAGGCAAGTGGACTCTATTACAATCGTCACAGATTTTCACTGTTACAACGAGAGGAAGGGGAGACCGTTAAAAGCTGGATGAAGTGCGCAAAAAAAATAGTGTTCGCGCTTTCAGTCGGAAATTCATATCGTTTTCGTTCAACGACTCTCGGGGATGACTTCGATCCGGAATATGATATGGGAATTTCGATAACTATCCGCCGTACCGTTGTCCGATCGCGAATCGATCCCAACGGAGATCCCGGATAGCCAGTGGAATTTTCTTCGACCTACATTTTATGATCTCGGGGAACGCCGAGTCTTTTATTCCGTTGAAAATGTATAATTCATACCACTACGACTGGAAAAACATTATTCCGCGGAAAAGAACGAAGCGGGGAAATAGTTACGACGACATATAAAAAAAAATAATCGATCAAAAACCAGTCTAAAAATAGATACTAAGCGACGGGCAGGCTCGAACGGCTTCGTGAAAACGTTTGAGAATACTCTCGTAAGCAAATGTAACCCCTCGAATCGATAAAAATCAGGGTGAGCTACTCGTGACACGCAGGATCCCTTGAACCGACCCTTACACGCTCCTATACATAAGTATTCCCTGCCCTTTCCGTAAACATGTGCGCAAACACGCCATCCGCACCACGTAACCATCGTCATTTCCATCGATGACGAAATGATTACGATTCGTCGCACTTAAAACCATTCAGAAACAATCTACGCTTCCATCTTTTCAAATTTTCACGCCCACAGATATTTACGCCAGGACATTTCTACGCCCTCATATCCCTCGCGATGAAAAATATCGAAGGGACCCTATATGTTCAACTTTGTAAAATTTCCAAAGGTCCCTCCCTTTAAAATTTCAAAACTATTGGTCACAGAATGAACGCACAGTGGTTTTGAAACCTGGTAAAGAAATTCCATGGCGGAAGGGCGGAAATCAGAGGGCATCGGATGAGACTCGATGGAAACCATGACTGCAAAGGGCTGCACGCGTTACAAGTACATCGACGTAATGATCCGCGCAGAGATACACGCAGAAATATTATGTACCTCGGGCCCGGAGCGTTGTAATCGGGCGTTTCCTCATCATGACACATTGAAGTGGTGGTGTCAGGTCCTCCACGGTGGCCACTCACTTCCATACCCGGGACACCGGACGACAGGACATTGTCCATTATCGTTCGTGCCACCGCACTCCGCCTCGTCTCTCTGTCTATCTATCTATCTATCTATCTCTCATGTTTTTTTATTTTATTCTTCCACGCTGATTCGGCCGTCCTCAAATTCTGGCGGGCGGTCAACGCTCGATTTCAACGTTTTTTTAATCGATTCAAGTGGGCGCGGGGATAATATCAAATGCAGAGTGACATGGGAAAGCTGTGAGGCTTGCCAGTTGACACTGCGTTCGTTCGTTCGTTGGTTCGTTATTTTAGTATCGTGATCTCGCGTTAAGTCGTCGAATTTCATATCGATACGAGAACGATCGTGAAATCGAGTCGAGATATTTTCAATACGACCGAGCGCACTTTTACCATCGTGATTTCAATGATCGTTTCTCGTTAACCGTATCGTGTAATGAAAAACATAATCGTTTCAAGCTACGTTATGACAAATTAAACCATGACGCCCCGTCGGACGGCGGATTTCTAATTTTATACTTGTTACGCGCGTTTATTAAACGGACTGTGCGCTCCTTTTACAAAAAGTTTCTCGCTTCCATCCCGCACTTTCGAGTTCCCTGACGAGAAGAACTTTCTTTCTCGTTATATATATATGTATACACCGAGTAGCTTCTTCGTGACAGTTTTCTCCTACGTCACGATGGAGAGAGGGGCATTTTCCATTATCGTCGCATCCAATTTAACCCTCAGCGATGATTTTTTTCTAATCTTCTCCCAGCGTTTATATCGCTGGCCTGGAAAGTTGCCGCGATAAAAAGGTTTCGTTTCGCTTCGACGTCCACCGACGGCGATTTCGCGGAAGGTCATGGTTCAAGGTGGAGGGGTTGCCAAGAAACGACGGTAACTCGCGTCGCGCTATCTCGGTGTGAAACCAGCCTAAATTTCGAACACTTATCTTGATCTGATTATCTACGTCGGTATCCTTAGGCGAGTCGTGTACTCGCATACGATTAATTTATACATCCTAATCATTACGTTCGATAATCAAATTCTACACCTACATATATCGACGTGAAAAGTGCCAACCTTTCTAACAAATCCCTGGGGTGTGAACGTCAATTAAAAGAAGAAAAAGACCTACTCGATCATTCTATTTTCAACAAAATCACCTCTGACAAAGGCGTCGTCGATTCCCACCGGATCAAACAATTCCGTCGGAGAAAACAAAAAAAAAAGTTCGATCCCCGGCAAGTGTGACGAGGACAAGAAGAAAAGTATTCCAGCACAAAGTGTGACACTATATTGGCAAATTTGTCGTTAATACCGAACAGTGGTAGACTTCAATGATTATCTTATGCGCGGTGCAAAAGTCGTCCGACGGATCAATGGAAACCGAGCAAAAGCTTTCGCCTTGTTCCTTGTTTTGCCGTAACCCCGTTGCTCCACTTTTCCCACCGTCGAAGGTTCTTTCGCGAAGGTCGCGGCAACGCGTACACCCGACGAAGTAGTTCCAGAAATCGGACTGCCGTGTGTCCGGGGAAAGCATCCGAGGGAACCTCCATCCTCTCACCGTTCGAGGGAAGAAGGTCGTCCCGTGGATCGATCGGGACACGGATTAAAGTTTGCCCAGTGTATACCGGTGAAAATTAACGACCAGGAAATAACTAGCTAATTACATTGAACAACTAATTGCTCTCCCGATTAAATGTAGAAATCGGAGGAAAACTGGGCAGTCCGATTTCATCGACGTGGAAAGTCTGTCTGTGGAAAAAAAACTACCGTATCGCGGCCGTTGCTCGAGGAAACTTACAGATTTTCCTTCTGCGAATGTTAGAAGAAAAATGATACCTTTCAACGTGAATACTCTTTCTCGCGAGTGCGAAGGAAAAAGCGAGCGGAGGAGTCGGTGAATATTCTCGATCGCGAAATAATACAATTTCTGAGACGGAGTTCGATAGCGGAGAGTAGGTCTGGCACGTATCCAGCGAGCTTCTACGGATAATGGAAAAAAGGGGAGAGAAAATGGTTTCAAAAGTTCTTCGAGGAAACGATACGCGATGTACGTGACTCATTTGCGTGGTCGCGCATAGATAACGATTTGCCATCGATTCAATTTTGCACCAAGACGTCACGGAAGTTGTTGGTAAAGGAAACAGTGCGATTATTATTTGTCTACTTTTCTTTTTCCTTACACACACACACCACACCTTTGGCGACCCTGTTTCAAATCCACTCCACTAGACTGTGCTATATTTTCTCTTACAGTCCATTATTAATCAACGTACGTACACGTCCCTCCATAAGATACGAAACGAATAGAAATTCAGATTAAATAACAACAGAAATTTCGAATGGAGCTTAGAAATTGTTCCTCGCGAAATTTTTGTAGCTCGAAAATTAAACATTGCCTCAATACTACAGGAAAACTTCATTTATCTGATTGGTATGCGTTCCATAAATTGTGAACGAAGGTGTACGTACGTTACGCAAGACATGTGATTAAAGGCGAAACATTCACGCAGTTTTCCGTCGACGACGGCCGACGAACAAAAAGAAAAGAGAAATATCGGCCGCGCAAGTTTCCTCGGCTCTCTCCTTTATCCTGGCGACACTTTTCTCGACGTCGTGAGATGTTTCCAGCAGAAGAAGTAGCCTACGAATGTCGCTGGAATTTCTATGCCACGTGTGCATCTCTGTTTCGCAGAGAGGCGCAACGGTGTCGTGTACAATACACCGAATGTAAATATGTACCGCGGTGTTCGCATCCCGTGAAATATAGTCGTCCGCGTAATAAGTGTATAAAGATACGTATTACGAGAGGGGGGGAAAAAAAGAGTCAGCTCCAACACCCGCGAAGTTGCACAGCTGTTTAAACGGGTCAAATGCATCGATCACATGTCGTAAAGAAGAATTCGTTTCGCGGGGTTAAATGACGCGGCGAATATTCAATGGTGTGTATGCAAATTAAGCAAGTATTATCGATCGATAAACTTTCACGTATCTTTCTCGGGTTGATTATTATCGAGCTATCTATAGACAACTGGTTAAATCATTCTCTAATATTAAATTGCGATTATTAATCGACCGGAGGGGTCGATACACGATCCGCGAAACGATTTCCGTTCGTTTCTTATCGGAAAATTGCGGTGTCATCAAATAATCATACGGCTACCCAACTGTTGCTTTAAAATACCTGACTAGATGCCAACGAACACCCACAGGTATGTATATCGTGTTCGACTAAAAATTCACCGATTTATACATGTGATTCCTTCGTTTCCCCGAAATCTTGTCGGAAATAATCCACTTTCGCGTGTGAAAGAGTTGCATCATCGACGACTTTCGTCGAACCGTACATATCCGAGACTGGTTGTAATCCGCGTCGATGTTCGGAAATCTCCGAGAAGATAAATGGCGCGGACATCGTAAAAATTCGACGACAAATCCCCCCAGATATTCCGTTCTACCGTGAATTTCATGAATCTACCTACGATCCGCGACGGATAGCGTCGATAATACAAAAGCGTCGGTATAGATAAGAGGAGATTCCTTGGAAATCCGTGGACGTTCGTTCAATTTCCCAGAAACTCCGTGATACCGGAGAGATTTTCGTTTCCTCGGAATCTGTTGCACTCTTTTGCCACCGACAACGAATAAAGAAAATTCTATTAAATGCGATGGAGCCTCGCTTTCGAGAATATTTGAGAATTTTCCCTGGGCATAGGCAAGCGGAATATGTATCTTGGAACATTCCGCGGTATCCAGAGGCACGTGCGTTTATAGCACGTACATAAGACCGACGCTCTTTACGAGGTTAATACATGTGCACATGGCTTCTGAAATTCCGTTTTCGCCCGAGTTTCATCTCTCATTCCCAGCGGGATTCTCCCGGGGCTTTTCTCGAGTGTTTAACCCGGAAGATTGCTGCCTTTATCGCTGGCATCTTTCTAATGTCAATAAAGTTCTTAATCAAATAACTATTCCCGACGTTTGTATCTGTAACGTGTGTTTTCCTTAGAAATTACTGACAACGCGTATGAAATGAAAATTTACCGGCAGCGACGAAAGTTTCTCATTGATAGGAGAGAATCAATTTCTCTCGCCATAATGGAGTAATTAATTACGTTCGAATGATAGAGGTACATCGGAAAACTTCTCGGGAACAAGCAGTGCAGAGGCGCGCAAAAAGAATGATTATGAATTAAAAAAATTCAGCGCCTATGGGCGGCTAAATATAACCGGTGTTTTTATTTCCAGCAAAGCTCTATTCCCGGCATATCGCGAGGTCTACGAACAGTTACATAAATCGATGTCGTTGTCGGGTATCGTCGCACGGGTTTCCCGTTAACGTGATAATCACGCGTAATCAACTGAAATTACTGTAACGCTCCTGCCGAAATGCGACGCCGTTGCAAAATTATCAGGGAACTTATCACCGTCACGATATTTGTCACGGACAAACTATAAGTAGGAGGACAATATTTGCCATCGGCAATCCAGACTTAAGAAATAAGGTTCGCTATAAACAATGTGGAATTAAAATTGTTCCAGATTGTCGTAACGTGTTCCCGTTCTCATTCTCTTTTATCGTCGAAATTCCGCTGATTATTAATTCAACGACAACCATGATAAAATGCTGTGAAAAAGGTATCAAAATATTGTCACTCACCTCGTCGAATGATCGACGAAAGAGCCGCCGTCCAGGAGTCGGAGTTTCGCGAAGAGCACGGCACTGACGAACGGCACCGCGGTGAGCTCCTCCAGGTCTACCTCCACCGAGAATTTGTACTTCTTCTTCTTCATCATGAAGGCCATCTCACTAAGACCAGGACACTTCACTTTGATCACCTTCCGAACCGCGCGCGACTTACCGAGCACTTCTCGCCGTCCCCGGGAAATGGAACTCAAGATTCTGTTCGCGGTTTTTCCAATAACGTTGGGAAAACTGTCCGCCACCGAGATTCCCTCGACGATCGGAAACTTCAGACTTTGGCTCGCGAACTCTCGGCCAGACGCGTAGAAAAGAAAATTGTGCACTAATAAGAACTTGTTTGTAATTATCAACGGAACGACTTTCAGTTCGACAAACACTTGTTTCGCTCGTGTAGCTTCGATTTATTGATTAAAATCTTTGTCAACAACAGTGATGACTGTTTCATGGGGGACACTCGTCCGCTCCGGTTTGGATACTAAAAAATATCTCTTCGCGTTCCCCGAGCCACCGATACGAGTTTCGAGATTGTTTGTTATTTTCTCTCTGTCTCTCTTGAGCAAAATTTATTTACAGTCGTTTAAATCGCGAGATGAAATAAATCTTCGATCAATCTCCGTGGAATACTATTTCGTCTTCTGACCCTTTTGTCTCTGTTTTCTCTTCTTTTTCCTTTATCGTTTTTAATCGGTGCTTGATCCTCGTCGCGAAGATCGTTCTTTCCTACGATCCGCTCGATCTCGATCGACGAATTTGACGACTCGTTGCCGGTCCGGCTGGAAGCTCCACCGACATCGCTTCTTTCTTGCGAGAAAGAAATATATATTCCTAGGCGATTAACGCTGTCCAGAGAGCATCATACCGCAATTACTCGTGCACGCCATCCTCGCCGTCGAGACTGGAAATTAAAGCGTCACGTTTTAGTAATAAAAACTGGAATGCCGCGGGCGTTCCCGCGGTGCAGAGAGCGAGAGAGAAAGAGAGAGAAAAAGAGAGACCGAGGGAGAGAGAGAGGAAAAAAAGGACTTTCCTTACGGCTACAGGAGCGTGGATTAATACACCGTGTTATCTTCTTGAAAAATTACATTGTCGCGTCCCGTTGGTTTTAAAACGATATGGAAAAGTGGAAAAGTGAATGGTTCGGGGAGGAATTACCAGACACTCTCTGTACGTATAATCAACGGAAATTTCTTCTTAGTATGTACGAGCCGCCCAGAAAATCTTGAACCATCTCAGGGGTTAGTGCGGCGAGGGGATTGACTTTGCCTTTGTGCCCCGCCACGACGCCGCGTCACGACAAACGAATCGCGCGAGGCAAAATCAATCCCCTCGCCGCACTACTCCCCTGAGATGGTTCAAGATTTTCTGGGCCACGTGTACGCCGCTATGGGAAAAAGGGAACGCGGAGCACGCGGTGCGCGACGTAGCGCCAATTGTTTTGAAAATGCTAATTGCGGTCGGAAATGCGAGCGAGCGAAAATGAACGCGCTCTTCCTGGAGTCGTGTTTCGAGCTGTACAAAAGTAGGTGAACGTAGCAGCATCGACGTAACCATAGTGTGGAGGGCATGGAAATTGCAACGTACGTACGTCCTACTCGTCGAACAAATTGCCAACGGACCTCGTTGGTCTGTTTTATGAATAGTTTAGATGGAACCTCGTTGCGTTTACGTGAAAAAATGATCGTTGTAATGAAAATTAACGACCGGTGAAACAAGATGTGATCCGTACAACGTAATTCGCGATACTGAATAATGATTTTGGTATCTATGCCGTTACTATACGTATAATCATATAGAGAAGAATAAACACCATTCGAGAACAAAGAGAGGGCAAATTTACCTGTGATTTTATCAAATTAAACCGGGGGATCAAACAAGTGCATAACCTTGAGTAAGCAGGTGATGCGAAAAGCACACGGTTTCTTGTTTCCCCGGAAGGTGAAATAATTTCACGACGTACGAATGATGATTGAATATTTATACCGTATAAAAGAGAACGGAAATTCTTGCTTCATATAACACAGTCAAAATTCAGAAGTCAATAGACACCGTTTATTTCACTGCCATCCACTCCGCGATATTCTAACCGTATGTATATTCGTTGCCGTTGCAAAAATAACTGAACTGTCAGTGGAAACGCTTAAATTTACGATGACGAAACGTCTGATCGCATCGTCTAGATAATCAAATTTTCACTTATCTCTGAATCATCGATAAGATAACATCGACGACTGTACAGGAATTACAAGTTTTTCCTAGAGTTCGAAAGAAACGATATAGTCTGTACGAACCAGTGGGTTTACTGGAGTTTCATCGATCACGTCCGTTCCGATCTGCAACTCGCGGTATCTTCTTTAAGGAAAGCACTTTAATTGCATTCTACGGAGCGTCGAACGAATCGAAACTCCGTTGCAACGCGTGGTGCAATGGTCACAATGGCGGATATAGTGCTACCTTGCTTTTAAAAGAGTTTGTTTCGAAATGATCAATTAGTTTATTCCTCTTTCCCAATGGAAATGGAATTCCGGTAAGTCTTTAAGTCTTAGTTTCTTATTTCCCATTAATCTCCCTAATCGTGTTTCATAGATCCAAGAGGCATTTAAAAAAAAGAACTACCAAGAGAAAGTATAGAGAACGTTAACAATAAACGAGATAAATGTAATCCCTTCGTTTCTGTTCGAGTTATTCGCTAGATATCTCACTTTGATAAACAACGTTCTAACTAATCGCGTTTGAAATCTTCCCTCGAGTGTAACATAACAAAAAACGTGATTCACACGCCTCGACAATTGTCTTCCAGTTTATCAATCGAATTTTGAGAAACGAATCGCATACACACGTGCGGTTGGGTTAAACGAATTTGTTTGTCGACAAACACTAATCAAATAGACGGAGAGGTAATCGTCCAAAGTACTTCGCAATTACGATAATAATGTCGGGTGCGATTAAAGCAGTAAAGTCATTCCGGATGCGTGTCACCTTCGCGACCCGATCGATTAATTTCTTAATCGCGACAGAACATTAACATCGAATATTGTACGTACATGGAGATGTTGTACGTTCGACAAAGGCAACGCGACGAAGATTAGATTCTCGAGGACAAATCGCAAACGACTCGTTATCGGTCGCCTTCGGCTAATCGCGTTCGCATATTATACTTCTTTTTCTTACATTGCCAACATCGTCGGCAATGTTTGTATTTCCATTAAACTATCGCTTTATTGAAACAAACGTGCCGTCACGTGTCTACCTGCGTACCGTTTATGTAATGCGTGACGGTGGCTGCTTGCGGTCGAAAAACATTGTTAGACGAACTACCAACACCCGCCGATCCAACAGATGATTACGCGAAAAGAAAGTACGAAACGTGAAACACGAACGTACGCGACACTGGGAGAAACGTATTAGATATAATTTACAACCGGTAACAAGGTTAATATTGAGAAGACGCGTGGGTAATGAACGTGACAGTTCCGAAGTGACATTGAGCTTCCTTAGTGATAAAATTATGTGAAGTAAACACGTGATATATATCGTTGTGGTTCGTTCACCTATTCGCAATGACAGAACGCCAATACCAATTTCAGGGATATCCCACTGAATGGTACGCCGAAGATTCAGTGATTTTCCTCGAGAAAGGATCTTATCGACGGTAAATAAAACGTAATTCTCGCGTATCATCTCGTCACGGGTGTACATGCCCCATTTTTTTTCCACGTTAAATGCACCCACTGTTTCAACCTCCCACCAGTCACAGAAACCTATCGTCGGTATCTCGAAACTTGTATTTTACCAGATTTCCAAGCGTGCACGCGTGGAAAATAATACGCGGCACTCACTGAACGATACCGATTTCCCTTGGAACAACACACACATCGTCGATTCGAAGAAATAGAAAAACTATCGGCCAATGATGGCAGGTGCAGGACACAATTTCCGTCTTGACTTTATAACCTCTCCTCCTCTCATCTCTCACCGATGACATCCAGGAAATTGAGCGCGTTCACTGGCCAACCTCGTTAGACGACGTCCAGCGTGACAGAGACACGGGAATGGAATATTCGGTGTACGAGAATTTCGGGATCCCGTGGCGGGATTGTCGATGAATTTTCGGACGGATGTGTTCAAGGAAGAAGAAATGAGAAAGGAAAAAAACCCATCGGCTGTGGGACTGCACTTACCTAGTCGTCGTCAATGCTTGTTTTCTCCCTGTGTTCAACCCGATGCTAGCCAACCTCGCACACTCTCACACTTCTCATGATTACGAAGTGGCCGACGGATAACGCGGAAATATGACGAGCCTCGGTACGAAAAGCCCCACGATTATCGGAACGAAAAAGCCACTTCACAATTTGACGGAACGGAGGTCGGCTGTGAACTGACGCGTCTCGAACCCAGTCCGCTGTCGGTCGCCGCCGCGCTATCTAGCGAGCAGCCAATTGACTGCCGGCGAAGTGTCATCCCATTGGTCGGGCGGTCATCGCGAAACTAACGAGGAGCGCGATGTGATTGGTTACTGCCTGAATCACGAGAAGAATCACTGGTATACCTGAGCTCCGCGCGTTGTGCTCGTATCGAACTATTTCCGTTCAGATGTCGATAATAGGTTAAGCTCGGACCAATCGGAGCCAAGGTATGAGAGGAAAATACATGAAGTGGTATATGACAATCGCAGACTGACCACACGCGATGGCTAATGAATGATAATTATGGGATACATGAATTATATGTCTTCGAACTGACTGGCAGTGAATTAAAGAGGACATACTCGTTTGAAATATGAATGTATGTTCGTAATAGAATGACGCGGTGAATAAAAATCTTTGCGAAGCGAAAGTAACGTACCGACGAGTACGCGTCAACACGTTTATCGTAAATTCTTTCGGAATATGGAAATATAATTTAATTCTCATCAAGATGTGGAGACATAAGAACACAATTCCTTCCGTAATTTAACGTACATGTAGTTGTGTAAAGATAAAACGTAATTCAAGCGTACAAACCTTTCTGAAGTCGAGCATAAAAATAGCCTCACGATTTTCCTAACGGCCGACTATTTCCGAAACGATACATCTCTGCAGTCCTTTCGGACACTCTTTGAGGATGATAAAACTGTAAGGATCTACGTACTTGGTAAGATTATGAAAATACACTGTTATTTCGTAAATGAAACTTCTAGATTTGGTTAAATAGTCACGTCGATTCAAAGTTGTTGCGCGCTTCTCGGGGGTTCGGTCGCAATCCGTCACGACAAGGCAGACTTCCGGGACCTTAGTACTCGAATCAGGCTCGAATGGCCGACACCACGGAGGTTGTTCTTTCTGTCAATCGTGATCGTTGTTGGGCAGCGTGAAATCATGTAAATGTTAAACGGTGTCACCGTGAGAGCCGAACGAACGTGGGTAGATCGATGCGAGGATCGAGAAATCGGGGTGTGTCCGTGGCTTTAATGAACGGTAACGCGAGAAGAGTCACCGGTGTCCCCGCAATTCTTGGATCCAGCAAGAGGGTAATCCCTGTTCTTTGCTGGGGGTGCGAATACAGATGCGAAACCGTTACAACTGGCCAACTCTCTGAAAAAACCGAGAGACAACAGTCAGTTTGTCAAGTCGCTTGAGAAATGCGTTTCAGATGATCCGATATAATTACGGACGATACGACATTATGAATCCGAGTTAGTGTGCTTTTACCAGTGTGATGTCGTGCCGAACTTTGTACGCGCGAAGCTTGTTTTGCTTTACCATAACTGCCTACTCCGACGGATTATTTTGCTCGCTTTCAAATGGGTCGTGCTGATAAATTACCGAGGTTGATACTCGATCATTAGGGAGTACCATTCGTTCGCGAGTGAACAATTCTTTTACTCGCTGTTCGTTTTGCTAGCATCGAGTTCCCTATACAAATGGTATTCATAGGCTACTGAAATAAAGATTTAATTGTACGTGAAAGACGTAGTGAGTAAAGTGCGATCTTCCGTGAAAAACGTGTTTCCCTTTCGATTCGATGTCATTCCGCAAATAGAGTGTAAATATTATGCACATTTGATACACACAGTACCAGTGTAACCATAGCTTTATCTTTACATTTATTATATAGCTATACACGAAATTGATTAAACTCTTTTATTTCTTACGCCTCTGATACATGATATATATGATAACTATTTGTTGTAATCATTAGAAATACGATACATCATTTTAAAGTGATATAACTATTAAACAGATGTGTATATTTATGTTTGGTAACATTTGTAATCGATATTTTAAAAGAATAATGTCTAAAACATTATAGACATAGTTATGGAGGATAGTATGAGCGTTAAGTCAATGGAATCAGTGGCGACAAGCGATGAATATGAGTTTGTAAACGATAGAGGCAACGGTAAACAACAACAAGCACTGCTTGAACCACCAATGTTAAAGATTGCCAACAACGGCAATTTGGAAGATCTGCAAAATAATCTTCGTGAGGTTTGCATATATTTGTCATATTTATGAAGAGAGGAGATTAAATCTATATTGATATGATATAGATAAATGAGTAATCTTATGTTTAAAGAGTATTTTAGTCATTGATAAATACTGTAGGTGTTAACAGAAGACTCAAAAATGGACAGTACCGACATTAAAGTCATGAGCAATGTGCAACAAAGTCAACAGAAGTCAAACAAAGTAGGTAACAGCAAATTTTATGATGTAAGCTCTTGTATGGTTGCTTCGGAAAAACAAGACATCATGAAACCAGAAGACGACATAGATGAAGGTATATACTATTATCTAAACTAGAATGCAACAGTGATAATTAAAGAACTTTTAGAATTATAACAAAATCCTTTCTACATTATAGAATTAAACCCGTTGTCACACGTCCAACAAGAATGTACTATGTTCAATGGTGTGGCTTATCTGGGTGCAGCAGCAATAAATGCACCAAAGTCAGAATGTGAAATACAACGTAACATGAGCATATTAAATGCAGAACAATCTCTTAATTCAGGAATTAAAGTGTCTGTTTCTGTACCTAGTAGCTTTCAAGGTTCTGTTGTGTATGTATGATTTAAGCAACTCATTGTGTTGGATACAGTTTTATATCTTATATAATACTATCTATTGTTATTTCTTGTGACAGTTTATATGATGCTGCTACGCAACAACCCATTGCACATTATGAAGTACAACGTATCTTGTTTTACGCACGTGGTGAAAGTAGTGGTACATGTGCAGCATGCTTTGCTTTTACATGGTCTCATGGGGACACGTTGGAAACTGCCATTTATCAATGTCACGTTTTTCGTTGTGACATACCAGAAGCAGTAGGTTCCTAATATTTACCATAACTGTAAATCTATAATCTAGGATAGCCAAATTAGAGACTTAATTTGTTATAGGTAGGACAAGTCTCTGCCTGTTTCTCCAAAGCTTTTCACAGAATACCGAGATCAATGACCAGTTCGTTAACAGGCAGCGATTTTAATGGTTTTACCACTGGCAGTGAAAAAGTTAATTCTCGAGTATTTATTTTTGAAGTAACAATGGAAGTAAAAGAAGATGATGGAAAGGGTGGTTTCAGTACGGTTCCTAAGGATAGGAATTGTTTCAAAGTCCGAAGTAATGTAGCAAAACAAGTATGTCTAAGCATACAACAAGTATCAAGTAAAGAGGGTGGAGTTACTCTCGAAGTTGAACGGTGTTTTGGAGTTCTCGTTAGTCCTGGCCGCAATGTTAAACACAGCGATATGCGGCTACTCGAAATGGTAAATGTAAATTTTGGTCATAGTTTCACGTTAAATAATATTAGCCCTCAAATTTCCAAAGCATTACAAACATCCTTAACATCCGTAGCAAGTCAGTGCCGGACCGATAATACAAGATAAACAATGTTACAATATATTTGGATCTTGGGATCCAGCGGATTCAGCTTTAGAAGCACTCAATGTAGAAACTCCTAGAGAGGGAAAAATTTTCATGACAGTCGCCGTAGATTTAGTGATACGTGGAATTCGAGAACCTGTGAGATTTGTTATAGAAACGTCGGTCAAAGTTTTCCCACAGAATGAAAGGTTTTGGTACTTTAACAAAAGAAGCCTTGTACAACAATTTTACCTAAATTCAAAAGAAGTAAGGCATGATTTATTCTTTTACTCGAAATACTATTGGACCAGTATTGTATAATTATTATTTCACAGATCATATCTGGGGATGTTCATTATGAAGTACAAAGTATAGAAACCTCGGGGGAATTAGACAGGAACAGATTAAATCTTGCCCTTAATCTAGCATCCCTAATTCGGTCACCTTCTTTAACAAGTATCGATACTCTGACACCCAAGGAAGAAATAGATTCAGGTTGAAAAGAAACTTCAAACTACTTATGCGTTCATTAATGAAAGAATAGATGTTAATTCGAGAATACCTTTGCATAAAACAGATGGGGATGAACCAATGTTAAGCGGCACAGGTGAAGTATCCAAGGATTGTTCCGCGGACGAGTTGGCCAACTGGGCGGAAGTTCTGGACAGTTGGCAAGTGAATGAACAGCGTTCAAAACTTTTGATAAAACTCACAAAGCAGGGCATTCCGGAAGCTTTACGCGGAGAGGTGTGGCAACGTTTAAGCAATTGTGATAACTCTCAAGAAATGATGGACAAATACAGAACTTTAATTACAAAGGTGCGTCTTTGAAACGTTATAAAAGAAACATAATAAATTGCTTATAATAATATACCTTACAATGCTTTTGCAGGAGAGTAGCTGTGAAAGTGTTATTTTGCGGGATATCAACAGAACATTTCCGGCGCACGACTTCTTTAAAGAAACGGGTGGTCTGGGGCAAGATTCTTTGTACAGAATAAGCAAAGCGTATGCTGTGCACGACGAGGAAGTTGGATATTGTCAGGGACTTAGTTTCTTAGTTGCTAGTTTGTTGCTTCACGTAAGTAATTGAGTTTTACTCGCATTTGCACGGAATACACCTGCAACTGTTTGTTTAGAATAAAAATTGTGGTAGAGAATTATAGGGTGTTTAATGACAAGCAAAACATTAGGTATTTCTTGTAGATGCCGGAGGAACAAGCCTTCTGTGTTTTGGTTAAACTGATGTACGACTACGGTCTGCGGGATTTGTACAAAGATAGATTTGACAATCTCCACATGCGATTTTATCAGCTTAACAGATTAATAGAGGTTAGTCACACGTGTTTCACATCAACGAAAAATACCACAACAAATTATTACAGTCACGGTTTGACCTCTATTTTCAGGATCAATTGCCGGAACTTTATAAGCACTTCTGTGATCGCGGAGTAGAAACACATATGTTCGCTGCACAATGGTTTCTAACTTTGTTTACAGCTAGATTTCCACTTTATCTTGTTTTCCATATCCTGGACGTATTCCTTTTACAAGGACTCGACACGCTGTTTCAAGTCGCTCTTGCCTTGTTAATGGTAAGACTTCCATACCTTTCGAATTTCATAGATTCTCTTAAACAACAAACCATGTTTTCGCGTCGTATTTACAGTTGTGCAAAAAAGAATTACTCCAATTGGATTTTGAAAGCATATTGAAGTATTTCCGGGTGCATTTGCCGAAACGCTGTCGTAACGAAGAAGTGTCGCGCTACGTCATGAAGTTAGCTTGCTCGGTCACGTTAAAGAAGCTGAAGAAATACGAAGCCGAGTTTATGACACTGAAAGGTAACTTCATATTCTATGTTTGACCCACACATTTTCTAATGCGCCACTTTAAACATCACAATTTTCTACCGTGAAAAGAAAAGACACAACACTGTCTCCGTCCTGCATGTGCAGTCTGTGTAAGACAATGAAAAAAGATATTGCCCTGGTGGTTGTGAATTTATTCTTAATATTAGTCTGATTACTATTGAAATTTTATACGAATCAAACATTTAAACAAATCACTATATTTGTGTGTGTATATTTTTTTCATCTTTTGTTGTGATTTCGATGCATAGCTTAGGCGGGAATTAAAGACACACAGATTTCCCCTTTTATTGCCTAGTAATACTGAGTACTTAGGATAGGTAAACACTTTTCACGACTAGTCCTTATAGTTTTAATCAAAACAGCGACAAATTACTGACCATGAAGTGATTGATTGATACAAAGTTTTAAACAAAATATATTGCATCAATTGCCAGTAACGTGTCGCTAATGTTTGTTATGTAGTTTGTATGCATGACACGAGATTCCAGGCTTGTATACCAAAGCATAAAATGTGTCCCTGTAGACTCATATACATAAACTACCTGATAGTGTATCTTCACCAAAAATGATCACACGACTCTACAAAGTGCGGTTCCGCGTTTTGTTATAATACACTCTCGAAAATGATTATTTATTTCTTAATTAGGTGGTGGTTGCTTTGTTATCGAATCAAAGTAAAAAAGATCAAACTCATAAAAATTATATGAACCAAATTATTTTTCAGTCCAAAAGAATGATATTGTAATTCCTAAAGGAACGAACTTGCAATAAAGATATTTCACGAATACGAAAGAGGTACCAAAAAATATATATTAATTTGAACTTGGATGAATTTGTACAATTGTTTGTTTTTCTTTGTATTAAACGAGCGAACCGTGTTTGCTCGCTACGTAAGTTACCGCGAGGGATGCCGTACCCGATTATGTACAATTCCATCATTGCAGCGTTGAACCTAACGATGCAACAAGCTGTGTAAATGCGCTGATAAAGTGCAAGTTCAACGATAATTGTGCGCGAGCATGAGATTTCAACTGGCTGACGGTTCGTGAAATATGAGTGTATATCGATATCTTCGTTATTGTCGCATGTTTCCTTCACTGTGGCCTTGTTCGCAGAACAGCCACACATTTGTCTGTGTCAAACGGTTTATATTTCAACGTTAATACGTTTTAATCAATATTTTTCGATGCAGTAGCGAGGTGGAATCTCATAATGTTTGTATCGTATCGATAAAATATTTTTGTTGTTGTTTTTGTTATATCATGCTTGACGCAGATGTCAAATTAACTGTTGTCGATGCTTGGTATTAGTACCACTTCTTTTTGTTGTCGCAAATATGAGCACTTTAAATATATAACATCAATTCAAAGTCTTTACTCTCGATACGATTTGTTTATTTACTTTATTTATTTTGTAATGATTGTAAATTCGGAGAAATTTATGTTTGTAATCAGTTTTTCCCCTCATGCTTATCAGCCGTACTGCTTTGTATACTATCTTGTACCGCTTTTATATATAAATTATTTATTATTGCTTAGTGAAAATAAATCGTCCGTCTAGAATACCGTTTAGTTTTAGTCAATTACCCGTTTCCCCACACTCCTCTCAGATTTAATGTACTTACTCACACATACCATTTCATCTCTCGCTTTCGTTGGGTACGCATGTAACACAGTAGTTGTGAAAAACATATATATGCTTTTCAACCTTTGTTTTACTAACTACTAACTGAGAAATTTAATAAATAGTGACTAAAACATATCATCTAATATCTAATAAACAATTTATATATAAAAGCACCAGTGTCGAAGCTGACAAGTGTCGCAGATTATAAGACATTATTCCATCGAATGGTATCAATTTCTAATCGAAGTGCATTTCGATGAAAATGCATATCTGATTGATTAATCTTATCTAATATCAATCTTTTCCTCCACTTGTATAACGTCGCGTACAAGTAATCACGAAACACATCCGTCATGAATCTCCAATTACTCACAGAACAATGATACAATAATATCGTCATTGTCTGATCAATCAGCAATTGCAATTCAAGGAAGTTAATAATTTCAAGGCGTGTATCGTACGAACACAATGCACACTTGTTGGAAACATTTCTAACACTCTTGCTGTTTGTACAAGTATAGTTTATCAACGGTATTATCTGTCCATTTGTGACCCATAACCACTGACGAGCGTATCTAACAGCAGCTGTGCCAGCAGTTTAAAATTGGCCACGGTATGCCCCGTTCAGAGAATGTACAGCGGAACACGTTGGTATCTGCTTTTGTAAGATATCATATGCCTACCAGTAACGTTAAGGCCAACCGTTTTTAACGTTTCGCTGTCAGAACGATGAGCCATGTAGCCAAGGCAATGATAAAGAGTAAGAACGTAGCAATTACAATACTTGCGTAATAACGGCTCGCGTCACCTGTATAGAACATATTCAAGATGTTTAGACTTAGAAACTGCGTTAAACTTCTCCTTGGCTAACTCTTACGGACGAGTAGAGGCCAATTGAAAATTTATTTCGAAATATCCAATGTTTCTTGGAACTACACTATAAATTACTTGTAATATTGTCTTTTAGTGGCACAGGAGAACGCGGACGAGTACAGTAACGAGGTGGAACAGCTGCGCGGGACGGTGGCGCGAAATGAAGAAGAAAAACAAAGACTGGAAGCAGAACTTGCACAGGTGAAGGAGATGCTCCAGCGAGAAGTGGCCAGGGCGGATGCGGAAAGTCGACGAAGTAATGTTATCATTGCCGAGTATAAACAGGTGAGTAATATGAAATTTCCAAGTATCATACGATTGTAACGACGATACGATAAAATAATACCGTGTCTCGTTTAGATCTGCCAGCGTTTAGAAGATGACTACAACGCAGCTAAGACAACGCTCAGCGAACTACGGGTTGGTACTCATCAATCTATTACACCACTTATCGAATTTACGAGACCCACTGTATGTATCTGAATCGAATCATTATTTCATAAGACTATTCGTTCACAGGCGAAGGTCTCCAAATGCGAGAAATGCAGGACATGCATCATGGATTCGTCGAACATACTGGCAGACATAGCACATCCCTTGGAGAATCGGGCGGACCCGATGTTGCACAGAGTGCAGGAAAGAGTGAGGGAATTAGAGCTAGAACTGGCCCAAACGAAAGTTGCGCACGTCGAGGCCGAGTGTAGAAATCAGGTAAACACAGAACTTGCGTGACCTAAGGTGTATCAGACACCCTTACAAATACCGAACTGACAACGTCTACTGTTTATTTTCTATAGGATCTGACGCACCAATTACACGCAACCGCTTCCGAGCTTCAGGCTGCGAGAAATGGTTGGCCGTGGTTAAGTAAAACTCTCTCTAGTATAAAGGAGGCGGCAAACAAACGGGAAGTAATGTCCGCACCCGTGATGAAAGAACTGAGACGTGAAAGCGCACCCGGTGGAGATATGCATTATTTGGCACACTCCCGAAACCGTGACACGCGCGATAATCTTAAGGAAGTTGTGTGATGCAGTAAGTATTAGACCAGTTAGATGATCGAATTGTGCGATTTAAGCGGATAGTTGTCTAATCAGTTTTGTCAATCACACAGACAGTATGCCGGTAACGGAGGAAAAACTATCTGGAGGGGAAGTGTGTCTCAGGCACATGTTCGAACACGTAATGTACCTTCGCGATTACATATAGTATTGAACTTGGTCCGTTAATAATACGATACTCGATATTATTCTTCGTCACGTATTTCGCGTGCACCACTCATCGCGTGCTTCTTAGTCAGGGCAGCTTTATCGTGCGATATTAACTTTCTGGAACCGTTTCTTTTTTTTCGTTTTGGATTTCTTGAAGTTTTCCACGTATACTCATTTATGCGGGTTCTGAATGTCAACTGTCGATATTATTTTACAATTGTTCTCCGTTTTCGTTCTTTGTAACGAGAGAACGCAGGAAGTGCTTAAACGTAACGATGTTTTTCGCGCGAAACTGTAACGGTCCACCGACGAGAAGATAACAAGTAGGATTTTCTGTTACGAGAGAAAAAAAAAGAAAAAGATTACTCACAATAGGTAGAAGTAAGTACACCGCGTTTTGTATGAAACTAGTCTAAGACGTGAAAAGATAGAAACGCTATAGAAGCTCATACTGTATATACATGGTACTCTCAGGCGACGTGAAAATAAAAAAAGAAAGCGTCATAGATTACTGCAGAAATCGGAGATTCCATGTTTTTTTTTAAAATTCATCCACGGAAACGTAAATTGTTCGCCTGCAGTATTTCATTTTACATTTTCCACCAACTTACGACGGTAAACATTCCAAAATATAGCGTGAGTGCGTTTATTATTCGTATAATCTCCTATTTTAAGCAATACAACGCTACATCGACGATTGTTTTTGTTTTTTTTCTCTCATTAAATGATATTTATGACACTAATTCTACGTACCGCTATGAACTCTCTAAAAATCACTTCACGAATGATTAACGTTAAGCTCGTAAATAAACTCGTTCTACTTCGTTTTAGTTTTTATATATACATTGTTCTCGTAATCTCGTGGTGTTATTAATAAACATACAAAACACATCTAGGTTTCATATGTACATTAATAACGGGACGGTGATAACGCAAGGTAAAACGTCGCTGTCCCATTTTGTTCTCTGTTTCTTTATGTTTGTGCGACACAAATCCGAATTTGAAACGTGAAGTGTTGCGTAAGGTGCGCTTGCGATTTGTAAATGACACGTAGGTATGTGACGCTTAGAAGGCAAATTTAATTGCCGTTCGTGCTTCGTTTTTGACAGTGTCTGTATAGTCAGACGTAAGGGCCATAAATCATTATGTTAAGGCACTACTTAAAACCAGAATCTAACCGATGTCTATTCAATCGTTCCGTTAACATAAGTACTTGAGAATGACAATTACACGAATGTCGAAGCTGACTTCGTATAATTCATATCATTCGTCTGATAAAAGTTCAACTGTTAAATTTATTTCGGACTGCCAATACCGTTATATATTACAGAATACAGAAAACTATAGATCTGGCAGATTATATCGTGCCATTATTTTGAATCGTGAAAACTTATGAAACCGATGGTCGACGATATGTCTTTCCTTGTATCTTTCTCTCTCTATCTCTTCTCTCTTTCTCCTATTTCTCTCTCTCTTTTTTTAATCGAACCAACCATTATTTAATTGGGTTTTGTTAAAATATATATTTACTAAATAATATATACACGATCGAAAAGTGAAGTTTATGGATTCACCTTAGACTCATATGGTAGCTAACAATAGCTGTGTATCTTATACGAAATGAAAGATATACTTTGTGTAAATACAAGAACAACAAAAAAAAACAATATCTAAAATAGGCTACTAACAAATCATGTAAAGATTTAGGATTACTACGTATGTATTACTGTATACCTAGTAATTTCATTCCACTATTACTGAAATAAAGAAAGGTACCATATCTCTATAATTTCCAGGTGTGTTCGTGTTCGCATTAAGATCAGATCGTCCATTTCAGATTGTTCATATGTTTTATTTATTCCAAATTATCATCGTGAAAATAGAACGATGCGATTTCAGTCTTGGGATGAACGAATCAACGCTTCGTGATAAAAATAGCCATAAGTTAACGTAACATCTTATCATTAAATAGGTGTAAACGTATGAAAAAACATAACTTATTGGATAAACTTTTGCAAACCATGCGCTGATAAAATAGCACGTTGCAAATTTTATGGCACAATAAATAACGAACGAGAAAGTCTCGGAACTCGTAAGAAAATATATATATATATATTTTTTGTTTAAATTCGACATGTTAAATGCTTGATATAGTAACAAGCATACCTTATTAATTAGGATGTAAGTGGATGCACATATCATTGGTACAACATTTCTTTGAGTTCATTAATTAGGTCATGGTAACAAGCGAGGATAATAATGATAGTAGAAAAGAAATGATAACAAAATGAAAAAAAGATTGGAAAATAATGGTTCAGTTTTCTGAATAAAAGTAAACACAGATTCATTCTCAACAAATTCGTTGAACGTTCTCTTGTGTACCTCGTGATATCTGATACGTAATTCACATACAAAAAATATTATTCATTAACTTAGAGTATCTACAAGATTCCTTCAAAAATCTACTTTCGTACAAGAGAATAACAATAGAAAACGAAAAAAGACTTCCTCTTCTTAATGATAAACCGAACTAACAATAATCTCTAGAAACATTTATAAAATGAAAAAATAAATATGTTTCACAAACCTTTTTCGTTAAACTCCAAGGCGTAGAGTTTACAGATCGAATATACGATATGTAGGATCAGTTTGATTATACCTATTTCAATAGTATCACGTGTCACCCGCCGCCCATTGATCACTTTCGCTATCACTGTTCGAGGCATTTTCATTATCATTCTCAATATTATCCGCCATCGCGTTCTCATTGATATCACTGTTATCATCGTTTCCAATCTCATTATTCTCCATATCGCTGTCTTCTTCTGAGGAACTGCTGTCGAAACCTTCGTCCTGCTCTACATATCTCGCGGCGTCACCACCTATTACAAAAAAGATTTGTTTACATCCCTCCAATAGAAGATCGAACATCTACGTTAAGAAAATCAAGTTACCAGCTGCATCCTCTGGATTAAACTCCCTGTGATCCCTGGGAACATGTATTTCGAAATCCCCAGGGTTCGCCATCTCCAGTATCCTCAGTAACCACATTGGAAAACCATTTTCAAGAACGTAGATATCATTCTCGTTCTCCAGATCATCCTCCAACACGTCTATCAATGGTCGTAGGTCTTCGAGATCATTTAGCCCCTGATCGTTTAACTCTACAGCGATCATGTTGTTGCCTTCCCCGTCTCTGTTGTTATTCGCCAAATCTGCATTTTCCACTTCCACCGCCTCCACGATACCGAGTCTGGGTGCTTCCTCTACGCTCGGCGACTCGGAGTCCGATATATGGTCTTGTGCTATGCTGGACAGGTCGTACTCTGGGGTCATATCCTGCGCGGAAGCGGAATTCGGGTATCCGGAGTCCATGACTTCCGGGGACCAGCTATTGGGCGGCGTATCCGGGGAAGTTGGTTTAACATCCTCTATTTCTAACGAAGATTTCGCCTCGAGATTCTTATAATTATAATCGGCTGGCTCCTTGCCGCATAATACTGATGTGGATTCGACACTTGTGTCTTTGCTACAAACGTATAAGTCGAGAGACTTGTCTTTTATGTTACTAAAGCCTTTGGCATTACACGAACTTTCTGTGTCCGTGCTTTTGACATTACTTATGGAAGATACTTCGAGACTATTCTTAGGAGTAATCACATTCGTTGCGGAAGTATCTTCCTGTACACGAAAATTTGATTCAGTCTTTCTATCGACATCGTCATGCGTGAACTCGATTTTTGATTTATCTACCAGCTCATCTAATTGAACTGGCGTGTCACGTTGCGTCGAAGTGTTGCAAGTACTCTTGCTGCAAAAACTGCTTTTCTCCTCCTCACCTTTTATCACATGCTCATTATTATTACTATTCAACGAGTTCAACGACTCTGAATCTTCTATCTTCTCCTCGCTTACAGTTAACAACGTTGTTGACGAATGACTATCTAGGAGCGTGCTATCACTAGATTTGTCTGCGGTATCATTCCCGCCTTTCAGAGTTACCGTATCCGTTTGATACATGGGATTCTTGTCGTCCGGATACCATTTCCTAAACATGGAACTAACAGTCGATGCGGTTGATATACTGGTGTCGCTATTGCTACGCAAAGAAGTTTCACTGGTAGCTTCCAATGAGGTTTTACTCCTCACATCAGCCGCTTGAATTTGCTGTTCTATCGTCTTATTTACTCGTTCACCGCAGCCCAAAGATCTTCGTTTGCTGCCTGAAGTGTTTATCTTTGCCCCAATTTTGGGTGAGCTCGTAAACTGCGGCAGATTTTCTGAAATGTTATTGCTGGAAATACTTGTACACGACATTGCAGGATCGCAATCTTTCGGAATATCTTGCATCTGATCCGCGTCAGACCGCCTAGTATTCGCACTTGTACAACCATTATTCTCCGAATCAGAATCCTTGCCCTCAATGTAAGACGCGTTTAGATAGATGCAACGTAGATCTATCTTATTATCTTCCAGGCTTGTGTTAACATCGTTCGATGTGTCGAACTGGTCAACCGTACTGTTCAACGTCCATTGATCATAGGACAGGCTTTGATTGGATATACTGTTGTCTCCAAAGAGCTTGTCCACTTTAACAGTTTGCAAGAGGAACGGGTCCGGTGACGTAGATGATCTTGAAACAGACATATATGACCGAAAGTCCAACATTCGCTTAAGTTTTGGTCCAGGACTCGAAATTGTGTCGTTTTGTGCCTGGGAATGAGATGACTCGCAGGGAAATGTCTCTAGGGTATCATCTGACTTTTTGTTGAAGGACACATTAGACAGTATTGTCGTCTCATTTAATTCAGGTGGGACGTTATATTCGGATAAACCATCAGGATCATCAATATCCGTACTCTGTATATTGTCTGAGAATTGCGAATCTATATTTACATCGTGTAAACTATGATGACTTGGCTCTGAAGTTAACGGTTTGAAATCTTCGGTATTTCCCAGAGCGTAATCAGATGAAATTTCTTCCCCGTCGTAAAGATATGTATTGTTCGGAATATCGGGATGCAGTTGTGGAATAATGATACTGGGTTCTTCGTCCCAGTTTTCGTCACCCCATTTTTCGGATGGTCCTTGCTCTATTGATCGACTGAAATCTATTGGTGGTCCAGGTTCATCATCCCAATCGTTTTCTACGGAGGAACCATCGTTATCCCAAAACTGATTATCGTCAGTATAATCAGACATCGTTGAAACCTGTGGTACAATGGCAACTGGACCATTTTCACCATCCGTAATTTCCCAGCCACCTTCTTGTAAAATCGTTTTCAATAGGTCCATTGTAATATTGAACGATTCTAAGAGACCTATTATTCTTTGTAATGGCACTTCCTCCTGCATTTCCTCGTATCGATAGGATAGCTGGCGAATATGATATGTAGCATTATCGAGGATCTTTTGTTCATCCGAACGAATGTCCACAGTAAACGGATACTCGTGTAGGACCACGGTTTTATATAATCCTTCTATACCTCTGACAGGAATATCATCCTCAATATTTCGATGAAATATTGCCATTTGAGAACAGGCTCCTAGATGTTCTGTACCTTTGGGACCGTTACAAATACCTTCAAATTCTACACTATATTCTGGGTACCTTACAGTGATATTTTCTGCCCTAAGAATAAAGAGAATCTTATGAAACCATTGTAATTAAGTGTCTAGAATGTCTGAAAACGTTATCAATTTACCAGTCTTGAAATTCCTGTCTACTCCATTCAAACTTATGATCAGGATGTCTAAAGCCATGAAAAAATGGGAAGAGTACATTAAAGTCTGCATTTGGTGTGGTTATTATTGCCACTTTTGGTTTGATATATCCAAATATATTGTAGGGAAGATCTTTCAGGGTCTCTGGATACAAATGCTCGATCCTAAAATATCAAAATGTTTTCTTTACCTCCTATAGAATACAAATATTTACACTTTAATTTTTAACGATAAATATGACCCACAGTTCTATGCAGATTACAGCATCCGTGTTCTCCAGTTTCTTGTCTCTATCGGTAACACTACCCTCACATATTTCAATTGTGAGCGGTGTTGTTCTGCAATGTAAATACTCTGAAACCAATGGAACAGCTTTGTCTTTATAGCTTTCCAAACATGGTCTATCAATATCCACGCATAATATTTCTTCCACTCCAGCTGTATTCTTTAGATAAACCAGAAAACCAAGTTCTGAGCAACCAAAATCTACAACCTAAGAAACAAAACATTCAATATTAATATATAAAATATTCGCACATATACCAGGCATGTTATGATTATTGATTCTACTTAATTCTTTAGCATATAACTCTTCCTAAATAGTATAACAATTATATTAAGTGTAATACCGTTTACATTGGAAGCCTAGGACTGAAATCTTTTAATAACATTACATAATAGAATCAACAACTTAAACTGATTCTAATATCCAATACTCTGAATGGTTTCACTTCACATCAATTAAGCGTTATACCGCGTATAATACTTGTATACGGTCAAAATCTATTGTACTTGCCGATCCATGAAGACTACTACATGGTCAAAAACAAAGGGAAAGTACATGCGGCGTGTTAACCTGGTTGACAACGAAGAATGTGAACAAAGTACCTTGCGTAGCTTTCCATGATACTTGGCACTACTCAGTACGTTGCTGACAGCAACGTACCTCTGCACATACGCCGGCGGAAAGAATTTCACGCTTTTCTTATTCTCGTCGTAATCCTGCGGCGCCTCAGGATCTATCCTCCTGTAATCCTCGTCGGAGATAACGAAACGCTTTTCCGCGTCATCGTTCGCATTTTTCTCCTTGCCTGCACGGTAACTCTGATACACGTATTTCCCGATCAGATAAAGCACGTGAAACAGTACGATCATCATATCAGTAGTGCGAAAAATCTACGCGACTTTTTTCAGATCTTTCTTTCTGGATCAGCGCATCTCGGTTTGTCCGCCGTTCTGCGTAGAAGTCGCCATGTTGTTTTGTTTTGATGGCGGTGAACGATGGGGCGTCCCATTGGCCGAAGCAATTTGAAATCGACGAATAGCGGAGGGCGACGGAATGAAAAAGATTGTTGGTACCGGCAAGCGCAACGTTTAATATTCGCGACGGGACGTAAATTTGTTCTTGTTAAAACGCGCGTAATTCTTTAAAGTACGGGTGGAAAGTGTGAAAGTGCGTTTATAAGTGCAATTGAATTAATATCAGGACGAATACGAACAGTTTTATACTCCCTGCTACATGTACACGAAATTTTAAGTAATATCAGTTCGGCGGTAGTTACATTTTTGAAGGACCTATAACCTCATCCTAATCAGGGTAGTAATACGAATATCAAGTAACAAATTCTCACCTCGGGTAAAATACAAGAGTCCTGAACCGATATAGACTTCACCCTTTATATGAAAGATTAGTTTTCTTATTTCTTAATTAGTATTCAAACAACGTTAAAGCCGGATTCTTCCCAGAACGTACGATAATATTCGGAAAGATGGCGTCGAGGCGAATAATTTGAAACTGGTGACGTAGATTAGATATTTCATTTCAAATGTAGTGTAGCCTTTACCACGGGCAACGTTTTGTTGATACTCTCCAAGTTATTTATATTAAATTTCGCCAATTATTCATAATATCGGGCATCGATTCTGTGTTGTGTCAGTGGGTTCGTTGTGTGCAGAATATCAAGTCCATGGAGGCGGGAGAATGATGCACGCAAAAGGTTGGTATTATAATTTATTTGAGATTTAATAATAATTAAAATAATAATGCTGTAATTATTAATATTGGTAGCAGTCTACTGATTTCCTAATAAAGCGACGGTATACACGTTTACATCGTTTTACATAAATTAAAATAACGATCGACTTTCTTCATATATATATATATATTAATATATATATACATGGATGCATGTATGTATATATATATTTATATACACCGCGTGTGTGGCATCATTGCACGTGTATACTTGCATCGTTGCAACACCGATTCGGATTTAACAACGGTGTTTGCTCGTGCGTCCTGTTTTACATTCTGTTTCGCCATTAGTAGACTCGAATACATTAGTTTATAATATTTATATGCATTTTATTTATACGTATATGCATTTATAAGCGCGCAAATATATTATGCACGAGATCTCTCGGTGGCTGTTATGCAGCCTACAGGAACATAAAACTCGGTTCTCTATTATTACAATTTATTAGTTTCGATAACGCGACTATCTACATGATAATCTTGCAGAATTTTTTTGGAACCTTACGTTAACATTGCATATGGGTTCTCGTTTTTATTTACAAAAGAACTGCATGTATTTTCCTTTCATCGTTATCATATATATATATTTATATTTATATATATTTTTTTGTATTTTTTTGCTTCAAAAATGGGGATTGTCGATAGTTTCCTTGTACCCTTCTGTTCGAAGACACGTTGACAATAGGTTTTTTTATCTGGAATAATTACGTGAATAGAAAAATGTTCTACGTAGTTTTAAATTAAGACAGGTACCCGAAAGAATGTTTGCTCTCAACTCGGCAGAGTAATAAGAAACGAAGAACGACTGCGTTATTTAACGCACTCCTTATAAAGCACTGCCGTATACTTTCTATACTTATCAATAAATTAAATCGTCGGTGTTTACATTGTTGATACAAAGTCAAGAACGTTACGCTACAGGCAATAACTCAAGTCCTACGTGTAATTTTTAACTGCACCGAACATATTACAGATCGATTGGAAAACGAAGTTTGTATTCCATTAAAAGATGTTCAACGAACGAACTAGTCAAGATATCAACAACATCAGACGTATATTAAAACTGAACTAATTAAATCGAACCATCGGTCGAAATATATCTTTGTTTGACAAGGATATCGTTATAATACAGAATGTTAATTACTTTGACTAGTCCGACGACTGAACATGGACGCAAGAATCTAATGAAATCATAACGGGAAACTTGGGTGGCACATTCATTGACACAGAAACGTGATGTATGTCTTTGCGATAGAAAAAGAAGTCCGTCGTAAGATACTCGAAAATATCGTTTTGCATTTTATGCATTAGAAACGTCCTTCGTACGTAGACAAGTAGGCAGAAAAAACTGATGTGATAGAGCAGTATATCAACAATATTTAATCAGTTTGTATATAGTATTTAAAAAATTGAGCTCAGGCCGTTTCACGATGTAATCACGCACATATGACCTTTTCGTTATATTTTTTTCTTTTAAAAGTTTTACCTCTCTTCCTTCTTGACTAAGCGTTAGGTCGGCTAACCGATAGTATAATGATCGTAATTGACAAAAGGGATCTCATTTAACGGTAAACGCTATGCCATTATCGTAAACGTCGTGCTTGATGCATTTTTCTTGCATTAGAGACGTGTGCCACGATGCGTTCTCAAAAGAGGATAAAAGAGAAAGAATTTTTATGTTTTATATACTTTTCGTATCTCCTCGGATGAAATTGGAATTTGCAGAAAAAACCGTAGATCGCACGAGGATGAATTCTCCTTCGTATATTTGGCAACGCAGTTTGTGGCAACACAAGTTACGTTTACGCGGAACGAAAAGGGACAAAGGGAGGTAGAACGATACAAACGAAAAATAATTCTCTCGTTGTTACGCACGTAGGTATTTACGTACATATACAATCCACGATCGTTCTACCACCCTTTTCTTTTTGCGTAGATATCGAGAGAATAATTATTACTAAATAACATTGTCGCATATAATAAAATCATATCACAAGTCTTGAATTGTCCACGCGCAACATGTCCGATCTAGGTTTGTAATTAATCTCGAGATACTACAGTAAATATCACATGGAGCAATGAAATTTCAATTAAATACACCATAGCGATCATCTTAAATATAATAATAATTATCCCTTAATCACGGATCTTGTATAATATAGGATCGAAGTATTCAAGGTTACCTATCACGAACGAAGATATTTTTTCTGCTCGTCGGTAAAAATAATTTATATACTTTCAAGGAGGTAAATTCAGGCGTACGACTGATCCAATGATATAGCTATTTTATTCCCCTTTTCGACCCAGTTCCGAAGGCGTCCCCTAAGTTCCTCTAAACTCTTCGACTTCGCTTTGTTTATCCTCTTGTACTTCACGTCTTTTGGCTTCGTGACTGATCTGTGATTACTCATTACCCTATTGTATGTTACCTGAAACACAGAGAAACATAGACACACTGTACAGTACAATCGTCCGACAAAACAATCCGTCTCATCAAATCAGAGTATTTCAAATCACTGATAATTCAACCATGTTCGGTCTGTCACTTAGCGAATTTCAGGAATTCCGGTATCCCCGATAATTCCGTTATCCGAATACCAATTACCCAGATTCCAATTCTCAATTTGGCTTAGACTGATAATATTAGGTATCCACACCGCGGAATTTAATGTTAATACCCGTGATACGGTGAACATCTCCGTATTACTCTTAATTAATTGAATCGATTTAAATTTACCTGGGCCTGTTGGCTCTCATCCCTCGGCCTTTCACTGGGTGGCGAATCCGCTTCCTGGGCAAGTCTTTCGAAACTGCCGTAGAGATCCTGCAACCTGGCTTTCCCGTTCCCCAGGTTCTTCGACCGTCTATCGTCGCACTCCGAGTTCTCGGTGGATTCCGATGGATCCTGGTTGTTCTCGCTATCACCGTCCTCCTCCACCGAGTACACGGTCTCCAGGATCTCCGGTCTCCGTAGAAATCCGTTGCACCGTCTCATGGACGAGTACTTGCTTGACGGTTCCACCGCGTCCGACACGGATCGAATCACCGTCACGTCCGTGATGTTTGAACGGAACCTAAAAGAATGAATTCTTGTCACTCTTCGAGTCTCATCTTTCACCGTTAACCAGTTAAGTGTGGCGATCTCTGTGCATTGCGCGCACCAGCGTGTGTTGCAATAATCAAGCGATGACAGGTATAGTCGTCAAACAAACTTAACTGGTCAATAGCTCAAAAGTTACGGACATGGCGAACAAATTACGAAAATCGCGAAAATTCGTCAAATTCAACCAGTTTTTTGGTCGGCATTCGCTCAATTTTTGAGATACCGATCTGGGACTGGTACCATTGTTTTAGTTAGGAAATTCTACGACAGATCAATATATAATAGTTGTACTTTTCGAAAATTTTATTTTTCGCAAAAATCTGAAGGGGGTAGGTCAGGATTTTTTGCGATTTTCGTAAATCGCTCGCCATTTCCACAATTGTTTAGATATCAATATGATTCTTTCACGGTCTTTTTGGGCTTCGGATTCTGCGTCCAACGCGCCTAGGATCATTTTAATAGCTCAAAAATTATGGAAATGGCAGGCGATTTACGAAAATCGCAAAAAATCCTGACCTACCCCCTTCAGATTTTTGCGAAAAATTAAATTTTCGAAAAGTACAACTATTATACATTGTTCTACCGTAGAATTTCCTAACTAAAACAATGGTACCAGTCCCAGATCGCTATCTTTAAAATTGAGCAAATGCCGACCAAAAAACTGGTTGAATTTGACGAATTTTCGCGATTTTCGTAATTTGCTCGTCATTTCTGCAATTTTTGAGATATTAATATAATCGAGGACGCATTGGAATCGGAATTCGAAGCCGAATACGACAGTGAAAGAATCATTTTGATATCTAAACAATTGCGAAAATGACGGAGGAATTACGAAAATCGCGAAAATTCGTCAAATTCAACCAGTTTTTTGATCGGCATTCGCTCAATTTTACAGATAGCGATCTGGGACTGATACCATTGTTTTAGTTAGGAAATTCTACGGCAGATCAACATATAATAGTTGTACTTTTCGAAAATTTAATTTTTCGCAAAAATCTGAAGGGGGTAGGTCAGGATTTTTTGCGATTTTCGTAAATCGCTCGCCATTTCCACAATTGTTTAGATATCAATATGATTCTTTCACGGTCTTTTTGGGCTTCGGATTCTGCGTCCAACGCGCCTAGGATCATTTTAATAGCTCAAAAATTATGGAAATGGCAGGCGATTTACGAAAATCGCAAAAAATCCTGACCTACCCCCTTCAGATTTTTGCGAAAAATTAAATTTTCGAAAAGTACAACTATTATACATTGTTCTACCGTAGAATTTCCTAACTAAAACAATGGTACCAGTCCCAGATCGCTATCTTTAAAATTGAGCAAATGCCGACCAAAAAACTGGTTGAATTTGACGAATTTTCGCGATTTTCGTAATTTGCTCGTCATTTCTGCAATTTTTGAGATATTAATATAATCGAGGACGCATTGGAATCGGAATTCGAAGCCGAATACGACAGTGAAAGAATCATTTTGATATCTAAACAATTGCGAAAATGACGGAGGAATTACGAAAATCGCGAAAATTCGTCAAATTCAACCAGGTTTTTGATCGGCATTCGCTCAATTTTACAGATAGCGATCTGGGACTGATACCATTGTTTTAGTTAGGAAATTCTACGGCAGATCAACATATAATAGTTGTACTTTTCGAAAATTTAATTTTTCGCAAAAATCTGAAGGGGGTAGGTCAGGATTTTTTGCGATTTTCGTAAATCGCTCGCCATTTCCACAATTGTTTAGATATCAATATGATTCTTTCACGGTCTTTTTGGGCTTCGGATTCTGCGTCCAACGCGCCTAGGATCATTTTAATAGCTCAAAAATTATGGAAATGGCAGGCGATTTACGAAAATCGCAAAAAATCCTGACCTACCCCCTTCAGATTTTTGCGAAAAATTAAATTTTCGAAAAGTACAACTATTATACATTGTTCTACCGTAGAATTTCCTAACTAAAACAATGGTACCAGTCCCAGATCGCTATCTTTAAAATTGAGCAAATGCCGACCAAAAAACTGGTTGAATTTGACGAATTTTCGCGATTTTCGTAATTTGCTCGTCATTTCTGCAATTTTTGAGATATTAATATAATCGAGGACGCATTGGAATCGGAATTCGAAGCCGAATACGACAGTGAAAGAATCATTTTGATATCTAAACAATTGCGAAAATGACGGAGGAATTACGAAAATCGCGAAAATTCGTCAAATTCAACCAGGTTTTTGATCGGCATTCGCTCAATTTTACAGATAGCGATCTGGGACTGATACCATTGTTTTAGTTAGGAAATTCTACGGCAGATCAACATATAATAGTTGTACTTTTCGAAAATTTAATTTTTCGCAAAAATCTGAAGGGGGTAGGTCAGGATTTTTTGCGATTTTCGTAAATCGCCTGCCATTTCCGTAATTTTTGAGCTATTATAATGATTCTGGCCGTTTTGGACGCGGAATCCGAAGCCGAATAAGATGCAGAAAGAATCAGATTGATATCTCAAAAATTACGGAAATGGCGAGCGATTTACGAAAATCGCAAAAAATCCTGACCTACCCCCTTCAGATTTTTGCGAAAAATGAAATTTTCGAAAAGTACAACTATTATACATTGTTCTACCGTAGAATTTCCTAACTAAAACAATGGTACCAGTTTCAGATCGCTATCTCAAAAATTGAGCGAATGCCGACCAAAAAACTGGTTGAATTTGACGAATTTTTGCGATTTTCGCAATTTGCTCGTCATTTCTGCAATTTTTGAGATATTAACATAATCGAGGACGTTTTGGAAGCGGAATTTGAAGCCGAATACGACAGTGGAAGAATCATTTTGATATCTAAACAATTGTGGAAATGACGGAGAAATTACGAAAATCGTGAAAATTCGTCAAATTCAATCAGTTTTTTGGTCGGCATTCGCTCAATTTTACAGATAGCGATCTGAAACTGGTACCATTGTTTTAGTTAGGAAATTCTACGGTAGAACAATGTATAATAGTTGTACTTTTCGAGAATTTAATTTTTCGCAAAAATCTGAAGGGGGTAGGTCAGGATTTTTTGCGATTTTCTTAATTCGCCCGCCATTTCCGTAATTTTTGAGCTATTAAAATGATCCAAGGCGCGTTGGACGCAGAATCCGAAGCCAAATAAGACCGTGAAAGAATCATATTGATATCTAAAAAATTGTAGAAATGGCGGGCGAATTACGAAAATCGCAAAAAATCCTGACCTACCCCCTTCAGATTTTTGCGAAAAATTAAATTTTCGAAAAGTACAACTATTATACATTGTTCTACCGTAGAATTTCCTAACTAAAACAATGGTACCAGTCCCAGATCGCTATCTTTAAAATTGAGCAAATGCCGAACGAAAAACTGCTTGAATTTAACGATTTTTTGCGATTTTCCTAATTCTCATGTGAAATAAACGAACTTTTCACGTGACAGAATTTTTAACCGAACACGTTTCCAACCCTTCGGGTCTTCGGATTGTAAAGTCTATTCGAGCTTACCTAGGTGGTGCGAGATCATCGGCCGCCTCCTCGAGAACGACGGCGCTATCGCTGTCACCCAGGCTATCCAATCTATCCAAAGCGTCGCAGGGCGGTGAATCCCTGGTGCCAGTGCTCCTCTCGGCGAGTCTGTTCTGAAGCTGTCGGATCACCCTCTGCTGCCTCAGGATAATTGACTCCCGCTGGGCCAGGCTGGCCTCGATCTCCTTCTGCTTCCTGCAGAGCCTCGACTCGAACAGAAGGAGTTGCGAGGACAGCGTCCGTAGTTGCTCGGCTTTTTCCCGCGTCAACCGGGCCACCAGGTCCTCCTGAATAAAAGGGATTTCACAGTTTTCATTAGAAAGAAACCGCGATATTTCTGGATATATTCGGAATTTTGTGACGAGATGTAGTTAGCTTTGGAAATTCGGTGTTTCGATACGGGATTGAAATAGAGAAGATAGTGGCTGTGAAATCTATGTAACAGCGATACGTTCGCAATCTAACAGTCGTTTAAAATTAATTAGGAAACCCCGAGGGTCCATTCGGACGGTATTGCGAACGTTTCGCAGCGCGACGGTTCTGTTGTGCCGCATTCTGTTTTAATTAAGTAATTTTATTTCGAAAATAATATTTCACCGCGACCTTTAATTAACAAAAGATAGTGGGTACGTGTATTCGTTGTGTTAGAGTGAAAACCGTGTGGTGATCAAAGTTTCCAGCAGTTCGAACGGATACGGATTTTTAATACATTTAAATTCTCCTTGTTGTTTTATGAAATAAAAACGATATATATCGGAAGAAATGTTACACAATACGTTGTGGATATAAAATTCTTCAAATATAACGGATCTGCACACGTGTTGAGTGCTCGAAACATTTATGCTCTTTGATAAAACAATCCATTACTTTGTTTTATAACCATAGCTGAAACGTATTTTTATGATTTTTTCCTCCGCGCCCCCCTTCGTCCCTGCCCTCTCCTCCCCAATTGTGTTCGTTGCCGATGGCTAGATTTACAATCTTCAATGAAACGCAATAATACCATGAAATTTATAACCAACCGAATACACGAGATATAGCAATGATATAATGCCGTCTGTTAATTTGAAAAGTCAATAACGCGAATTTTAAATTGCGGATTGCGTTCGATAGCGCCGTAATTAAATTAGCAGATACAATTAATTATCATTCCATATCGACGCGGTAACGATCGCCCGGCGAAACGGCTTTGTAGAAGTGTGCCGCATTAACAAATTACATTTTTATCAGATCGTTGCACGCTACAATTATAATAAATGTAATTGCACCGCGTGTCTACAGGATGCCCGACAATTTTTCCATTGAAATTTACCTGTAAAGTAATCACGCGATTTTTTCTCTCTCTCTCTCTCTCTCGCCCGGTCTCTCTGCCCCCTTTTACGTTTAATTTCCCGCGACGTCGCGTTTTGTTCCCCCGGAAAAAAACATCAGACGGCAAGCGGTTCGTTTGTACTTTGAGAACACGTGGGGGAACAACAAACGTGTTCGTAGAGAGAGAGGATGATTACGTCGAGAAACAGGGGTACGTTCGAACTAACGTGTACATATTTCATTTAATAAGTCCCTTACACCGGGAAAATCCAGCGCACGGTGTTCAAGCCACCGTTTCTACGTGAAAGATGCGCGTACAGAGGTTGTCAGTCGCACGAATGAAACTAATTAAATGCTCCTCGAAACTTTGGGCGGGAGAAACAGAGACGGAAGACATTAATATCGTTGCGTAACGCATCTCCGATCGATGAAACGAATTCCGTTCGATATTCCCGGGCTGGAAAAACATTTATCGCGAGCCAGAAAAAAACGAGGCTGCGAATTTCCGAATACTTTTAATACCGACCCCCTGCGTCGATATCCAAATGGAATTCACATTCTTTTTCCACTAGGCGCAATCAGGATAATACGCGACGGGCACGAAGAACTCAACGTTCGCACCTGAACGTCTAATTCAACAGTAATTTCATTACACGTGATGCTAAACGATTATCAGGGCATGTCCGGCTGTTATTCGTAATAACGGCGACTACGATAGACTGTTATCTTTTCACTCTAGATACACCTTGCCCTGTGGTCGTTTCATTCTTCGAACTCAAATATATTCCTACTAATGTTACATGATTACTATTGACAATCTTGTCAAATATCTAAATATACGAAGACAATGAAAGTCACCGTAGTAATCGTAAATAGAGTAACTCTGACTAAGAGTTCTTTGGGGAACAGTTCCAGATGAATTTAATCGGCAATCGAACGCAGCCAATGATACGGTTGCCTGCTGCAAGTAATAGAATCGTTTCAACGTAAACCGATCGTTCGACTTTCACGAATCTTAGGTCGGTCTCACACCGAAAGCAAAGCGGCTTACGGAACCAGTTCCATATTTGCGGATCTCTAGTACGCGGGCTTGTTTTGCATGGATCCTCGTCTTCCTTCGAGGACGAGTCCATTACTCCCGGCATTGTGCACGTAAAATGGCCACGCGACAAGCATTCCGCGTTCCCTGTTTGCCATCCCTTCGTACGACGACCGCGTCTTGACGCAACGACCGGGCTTCTTCGAGTTTCAATTAAAGAAAAAGCGGTAAAACTAAGAACACGGCCGGATTAGAGACCGGTGATAAAGGGCGCACGGGCGATTTCGTTCGTGGAGAGTTTACCGGGGTTGTTTACGTTGGTAATGGTGCGGGTACGCCGCAGGATTTCTAATTACACGTGGATCGAACGTGAACGAATTGCAACGTAGCAAATTGGAAATTTCTCACGGCCTGCTGGCAGCCATTTACTGAATTTTTGAGATATCGATCGCGTAGTCGAAAGATTCGTACTTGATATTCAACCAGTCTCCATAGAACACACGCTAATGAAAATGTCCCGCATCGATATTCCTGAAATTACGTAAACATCAAAGTCAAAGAAATTGCGGGGAAAAAATATCCGGTGATATTCCCGTTAATATTCAAAAAGAACAAGACGAAAAGAGAGAACCCACGTGGAACCCTTCAACGAAACGGAACTTCCAACGCGAGCCGATATTAAGCTCATGATTTTTTCATCGCCACGTTGACGGACACGGATCAGGATTTTGTTTTTCTCTTTGACGGTTAGCAGAGTGGACGCTGGATGTTTATGGTGCTGCTGCCAGCGGCTCTCTCGGTTGCATTAATATTAAACAGCAGTCTACCGGTAGCATGAGTAGCGGAACCGCCGCAATCTATTCTACGGCGTTCCTCGAACGCGCCCAACGAACCGACGGAGCCGCGACGCCACTCTATTTGTCAGTGGTGGAAATTCTTTTTTCATTTTTCCCCCCTACCCACCCTTCCCACTACTCTCAATGTTTTTTTTTTATTTTGTTTTCTTCTATTCAATCCGACACGCGGTGGGAAATATTCTTCTTTGCGGGCGCGCGGTGTTGCGACGCCGGACAAAAGGTCCGCGGAATTCATTTCACCGCGGTGATTCGTCACAATCGAGTTCCCTTGTCGAGATATTTACACCTGGGTCTTGTATTTCTATTTTTCGCGTACCAAAAAAAAGAAGGAAAATCACGGGGGGGGGGGACGCGGTCTCGTTAAGTCCCGACGTCGACCGGAAACGGAACGGGACATTCCGATTTCAAAAGACTAGAGAAAAGATTTTTCTACGGTTCGAGAGCGACGGCAGAGAATTAACCCGAAAGGAACAACTTGAATACGGATTTCTTGCGGGTTGCGTTACACATTTACTTGTGCATCGTTTTATGAATGTACCAGGTGTTTCATAACGCGTGGGATCTACTTCAGGGGTGGTCGTCACGGGATATGAAAACATTAAGTGCGGAGGGGGGGCCACCGTTTTTCATTATCGCCGCGCGGAAATTTGAATGCACGAACGTTTTGAACTCGTGGCTAAATATTTTCGCGTTTACGTACATACACGCGTGACTGAGATAGATCCCATATTTCCTGAAACGTCACGTATACGAACAAAGGAATGACATTTTATTGTATTTGTTCGTGCCTGTTCGCTTTTGTCCGGATAAATTGTATTTACCTATACATAACGGTATTGTTATCCCGCCGTATTGTCTTCATTTCAATATCGATTCCGATATCCACGTCGTTTGGAATTTATTCGACCGCACACGGCCGCCGCTTTAATTACAAAATAACGAAACCTACAGTTCCGTCGCGTAATGTACACAATCGAATAATTAATCGTTCGCACCGAGACAGAAAGATGAACGATACCAGGGGAAAGAAACCGGGGGAGGGGGGAACAGAAATAAGGATACGCGTGATTAATTAAAACATTTCGAAAACGTTACAAAGAGAAATATACCTATAGAAAGGAAAACAATAATTCGAGGAAAACTTATGCCAAAGTATTTCATCACAACGCAGCATGATAATCCAAGTAGCTACGTGCAACATGAAACACCGTTAACGATATGCAAATTAAACGAACCGTATTAATACACGGAAGTTTTCTCGCCGGCCAGTGAAATAAGTAGAAAACTCATTATCCCTGTCGTTCCACCATTCTTTTTCAAATTTCCTCGCAAAAGGTCTCGACGACCCCGATTATTCGTCCACGTCCAGAATCTATGTAGATACGGTAAGGGGACCGAAAGAGGGGGGTGAAGAGGGATATTTTTTTTCCCTCGTCCCGTAATTTTTCTTCTCTGCAAACCGACGTGCAGTGTGTATGTGTGTGTGTGTGCAGCACACGTAGACAGGAAATTGTCTGCAGTCACGCGAAGTCACGGGGGTGAAATAGTCGAACGTCACGAGATGTCTGCCGCGTCCCGGAAGCGCAACGAAATTTCTCTCGAGAAGTTTTACCGGGTAATAGCTTTAATCAACCGAGGACTGAGGGGGGGAGATAGGGGGAGGGTCGAAATCTCGGATGTAACTGTGGTGGTGGGCAAAATCACGGAATTCCTTTTATTTTCCGTTCGACGAGTATACCTGCAGCTTGAGGGTCCTTCGCCAGGCGAGCATTTGATGCGCCTGCGCACGCTGCCGCGCTCGAAGTGCTGCTATCACCGATTTCGCTTCCTCCAGTGACGTCACTTCCACATCGACGCCGACGTCCTTGACCGGCTCGCCGGTTAGATCGGTCAGGCGTCCATCGCCGACCAACGGACAGCTGTCCATCGACGTCTCGTCGAAGCTGAAACAGAAAAATGTCGGGTTACTTTTGTGTTACGCCCGTGGACGTCGACGGTGTGAATTTTAAACAAAAATGGTCCCAGTATAGGAATCGGCGAAACGAGGAATAGTTTTCCGACGATTTTAACGTTTTCGGGTGGAGTTAGACGTTCCCGGGGTGATCTTGACTCCCCTCGACGTTTTATTGGGACGTTACTGTGTCACGGCGGAATGTTTGCAGCCGTTGATTTATTGACATTTGGATGCAATCGAGGATATTGTGATTTACAAGCTTCTAGGGAGGGAGAGAGATAGGTTGATAGATAGAGAGATTCCGTAGTATCGTGATTTGAAAACCGGGGGGACATATTTCACTGGGTTACAAGTGTGTTATCGATGTATTTGAGGAAAGATCTACCGTCAACAGGCACGGCAATGATAATAATTGTAACGCGATCGTCGAAGAGAATCTTACGGATTTCGTTTGTTTCGACGATTTGAAAATCAATTTTATCGCGGAAATCGGTGATGTTCTTTCGTGGATGAGAAAGAGAAAAAGAATAACAAGATCGAGACCGAGGCTCGAAAGCGAATCCGTTCGATCCGAGTCCAGTAACGATATACACGAGTGAAATTTAATCAGAACCGCAAGGATCCGCCGCACGACCGCACGCTTTCGTCGCAGCTAACCAGCCGTATTGAATATCTAGAAACGATTCCAGCGACCGACAACAAAACTTCCGAAGGTTTCGTGATCCTGACGCTTTCCGTTCCCATTTCGTTTAACCATCCCTTTGACGTAGGTTGACGAGTCTGACTCGTGATCAATACATATTTCGAATCGAACGTGAATTTAATTAATGAATTTAATGATTTAATTATTGGCGGGCAAAGTATGAATGTCTCCTATAACGAGTGGAAAATTAATTTCCCTCAAAGTCCAATCATCTCTCTGTTCCGCTGGAATACGTAATTGGAAAACTCGTCGACGACGTCGCGATCGCCATGACGCGTATTTTCAAGTCCACGGAAATAGCAGGAAAAGTAGTATTGATTTCTATCCTGGATATTTAAATCCCGCAAGGAGACGATGGTGGATAGATTCGCGGGAAGGTATAAACGTAAAATTCCCCGGCGCCGGATAGAACGTACTTCACGACGCGTCGTGTAAATAAAATGTATCGACAGTTCCGCCCAGTTGGTTATCTCCTTCTATTCGCTTAATGTACGGTTCGCGTATGCGTTATTACCGGCGTTATGTTCACTTTAAACACAGTCGTGTTAGCGGGAGTCGTTACTTTCGACGATTAACGCGAACGTAAGTAATACATAATTCGCGTGCGTTCGGTATCAACAGCATCGCGAACTTTTTGCGAGGGTTCTTTTTTCATTTCTGTTTTCTCTTTTTCCTTTCTTTTATTTGTCAAACGAAGAATAACCGTCCGTTTACAATTTTAGATACGATTTGCATAACCAACCGCGGACGTATTTATGGCGAGGATTTTTCTTTCTTCCTGTTTTTTTGTCGTGGTTGTTGTTGTTTTTTCCCCATTCGGCACGCAACTACAACCGTTCGTTAATTAAATCGAAATAAATTATGCATGAGTCACCGACTGAGTCACCCGCTGTGTTTGATGTTTCCTTCCCGTCCATCGATCCTGCCCCCCCTCGAATTGCGGATCATGTGTTCTGTGTATTTCTGTGCTATGCAAATTTCGGTCAACGATTCGAACCGCAGAAAGAAACGCGTTTCTTTCTGCAATCGTGTAATCAACGTCTTTCATTTCTTTGGACATTTCAAACGTCCAGATATTTAAAGTGCTCGGTTCTTAGACGCAGAAAATTCGAAACGCGGGAAAATCAGCTGTGCAAGAATTTCGAACGTTGGAAAATCATTCTTGATCGTCGCGTCTCCGCAGACTCTCAGATAACTACTACGGTAATTACTCGCCCGGCCGAATTTATCTCAATTAACCGCGGCAAATAGGAAACAGCGGTTTCTCGGTCTCTTGCATAGCTAATATTCGCAGACGCGCGTTATGATATACAACACGGCACACACACACACACAAACACGAGCGTGTAACGATGCGATACAAGTTATGCGCAGGTGCGCGGCTCAAAGAGACATACATACAGAGCAAAGGGGCGTAGAGAACACAAGCGAGAACGCAGATGTCCTTAGGTAGCCGACAACCGGGATCTTGATAAGGGCGGACTGATATCACGCGAAATGTTAACTGTTCGAGATGAATAACCGACGGTATCGCGGCAAATATAAACCAGGCGCCGGTCGTAAAATCTAATATACCTGCGGCGAATAAAAATGAATAACGATAATCTCTTTTCCTCCACCTCTTCCTCCTCTTCTTTTTCTTCTATTTTTTATAGGAGAGAACACTTTGCGGTTCATTTCACGAGAATTTTTCTAACGCGGTGTGATTGCAGGTGGATTAATAAATGCGTATGATGATTTAAGACACTTCCATCGTGGATCGAGGATCGAGAAAATTGATTTTCAAACGACCGGGGAAAGAACGCGAGAGAAAGAGGTTTCGTGAACCGGTGCGATTCATCACCTCCTGTCTGCCGATAACGTGGTCGACGTTATAAAGCTGGGGCACCGGGAAATATATTAGAATGACAGGTGGTGGTGGTAGTAAAAGGTGGTGGAGTACTGCACTTCGCGACCGCAGATGGTGTTAAGCCGTTGTTACGACTGCATTAATTGTTTATTGGGAACTTTGCGAGCGCTTGTCTTATATACTTTGACGATAGAGTGTCTCGTTACAAAATTACCGGATGTTATTTTCTCCGAGGGGTTTCTCTCTGCTGCTATTTATTTCAACGACTCATCGTTTGCATCAGAGTTTCGCAAAACTTAAATCCGGGACGACGTTAACGTAAGATCTTCTACGGATATTTGTTTACGCTGTCAGGTTTCCTTTGAATTTACCGAATACTTGCTAAAATTCGAGGACTTATTTTCGACGCTTAGCGAGACCGTGGGAAAGCGAGGGAGACACTTGGAAAATTCTGCAATTTTGCGGCACATCAACGGGAATTACGTCTCGTTGCAGGCACTCGAGGGTCATAATATCCATCGGCGTCAACGTTGATTCAAGGAACGCCATGCTTGAAATATAATTTCTCGTGGAAATGCAGCAGCGCGTCCCGAAAATAACCCTCTGCCGGTACAATAAATTACACCATCGAGGTCGTCCGACCGTTCCATAAGTTTTGCATAATTTTGGGCGGGCCGTCTACCGAAAATAACACACCTTAACCGTAGTCGTGAAAACGGTTTACCTTCGTGGTATTAACGAAAGTACCGTTCGCGTACTCGATAGAGAATCATAAGACTCTCGGGGATGAAAATTACACCCGAAAACGTTTCACGATATCTCGGAAAATCGATATCCGAAGATTCCCTCTTGCATCTATCTCATACTTTAATCGATATAATTTCAAAATCGAACGAAAGTAATTTAACTCGACGAAGATATGAACGTAGCATCGCTATACCTGAATTACATTTCATAGGCAAATATCGATTGCAGTGACAGTAACGTGACTTCCATGAATTATTATGCGAAAGATTATTAAAAATAGAATTCCTACGACTCATGGTAAAGCGAATTACCTTCCACGGGTGGGGTGTAATTTCAGACAAATTTACCGTCAAAGAAGGATAGAAAAAATCATGCCGGGATTAGTCGCGAGAGTTTCAAGTCCCTTGCATTCCAATTTCTCTGGGGTGCAATGCAATTCCGCCGAGGAACTTGATGTATCGCGAAAACATCAAGTCGGGGGATCGATAAATAACGAGCGGGTCTTCAGACCAGCGTCGAATTTTGCATAATTTTAATCCGCTATCAGCAGGTAGTGATAACGTGCCACGGCATTGGTCGTCGGCCGGCAAGGTCTAATGGTGTTGTCTGCTATCGACGTTGTAGAAACTTCTAATACCCTACGGGGGAATTGCAGGTGCGCGCATGCGATACAAATGGAAATTGCAACGGACTCTCTATAGTGGCACCGCATGTACGAGCCATTGATCTACAAATTGGCGAAAATATTTTTGCCCGTTACCTCCGACATGGTTGGGAGATTGAAATTCTATTTCCGGGCGGATCGATTACTCGCTGTCTTAACGCTGGCAAAGCATCGCTAACGTATTTGCGGCTCTGGTGGAATCTAGGATTTCGAATCTTTTATTAGAGTGATTTTTATCGGACTATAATAATTCCGGTGGCCCGTGATCCGCCGGCTCGCGGGTAAACCGGGACTCTATTATTCACAAGTTTTATTCACCTGCTCTCGCAAAGCCGGCTGACTATAACTGAAATGGAGAGAGAACGAGAGAGAGAGAGAGGGAGAGACAAATATGTATAAAAGCACCATGCCGACCGACTGTTCACCACCGACTGTCCGGGAACAGCTGGATCCACGTTGAAAACGGAAAGGAACGTAAAAAAAAGATATGTAATGCGTAGCAGCCGTCTTTGCGACCAGTAATTTCTGTAATAATGTTATTCATTATGCAGAAGCACGCGAGACAACCCGACGTAGAAACGATTTAGCAGATATCGCAATAAATTGCAGCCGGCCATGATCGAATTTTACATATAAATTCGTGCCACGATCGGCTAAAAAACCATAGGTTTCTTCCTACGATCCAATGATTATTGTAATTACCAAAGATCAGCGGCGTGATAAACGGACAGCGATGGTATCGGAAGATAACGAGGGAGAATCATGGTTACCGTGCTAATTCCTCGGTGTATTTCAATTTGCCCCGGTTTCCGGTTATCGCGTTTAATTATTTCCATGGTTTCACTCGGGTTCGAAGGTTTGCCGTTTGAACAAGTTCTTTCGGCCGTTAAACGAACAAGCAAACAATGCTTCTACGATTCCCTCCTTCCAGGAGCGTATAACGGCCGCCCAGTGGGATTTACTGCTGATTGTAGGTCTGACTCGTTGAAATAATTTACTATACAAACAGCTTCCGATAGCCGGTCCGTTCGGGCAGACTGGTAAAATTCTGTTGAAACACGGCTCCCAAGTATTTCACAAATGTAACAGTTTGTTCGCGGAGTTAGATTAACCGGAAACATGATTACGGTAAACGATTAATTAAAGTGTACCGCGCGTTTAGCTACGTATCGTTATAGATTGAATATCCACGTGTAAATGGTGGTACGTAATCACGCGATAGCTTTTCCTAATTATTTTTCTAGACATCTTTTTGTATAATTTTTGCTTTCCGTCGAATCGCGCTGTACAATGTGATCTTCATTGACGTTGAACGATTATTTTCCAATGGGATTCATTTATTATTAATACCATCGAATGAGTTGGAAGGTAATACCGAGTGTTATTGCCAAATTTCCTACCCCTTTGATGTCCCGCCGAGGCTTGCTCTCGACAGCTAATTTTCATTACGACGCGGTAATACCCGGTGTTTCACCTGTATTTCATTTTCGACCAATTACGCGTCATTTCGGTACTACGGCAAACGGAGGGCAATAATATTTCGGGCCAATACCCGATTCGCGATACGTCTCAGACACGTGACAATATTGATTCTGGTTGGCAATTTTGTAATTAATCGCGCAATCAGTTTATTGATATTCCATGGTTTTCGATGCTGTTGGTTTTGATAGAAACGAAAAGATTTCCGCGGATATTAATTGAGTTGAAGTTCGTTAGATCCTTTGCCAAACGATTGAAACGAACGGTGGGTCATTAGTATGACGATCCATTGAAATGAGTTTCCGAAATTATTCTTCTTACCCTCTATGATCCATTTCGAAACGCGATCGAGCCGATAATATATATCAATTTCCATCAATTTGAAATCAAACCCCATTGTCGATGTTAAAGCAGGAAAGTATCAGCGGCGAAATGGAGAAATGTTTTTTAATATTGTAATTCCGAACTGTCAGCCGTCCGGGAGGTGCGCCGATCAATAGTAACTTTGTTATCGCGTTTGTACGATTCCGTATTAAACGATATACGTCCGATGCAATATGCATAAAAACCGGCCCCCGTCATCTCGCGCGAAATTTCCCAATTACTCTGTTTGCATTGTCGCATTAATTAGAAATTAATTATTAGCGATTCCGGCAAAAGAACAGGCGGAATATCGAAATTACACGGAACACCGGTGAAATCGGGTTAAATACCAGGCTGTAAATCGTTTACGGTGAAAATCATTTTATAAATTTCCCGCGGACCGGCTTCGATATGAAATTCAGCATTTTTTGTTGTTGTTGTTGTTGTCGGTTAATGAATTCCCGCGGAGTTCAAGGGTTTCGACCAACCCGCGTCTGTTTCCGTACACTTGCGGTAACGATTCTAATGTGTTCTAAACTTGCACAGCGATTACAGTAATGTTCGGACTCCATTCTAGCATTCTGTACGATGTACGGTAACAATTTACTCGAGAATTACTCGTGTTATGCACACTTTGCTCGGTTGTACAGTTCGCGACAAGTAGTGTGACATTTTCTTCAATAGAAACTGTATATTATTTCAAAAATGAACGAATCCGAGTAAAGGTTATCAACTTTGACTAGATCTATCGGAATAAAAAATAATACCGATAAATCCTGTCCTATTTAAAAAACACACAAAAAAATACGGGTCGACATCGTCGGTGCTTTCGGAGGAAATAATTCATTTCGAGCACATGTTGCTCGAGTATGTAATTTACGATTGTTTCGTCCGACAGTCCGATAGGAAAAACAATCAATTAATTTTATATACACTTTGCTCGACTGTGTAATTCACGATTATGTATATAATTTACCATAGAGAAAAAAAAATGAAATGGAAGTAATTCATTTCGCACACATTTCGCCTCGACTACGTAATACGTGATTATTTGGTTCGATCGTAATCGGTCCGCACGTTTGTACCGCGTTTCGCGGACTATAATCTGCTCGTCAATTGCACCGTGTCTCGCGGTAATGATTGTAATAGGGTTTTATTAACGACTACATTGACTGACGCGCTTGGAACACGACTGACGGGAGGATTTTCAGTGTAATCTATCAATTATATGCCTTATCCTTGAGAGCATCAGAAATCAATAGCGCTCGATCATCGCGGCAACAACGAGATGTCTACGTGTGCGTTTACACCGCATACATACATATGTGTGGGTATGAAAATAACTTCGCGGAGGCTCGCGAAAGTACGCGCACCGAATTTTCCGCTCGTCGGTCGACAATGCCGACCGTTAAATTAATAACCCCTAACGTATAATCGCGAAACAACAAACTGGCACGGCCGTAATTCATTAAAACGAATCGTAAATCATGGAACAATTAAACGTTAATTAGATCGCCGGGCGATCGATAAGAGCCGCTCGACATTCTTTTCCGGAATATGATAATTTCCTGGTTAATTGTTCCAAAGATAATGCACGCGTGTGTATGTGTGTTTTCCGCGTGTGTCGGTGAGTTACGTCGAAAGTCCGAGAGAAATTTCCAGATTTTCCACACGCGAAATGAGAATTCTATGTAATCTGGATCCGATGGTTCCGGTCGGTCGAGATTTTCAACGTATGAATATGTATGTGTTTAGTAGAAATCCTACGGAGATTATAAAGAAGTTGGCCGCGGTGAGAGAAAACCGCCGCGAGCAGTTTTCCGCAACATAGCGGCCGGATAAAAATGGTATTTCCACACCCCGACGTATGTAAAGTAGAGATATATACACGTACGTACGCATACATATACATATAAAGTTACTTTAATAAGCAGTATTCTTTGTCCGAACGTGCTTTTATATACTGGCAAGTAATTCACTATTTTTACTTATTTTTCCCATGGTTTTTTCCTCGTTTCTTTTCTTTCCCGTACAATAATACTTAGCGTGGCTCACACGGACATGGGAAATACATTTCTCACCCGCGAATTCCGCGCGGAGTTACATAATTTCCACCGACGTGTCCGATTTTCCGAACGCCTCGATTGCAACGGAACGCCGTCCCGAATGAATGAATCACAGAGAATATTCCAAAGTTTCCTCTCCCCGTTCGACCGAGTTATTCAAAACGTTTATGTAGCGGAATCGCCGTAGAATTACGATAACAAGTTACGGAACTGTGGAAAAATCAAACGAGGAGCCGAGCTCGAACTTTTCTTATCGAGAAATTTTCACCATTGTTCCACGCGCCTGAAACTTCCGTGTTCTACGTTTATCGGCTTCGTCCACAGATATAAAGGTGCGCTAAAGAATGACAACTTACTTCAGACTCCTATCAATTATTTCTGTCTCGATTAGAAACCACTACCCTCAACCCCCACGTTTCGTTTTTCCTTCGTTCGTTCGCTCGTTAAGTCTATCGTTCTCCCTTCTCTCTTCCCCTCGACTTTCTCGCTGGGGCGTTAACTCCTCCAGAGTTTTCTGCGTTAAAGCACCCGGCTTTCCTCGTTTTCCATCGTTTTTGTTAATTCCCCGCGACTCGTTTCCGTCGCTAATCGGATATCGTTTCGCCCCGGGAATACAAAAGGGACCGGCGTCACCGGAACCCCCCCGTTTCCCCTCGTTTAACCGTAGTGAAATATCTCTCGCAGTTTAGTCTCTCCTCTCCCACATATCAGCCTCATATTTATCATTTTATCAATCCACGAAATTTCGACACTTGTAGATCGAATTCCCGGATCGAGTGTAATCGAATAATTATGTCGGAGAGGGGAGGGAAGAGAGGGATCGAAAGGGAAAGGGCGTCGGAAACCAATAGCAGAGGATTTACACGTGGGATCGTGCGGCATGTAAATCGCCGAGCTCTCGAGGACGACGCGAAAGTGTTCGTCGCCTCGTTACAGGATTTTGCAATTATCCGCACACGTACGGTGGAAAGGAAACGGGAAGAAACATCGTCGCGAAACGCTGCGTACAAGGAGACTGCGTACAAGAGTCTTGTGTTCCTCGTTTTCACAATTTTTTCCCGTTGTCTTTCCGCGAGAGAGATAAGTGGACGGTACTTTGCGCTCTGGTAAAATGATAACGGAAGAGGGATGGCTGTTGCGATGATCAATGGGCGTAGGTAAGTGACGTCATGGAGTGCCGGGCACTTGTGGAACGCATAGATCGTATTCAGGGAAGCCACCCTTACGATCTACGGTTAACCCTTAACCGAAGGGTCGCGTGAGAACGTTTCCCAGTACTTTGTACTGTTTTTCAAATCGTGGAAAAGTTGATGGTTTCCATTTGAAATTTCACGAGGAATACACCCCGACGAGATGTGTCTCGTCGATTATTGCCGTGTCGGTTAAAGGGTGAACAAAGGGACGATTCCATGGGAATTTTCTAAAGAACTGTGTAGGGCGAAGGGATGAAATTTGTTGTGAAAGAAAACGTGGGAAATTCCAAGTGATTTCAGAGGAAATTAAGCTAATAGTCGGTAGTTCCGGTTGGAGTGATTCGGTGGAAGGGCAAGGTGAATAAATTACCTTTGCTCATATTTGCACGATCATTCCGGCAGCAGGATATCGAGACGAATATGACGCATCCTGCGCGAACGAAAAAGGAGAATGACGCCTCGTTGTTATTCCCATTCTTACATTTTCTTTCCACCTTAAATTCGCCGCCGTTCCACGTGTCAGTTTTCCACGTCCGTCCCGGACAGATAAGACGTTATTTAACACCCTGGCACCGACTTTCTTTCCGCAATAACAACCCCGCGTTACGTTAATCTGCGTAGAATTAAAAACAAGAAAAAAACCAACAGAGACAGTGGTGGACGAAATTAAACAATGAAAGATATGCAAAGGAAGCTGGTGAAAAAAAAACAGTATCGAATGCATTTAGAGTGTCGTAATTCAGTGAGAAAGAGGTAGAGAGAGATAGAACGATAAAAGAAGAACGAAAGCGAACGGAGCGACGTGAAAGAGGGTCGGACTAATAATCTACAGAAAAGCAGGGGAACTGTAAACGTTAGGCAGTTAATGCAATCGCAGGGAAATGAAAGGCAAAGATAGAAACGAAACCCGACGTGCCCCGTTCGACGAGCGGTAACGAGAACGGAGTGGATAACGGAATTAAACATCGAGAGATTTCCGTGCCAAGTGCTGTCCACTTTTACGGGCCTCAATCGATGGCTTTTGCCGAACGAACGGTGACAAAACCGTTTAGCGGATGAAGATACAGAAGTGTATACATGACTGTATATATGTATGTACAAACGGAAAATTGAAGAAGAAGAAGAAAGAAAAAAAAAAACGATATAGAAAATCGTGATTGGTGCTCGTAAATTCTGTGGTTCTAAACAGCCCGAGACTCTCGGCTTCGTGCCAATATGGTACTCTTTCTACGGCCGTTGCTTCTCTCTGGTCTGCTATCTTTCAACCCGATACACTCCTTGAGATCGATCCGCTCGATAAGTGTCCAAACGTTGTGTTCCCGTCTTCGTTTCACGAGGACATCGTATTATCGCGATTTCAGGTCCGTTCCAAGCACGACTCTAATACGGTCTGAACGCGTTTGATGCTTTTCTTTATTTTCCACGCGTGCGTGTGTCTGAGTGTGAGTCTGAGTGTGTGTGTTTATGTTTGTGTGCGTCACTTTGGCGGCGAGACCGCGAACATGTAGGGAAGGCGACGGAAACACGCGTTTTCGCGGATAAAAATAGGAGAACGGGGTGAAACTAGACAAGGAGCTACGTTTATCTTCTTCGGGAGTGTTGGTACGGTTCACTGTAAACACGCTTGAAGAATATACGTGTATGTATGTGTGTACGTTGTCGCCGGGTGTCCCAGACACGGTAAACAGTCGTCAGGTATCAGGGGACACGCGCACACTTTGCCTTATCGAAAGATTAGGGGTCTTTGCTTCAGCACCGATCGCATTTGATATCTTTTTCGATACAGGAGATCGCGAAAAAATTAATCGAGTGCCGAGTGATCGACCGTCTACCATTTTTTTCCCCACCGGATTCTCGTGTATCGGTTTATAAATCTCGGTTCGATTCCCTCGGCGTACATGTTCGCGATCCACGTAGTGTAACGTACGTGTGAATTGAAATTTTACCGTGTGAACAAATGTGTGCATGTGACTGTTACTGGTGAACAACACACTCATGCAGGTTGGAGGAAAAAGAACGACGACAAGTAGATTCGCCAACGGATCCGATCCGACGGTTACCAGACGATGTTTCATTACGTATATATCAAAAGTATACTCATCTGTTTTCCGTTCGTTCTTGAAACCCGCGGAAATCCTTGGAAAAAATACTCTTTTGAACCAGCGGGCTCGTTTGACGTCAAACGCGACTTCATCGACGGGCTTCCGGTTTTCGCCGGCGAAATTCTTGAACACCGACGAACTCTTTGTGCCGACAGAAATCATCGTTCCGAACTGAAAATCGTTGGAAATCCGCGCGGGATTATACTCGTCGCCGAACGAATTTGATTCTTCCGTGTGTTAAACGCGGTGTAACGCACTATTTAAAAGCCCGTGAATGTACCTCGCCGCCATCCCTCTCTCACGGTTCTTCGAATCTCGTCACGTTTAATCGCGGTTTCGCACCACATCCTCCTCCCCATCGAACTTCCAATCTACCGTTTTACGGCAGGATTTTAAAAGGACGCGTGTCGATCGAATTTTAAATTACGGATTCCCCCTTGGTCCCAGGAACACCATAGTCGCCCGTGTCGCGTACTACGATAATAAAAAATCCTCGATATTTTACAAATTTTACATCAAAATCTCCCACCGTAGATAAACCGTCCTGAGTTCAACGACAATTAACTCTTTCCACTCGGAATTTCACATTTCCCTTTAGCTTATCCCCCCCTCGGACAACACAATCAAGTATACCAAAACGATTTATAATAAAAATACAAGATTATATTTATCTATATTCCCAAAAACTCATGAGAAATTCCCGCGAAGCACGGCAAAGTCCATGTAAATCGTGCAAAATTTTTTTTTCGACACCCAGGATTTCGATTCCCAGGATACCCGAAGATCCTCGAATCCGGGAGCCCGAGTGACGACCGTACCCGCGGCCGCGCGAAATGCAACTGCGGCTGGAATTCGCGCAGCCCGGTGCACGGTGCACATGCCTTCGTATTCGGCCACGTGTACGCGCCTGTCCGTTGCGGAAACACCAGTTGTGTGTGTGCGTGTGTTCGAAGGGTTTTCGTACGAGGGTTGTAGAACGGCCGACGAAAGTCGTGTGTCGTGTTTTGCAAGGCTTTTGTTGTTTTCTTAACGACGCGGATAAAGTTGTTGCTATTGGGTGGCGCGAGGTTCCGCCTCACCGGGTGCGAACCCCGGGTGCACCGGGTGGGATGACTCGGCTAAGGTGGGGAAATGTTTGCCAAACTATTTCCACCTGACGGCGAATACGGTGTAGAGGTATAAAAATAAAAAAGGGGGGGAGAGGAACGGGGACCAGGTGAGTTCGGAACAGATATTTCATTGCGATACGCGATAAGACTCGTATATTTCATCGTCGTGAATACTATCTGGTCTCCTGGCCCTTTTGTTTCGTAAATTCGGCCAGAGTTTATAGCTGCGGAAATAGTATGCGTGTAATGTACTTGGAAAAAGGAGTGAATCTAGTTTTCTATGGTGAAGTGTAAAGGTGTTTCTACGTGGTATTACCGCATTGACGAGTTTCAACGTTGAAGCTGGTGGAATCTTGATATGTTTCTATATTTTCCAACTTTGTAAGGATGATTAATTTACCAAGTGTCCCTGGACAGTTATCTGGATCGTACCCTACAGGAATAGGACGTTTCAATTCGGTATCATCCTTCCTTTCGTGGCACACGTGATCCACGGTGTTCTCACCTCAGTTGAGAACCGATTCGAAGAAAATACTCGCTCGATAAACGGCCCGATGAAAATTGCTGCTGCGGTGAACGGCGAGTGTGAATTCGCGAGTCGGTTATGCGCGATAGAACGTGATTCTCGCTGGTTATAATCGGAGCGATACCATTAACGCGTGTAATTGGGGTGCCTGCTCCATTGTTGTTTCACGCACGACAATTTTGACATGTTCCAATTGTCGGAGAATTAATCTTCCGTATAGGAGTACGTGCAACGATTTGCCTCGCGAATTCTCCGACCAAATCCGCGAATACGTTTCTCCCTCTGCGAGATCGTAGGGAATTTTAATGGTGAATCGATGTAATAAAAAAAAATATTGTACCGACAGAGAATGAGAGATTCTGGAACACCTGCGGAATGATATATCCCACGTACAAATTGTCCGCGATAACGAACCGGAGATCCGTTAGTTCTGTTCGTTTCTCACGGTGAATTTTCAAAGCCCTTGCAGACAGAAGTGTAATTACGATTCTCCTGGTCGCCTACGCACGATGACTCACGACCGCGGTACGTCGGGGTGTCCGCCGACCACGTGCGTCGGGAATTACACGCACGCACACTCTCGTTAACGAATTAATCATAAGATCGGTGCCGTTTATCTTCGCACGCCGTTTCGCCAGGTTTATGCTAACAAGTACGCGCTCGACTTTACGCAGAGACCAGCCAACCGAATATTTATTTTACCACCAAGCCGTGGGTTAATTTCGTATATTTTCAAACGGGAGAATATTATCCACGTGTTCCAATTATCCACGTTAAATCTACAGAACTTCGACGTACAACAATCTCGACTTTTCACTCTTGAAAGCCAGTATACCTAAGTCGTGAAATATCACGGTGGAAAACGATCAATTTCCTCGGAGTCATTCGTTACCATGATGGAAAGACTATCATTCCCAGCGGTTAATTCCAATATCGGACAACTTTTCTCGTCCGACCTCCCCCCCAGGAAGTGTGCACGCCTAATTATAGCCGCTCGTTTCCCTCGGAACACGCGAAACGGTGGTCGACGTTGAGTCATGCGAAACGTTCGCGAAACATCCCGTCAGCGAGCCGACGAACTCCTCGCAGCTGGTAATCCATCCGGGGTGAGGTTGATTGGCCAATTAACGGGTCACGTATCACGCGGGTAAATTCGCGGAGAACTCGAGGAAACGTACGAATTCGCGGATTACGGCGAATCGCGTTTGAAAAGCTTGGAGGAAGTTCATGGGTAAACAGGATATTCTCGTTGAAACGAGAACACGGGGAACACATCCTCGGACAAGGAACACCGAACGACTTTGCGGACGTCGTTCCACGCGAATACCACGAGATTCGTATGGAAATCACGACGTTTTGATGAATAAGAATTGCCATGTTCCCGACAAAGCGTTCCGACGGTGTCGTAAAGAACTTGCGCCCCCACCGACGTTGATCCAACGATATTAACGTACCTCAGGGGGATTTCTAATTATTTAATTAATCTTCTCTGCAAGCCTCGATGGAACTATATTATAGAAGTAATAAAAAATAAAAAAAAGGGGTGCTTCGAGAGCGTTGATAATTTTCTGCGATTACTTTTCGACGCAGGGTTGTCATTGCGTTAAAAAAACTTCAATTACCTTCGTCGCTGGGCGTACAATTGCACGATTATTGTACGATATTCGTCGTCGACCGGTTTTGAAACCGTCGGTCCGGGTCGACGAGAAAAATGTCGCCAAGGTGAGGTCTAACGTGTGCGTGCGACGGACGCGCGTGAATTTTCGTCAGAAAAACAGAAGGTGAATCGCGGGCAGTGGCTGCGCGCGAAACGTTGTTGCGAATGGAACGTCGCAAAAAGGATACAAGGCTCTCGTACGTGACACGAATTTCAAGTGGGAAAACTTGACGGTATTCCCGGCTGACCGTTCCCCCGTTGAATGCGCGATTCAATGGCGAAGAAGAAGAGAAATGTAAATCGAACAACTATCGGGGAACGACGGACGGAAAAGATGAACGATACGAGCGGAAAAAAGGGACACCTGCATTTTCTTCTTCTTTTCCCCCCTCTTTTTTTTGGTGTTTTTTTTTTATTTTCTTTTTCATTCTGACGCACGATCGTACCACACCGTGGGTACGCTCCTGAATACGGTTGAAAAAGAACCATGGAATCTTGGGGGAGAATTTAACGCCGAAATTATACAGTGGCCCGCGATAAATTCCGAAACTGGTGTACACTTCCGGCAGTGTTGCTTCGGTGTCCCATGAATCTGTAAACTCGAAGAGACGATACGATATTTTATGCCGTTATCATATCGAATTTCCTGGGATATATCGGTTACTCGAGTTAGACGGTGATTTATGAATAAATTTCTCTAAATACAGATGTTTCTTTTTTCACGTATCAAACGTTGTCACGGATAATTGACAATGAACTCGTTATAATTGTTCCCGTTGATAGTCGTGTTCGACAATTGTAATATGGAACAATCGTATGATATTTCACTCGACAGAGAGACGTAAATTAGCAATTCATCGTTTCTGTGGCTTCTGTTAATTATTTTTAGTGGACGTCGTTTCGCTTCCGCGGTAATAAAAGCTTTACGGGACCACGGTGGGTTCATGGGGGGTGATTATCGACCCACGAATATTCCTGGAAATCGACATACTATTCACCCCGGTGTTTTTATTATCAATGCAAATATGCCGCGCGCGATTTCGATGGAATGAGTTGGCAGTCCTCCGCCAGTCATATTTCACGTCCGCAAAAAGCTGTCCGAGTACCGTGTATAAGAACGACAGAGGGTTGTGTTACGCGTTCAATACATATTCCGAAACTACATTTTCGGAACAATTTGAATAACCTGCCGTACAAGCGCTTCCCCTCGAAAAATGGAAATTACATCTATGAAAGCGCTCCGGAGCGTTTTCATTCGCGTTTAAAATCAAGATCGAGATAATTGGTATCGAATACGTATACTGTATTAATCCAACTTCTATCAATAATCGACTACCCTGTAATTATAAGATTCAGGCCTTTGATACCCGTGTGACTTTCGACTTACATTATCGAGAAACAAAACGACTGCAATTCCACGAGGTGTCTTTTTCGCGACACGGTTTTCGCGGACGCTCGACGCTCAACTGGCAAATTTTCGGCTCGTTGCGCGTATTTGCGAACATTATGCGGGTCCCGGGTGCAGCTGCTCGTGCAAGAGGGTGAGCCGGGTCACCTCCGGGAACCGCCGATACCACCTTCGTGCAGGAACCCCGATAGTTCCGCAAGAAAAACCGGAAACCGCCACGGAGTTATGCGTGCGTCGACCGTGCGGTTGTCGTCAGCTGCGGTATTTATTTGCAACACCATGTAGATGATGTTGCGTGAATAGAGCATGAAAATTTACGCGTCTAGAAGGTCCTGGATCATTGTAATAGGTGAAAAATTGCGGAAATGGCGAGCGAATGAGTATAATCGCGAAAAATCGTCAAATTGTGACAGTTTTTTGGTTCTCAATGACTCAATTTTTGAGATAGCGGTCTGAAACTTGTACCATTGTTTTAGTTGGGAAATTCTACGCCAGATCAATGTATAATAGTTGTACTTTTCGAAAATTTAATTTTTCGCAAAAATCTGAAGGGGGTAGGTCAGGATTTTTTGCGATTTTCGTAAATCGCCCGCCATTTCCGTAATTTTTGAGATATCAATCTGATTCTTTCTGCATCTTATTCGGCTTCAGATTCCGCGTCCAAAACGGCCAGGATCATTTTAATAGCTCAAAAATTACGGAAATGGCGAGCGATTTACGAAAATCGCAAAAAATCCTGACCTACCCCCTTCAGATTTTTGCGAAAAATTAAATTCTCGAAAAGTATAACTATTATACATTGTTCTACCGTAGAATTTCCTAACTAAAACAATGGTACCAGTTTCAGATCGCTATCTGTAAAATTGAGCGAACGCCGACCAAAAAACTGGTTGAATTTGACGAATTTTCGCGATTTTCGTAATTCCTCCGTCATTTCCACAATTGTTTAGATATCAAAATGATTCTTCCACTGTCGTATTCAGCTTCAAATTCCGCTTCCAAAACGTCCTCGATTATGTTAATATCTCAAAAATTGCAGAAATGACGAGCAAATTGCGAAAATCGCAAAAATTCGTCAAATTCAACCAGTTTTTTGGTCGGCATTCGCTCAATTTTTGAGATAGCGGTCTGAAACTTGTACCATTGTTTTAGTTAGGAAATTCTACGGTAGAACAATGTATAATAGTTGTACTTTTCGAAAATTTAATTTTTCGCAAAAATCTGAAGGGGGTAGGTCAGGATTTTTTGCGATTTTCGTAATTCGCCCGCCATTTCTACAATTTTTTAGATATCAAAATGATTCTTTCACTGGCTTATTCGGCTTCGGATTCCGCGTCCAAAACGCCCTGGATCATTTTAATAGCTCAAAAATTACGGAAATGGCAGGCGATTTACGAAAATCGCAAAAAATCCTGACCTACCCCCTTCAGATTTTTGCGAAAAATTAAATTTTCGAAAAGTACAACTATTATATGTTGATCTGCCGTAGAATTTCCTAACTAAAACAATGGTACAAGTTTCAGGTCGCTATCTTTAAAATTGAGCGAATGCTGATCAAAAAACTGTTTTAAATTGATGAATTTTCGCGATTTTCGCAAATCGCTCGCATTTTCCGTAAATTTTTTTGAACAACGCGATCGCGCTGCAACGTGTCGCGTGAATATTGTTATAACCTTGTTCCGTATACCATCGTTAACATTGCACCTTTGATTCGCGAGGTAAGAAGACTTTTCCATCGAATTTTGCGGAAAATCTGTGCCGCCGTCGCCCCGTCAAAGGGAATGTGGTATTAAACGGTGCGTCGACACGTAACGAAAGGTGGCTGTTTCGGCACGAGTGACATCAAGTTAATCACAAAGTAAACGTGAATGTATGTATTTAGCTAAAGGTTAGTTCAAAACCTCGGTCACTTAGTTGATTATCGTCACCTTTACTAATTACCTTTCGTCCTAACTACACTAACGAAATAAACTTCATTGTAATAAAATATCACGTTCATTTAAAACCATTTAAATTCTCCAACGATTTCTGACGAATCCAAAAGAATCTTCCAAAGTACCTTTATATCAGAAAATCTCTAAAATCGCCATGTGAAACACTCATGGGGCACGTCGAGCCCGAAAAAGTGTCTTCAAATATTAATCTACAGACACGTCTCACACCCTAAAAGTATCCCGGCGTCTGAAATGTCCATTCCCCTTACTTTCGGTTCCTTGCGAACCCTCGTCTCTGGACGTGCACCGACATTATCCCACCGTGTCTGCACCGAAACTGTGCGTGTGTCGGTTGATTAACGCCGACCGTCCTAGAATTAAGGCTCGTTCGCGACGATCGGCACGGAATTCTCGTTAGACGCCGTGGAAACCGACGCCGGACGGTCGACGTTCCGCGTTTTACCGGCGTCTTTACCCGCGATAGAGCTTGCAATTTACGAAATGAAATCGCACCCGGTCGAAAGGGGCTCGCGAACGTGCTGATTTTCGCTCGAGGTCTCGTTTACGGATTCTACGAGTTGATTGAATCACTGCCAAGCACGATACGTATACACATATACGAACACACACACATACACACCTCGAAGGTTAGCTACGTGCCGGCTATTGTCACCGATCGAACCGTTCGTTATAAGCCGCGCAACGAGATCGTTTCTGGACCGGTCGATGGTCGGGGGGGAAAGTCGATTTTTCGCAGCCGGTTTCCCCTTTGATTATTTTCCATTTCCCGCTGTTCGAGTGCGCCGGAACGAAGCCGGGAAGATAAGCGTCTACGAATGGCGCCGGGACGCTCCGGACGTCGTGACGGGAATGCTCGATGCTCGATCGATGAAATTTTTTCGCCGGGAAGACAGAATCTTGTTGAGAATAACTTATGTAGTTTGATGGCGAGATTTCTCTTGTTGCGGATAGGTTACGATCTTGAAAATGTGTCCACGTGTTGGTTATTGTTAGATACGTTCACACGTATCGCGATAAAGAAGTTTTAGAGTGCTCGATCGAGTTCGGGCATGAATATCGGGCATACCTATGTCGACGTTCAATATTGGTTTGACCAATGGTGGTCAAACACCATGGGGCAATATCGAGATGTACTTATTATCTATTATCGGATCAATATTGACCGATGATACACGTAATATTGCACGAATACATCGGTATTGGATTAACGCTGTATCCATTACAACATATACGTCGAATTTTCTTTAATTACTCAAATAGAATAATTGATTTCACCGTGGTAAGAAGTCATCTTGGAAAACATCGATCTTATTCGATAACGAATATGGAAAACGTTCGAATTTCATGCCGGCAAAACCGATAAAAGGAAATCCATGGAAAAACTTGGGAAATTCGGAGTGAAAAAAATGGAAACGGTATATCGCAATTGCAATTTCGTGGACGTCGATCACACGTGACGTCCGTCGATATAACGCTCTGTGCAGGTATATAGAACATACACACGGAAACCGGGCCGCGCGTTACCGCGGAGAACAGGTAATCGATAAGCTTTCGACGGTACGCGAAATTATGTAAATGATTTTCCAACGTATCACGTTCTCGACATTATTATACAGTGTATCACATTTCGTCCGTCTATTCCCCGGGAACTGGAACGTCGATTCCATTGAATATGCTGCCGAAACTACTTTGCCCGACGAAACTTATCGTCGTTCATCGTCATTAACGACAGTTAATATGCTATTTGATGATTATATGCATATAAACCGAAAATTAGTCTACAGAAATCTGCATTATGATAAATAATTAATAAAACAAATTCCACAAAGATTTATCAAACTTTTCCAATTCTTCAAACTTATCAAAATTTATCAAATTAATCAAATTGTCTATCGACAAACTTTTAACTAGACCCATGAATAGGATCGTACGCACAATGGATGAAATCTATGCGTTCGATGAAAATCCACGGTGTCAAAGGGGTGTCGCGACGTCGTTAATCAGTTACTTATTATCGCTCGTTCGCATCGAGTATCATCGTCGACGATCTTTAATTCGTTCCGCGAAACAAACGAGCTATTCACGGAGGATGTTGCGACGCGAAACGCCTCGTAAAGTTTGAACTTTATTTTTTTATTTTGCATCCGACACACAGCGCACCCCATTCGACACCCCGGCCAGTTCCTTATCGTGTGCAAGCTTTCCCCGGTTTCCTGCCGACGAAAACCGTCGCAAACTCAGCGGCACGATATTTATTCAGGACGTCGTACGTAAATCTCGGGGGCGTAGTCGTGCACCGGGAAACGACGGTGAAAAACTGCACGATGATTTCGGGGAGACTGTAAATTGACAGGGAGAACGACGCGTGTTGTTCTACCTTCGGCGACGTCGCGACGCCGAGCGTCGTGGTAAAAGAATACAGGGAGGAATTTACATCACTTTCTATCGGGAATTAGGAAAAATGATGGGAATACAAAGTGAGAAAAATATGAACGATAGAAAGAGTTATTAGGAAGTGAATTTATTTGAAGAAACTTCTAAATTTTAAGTAGTGGAGATAATATTGTCACCACACACTGACGATTAGAATCTTTAAGATATATAGAAGTAAATTAGGATAATTATCAGTAAACTTTGCCCCAAAAAGCTGTGTAATTAGCCGGTCAAACGATCGAGAAATGTAAAATAGCGCACAGTTCCCGTTCCGCTTCCTCACTCGGTAAAACGAGCCCTACTTCCGGCTGATCGGTACTAAACTTTCGAACGGTCTTCGGTAAAACAATAACGAAACTTTTCGCCAGGTGATTCCGAGCGAATCGACAACACCTTAAACAATACGCAGCCGGCAAAAGTTCAACGATGCTGAACTTTCGTGGCACGATGACGCGACGCGTGAAGCATTGCGCTCGAACATACGCCCTTACGTGTGTCTGCCGTCATTGTCAAATGAAAGTTCAGCATCGGTGAACTACCAAGAACTTCGCCGGATATCATCGTACATACCGTGTGTTTCATAAGACACAAGTATTTTCGAAATTATCTAAAAATTGTGTGAAATTGAACCTAAAACGACAAACAGAAAATCGATAGTAAATTCTTTCTGTCTAAATACACGTGAGAATCGTTAAAAATTTTGTATGAGAATACTGGGAATGAATCAAAATGCAAATTTTGGTTTTAGATAAAATTCCAACGAAAAATCAATTTCAAAACGTTACCAACAAAAGCTTAGTAGTCGGGTTGAATTCGCGAGACCAGTGGCGTCCGTCGTACCGACGGCTAACGCCATCTGCTCCGTTTCTGGGAAGGTGATACCGACGCCCGGCGTCGACGTCGGTGTCGACGACACCCGGCACCGGAAGCGGAGCATTCAGCGCATCAACACTTCCGGGCCCGTGGCTTCCTGTTCGTTATACGCAAACTTCTAGAGCGGAAAAAGCGAATCCAGAGAGAGAAACGGCCTATACGGAGTGTCTCGTAACGAAACACTCTAATCAAGAGTGATTACCGATCGACCATTTCATTACCGGTATAGCCCGGGAAATGTTTCAGAAGACCCCTATTACTTTTAATCCGAAGTCGTAATACTTACGGTACATTTTCCTCGGATATCGTTTAGAACGTTTAATTAACTTTTTTCTACTTTAATCCGCACACTTTTCCGAGTAAAGTGAGCCAGGATTCTCAAGTTTAAACAAATAGCTTCTCTTCCTCTTTACGAATAAGATAAGAACTGTTCCTTTTTTGTCACAATTATTCTATTTTTATATTTTTTAACCTGCTGACATAAGTACGGTCCTCTCGTTTAGTATTTCAGGTAATTCTTTCTAAATACACTTGAACGTCTCTTTAAGAAGCGTATAGAACTTTCCAAGTTTTCCCTCGTAAATTTCCTGATTTCCCGTATCACCGTAGCGTTTCGGGCAGCTGTCTCGTTGTTTGTTTTGCGACACTCGGTATACGATCGTTCGACCGAATAACGCTCGCAACTAGAGCACCCACCTGTCTGCTGTGCACTCGACGATTTCCCGTCGAATGTCGTTCCGAGGGAATTTAACAGTCGATTAACACTTATCGTACGGATCGAGTGGTTTAACGGTGTTTTTCCGTCGAACGCCTTGGGCTGCGGTTACCACTGTGTAATCGTGTTCGCACGGATTCACCGACGTGTTCGCGATTACACGCACAAATTCACGTCACGCGTGCTTGTCGCACCGTCAAATCGACGCAAATTATCCAAAACCATCTTAGTTTCCATCTCTCATCATTTTTAAACACTTTATCCAACGAACCTGTGAAAATTGTCAAAGTTTCCCTCCACCTGTCGTTCTTGAAAATTTCCTAAATATTTCAAACATTCGTCGCGTCATTCCACGTAAAATTCCTCGTCACGGTCATACCCAACACTCACCTATCCCCTCGAATTTGTCAATCCTCGCGGAATTCCATGGTCAGAAAAGAAAAAAAATAATATAAAAACAGAGGGTCTAAAAGAAGTCTCTCTCGACCACCCAGGGAACGTGTGACGCGTGGAAAGAGACGGCTGTGCCGTCGTACAAAATGACACGAGAAGAGCATTTACGAGAGCAGAACGACGTTGGCAAAGCGTGGAAGTTTGCGAAGTACGACGAAACGCTGTTACGCGTTGCTATCATATTTTCTCGTGGAACGTCGCGAAAATACGACGGTATAAAGAAAGAATGAAAGAAAAAAAGGAAACGAGCTCCGGGGAATACCCAAGGATCAGGGTGCGACCCTGACACGCTTCCAGATATCCCATCTAGTCGCTGGTGGCATGGTTTGTCGGGCCCAGAACGACGTTTGCATGCCTCGCCATAAATAGCTCGTTTCTTAATTACACGCCCGTGCTACATTTCCAACGAGCTGTGGATACTGCACGTTCTTCTTCAACCGTTCTCCGATGGTACACAACCGTGTGGATATTAAAAAGCCGGCCAACTTCACGGACAATTTCACCCAACTGATAATAATACGTCTTCGTTTCACGCAGATCTTGTAATCAAAAATCCCATCGAGGGAGTTTCTATCGGGTGAATAGATGATTATGTGCGTTCTCAATTCGGTATTGAAAATTTTCACGAATCTCAGGCATCAAACTGGCCAATTTTCCCCGGTTTCGCGATGTCACGTGGAAATTCCTCGCACGATAGAAGAAGAATCTCAGTTGTCGTATCGTTCTGTCAATGTTACTGGAGCTACGTGATAGAGGTGGGAAATGTGCATCATTCCGCGTAGTAGTACATACGTATCCGGTTTATTGTCGTACGGGATAGACGACGGAAAATCGACGCGGATTAGATGAACAAACAGTGTTCCCCGTTCTTTTATGGCGACGACGGTAGAGATAAATGTATCGAGACATAGGTATTTGTATGGGATTTAAGGATATCGCTGTCTTCTCGGAGCAATTTGTTAAAAACAGGAAAATAGATCTAGAAATCCATTCTTTTTCCAAACGATGAAATTTGTCTAATATTAATATATTTACGATATATGATGTGTCTGCCGGATTAGTCGAAGAGATAACAGGAATTCTGTATTTTCGCGACGCGTATTTTCGTCACGTGTCCCTCGTTACGATTTCCGAATAATCGATCATCATTCGTCGAGCGTGCTATATCATTTTTAAAGCGTCGAATGCGTGCCAACTTCGCTCACGTAACGTATGGATACCGGCGTACACGGATGATGAATACCGTTTCACGTTAATCTTTCCGTTATGGAGACAAATATTGTCGGCTACGCATCGTCGGCCGAGAATGATTGCCATCGTGGATCACTTCGTTATCATTTCAGCGGGATGATTTAAAAATATTTCACAACGCGACTCGTTGACAATTTTCATGATGAATCTGTCGCATAAATAAAACTGTGATTGTTCCCGTCGTATTTTATGGAACGTCGGTTGATAATTGAAAGTTACGAATGCATAGAAATGTACGAGTGCAACGTTTCCATCGTGCGTAAATTTCCGGGCACGCGAAAGTTTCCTGCGGTGGAAATTCAAAGTTTAAATTAAACACAAATCATGATTATACTTCCTAAATTTTTTGTCGGATGAGTTACGGATGGAGGTGCAGGTATTATTCGTCGATTATAATGAACATACTGTTCCGTTACGTAATCATGTTTCGGGTCAGTTTTTTTCCCCTGTCGCTGATAACGAACGATCATCTTCGCGATTAATCACGTGCCGTAAGAGCCGGTCGTTTTATTTTTTTTAAATAACGAGCGACATCTCGCGAGACGAAGATTTATGAACGAGCACTGGATCATTTTTCTCCGCCACGTATTATTTCTCACAGCGACCGAAAACCAAGTGGCAATTAATCCGAGTAACTTTTCAAATACGTTTAATCGACTTCTGCGCGAAAGATCTATAGCTATAATATAATCCATATCGTCATTATACAGAAATTTCCAAGCGCAAACATTCTTCTGCGCGAAGAAATGACCACAGGTGCTACAAAGTTGACTCAGCAATGATAAGCAATAATTCCTAATCAGTCGCAATGAAACACGATTGTCCGGTTTGCCTAGGGTGCCTCATGCCGGCTGTGTTTAGGTTCATGGATAAATTGGCCCACTGGGCGACCATCGCAATTATCTCATGATACAGAATAATACAGTCTGCTATAACAATGTGCCGGCAATGATAAACTCCACCGAAAAGCTATTAATGACAGTCGATTAAATTATACTGGGCTACTAATTATTTTATTTGCTTCCTCTTTATTACGTATTATTTCATTTTGATACGTTAACGGGTGTCAAATGAATTTCAATATTTCACAATTACCTCACGTTTGAAGACATTCTGCGCATTTTGGAAATTTCTACGCTTGAAATTTGAATGCTTTAAAATTTCCACGTTTTGAAATTTCTGCGCCTTGAATTTCCCGGCCATTTGAAACCCAACGCTCAAAGCCTTTCACGTTTTCGAATCACACTTGATCTTCACGCACGGTGAAACTGGTCGCATTGTCGGGCAGCTTTAGCCTCCGAGTCGATACCTCGAATCTGGCATGGTCGTTCTATGCGGCAGATCGGAAACTGGAACAACGTGGCCTTAGGTGCAACTATGTATGTATGTTATATGTACGTATGTATGTACGTACGTGTCCCGTCGTACAGATGCGGCTGCCAGATACCGCATCGACTGTATCGGCTGAACTTTAGACCGAGCCACCTTAATTTCCACCTCACGAATCCGACACTCATTGTTCAGGTGTTCCCCACGTACGAGTCCCCGGGTCAATTCCACCCTAATTATCCCGCGAACTTTCTTATGCAAATCGACCGTCCGATCTCGTCTGAACTTCCGCGAACACTTTGCTCCGAAAATGTAAATTCCACGCTTTCGGAATCTGTGTTAAACGCGACAGAATATGGAAGAATAAACGTGAGATAGTTTTGAAACACGGAATATTTATTATAGAACAAGGATTAATAGGGTGTTAAGATAATTTTTAATAAGATAGAATTACCGGAGCGAGTGTTAATTATTCGATCGGTTTCAGCTTTATAATTAATTCTCCAATCGTTTAGTCGACCGCTCCGGCAACATCCGTTCTCCATCGACCGATCTCTCTATTCGTGTTCAACCGGTGTGTGTTGGTAGTTGGTAAACAGGAGAGCCAACGTACACCGACGGACCGCCAGTCACCTGGACAGGTGTGTCTCACCGGTAGCTGAACCAAGTTTGACTCGTTATCGCTTTCCGATTGCTTCTGACAATCGGCAAGTGTTTCCCAACTGGAAATCCAGTAACTTACGCCGCGAAAGAAACGAAGCAATTTTTCCCTGGTAATTTCACCTACCACGCGCGATGTCGAACAAACTATTCTAGAAATTGCACGCGGAATTTCTCGTGGAACTGACGTTTAATAAATCTGAAATAATTCATATTTCCCCGACATTTTCTCAGGATATGAAAAAAAAATAGATCCTCGGAACGATATGCGAACGAAGAAAGAAAGAAACATTAGCATAGAAATACCGTGCGATTTAAATGTCCAAGAGTCTCGGAGGCGTTATCTCGACTGAATTTTTCCAAGTGTTAATAGAACCACCCTCGTTTTCTCGATTTCACCTGAATCTCGCGTAGAAATCGTGTCAAAGATCGCCGACGGAATATTAGACGCTAGGTTTCCATTTTCGGGAACAAAAACCGGTCTAATTAGAATCGGTTATCTCGCGGCACGAATAATGGAGAGGAAACGTCGTTTCGACGACGGGACGTTCTATGTATATCTTGTTAGACGATGAAATTGAAAATGATATACCCAGCCACGGGTTATTCTTGGTATTTCAGGCTGTTCCGAAGCACGTCAGACAGCCGTTGTATTTTCATTCGGATATTTCCCTCTCGATCGTTACCACCCAGCTGCAGAATGCGACTGAGCTACTTCCCCCGACATTATGTAAGATTATTGGAATGCACGTGTAACCAGATAACGAAGCCGATCTAGAAACCGTGGCTAACATTAATCTTGACGCCGCAGCCGGCAACGTCCTAATGATACCGTAACGCCACTTTATTTCCATCTCTCGAAATCCCTTATCATTCGTAACCTGTCTCTATTTACGTATACCCTGTTTTTTTATATTCACGCGTGATTATATTCGCGACGATATCAATGATAAGATGATCCATACATAGTTATGCCTGTCGGATTATAAAACATTGATACAATAATTTATATTTAACTCGATGAATTCGAGTCATCGTACGATAACCGAATTTTCAAGTGTCTCAATGATTTACGGAGCGACTTGTAGGTGTGTCGAGTTGTAAAGTATAAGTATCTTACAGCCGTTCGCTATTAAACAGAAATATATTTCACGAGTATAAACGGCGCCGATGCAATTTTCTATGACCGCACAGTTTAAACCGCTTTCCCCTGTTCCTTTCCTTTGTTCGAGAGTGTACACGTTTGCAAGACGAGGGTAATTCAACTTGCCGGCAAAGGAACACAACTTCTCTCGACTACAATCTACACTTCCATCGTGGAAATTAACGCGTACCCGGAGTGAATCTATTATTATCGTGTACATTTACTTTGCTCGGGGATACGTACGTACGTTTCGAGACACCCACCACGTCCCGTTGAACTTCAATGGGAGAACTGAAAAGCCGACGGGCTTTTACGAAATTACATAACACGTTTGCGAATTAATTGCGACATTAATTAGACTTCGTCCGGTGCCTGTTATTAGAAATATCTAAAATCTCAAATTCACTCTCGTTCCAAACCTATTGCGATCAAAATTCCTACGGTCGTAATTTCAAACGATTTCACCCTAATTTTCCAAGTCGTTGCGAAGCCTTAAAATCCCTACGATTATAAAATATTTTCCCTGGAAAAATTTTACGCACCCCATCGATATGTTCTCGCGTCGAAATTTCAACTTCGAGTTATTTCATTTTCCCTTTTGGTTCGTCGACGTTCACACGATTTTCCCAATGGATTCCCTGGAGACGTCGAAACCGCGAATATCCTCGCGTCCCCGTTATCGGCGACGGATGCTCGTATTTCCCGCGCACACGCACGCGGAAATAAACGCGAGTCTCGCACACACACACAGAGCCGCGAGGAAAGAGTGTTATAGCCGGCGGCTAGGCCGTTTCCCGACCTTGCCGAGCGGGATTCCATCGGTCGCGAAGAACTTCGCCATTTTTATCGGTCGTTTCCTTCATCCTTCCTCTCTGTTTTTTTATCCCCTCCGCCCCGTTGCTCCCGTTTTTACAGGTTCCGGATCTAATCCTCCTTGTGGAGTGTCTCGACACGGTTAAATATAATTTATTCGCAGTGGAAATAACACGAGGACGTCGTTACAGACTCGCACAGGCGAACGTATCGCACCCATTTCATCCCGGTGACTTCATACGGCTTGTAGCTCGTTACGTCAGACACATCTATTGTATTTTTCCGTCGCACAGACATTACGAGTTTCCCCCGAGAAAAGAGAAAGAAAAGAAAACGCTGGTAGATTACCAAAGGTACCCGGTTATCAACGGAATTATTATTTTTCTCCGGTGTCTCGAAACGGAATAAATTAAGTGGACCACTTCGTTATATAGATATGCTTTTTTATAATTCACCTCCGTCGGACCAGTTACTTATATTAAACGTGTCACCGGATACACGTCATCCGTTTTTATTAGCTTTTAATAGCTTTCATTAATTCCGAGCCAAGAAACGAGCATAATCCTCACGGTGGTACGTACCTCGCGAGGTTCATTAACGGGAAAATTAATTTCTCCTCGCCCAGGTTTGCTTTCGACCCGGTAAAGAAGCCCGCCATTGGCAACCTACTTAACGCCACGAATTAAGAGCACAATTAACGATTCCACCGGGTCGATCGGTCGATCGTCGTTCCTTTCGAGCGGAGGGCAACGTCGATAATACATGTATGTACTTCGATCGTCTAGGCACGGACGAGGTATTCATGATTTGAACGGACGTAGCACCCCCGTAGCAATTAAACAGCTGGCACGATAAAAAGGGCAATGGTTCGGTGTCGCGTTAAAAAATTCAACGACCCACGAGTTTTACTTCCCAAGTTTCACTGCGCCAGTCGAATCACCTTGAATTTAGGAGCTGCGTTAGTTCAACCTGTTCGATTCCCATCGAAATCTTTCGATAAATTCCAACGTGAAAGTATCGTATTATATTACCCTTCATTTAATCATGACTTATCGAGAAGATCAAGTATTTAGATATCCTTTTTCTAATGTATATTATAAGATTTTTGTGAACACCGTGTCAGTGTGTTTGCGAACCACTGTCGGAACATGGTTTGCTCGTAAAAAGTCCTGATAGCCGCACTCAAAGCGCGGGGAAATGGACCGAGGCTAAAGTGAGAATTTCTCGACGTGATCCGTCTCGTCTCTCTTCATTGGCGTCGCCTTCGACGAGACGCGGATGCGTCAACGATTCGATTTCGCCGATGATATCTCACCCGTAACTTTTCGTCTTTCCAATCGCGGTTTCCCCGACGTCGATCATTTGTCGCTACTAACATTAGAAAAAGATCCGAGTTTTCACCGATTTTATTCGACAGAAAACACCATGGAAAGAATACGCTAGAAAAAAAAGAAGAAAAATGAAAAGTAATACTCGGTCGACGTTAACAACTAGCGTATCTATGTATATGTATAGTTCCCGTAACACCGATACGTAAAGGTGTCGACGGTGGCAGGGTTAATTCCAGTCGATAGTACGGCCGTTGTATACGACGCAAGAAAATCTACCGTTGAATCGAGCCCGACACGCGACATTAAAGGTTCAATAAACTGTCAACAGTACGTCGTATAATACTCGCACACACGTCGGCCAGCACGTACACAACGAGTTCGTAGTCAAAAGAGACGTCCTTGAGTGTCTCAATTAAGAAATACTGCATTTCTCGTGTATCTAAATCCGTGGTGAAATAACGGGCCGTATTAGATGGCAGAAATCGAGAACCGGTAAGACCTGCGAGTGTGTGCGCACGTAGAATGTGTACGTAGAATGTTTCTAGTATGTAGATATAAAACGAGCAAAGGGGAAGGGTAGAGAGGGGCGGGAGGGGGGTAGGTGGGGAGGAAAGTGTAAAACAGTCATCTATAAACTGGGGTAGACTCACGTAGAGGCCGGCTCGCGATATACATCGATTTTACGATTCTAATCACGCGCGCAGAGGCCCCGAGATATACGATCGCCGATCTGAAAGGGAAATCGAGCATACGACACGCTTCGAACAGATTACCTGGACGATCGAGCAGCGGTTTTGCCTCGTCGTGATCTGAAACCACGACCAGTCCCACCGCGAGCCTCTGTTTCGTGGATTTCTACTTGTATTTAGCGCGAGAAACTGCGTACAAAGTTTCCCTTCGCGATCGTCAATCAGATGACGAAATTTTTTGATAGAAAACTTTGCATTGAGGATCTGGCTATTCGAAATTTTCATGAATTTATTGGTCCCCCCTGGAAATTCGTACTCTCAGCGACGCTACTGCGGGAATTTAGAAATGAAATTCGTGCTCTATTTAGTGACGAGAGAGATTGCGTATGTTGGTTGTTGTTTTTTTTCTCGTGCCCGTGAAATGATACAGAGAATAATAAAGAAAGGCTTCGGCGTGAATTGGCGAATTTGTAAGCCGTCGACGGAGACCATATGGTAGTCCAATTACGAGATTTCGGTGAATTTGATTGGGCTTCGGCGGAATGCGATTGTGTAAAATGCGATTAGGTAGGTGGAAGCTTGGCCGGCGGAGAGGAAAGGAGCTTATACCTGGACGCGAGATGCCGTGTAATTTTCAGACGTTGGCCAACTCGATTGCCCGCGTCGAACAATCGAGTAATTACATCTCTATCCTGAATATCGTGGTTGGACTTCGATCGAACGTTTTCCCGGTAAAACGAAAAGAGACCATTTTTCAGCACAATTTTTCTTTCGATTACCACGTCGAACTAGCGCTCTTGTATAACCACTACAATAAAGACACAGAGTGCAAGAGAGTGCGAGAGAGAAAGTTGGAAAATTTGAGAACACTGTTTATCTTCGACGAACTTCCTCGGCAAACTTATTTCCCAATATTACTTCAAAGAATGCCCCGTAATTAAAGTACTCGTCAATGTATTTTCCGTCCAAAAGCTTTATTAATTAACCACCGAACAAAATGTACATCGTACACATTTCTATTCCGAACAGCAACCAGTTTGAATATCACAGAAATTCACTTTGACGACACAGAGGGACTTTTCAAATGGGATCCCCTTTTTCACGATCGATTTCCGTTGAATTTGCCTACATTTCCCAGGGAAAAAGTGAAAATCCAGTGAGACAGAGCTCTGAATTAAAATTTCAGAACGTTGTCCTTTCCCGGAAAGCGGCATCCATTTTTTCTCTCCTGCGGTTGTTTGAAAAACACTCCGCTCACCGATATTGCCTGATATTCCGCTCGACGGAAATGCTTGCACGTTTCGAGGGCCGCACTTAACGGGAGCACGGGTCACCGCTTGACAAGCCATTACTTACTTATGCGGACGCGACCGCGTGGCCCGCGAAAACTCAAGAAAAAAACAGACACACACTCCGTTGACCTATATCCCGACGACACGGTGAGATTTCAACGTCCTTTTGGATTCCGACGCCGCGGAATCTCGACGCTCGTCTCTCGCGATGGAATTTCAACGCGGCGAGATTTTCCGCAGTGCGGAATTACGGAGGCGTTGAAATTACCGGGACGATGAGAATTTCACGATAGGGAAAATTCGTTTGATCTTACCGCGCTTGATAGTGACATCTGAAAAAGAGACAATTCTTCTCTGTATCGAACGAGACTTGAAAATATAGAACGAAATTGCTCGTATTCCATTGAGAATCCGAATAAATCTTACGTTCTCTTTTGAAGTATTTATCAATGCTCGCACTCCCGGGGATTAGAAGTGGGAGTATTGTTATCTTTTTCCCCGATATATCGAATCGTCGAGAATTCTCCTGTGGTATCGATGCCGGAGTGGGATTTTTCCACGTTTGGAAATACGTTTCCCTTATTTTCAACGAGATCGTATTATTTCATTATTCGGCAGAAATTCAAGCGGCGGGGATCAGGCGCCGAGAGTGCAGCTATTTATATAAAACCAGATCCCAGCACAATAGCAACTTTCTACTCCTACACGAGAAGCGGTGGGGCTTGGTACCAAGTGTGTATGTATGTATGTACGTGTATATATGTATGTACGTGTGTATATAGCCTCGTACGTCTCTCGATAAACACGCACGTACTCACGCACCCGCGGAGAAACACGCGGGTTCTCTCTTTCAGTCACAATTACGCGCGACAGCTTAGGCCTCGGTCACACCGCATGCGAATTTGCGAAAATTTTCGTCCGAATATCAATTCTATACGTCTTGGAATATTGCGAATGTTCGCAGCTGGCAAATATTTGGTTGCGGGACGGGTTTACAATTAGACGGCGATAAATCTCGCTCGTCGATGGTTACCGTTTATTATTTCAGCATTAATCATTGTTATATAATCATGGTTGCACGGTGATTACGGTGTAACAAGGCGATGAAAGCAGGAAAGAGAGAGAGAGAGGGAGAAAAAAACGAGAACATTAAGCCTTTCCTTCCGTTTTACATCCGTTATACATACGGAATTACCTTTCCGTGGGAGAGAAATGATACTTTTTTGTTTCACCTTTTGTTTTCCACGTTTTTTTTTTGCTTAAAGGAATATAGTTCCCTTTGTTACGTGTATATTAAACGGGGAAAAAACTATGGAAAAAAGAAACTTTATTGCAATGTCAAAGGGAAACGTTTTAATTTCCGAATAAAGTCATACGCTTTGTTTCAGATGCAAATAAAGTACAGTTCGAAAGGGGGCAAGTCCCGACGCACTTTCTTTTCCCCGAAACCGGCGGAGAGTCGCGATTGAAATTTCGCAAAAATAGCATCACGTTCACTGCCCATAATTATCAACGAAACTCCCGGAATCCAATCAAACAAATTACTCGATTTCCAAAACGCGAACCGTGCTATTCAATTTATTTCACTAAATATATCTGTCTTTAAATATATACCCAGTATTCTTAAAACCAATAAAGTATCGATTCGCGAATAATAAACTCGATATCGTTTCGATTCCGCGAGTTCTACCAGCAAAACAAAATACAAAAACAGTCACCCGAGTTACACCAGCGGAAGGTATAACACGATCATTCACTGTTATAAGATTAACATTGTTTCGGGTTCTAACAGATGTTCATCGTTTCTTGGGTTTCCTGTTTTCACGCCATCTCCCCCCACCACCATCACCTTCCTCTTCGGAACCGTGTTCCCGATAGGGTTCGAGAAAGGTGTCCAGGTCGGCAGAAGCAGCCGAAGCCTGTTATCGACTTGTTCACCGCGATTGTTCGAGTGCGGCACTCCGCGGCAATACGTATCGACTTCTCGTTTTCATCGGACGCGACAAAAGTCACGGCGAACAAAAGTTTCGGCATAGTAGATAGATACTTAATACTCTCACGAAACACGAAAATGGTAAACGCGGCGGGATCGTGGATAATCTACCGCCTTACCCTGTTATTTCCGTGCGCGTTCTATGTGTGTCTTACACCGGCAAAAATCATTCTAAATGATGCACGTAATTCCTAAGTGTGTTGTTTCCGAGACGAACCGGTAATTTTCGAAAGAAATACCTCGGCCACGGTCCGCACACGAGTAATAATTCTTCTCTCGCATCTTTCGTATCGACTCGTGGAATATTCACCTGAAACAGAAAAATTGGATTTTTCTCTTAATTGAACCCTTTTGAAAATTACATAGATAAATTTCTGATCTATAGTACGTGCATAATTTACGAACTGTTAGAATACTACTCGCAAACCAGATAAATCTGTAGTATTTCGCATATTTTCCTGTAGTTTAGACCTCACGATGGTTAGGTAGCCGTGGAACGTGTTAAAACGTTACTTTACCCACGGTGCAACGAACAGAGGGTACGGAGGAATAATTGATATCGCGGAGTATCGAAATTATATTCCACGGGCCTCTCATCTCGCGGCTACAAAGTGTATAATCACACACCGTCCGTTGCGGCGATTTCTCCGGCGCGTAGCGAAATGCAAATTCGTTAATATCAGAAGGGCGACGTTCCGTAATTACACCTCCTCTCCCCCTCCCCCTTCCCCTGAATTAGGATAAGGCGGGCGAAATTGTATTATCTCCAAGGTGGGTGGACGACCGGTGAAATTACGCGGCTCCGGGCACGAAAAACGCGTTCTCGCAACGCATTCGACAAGAGATCGTGAGAATGTCTAGGGGCGCTCGAAGAAATCGCTTGCGTAAACTCTGGAGAGAGAGAGAGGGGAGGGAGAGAAAAAATTGGAAAAAATCATAAAGATTCTCGCGCCTCTCGACCACCTTGACACGATCAAATAATAGCTGCGACGATAACGACGAGCGAAATTCAAAGTTCAGCCTGTTGATTGCATATGAAACTAATTAACTTATAATCAACAATTAAAATTGTTGGATTAAATAATAATAGTCGTAATAATCCATAGACAAAGTTGAAAGACTTTAGAGAACAAATTAGTATGGAATTTCTGTATCACTCTGTATCTCCGGTTCGTCCGTTTTCGCATCAGCAGGACGTAAGTGGACGTTCGAATTTTTGCAAAACCGCGTTAAAACTGCGGCGGTGGGCAGCAAATTGGGTTACACGGGACAGGAAACTGCATTACCGAGAAATTTTCAGCCTTGTATAACAAGCCCGATCGGTCTGATAACTCGTTTCACAGTGTGCATGTATGTGTGTGTGTGTGTATGCGTGTCACACGAGTCTGCACGGTATGTATTTAAAACTGAAATTATTCCGGAACCGGGTTACGCGTGGTATCGCTACAACTTGCTGCTACCTGAATTGCAACTTTTCGAGATCCGCATTAAATCGCGATCCGTGTCTCGAAGGACGGACGCGAATGAAAATCGGTAAGATGTCGTCGTCGTGTTGTATCGCTTCATCTCCGGTATCGTAATTTATTAGCCGTAGTTTGCTCCCGGTGTCCGTTTTGCTTTGGTGGTCGTGTGCGTTTGCTCTGTTTTCACGCGGCTCGTGTAAATCGAGATTAATTGGCGTAATTTCGATGCCCATTACTTTAACAGTCTCCGAATACGCGGGGACACGTACGTATTATATAAATATATGTATATATATACGCGTACATCCGCGATCGTCCGGTGATATCATTAACATTCGTAATAATTTAATTAGCGTAATCGCGGCGTTATCAGTGATTCGTGACGAGGTTCCCGTTCGGTGTCTCGGGTGTCCCTGGTCCGTCGCACAAATCACGTTATCTGGAAGCCAGATATACAGACGTACTGGGGAACGAGAGGGTACGAGTGTCCAAGCGAGCACAATGAGCGCAATTTATGAATTTCACGAGTACCGGGAACAGTTTGAAAAATCGCGCTACATATCTCGCACGATATGTGTGTGGTGTGTGTGTGTCACGCGCTCGAACGTAGTCGGAGAGACCGACAGTGTAATAAAGGGCAGATAGGGCGAGGGAAAAGGGAACATTGGCGCAGGGACGACTCGGACAGACGTTGCAATAGAAAAAGAAACTATCAGAATTCATTATTGTCTCTCAAATTTTTATTTAAATTCAGTAAGAATCCTTTACTTCTTTATATATTTATATCATAATTGTTATTACAATTAAGATTCATTGAGAGCTACAAAAATTCATTGGTTTGAAAGTTATCTATCTAGGAAATGTGCTATACTAAGATTTTCACCATTAAACATTCACCGTAGAAAGACTTTAGCCCATCGAACTTTTTACGCGATTCACAGCATCCCTAATGTTTACAATCATGTCTTCGCCACTGCCAAAGGGCGTATACGTATAATTCACGATACGAACGTGTTGGTCGCGGTCACTTAGGGCCCTATCTAACTAGGAAGAGCCGAGGGCGCCATTATGCGCTCGCATTATCGGCCGCGTCTCTACGTTTCGCGTTTACGGCCTCGTGTGCCAGTCCTCCTTTCTCTCTTTCGCCTCCTTTTGTTCTTTTTAGTCGACCGGGGACTTCTTCCCTGTGTTCGCTTCCCCCGGTCTGCTTTCGTTGCGCCAGGATTTACCGTAACACACGACCTGGAAGGTCGACCCAGTGTCGGATCTCGAACGGCGTGCATGTAATGGCATAAATAATTTCCATGGTGAATGTGTCTGTTTTTTTTTGGAGTTTTTTCTTTCTTTTTTGCCCGCTCCTGCTGTACAAATTCCCGTGGCCTTTCGAATTGGTTGTTAAAAATTTGATTCGAGCTGCACGCCAGTGGGAGGCTTTTAAAAGTTTACTCTACGATGCTTTGGAAATTCAATTTTAACGTACCGACGCTGATAAGTATATTACATTAACTCTCACATGTTAAAGGCAACTCGGCATCCGTGTACAAAGTGTTTTATTTAAAAGGAGAAGACCCTTTTAACCCAGATACAATTTATGGGAGCAGTCCGAAGGGTTTGAGTAATTTAGATAATTTTGTGGAGCAATAGGGAATTCCTGATACTTTTGAAAGTGACGCTGGTATTTTTACGTTTGGAATTTTCTGCGCCTGGAAACTTCCAGGACATTTTCCATGAAAACTTCTCTTTCCAATCGAATCACCAGTTCCCAAACGACACAGGTAAACCGGAAAACAGTGAGACGACAGAACCGTAAACAAATTCTTCCCGTTACTCGGTGGAAACGTAGTTTTCCATTTTCCCCTCGTTAAAACGGCCGATAGGTCGGCGGTAGTATCACGTGCGACGGCAACATCGGCGGGGGAAATAAACTTCGAACTTCGATAAAGGTACATCGTGAGCTCGCCGGGAAAATTACCGGTAAATTTACAGGCCACTTTAGAAGGTACACATCAATTTTACGACGCTAAATGCAGGCTCCGTCCTTCTAACGACACGGTGCGCCGTGACGCTGCGAAAACGTCGAACCTAGTTCCGTAAACTTCAAAGCATCTCTATCTACCTGACGAACAGAATCATCGATCAAATTACCTGCGGCTACATCCCGATGAATATTATATTTTACCCTGTTACATTGATTCAATTATCATTGACAAAGAACTCGAATTTCCTCAAATTAAACTTCTACTTTCGTTTTTCATAGGAAAAATGAATAATTTCGTTGACGATCGCGAATTCCAAGTTTGTCTGGTTGAGAAAAACGTTAACAAGCAGTATCTTCGGGCAATTAATATCACGATGTATGTACACACGTTCCATGGTGTTCGGTCGCAATTATTCAGCCGGTTAGCAAACCGGAAACAAAGTGTTCTGGGTGAAAATGAAGCCTCCCGGAACGAGTTTCCATTTATGGTGGGGTAAAGGAACTCCGGGTGCCACGCGATACTAAGTAACGTTTTAATTACTCGACCGCAGGGAAACATGGATGGAGATAGGTTCGATAATTTTATGGGCAATAAATTTTCCGCTGTTGGTACTGAAATAAATTCTATATATATGTATTATTTTATATACACGTTGCCGCGTTAAATTACGACGCTTGCGCGTGTAATAAATTTCATTCCGACGATCACGAGAGGACGTCGTTATTAAGTTAAACTTGACCGGCACTTTGCGCGCTCATTGTTACACAGATAATTGCTGAAAATTTAGAAACTCGATTACGCCACTGGGACATTATAATTTAACCCTTTTACGCCTGTGGGCCGATGTACATCGAATTTTGGATGAAATCAGGAATAATTATAGAAGAAATCATACTTTTTATCCCATTATTTAATTAATTGATGATTGAGTCTTGGAGAGTCTTGACTATTCGAAGACCAGGGACGTGTTTTTTTCGGGTGCACGGTATGAATCTCGCGAAACGACTTCTGCGATACACTCGGTGGAAATTAAATCGGTAGGGCGAGTTTCCCGCGGCGGAAGATAAAGCAACTGGAGCATCGCGCCGTTACAAAGTAGGCACGGTTTTAATTACACAGAACGCGGAAACAAGGTGGTTCGCAAAACGAACAAAATACCGCATACGCGTACACCCACATATACACTCGTACAAAAAGACAGGAGGGAAACGACAAGGTTCTATTTTTCGCTATGATATATTTCACAGTTAAACGACCGTCAAGATTCGCGAACCGTGATTGTTAATAATTACTTCATTGAAACAACGACGAGCAAAGAATTTCTGCTGGATAAAGACAGAAATAGAAAAATAATACGTGCAAGCTTACGGTACTAGAAAAATGCTCCAATTTCTACCTACCGTTGTTACCTTCTTAGGGAAAACACTACAGGCATTCCGCGGAACCGTTTTAATTACTATGTTACACGGGACGCTCTACCCGACGTATACAGTGTGTGTGTATATGTGTCTAGTAACCGAGTACAAAGAAAGAAGGGCACGAAGTAAGAAGCGGTGAATGAAAACGAAGTCCCGTGAATGGAGATACCAGGGGAACGGTAGACGTTCTTCTTTGGAATTACTCCCGCTTTTCCATCTCATGAAATGCGCATAAAGAACCGTCATTCCGGGTCCGCGAGTCTTCTTCTATCTTTCGCCTGGCTGGCTTGACATTGTTACACGTTGCTTCTTGCCCGACAACATTCCTGAATTAGATTTTTTTCGTCGGACGAATTTTTCAGAATTTTCGACGATTTTCCCGATTTGATTCGATTCGAAAGGTTTGAAAAAATGAAAGTATTCTGAACGTATTTAGATACAAGATGGCGAGGCAATTCAACGCATAATTTTCTACGTTGACAAATGTGATACAAGCATGATAAAGAAACCGAAAGAGAATAATCATAAGTTGAAGCTAGGTGTTCAGAGCTTCGAGGACACTTTCCGTCGCGCGAGACTCTTCCTTCCGCATTGGCAACTATGTTACCTGCGGTCTCATTAACGTAATAGGGCGCAATTTAAAAAGCACCGTTAAAATCGCTCCGGGCACGATTACACCGCGAAATCCGGCTGAAAGTCACTTATTAATTTCCATTACTCCGCAGTGACGACGGAGACGTTCGATTAGTGAGCGTTGAATTCCATCGCTGATGATATTTCCCCGAGAAATCTCATACGGTGTGATTATTAACGGCGATTACATTACTCTGTGAATTACAGGCTAACATCGGTGAGTAATGTAACGAGAATAAATTTCACCCGTGGTCGTTTCAACAGTTTCTTTCGTTTTTCGTCGCGAAAGTTAACGAGGGGTGAAAGGCTCGCGTGAAAAGTGAGAATTTTTCGGATTTCGTCGTGAAAAATCTACTCGCGCACGGGTTGCACTGTGCGCTCGATATCTTTCCGCGCGGATGTTACCGCGATCGTAGAGTTTCTCGAAGATTACAGAAAAAAGAAATGTTGGTTTAATAATCGCTGTGGACTTGTTGCGAAACGCTACATGTATCCTGCGATATTCCAGCTCGATGACAGATGTGTCAATAACACAATTTTACGTCGTTACATCTCGCCCGTACGTATGTGTGTCCGATTGAAATATTAATTAACGCCGCGAAACAGAAATTCTGCGGCTCGGAGTTGCCAACGGAGTGTGTATGTGTGTGTATGAGAGAGAGAGAGAGAGAGGGAGGGAGAGGGACTGTTGCAGATTGAAACTGAAACTACTGGACGTCGATATTGAACGACGGTACATTACATTTAGAATTCGAGATTTCCGGGTACACAGGTACGTGGGTTTCACATTGCATGATTACGAGAACCCATTCCGCGCATGGACAAAGCAAATTTAACGCGGAATCGTAATTTCACCGGGAGATCTGATTAATAATTTACACGATGATTCACCGGTTGAAATACACATTGCATCTCGATCGTATCCATATATCCGCTGGATTTTCTTTGGTACATAAAATATTTTCTCGTTTTCTATTGAACATTCATTTCGCAGTCAACGACGAACAGACAGGTTTTTAATTACGTTGCCACCTCCCCTCGCGAAATAAAGCGCAATTATTTGTACAAAAGATAAAGACACAGTAGTCTCGCGGAAATGGAGATGAATTTGCCAATGTAATTTAATTGCCTCGCTTCCCCTCTCCTCGCTCTCATCGTACTTATGTAAAAGGAGAAAGATGGAGAGAGAGAGAGAGATGGAGAAAAAAACATTCCGGCAAGTGTGGAATCGTTCCCAAAGCTTTTCCCTCCTACGTTTTTTGACGTCGGTAATTAAATGTAATTGAAATTGCCGAGTACATACACCGCGTTTTGGATCTCACGTGACTGCGGACAATAAAAGCGAAGAGATACGAGGAGACAGCGTTGTCCCGGTTTCCAGGATTTCAACTTCCGCCACTGAAATCGTCGCGAGCCACCACTACCACCACCACCACAACCACCACCACTCTTGCTTTAACACCGGGGCTTTGTGCCGGGTCGAGCGTGCACAAAAGAGAACAAACGGTTTGTTCGTACGTTCTTGCCGGTTTTGCTACCACGCGACCCGCTGACCTTTGCTCCCCGTTTAAACGCCGGCTACCGCGGATTCTCCTTCGGGACTCACTTTTCTGTCGTCACTGTAACCGAATCGGTGGCCTGGATATTTCTGCGCACCGATATCCCTGCGCGCTGAGGTTCCTGCGCCATCGAATTTCTGCGGAGGGAAATTTCTACGCACCGACGTCCTTTCGTTTTGATATCCCTGCGCTTTGAAATTCCTGCGCCCTCGAATTTCCACTGCAGGAAATTTCTACGCACCGACATCCTTTCGCTTTGATATCCCTGCGTTTTGAAGTTCCTGCGCCATCGTATTTCCACTGCAGGAAATTTCTACGCACCGATATCCTTGCGCTTTGAAGTTCCTGCGCCATCGAAATCCACCGAAATCAACGAGAAATCGTGCCACCCCCTATGCTATCATATTCTCCTGATACAACAGTCTAAAATGCGAGAAATTTCGTAACTTCCCAGACACTGTACTTTGTAACAGTATCACGTGACATCACTGGACCTGATAAGGGTGCTCCAGATCCCTAGTAATCGACACGTCGGCAAACACGATCTCTCGTCTTAATAAAGTCCATCTTAACGAGGGAATCCGACCGGCCCTTTGACCCTTGCCATCCCAAGAGCTCTAACACGCAACTCATTTTTATGCGTTGAAAAGATCCCCTCGTTTTTCTCGAAGTATAAAAAAAAAGAAATAAAAAAACTACGTCGGGACGATCGATCATCCGGCGTGAGAATATCCTTGACAGGATAAGTTACTCAGGTAACGCGAGCGTTAATGTTTCATAAATATTTATGGAAATCGTGACGCCCACGCGGATGTGGTCCGGCGACGACCTTAACCTACTGACACTCTCTCTTTCTCTTTTCGGCCGCGTAGTAAAGGTACGCGTATGGACCGACGACAACTCTGTGACCCGTGTTCGGTGGCTGAAATTTTTCACGGTCTATTCGGGTGACCCGTTCGCTACCAGGGATTTCGAACATTTCGAGAAAGAATCAGTATTTGAAGGAAGTGATCAATTATACTCTCGCGACGAAATTGTCGCATTTGATTTTAAGAGTTTCCTGGAAATCACTGGATTCCGTCGTCACTTGTTTCTGTTTGTCGAATCTCAGGTACAAACGACGTGGAAGTAAAGGGGGGAAAAAAACGAAATCCATTGGGATCGAAAGTCTCCGGTAACCGCGGTGTACTCTTCCGCCAAAGATTCTTTTTTTTTCTCTCGTTGCTCGTCGTCCCGCACGAATATCGTGTATGTACACCGTCGTTTTAAAGGGAATTTAAAGCAGTCCCCGGTAAAAACCACGAGTCGCCGATCGCCGGTTCGCGAATATGAAAAACAAAAAAAGGAACAGGAAAAAACACACACAAAATCACAAAAAACCGAGCCCGGCAGTCCCCTGAATTTCGCATCGATTTCATTCCGAACACTTCCCGGGAATTTTAAAACTTCCCGTGGAATGAAATCGTAATCCGGCGATTGCCTTTGAAGTCCGGCAGCTTTTTAGCATCCGTCCCATAACATATCTTCTCTCTCTCGTCGTTCTTCGATTCCTCTCTTCCGTCGTTTGCCGTCTCGGCCGACGGCGACGGGTGAAATCGTCGTGTTCGGCCAGATATTGTTCGCCGTCGGACGTGCCCGAAATCGTTTTCGGTTTCCCCCTACGGTTGGCAGTCTTTAAAAGTCGTGAGAATGCTCCATTCGGGAGGCAAAAGGGCCCAGGGGCCCGAGTTGGGCAAGAAACCCGACCGACTGGTTCTTCCGTTTGTTTTTATCCACGCCGCATCTCTTTCACGGGCGTGCGGTTTGTTTGTTCGAATTTTAATAGGACCCCTTTGTCTCTCCCTCTCCCCCCACCCCCCTCTCCCCGTTGCACACACTCGTCTCTCGTGGCCGGCTTCCTTTTTCCTGGTAGACACCTTGCCAGGAGGACCCCGGCAGGACCTCACACGTCCATGGGAAACACGTATGCAACGGGAACATCTTCATCGAAATTCGCGTGTTCGGCGAACGGGAAATTAGGGACTTATTTTTTAAGACGGTAGTAAATTATGCTTTGTATATTAATGGGAAGACTTCGTAAGGACGAGGGAAATTTAGAAAACCGAGAGTTTATGGGAAGGAAGTTTTACAGAGATTTTTGATATTTTGGGACTCTCTACTGGGATGATTTTTAAAAATTTTCTGGTGGAATATAAGCGAGAAAGTTTCCAGGGTCCTAGAGAGGAATTTCGTGGAGAAGAATTTGATTTTAAGATGAAATTCGTGTCCTCCACGGCGAAGCGACGCGAGCGACGGTACAGACGAGATTAAATAATTGTTTCTTTATTAAAACCGTCAACATCTCCTTTGTGTTTTATCGTACGCGGTGACGCTCGCGGAATTTGTCAAGGAAACCCGCCGGCGCCTTTTTTCGTCTATTTTTTCGCCGCTCGCTGGATTTTCAAATATTAAAACCGAGCGTCGTCCGCGGCGAAACTTGAGAAGACACTTTGCGCGACTTTTCATCGTCGAGGACACTTTTCCCCGCCATCCCCTCGGTATTCTTTCTCCACGTCATCCGGGGAAATATCGGATCCCGCGAACTTCGTCGTTCGCACTCGCAGTCGAAGGTTTTTCATCCACTTCATCCGGTGAGACACCGTGCGAACAACTGAGAGATCTAATTCATTCCGGAAGTCATTTCCAACTCTCGACACTTTCGCCCATTTTTACCGAAAGATAAATGTGACAATTTGCAAACTAGCGGGGAATTTTTACCTCGAAGCGATGGAAAACGAAGTGGGGACACGAATCGCAAAAAATATCTGCATAGTTTCAGGGTACCGTTTCTAGGACGGTGTTAATTTCAACACCTTTCGTATAATTAACAGGTGTTTCACACGTTTCTGTTTCGAGCTTTTCGCAGATTATCGGCTTGATCATAGATCGATTGGAATGAGGATTAGAAGCTGGCATGGAATTCCACGGAAGTGGGGAAAGTTAACGGGAGCGTGATTTAGCTGGTCGAGATTCGACGTGTTTTAATTCGTACGGGAATTCCGTTTCGATAACTCGAACATACGTACTATGAGTGTATTAAAAATGTATTTTTTCTATTTATTTGTTTGCGAATTAGTAATCTGACTTATCCCATGTTCGTTGCTTATTTATCCCGCGGAACCCAAGTGGGATATAAACTAAACGCAGCAGAACCGTCCGATAAGCAGATTCTTGTTAATTTAATCTTTTACCGTCGCGATAAATATTTCGTAAGAAGATAAGTAGTCTTCTTAGGGGAAGCTGATTAATAATCTTTCGACGTCGAATAGAAATTCGAGGTGCGCTCCAGGATGTGGTTTCTCTTGCCAGCCAGATGGGACATTAAATATTAATCCACCATCGGTTGCGATACGGAACTTGGCTCGGAATTGCAATAAACCACCCACACACTTACTCCGTATGAATTTTCGTACGTACGTGGAAACGCTCGGTATATTCTGCAAATTTGATAGAATCAACAAACACTCGTGTATATTTCCCGTATAAAATAAATGAATCTCGAAAATCGTCGTTTTCGACAAAATTATTAAACATTTCACCCTATAAATTTCAAATCTCGGTAAATTCTATGCGTAGAAATTTCCTTGCGCAGGAATGTCGAGGTGCAGGGAATTTCAAGCGACTAAACGTACTACAGAAATATTCCCATTACCAAAGATAGGTCTTCCGGGATCAATTTTTCAGCGGACTGAAATTTGCCTTCCTATAGCTTCCTTGATTGGATCGAATTTCATGGTAGCAGGCTGGCTTCGATTCTCCCCTCTCGATTCACAGACGATCATAAAAAAAATACAAGAAAAAACGAACGACAGGGGGGGGGGGGGGGCGAGATGAAAACCCGTGTGTTCCCGGATATCCGAGAAGGGAGTAGGAAATATCTGAGGAATCGTTTCCCGTAAAGTTCGAGGCGACGATGGAAAGGGACACCCGACGGCGAACGATGAAAAACGGAGAAACGGCAGAAACGGAGAGCACGTTTATTGCGTTTCGAGTGTCCTACGGGCCACTATACGTCGACGACGAAGCGAATTACCTTTACTACCGTCGACTGCACTCGCGTCAAGTAGCGTGCCCGTTGAAACCTACGAGCAATAAAAAAAAAGAAAAAAAATACGACGTGACAGAGAGGAACGTGCCACTTCTACATATATTGAATCAACGGCACTCGCTCGAGAAGTTCGCCATTATGTTGCCGTTTATCGAAATCGAGATTACGGTCGCCATTAACCACTAGCCACGACGACGAAAAAGATACGTTATCTGCTCGAGCAGTTATAATTTTAATCCGTATAACTGTTACTCGACTTCCTCTTTTTTTTTTTTATTTGTCTTAAACCACGTCGTACCTTACGCCGTAAGACGATTCTGGATTACTGGACCACGAAATGCAAATTACAAAATCTGTAACGCGTTCTGCACCACGGACGGATCAATTTCCTGTCGGTCGCGTTTACAACCTCGAAATCACTTATCCGCGCGTACGGTACGTCGTTCACATAGAATCTAACGGACCGTGAAATTTCCCCATCGAGCAAAATCCGATGCGATTCGATGGGATCCGGCTTATGGTGTGTTATTCGACCTTAGACGTTCACTTTCTCCTCGACGAATTGCCAAAAGTTCAGCGACAACGGCAAAATGGTTTTCCCACTTTTCACAGGTCTGTCGGCATCCTTTGCGGTCAGTTTTGCCGAAAGGGTGAAAAACAAGGAGAAAAAAAGGGCCATTCGTTTAATTCCACGCGTAGAGATGCGACGTCGGCCATTTCGCCGTGCCGGGTGGCGATTACGTCCACCATAAGAAAACCTGTTCCCGGATCTGTTCCGGGACGGGTTTCCGTTTCCCGGCTTGTTAAGGCGACACCGGTGCACGTCCCCTGCAGCCAGAAAAGTGCATAATCCTGTTGCGGTGTCCCTCTCTCTTTCTCTCTCCCTCGCTACGTCTACCTTATCGTTTCTTATCTCTTTCCCCCTCCGTCGCTTCCCCCATCTGCCATGCAGAACTTTTACAGCGACCTTTCAACGTGTTTACCGCTACAGATAAAACACTTATTCAGCATTACCGAACGCGGCGCGGATTTCCTCGAAACCTACTTTCCGCGAGACGGATTCGATCCGCGTGGTATCCTCGTTGCCGTCGACGTCGGTCACGGGGACTTTGATTCTCCGTCACCGACGTCGCGAGACATGAACTCTACCGCGAGAAGTATGTAAAAGTTATTTTCGATTTTTAATTAATTTCTCTGTAGCCTGCGGATGGACTATTTTGTTATTTATTTAAATGACTCTACGCCACGGAAAGTACAGTTTACGGATAGTTATCGAGAGACTGGTCCAGCGACACGCGTGCACCGTTCGTTCCGCCTCGACGCATTTAAATGACTTCAGAGAGAAAAAGAGGAGAGGAAAAAAAAATGAAATCCGGATCGTTACTTTCTTTGGGTCATGGTCGGGGGTTAGGTTGGCCATTCTGGGTCACGAGAAATAAAGTTTCAAAGTACAGCCCCGGGGTGTATTCCAGAAAACGGGATAACCCTTCCAGCCGGAAGAGATCAATTGTAAGACACTTCAAACGTGATCCGCGCGGAGTAATTAAACCCGGGCCGCGTTTCTCCTCCTCCTCCGGAGAGCGAGTTTACTTTTATCGCGTTCGATTTTCACCGTGTCCGTCGATGGATAATGAGGCCCGCCATTATTCCACGCTAACTGCCGAATTATTCCGGACGTTCCGCTGTGCCCGCTGCGATAGCTAAATCAGTAGGTTTAATCCGGGATTTAATTAGCCGCTTCGTAGTCAATCTCGTAGCAAATTAACGGATTAAAGCGCAGCCATTTTCGCAGCCCGAGGGTTCGCGTTAAGGGCGATTCAGGGCTAATCAGGAGTCTGGAGACAATTGTCATTATACCAGAAGATCTTTAAAATTTGTCTTTAAAAGAACACTTTTATCAGGTCGATTATTGTATTATCATTGCTGAACTTTACAATATAAACTTAAATAAGCGATATCTAAGGGTTTTTATATACAGTTTTAAATAGACGGTGGAAATATCGACCGCATCCTGGCAGGGCGAGTTGTACATACATACATACACACATACAGACGTACAGTTGGGGATCGAAAATCGTACAAAGGCTCGAGAATGAATTACAATCCGTGGTAACACGTAATACCGAGAAATAACGAGCGGGGGTCAGCTCGTAGGCCGGTCGTAAATAATAATAGAGTTAATGTTGCGTCCGGCCAGTCTTAGATGATTTATCAAACCCAAGGTTCGGTGTACTTACTTCACGGCGAAGACAAAAGGAACGCGAATAAATCCGTTCCGTTTGTTTCTCCCTATCTTTTTTCCCTCCCGAACCACTGTAAAATTCCAAATTTTTCTTTTCCAGGTGAGAACGGCAAGGGGAAAACTTGTTGGGAAATCGTTCGAGTATCTCAAGATCGGTTTTCCGTGATCGCAGGTGGACGAGATTAGATCGGTGAGTACGATCTTTGAATTTTACATCCGCCTGGCGAGAGATCAGTGGGTCAAGGCCGACTAAGAACACCTATTCGCGCCGGCGAAGCTTTCCCGTCGATATTATTTACTCTCGAATCGTATTTCTACGAGTCGAGAGAGTCGCGTCGAGGTCGAGGTCGACGGACAATACCTGGACAACCTTATTCCAGCGTGGTTCTACCGCTCGACGAATAGAAAAGGCGCCGCGTCGAAAGGATAAGGAGCCACCTGGGAACTAAAGGTCGCACTTCATTTTTTTGTCTTCTCTCTTTTCTATTTCTCTTACGATCTCCGCCTCTCCCCTTGGCTTCTTTAACTACTTTGTATTGCCACCCACTCGCGGATCCTTATGCGAATACCTCCTGGACCGTGGGACTCGGTTAAACTCTGCCGGTAGTTTCTCGAATTCGGAACTCGGTTACCGGGATCATCAGAAGTTCCGGAATAGCAAAAATACTATGAGACATATCTTTCCATCTTTCACAAATGATCAAATACTAACAATATCAATTAAAAATTCTTTGGAACCATTACAATTCCTCTCCTGAATCCCAATTTCGAACTTCTTTTGAGAGATTCTTCGCCACTTCTCTAAAAATAGAATTCAGAGTCGTTTTACGCGATCGTGGTTATTAAATCTCGGACGGCAAGGGGCCGTCGCGATCGACGGGGACGCCTATGCAGTTTGCAATCGGGTTCGTTCTCTCCCACAGCACGTCGCCGGAGAGTGGGTGTTCGAGAGGCAAGGAAAAGTGAAAGCCGCGGCGCGTAACGATCTAAACTATATCTCTCGTTTTCGAGATAGAGGAGAGAACGAAGACCGAGACCGAGCGACTCGACGCGACCCGGAACGAACAGGGACGGACGACGGATACCTGGTGGATGGAGGTGAGACAGAGAAAGACAGAGAGACAGAGAGATAGATAGAGAGAGAGAGAGGAGAGAGAACGATCTGCACTCTTGAACTATCGGGACGAATGTAGACCACGAGGGTGTCGCAACGTCTGTCTCCTTCACCACCTCCTACAACCTCTTTCTTCGGGATCTTTTGTCGGTGCCACGATCCGAGTGTCCCTGTTTCGATCTAGCCTACTTATGGAAGTCGAAATCAAACTTGATTCGACTGGCAATTTGGAGGTTTTTGTGGGACGGAAAGACGTTAGGGACAATCATTTTTTTTGGACGATTGATACTCGTTTTAGAAACATGAATTTCTTAGTTGTTTTATAATTGTATGTGAAATTGTTCGTGTATTATACGAAGTAGAGGATCTTATAATTGTGTAACAACGGAGGTGTAGTTAGGAAGAAAAAGAAGTTAGAAAAATCGTTAGCGAATCTGTGAATGTCCACCCACGTGGTGTTTCCGTTGACCCTATTTTCGAAAATTATTTTAATTAGACACTTAACATACTTACCTTGAAGCGTGGACGGTAAATTCTGCGGCGTAATTAGTTAATTGACGGCTGGAATTGATTAATAACACCGTATTTACGCGTTACGTAGGCGGTAATTTTTTTTTATATCTCGTCGGAAAATACATAATTAATAGTCCCTTTTAACGTCGGTCTCCGGTTCGCGTGTCACGGGGGATGCCTTTCGAGCTGCTAACACCGTGGAATTAACGTTTTCGAAGGTAAATGGGGAAACTCTCGTATTCTCATTCACTTCGTCGTAAATAGCTTCCGCGGTTGCGATACCTGAAAGACGTACGTACGTATATAACTACATACGTGCATACATCCATACATATATACGTATGCACGTACTCTAACAGACACGCGGCCGATTACGAGGCCCGGCGTTAAGACCAGACACGCACGTGCGCGTAACAAAGAAGATTCACACGGCCCGATTACAGACAGCTTTCTGGAAGTTATACAAGAGAAGGGTACGCGGTTCTACCGGGCTCTAGAAACGACGTGGAATCACGTCAAAGACATTACCGTGGATCCTCTCGTAACCCTGTACGTATTACATCACAAACGGACGTTATATCGACGAAACAAAAGAGATATCTGTGAATTTTTAAGAGAAAAGAAGACAAAAAAAACAACAGAAAAAGAGTAAATAAATAAAATAAATCGTGTCCCTCGTGAGAGGCCAAACTTGCATGTTATCCGCCGTGAAACACGGTGAAACAGACTCCGAGTTCGCGATTGTATCATCTATCGACTCGATTTGCCGACCGACAGACGAATAGACGGGAGTGAAAGCTGAACGAAGAGGAAAATAAAAGAAGAGAGAGGGTGGGAGAGAGAGAGAGAGAGAGAGAGAGAGGGAAAGAAGACGGGACGAACAAAGACGGAAGTGAACAGAGAGACAGACAGACAGACAGACAGACAGATATAGGGAGAGGGAGAGGAGAGAAAGAGAGAAAGAGAGAGGAAAGAAAAGGGATCTCTCCGGAGGAGTCCGTTAATTTTCTAGCCGGTCTCGCGATCCGCATACAAACGTATCGCGATCGCAATTAAGCCGCGTTCTCTTTTAACGTCCGAGAGGCGATAGCGTCGATTTCCCTCGATGCGTTTCGCGCTCCGGCAGCCGGTAATTAACGCCCGTCTCGACGGACGAAAAGAGAGAGAGAGAGAGAGACGGCGCGAGATTTGAATCCGTGAAAGTGTCACCCGCCTTCGAAGATCTCGGGGGACGATCGAGATCCAATTAACGGAGTGATCGAGCGCCGCTACGGACTCTTAGGTCACGTTCACAATCGACCATGTGAGGAATCGATGAAAGTTATTCGTATTTTGTGAAATTTTATGATTTACATGACTATCACTGCGACATTGGAAATTTTCCATTGAAAAATACTCTTCTGTGGTTGAGAATTTTTTGGGGGAAATTTATTAGAGAGATCTTTCATTGTGAGAGCACCCTAAAGGGGACCCTAACCTTCCGCTCGATCGGTATCGCGTTCTCGTAGCGTATTAGGAGAGCGGCACGATCGGACAACGGTCGAAACCGTGGAACAAATTGGAGAACGCGAGAAATCGACGATAACTGGAAAATATATTTCCGTATAAAGTAGCAAGTCCGCTAGAAAGTTGTTTCAACCGCGACCGAGATCAACCTGACGCATCGCACCGGGTTGCTTCGCGAACGTGTTCGTCGTGATCGAGTTCATCTATCGATTACATTCTCAGATTGTCGATAAGAATGATCGGAATGAAATCTTGCCAGGGTGTTAAATGTAAAATGTAAAAATACGAATGCTACTGCCACGAATTTCGCGGAATTTCACGCGCCGTTTGAACCGCGCCAGACGACGGAATTCTCGTGTCGAAATCTCGTAAAGTGCTCGCAACGTGCCGATAGGAATCGCGGTGTCGTTCAACGCTATCAACCTTATCGAGTTTATCAGCTGCGGCAGGAGTTGGCACACGCGGAATTGCAGCACGTGCCGCGGATAAAGCGGACTGGTCGGGTTAACGAGAAACAGAGTTAACGGAACCGAATTGAATTATATAAAACTAATCGAGATTTCGAAATACATATTCTAACTTTATCCCTACGAGAAGAAAAACTTAAGGGCACTGTGCTAAAAGTTCAAATTTCCCATAAATTTCATAATACTCACTCCAGGATATGAAAATGTATTTTAAAGAGACTCGTACGAATCTCTATACAAGTTGATTTCATTTCCTGGATGTCGGTTCTGCAATTAAATTACTTTAAATAAATATAGTTTATCCTACAGGGTAGAAGTGGTGGTATATAATTTCCTTCTCTCTTGGACGGGCTTGTTTTTTCAAAAGGGTTCCGCGTAGCTTATGGGAGGCGTTCCCGGTCGCGTATAAATATTGATTGGACATTAAAGAGGTCATAACCATTTCCTATTGTCGATATGTATGTTATATCCCGGCGTGTTACCCGCGGCAATTACAGTTCCTCGGGAGCCCTTTTAACCCGTTCGCCAGTTACGGGCTTCCGGTTCGCAGTGTGTTCCGGCGGCACGGTAACTTCCTCGCACTCGGTTGTGCTCGAAACTTCGACGATATTCTAATTGCTTTGGTGCACTTTGCTTGGAAATAGTCGAGAATAGGTCGAGCTTGACGTTATTCGACGCGGCGTGAATTATTGAATTATTACCGAACGTCGTTGGGAAAACGAGACGTAGAATCGTCGCAGCGACGACGAAATCCAGGGCGAGTGGAAATTTCCTAATTACCAATGAACAAAGGTAAAATTCCCAGGAAACCATGACCGTGAACTTTCGCACGAATTTTAGAACTCGAAACAAGTGTTTCGCGGTTTTCACACTTTGTACGAATCGTCGACGGAGACGTAGTCGACGACGAATCGTCGACAGGTTATGGACGTTTAATTATCATTAACGTTCGAAACCACCGACGTACCAGAGGGGGAGGGGGGAACACCGTAAACGTTTCGCAACCGACAGTGCAATTATCACCTTTGTAATGCACTTTCATTAGCGACTCGAAAGCGGCTCGCATGACACGCGCTAAGTACCGACTGAGAATCTTCGCTAGGTATTCCTATGTTCGATGAAGAAGGGAGAAATACGGGGAGAAAGAGAGAGAGAGAGAAAGAGGAGGAGAACCTGGAGAAGAATGATCATCGACGCACGACGGTGATCGATGGATCATCCCCGCGGCAAAATGAAAACGAGTGTTTCAGGGGTTTATTAAGGACTCGTCGGATGACTATCGGCTCGCTAATTGGACGACGAAACGTCTCGATAACTATAACCGATCGCTCGTCAATGACCGTGTCACTATAACGTGCCTCTGCCGTTCACCGTAGCCAACCTAACTGCCCGCTGGATTATTCGTCGCAATTAACGCCGATTAATAACGATCGCGATAGTCGCTTGTCGAACTATTAACGTACGAGTTGTATGTATTATACGTACACATAGTGCTCGCAGCTGCGAATGGATTCCCCCTAGGGAATTATGTGGTTATTTTATAGGGACAATGGTCGATTCTCTTTTGCGTGGGACTAACGATAACGAGAAATTTAATTGCGGGGGTGGGGAGAGTATATTTACGAGGACAATTGAAAAATGAATTTAATTTATCGAAATTAACGAGCGAGGTAGTTAGCCAAGAAAACGTTGGAACTCCACGACGTGGTGGAACTCGACGAAGTACTAATAACGATGCTCGATCGTTGGAAAAGTATTTAATTACCCGTAGCCATCGGGTAAACTCGTGTAAAATATGTGTACGTCGTCGTTGTGACACCTGTTACCGTGATGTTTTAGATTTTACAATTACGAAATTCTACGCAGCCGTGAAACTTGGCGGGGGTTACCTTGAATCCACGGCGAGTTATTAAACCGCCCGTTACTTAATTGTCCGTCGCGGTATTTCTATTTAATTCCCGGCTACGTGGTGGGTAGCGTGGATAAAACCCATGGAGTTCTACGGTGGTGAGATTTCTTCGCGAAACCTTTGAATTATTTTTTCTCTTTTCGTTCTAACGCCAGGCCTATTCGGCCGGTGGAAATCTCGCGAGGTGTTTTTTTTGTCCGTTAATTGGAAATTAATAATTCACGAGGATCTCGCAGTTTTTTATGAACTGGACCGCATAGGGAGACGAGTAAACACGAATCCCCGGGCAGGAATTTCAAAAGCGTGCTTTCAGGCTGTTCGCCGTGGAAACTCCCGGTGAAAATTCTTTATTGTATCCCTTACGTTCGGTGCTTCGTAAAACAGTATACTTCAAGGTAGATATTTTGCACGGATAAAGTTCAACGAAGACGTTCTTCGTGGCTTGTTTATTTTCCCCGTAACAATTTGAAAACCGCGTGCCCGACATTTTCCGACGAAGTAAACCGGAAAGAATCACGGTTTTTCCCATTTCACTTAGCATCTTTCCCGTCTCGTTTCCACCATTATCGTTACGGTATTTTTTGTCCCGTCTCCCATCCTACCAGTCGCTCGGTGAATCCTCTTTGAAGAGAACCCGGGGAAAATGGAAATGAACGGAGAAAAGTGTCATAAAACCGACGAGTGCAAATATTCAATTCGGCTTGGATAACGTCGACACGTCCCATCATCTAAATGCCAGCGAGCTGGAAAATTTCTTCCTCCGACGGAAATCTCATCGCGGGAGAACGTCGCCAGAGATAACAGGGAACACATTATGAAACAATCCACGCTGACTCTTCATTTCCGCCGGGTTGTGAAAACTCGACGAACCAAAGTCCACGCGGTTCAAGAAATAATCCACCATAAAAACAGTAAGCTCAACCTATCTAATTACACGGGACTTCGTTAACGTTTTCCATGGTTACCTTAGTTTCAATAATTCTCAAAAGTTCTTTTACATTCACGAAGTGTTCAAAAAAGACCACGAAAATCCACGAAAATGAAATCCACGATTCCTCATACGCGCAATTTCGCGAAACAACGAGACGCGGAAGATCCGGTGGATGGAAAAAGGTGAAAAAAAAGGTCGGACACAAAGCGAAAGAGGGAAAGGGAAGTCGAAGGTGCGAGCAAAAAGAGAAAGAGAGGAACATAGATCACGTATGAGGCAGATTGCGGGGTACCGGCCAATCATGGAATCAGGTACACGTGCAGTACCAGACGGTACACCGTGGAATACGTCTTATTATAGAACCCATGGGGTTTCCATGCTTGTGTTCCGGAGAAGTGAACGAGGAGAATGGAGGATGGAAACGCAGGGAATGAAAGAGAAGAGGAGAGTAACAGGAGAGAGAGGAAACGAGTATATTGCAAGGGTGTGTCTGCCGACCTACGAGGTCAACATTGTTACCATCATTATTGGTACAGCCCTGAACGTTGCCTTCTCTTTCACCCACCTCCTCACTTTTCTCTTCTTCTTCTTCTTCTTCTTCTTCTCCTTCTTCTACTACTACTACTACAACTACTACTACCTAGGTCTCTTCTTACCGAGAGACTTTTCCAAGAGAAACCATCTCTACCGGCGCCTCCACAAGCCGAACCCGACGATGGTGGAGAGAAATAGAGATAGCAATAAATTTTCCCACTCCACCGTAGGCCTGTCCCTATATTTTCTTTATCCATCGCGAAACCGATACGCACCGTATACACCGTGGCGGTATACAATGATACTAGAAAAACCGTGGGATGATATATCCGCGCTGCCGTGCAATTAATTATCCGCCTTTTTTTCTTCCCTCTCCCCCTCCCCCCCTCCTTACCGAGATCCTGTACACCACGTCGGGATTAGTGGCCTGTACCTTTGCGTTAGCATCCGATTGTGCGAACAGAAAACGGCTACGAAGTCGGACACATTTCTTGTATTTTAAAGAAGAATCACGAGGTTCGCTCGTGTCCTACGTGTCCAACGGTGATAAGAGCAAACATATTTTCTTTCTTTTTTTTTACGAATTAGATATTTATTACAGAGTCAGATGGATTTCCTGTATCGTTCTTTATCTTACGAACTTTCCAGAAAAAATATCTACGTATACTATGTATACGTCCAGAGTACGTCGATAAGAAACGTATCACAGTGTTATCACGATACAAGTTCACGTGTATTCACCAAGGGCTGATTCCCCGGTAATTAAGTTCACGAATTAAGCGATCCATTCTCGATTCTCGACACACACGAATTCGTTGTTACATGAGTTTAGGCAGAAACTTCAGGAAGTTCTTACGAATCGACTTTACCAGAGATAGGGGAGGGGGAGGGGGAATGATCGAACGCGGTGCGGCATGATCGATAGAGAGATATTAATTTCGACCGGGTGATCGGTGATTAAGAGTGATTTTTCCATTCGGCGTCGACGCACGCAATGTGCGTCAGCGGAACCAACGTAAACCAAAAAAGGAGCGACGAAGAGGAGAGGAAGAGGTGGAGGTGGAGGAGGAAGAGGAGATGGAGGAAGTGGGAGGAAGAGCGATGCCTCGAGGGTCATTAATTATTCTCCGGTGGGCAAACATTTACTTTCGCGAACGGTACCGTGATATTTTCAACGATACTCCGACGGAAAAGCCCTTCGAGCGCGATCGAAATCACGCGGTTCGTCGAACAACGCGTGATAGTCACTGATTTCAGTTTTTCAATCTTTTTCATTTTTTCTTCAAACAGTCTGACAGTTCCAACTCGACGGAAAGATCATCGCAAATTGCTCAATCTTAGTAACATGGACCTATTAAACGGAACTACCAACTATACAACTGTATATTCGCGATTCTAATGGTGTAATTACGAGAAATGTCTCGTTACTCCGTTCTATCCGTAACGCGAGTCACTTTTCCTACGTTTCGTGGGAATTTAAACGTCACCGTCGCCAAGATCTCCTCCACTATCCGAATAAGTTTGCGTTCGTGACGTATCTGGTTTCGCAATCAGACTCGTTTCGCAGCGTGTCGAGGGTCATTAACTTCCGCACTCGCGGTTCCGAGCGCGTGGATAATCATTATTCTTATTTCCCTCATCCCCGTTTTTCGCCGTGCGGCGAGCACGAGACACGTTCGCAATTTATCCTGACCGCGGCAAATACGTAATCTATCACGGTAGATAAGGTCGGATTAGTTCCCCCTAAGTCTTATCCGCTCGTCGTATCTCGACGGTGCGCGACGACGGACATTCTCCTTGCTGCGGATTCTCTCCTCTCTCCTCTCTCTCACCTCTCTTTCCCCTGCTTCCTATTTTCCCTGAACGTTAGAACGTAGGAGGAAAAATCAAAAGAATTCTTTAAACTGTACAAATTTCGCGAATTCAGTTCGTGTTTCGAGTGTGAGAAATGGAAGAGCGAAGGATAAAAAAATATTTTCTTGTTAGACCAATAAATCGTTTACAGTGGGAAAGCAAACATTCCGGCGTTGTTTTTGAACAGAAACACGCGTTGCATTCATGAAATTAATAACGGTGAGAGGCGGTGTGCGTGAATTCCGGCGGAATATCGAAATGGAAATGGCCGGATGACGAGCGGGAAGTGTAAATAAAAATCGCTCGATTTTCATTGACCGAGCATGGATTCTGATAATGGAGCGATTTCCTCCGTTCCTGTATAATTCTTCCGTCGGTTAGATAATCGCATTGAATTCAAATATCTCGGGCATTGGTTCACGCATTAAAATGTTTCATTATTCGATGATCCGTAATACGTTGGTACTGTTCGTCGAGGCTCGTAACGCGATAACGTTCGACTATCTACCCCCTAATTAAATAAATATATTCTTATGAATAAATAATTAATAAATACCATCGATTACATTAAACACAAGCTCAGCCGTCTTTTGAGTATCAGAAACGAGACAATCGATCTTTCACACAGTTTCATATGGTTATCGCATAAAAAAATAGTACATTCTAGCAAAAAAACGAAACAAAAAATGGAAAAAACACATAGCTTATCGTTAGCTCGTCGCCGATCGGCTCGTATTTTCCGCTCCGCGGCGGAAGAGAAACAAATTATCGTTTCCATATCGTCGCGATATTGTTTGGGAATCGAGCAACGGTTTCTCTCTTCTCCTCCCACCTCCACCCCCACCCCTTTTTTTTCCACGTGGGCGACGTTGATTCCCGATACACACGCACACACACCGATCGAAATAACCGTGGCGAGATCCTCGCGGGTCGGGCGAAAGAGAATTTTCGCGGGAACGCGGAGCTAAAATCGGAAATTGGCAGGTGACGTTTATAAAAAAAAAGCAGAACGTACGTGAAAATAAATGAAAAACAATACTCGGAATTCCAGCTGACACGCGCGAAATGAAATAGTTGCTGTTTTGTTTTATAAACCAGCCGGGATCTCGTATCTCAACGCGAGTGAAATAAATATCATTCCCCCGGAGACACTGAGATTTTTTTTTCACGCTAATCACAACGTGTTAATTTTTCAACATCCATCGAATCAATATCTAACTGATATCCCATTCCATATCGTAAGAACTAACGTTAATCGACACCCATAATTCTAGTTCTCAGTCGGTGACGTACATCGACGTATGTTTGACGGAGAAATGGCGTAATTACCATAGAAACACCCCATGGTAATGGGGAGGAGGGTTCGAATGGAAGCCAAACACGTCTCGAAGGGATTCGAGGATTCCGGTAATAATGATAATCTAATGGAAACGATTAGCGTCTGGTGCATTAGCTTGCCGGCGTCGCTCCTCGACTGCCGGTGAATCCTAATTTCCTAGATAAAGAGACCAATTAATTTGAGTGCTTCCTGAACCGTTAAAGGGTGAAGTACCCGGGGCTCGGGGTAACCTCTATTCGGCCTGAACATCCTTTAGGCTGTTCGACGGACTACACAAGAGGGTTTGCTTAATGCACTCGCCAGTTTACCGGATATTACGCGACTTCATTTGCATTTAACGCGGGGGAAATTTCACCGGGAAAATTCTTACCGCGGAACACTTTCATTCGGGCTACGTGTAACATGCAATGGAATCGCTAGAACTTTCGCGATCTTTTTATTACGATTATTACATTTGTTACGTTTATTAGATTTATTACAGTTGTGAAATTTATTACAATTATTATATTATCACGGCTCGTTTTCCAGCTGTCAACGTTCAAGAGCGAATAGGGAGATTTTGTATCTTTTTATCTTGCAAAGTTTTTCACATTCTTGTCAATGAACTTTCTTTTCGTCGTATCGATTAAAGATAGAGGGGTCTACAGGGAGGCTCAAAGTATTTTACAGCGTTCTTTTCTCCTCTCGTTTATTCGAACGTCGGTTACTATCAGTGGACCACACGATTTCTGCGTTCTTGTTTGCGTCAACTATTTTTAAATCCACGCGTTTCTTTCTCTATCTTTCTACCTTTTTTAATCAATAATCAAAGAGCTCGGACGAGGATCAAACGGGGCACAGATTTATTGAAAAGGAAAACGAACCCACGAGACATGAAAAACAGTGCGCCCGGATTCTGCGTACAAATTCCGACGAGTTTTATTACCGGAACCACTATATCGATTAGAACGTGCGGCGACAACGTTTTACATAACCCATCTCTCCCGTATCGTCTCTGTACACTCGAAACCGATTTTAATCCCCCTAATTCCACGGCTGTATTTCCACCACGGTTCGTTAAAACGTCCGAGCTAAAATATCCCGTGGGGACAAAAAAAAATCAACCGTCGTATAAAATCACCGGGGTAAAAAAATATCCCAGAGTCGTTCGATCGACCGACGAATATTAACAACGACGACCGATTAAAATTTGTCATTCTATCTAAGACAAAACGAAATTAATCAACGTATCGTAAGATCAATTTGAAGGTGATCAACGATTCGATCGACACATATAAATGCGTGAGATGTGCGAGGTCAGTTCGACCCTGGACATAAAGGAAACCGGAAGGAATCCCGCGGGAATAAAAGCAAGCCGGCGAACCGCAGGAAGGTAATGGTGGTGGGTGGTGGTGGTGGTGGTTGGTGCGCCATGAACTTTAGTGGCTATATCGATTGTGTGTGCACCCGCGGAGCCAACCCCAGGCGCCTTCTGGTCTGTCGCCCTTGACTCCCGACAGCGGACAGACCTCGTGTACGAGATACTCGAAAAAGACTCTTAAAAGACGCCGGGGAGAGAGATTCTTAAGGGGGTGAGAGTCGCGATAAGCCATGACGGGGAAAACAATGGGGAATGAGAAGATGAACCCTTTAGGGGAACACTTCTTTCTTCTATTAAAAGATAATTAACGCTAAACCTACCGATTAATTAATACATATACATACTCTTTCGATGTATTTTACAACATAAGATACATATGATTGTAAGAGATTTTTAAAAGAAAAGAAGAAGAAATCAGCAATTAATGAAAGTATGTATGTACAACGTGTGCGATGACAGGGGGAACAAGTGTGAATGATAAAAAATAATGAATTACTTGATAAAGAGGGTGAATAATGACTACGAAAGCCCGTAGAATCCGCGTGCGAAACGAAATCACGTAAATCTCGATTCATCGAGTCTACTAGAAGCCTCGTGCGTGCCACACGCAATTCACGCGAGCGTGTGTCACCTTTTTCATGTACGTACGTACGTATGTATGTATGTATGCGCTACAAGCGGTCGTCACGCGTGATACAGCCCGTGATTTCGCAAACACCGACGGAATTTTCGAGAGAACGGACGGCCGATTCACCGCGTCTGGATTTACGGTTTGATTATTTAACAGGTGACGCTCGTTATACGGGTGTATCGGGTTAACGGGACGGCAAATCATTTAATCGATAATTGCTCACGGTGTTTGACGCTTAAACGAGCCCATTACGAGGTCCTCCTCTTTGTTTTTCCTGATTTTTCACGAAATCCTCGTGTCTCTAGATCTTGTAAACGTTATTACTGTTTCGAACGAAACTCGATCGACCGACATAATTTCCAATTGTAATTTTGAATAATTTATTATTTATCTATTTAAGTTCGCCTAGTTAGACTTTTCTATCGTTGGCTCGCGAATAGTTTTCAGGGTGAGAGCCGGTAAACTTGACGAGAAGAGGGACAATATTTGTCCTTCTCTCCCGTTTATTTCGAGGGCTGTCCAGTCCGTGAGTGTCTCTATTTCTCTCTGTCTTTCTCTGTCTCTCTTCCATCGGCTTTAATTCCTGACGTAAGTGTGCGAGCGACGAATGGGAAATGGACGTTTTTTCCCTCGCTGCGCGAAAACGATTCATCGTCAAAAGCTGTCTCGAGTTTCTGCCGCTTTCTCGCAGCTTTTTTAATAGATTTCGGTGACCTGCTTTCCCGCGGCAGCATCCCCCCAAGAAGGGTACAATTAAGAATCCGCGAATCACTCCGCCGTCCATAATGAGTCGCGGTACCTTTCGGCGCTTATTTATCCCCGACGACGGTTTTAACACACTCACTCGTAGCCGCCTCGTGTTTCAGTTAACACGGCGTTCACAAAGGACGCTCTTGCGAGAGCGTTCGATGTACAGGGTGTTTCATTGCTCGAGGCTCCACCCAAAAGAATCTGAATATCGGTTCGAAAAGAAAAATAAATCGAAATCTGTCAACGATAACCACCTGAACGAATTAATCATCGTCATCTCTACATATCCGTTCGTCGATATCCATTCATTTGAAATATTCCTGATAATCCTGAAACGAACGGAATGCGACGTCGACGGGAAGCTCGCGGATGTCGCGGCGACGGAAAATTTGTCCGTTTCTTGCGGATCACACCAAGATTCGCTCGTCGACGGATTCCATATCCCCGGGTGAGACGAAATTTTTTTCTCGAGACTCTCGACGCCCGATCGAAATTCCCGAAGGGTCTCCGGGAGCATTTATGACGCTTGTTGGACGGTTCGCGTACAAAGCCGGGAAAAGAGGCAGATCGTCATAACCGCGGTCGTAATTCAAACCCGGTAATGCGACGGACGACAGATACGATCAAGCCGTCGTTGAAACGAGCACGAATGGGAAATGAAGACGAGCAAAACGGACGCGGCAGCATAAATCCCGAGAAATCCCTCGGCGATCCGTGTGCGAGCTATTGGAATGATGATCCAGACGGAGAGGGGAGAGGGGGGGGGGTAAGAAGGAAGAAAAAAATACCCAGCATCCAACCTTAGAACCTGAACACCACAACATGCTTATGATGTTTATCGCGTACGATCATCGGGAATCATTGAACGACACGTCACGTCGTGTGACTCTAGGTAAACCTTGCGGATACCATAAAACGAAGGTCCTTGAACCGTTCGACGTTTGATACCGATACTTGTGGCTCCTTTTGCGTTAACGTACTTGCTTTTCTAAATAGTTCACTCGTTTTTATAATCGTTTTTCACTTGTCCGATCACGTCGTCGCTTATCGCGCTGTTATAAGACTATACCATCCTGTATCTCGTTATCTATGCTGAGAAGAAGTCTCTAAATCTGTGAAACGTGATTTCCAAGGTGTAGCAATGAAATTTTTCTCATTTTCATCGGGAAAGGACACGTGACATGATACTGTCTTCTAAGACAGGAGACTTTTCAGGATGGCAAACGAGAGAGAATCAAAAAGGATACCTGAACAGGACTCTCGGAGGGCTTCGAACCGTGGCCTGGCAAAGCGAGCTATATAAGTCCTGAACGACCTTGCTGCTTTTTCAATGCAAGGACGACGTTCACCCGGTTAGAGAGAGAGAGAGAGAGAGGAGAGGAGAAAGAGGGAGAGCGACCAGTGTTCCAGGAGACCTTCGACGATCGAGATTCTGATGTCTTCGGGACTACGGGGGGGATACGTACAACGATCGACCTGCCGGATGCCCTTTTGAACCCTGTGACACCGGATACTGGACAATCTTACGTCGTCGACGTGACTGACACACCGTGCGACGTCGATTCCCTCGAATATCGACCGTCGCAATTCCTGCACCTCGGAATTTCTTCGATATATTTCCAGAAACATGTATATATTCCCATGTTTCAATTTTTTTTCGAATTGAAACACTTTGGAAAGAAAGAATCTACGTCATGGAAACTTCCATTCGTCTATTTAAAGAATATCTATTCCCATTGGTTAAATATATTTAGATATCGACGTGTTCGAACCTTGAACTTCGCGGTGGTCGTGAAATCCGTCGCACCAGATTCCTATTTCCCGATTCCGAAATCAAAAGGACCACAAGTGTTTACGTATACCTGTACGAAGGAAACATCGTATGTGGTCCGTAGACCACGCGGAAAACACGTAAGTCACGGACGTGTCGTTTCACCAGGCGGCAAATAGAATTCTGCGTGGAGGACCTTTTACCGTGGGCTTTACAGCCGGATGAGAGGGTACAGCTCATTAACCACCGTACGACACACACACACACACACACACACACACACACATATACATATATACACGTAGGAACGTCGACGAAGGAAGTACCGATTGGTATACGGTATATTTTGCTCGGGCTAATAGATTCTAAGTGAACATTCTGCTACGGCTTTGGCAGAAGAAAATACCGAGGCCAGGTTCGCTTCTTCATTTTCTATTCCGGGTAATTACTCTCGTTACGGTGATCGACGTACAAACGATACGCCGGTTCGTTCGTTCGTTCGTACCCTTTTTTTCCCTTTTCTTTCCCTTTCTTTTGGCCTCGTTGTGTATATGTACTCCACGCGTACATCTTTCGCGCCACCTAACACGCCGAAGAAACGACTAGTTTCACCGCGTGGCGCGAAAAGTGAAACGAATAAGGAATTTGCCGCACTTATTAAACCTCTTTCTGCAAATTGAATCTTGAATTTAGAGATCTTTTATCCCCAGCGGTGGATACCTATTTCTTGATACTCAAGATTTCGATTGCAAGTATGTATATACTTTGTTGGATTTTCTACCGTGGACAAATATTTCCTGGGCGATGATACTTTTTTTCGACACGTCGCGAAATCGGATACGAGATAGCGTTACGCGGCCCCGTGGAAAACGATCTCCGTTAAAGAAATATCCCGTGTCGAGGGCATGTAACGAGGCCCCGAAGGACGGAGTCGTTAAAGTAATATAATAAATCGTAGAATTACCAATCAATACCACCGCGATGCGCCGCTAAAATACGACTGTTCCATGGCGAGAGCTTTATCGCCGATATTATGCGTGGGACACGTTTGCAGAAAACCACCTGGACGTCGGCAACAAAGGGCAGTTCACACTCGCCACGATATCTACACATCCTTACGAATCCACGAAATCGTCGCATGGATTTTCAAATTCACCGAGGAAATTCGTAGTTAAACAAATCTCTCGCAAAAGAAACACGAACGACAGAATTTCTAAATTCGTTCGGGAAGTTCCAACGTACTTATCCCGATGGAAAGTTCTCTTCCCGAGAGAACAATAAGGAAAAGACAGCATCCCAAAGATAATCCCGGCGAAATGATTCTCAAAGTGGTTCGTTGGCTGCGACCTACTTAGCGGGAACGGACTCGTTTCTCTGTGGCCGTGGTCGTGTGTGCGTGAGTCGGTAGGAAATTAACGATGTATCACCACCGGGGGCCCAGAAGTTCCGATTCCATGAAATATACCCGATCCCCCGGTGAAATATACGGGCTGCGCGAATACATTAAAGACAGCGAGAAACTCGTGCTAAAGCAAGACGTACGGACAAGTAAGAAGAAACTTACAAAGCTCCCGCGAACCGATGAGAAAGAAATTGAAAGACGAGGGAGAGAGACAAACGGAGAGAAGAGAAGAGGAGAAGAGGGGAGGGGGTCAGATTGAATCGGATTTCTTGCATAATTAATCGTGGTGCACGGCAGGGATTGAAAAAGACGATCGCTGGCTGTCCTTATCCCCCCCTCCCCCCTCTCTCACCCCGTCCCTCTTCTTCTACGTCGACAGTGGTACATCGGCATTAGAGGCAGGAGAACACGTTCTCGAGGACTTGGCATTTGCCGGGGAAAAGGTGAACGTATGGTGTACGGAGCGGACCGCGGTGTCTAAGGCCGCGGTTACACTTGGCGATTTCGCGCGAACGCGAACGTTTCAGCTACCGGACGTTTCCGGGCGGTAGAGCTTGGACACTTTCGGGATTCGAGGCGTTAAAATTTGAAGACGTCATGTAGGTTTAGAGAACGTAGATTTTTGGCGTGGAAATTTGAACGCTTGGGAGTTTCAGAGCGTGGAAAATCCAACGTCTAGAGATTTCAGAGCGCAGAATTTCCAACGCCAGGAAATTTCAGAGCGCAGAAATTCCAACGCCTAGAAATTTCAGAGCGCAGAATTTCCAATGCCAGGAGATTTCAGAGCGCAGAAATTCCAACGCCAGGAAATTTCAGAGCACAGAAATGCCAAGGCCTAGAAATTCCGGTGCGTAGAAACTTCAACGCGTTGAAATCCCATTTCCCGTTGAATTTTGCGTCCCAGCCGTTTGCGGCCAGAAACTTTGATATTAAAAAAATTGCGCCTTCGGAAAACATGCGCGCAATTCCTCCAGACTTGCGAAATTCGCGATAGAGGCGAGATTCGACCTAGCACGAGTGTAACCGCGGCCTAAGGTGAGCGCATGAAATCGTCCGTGCGCATCGGTACGTTTCTGCAGCCAATCGGGGACCTTCGTCGGGAGTGTGTCCTCTCTCTCTCTTTCTCTCTCCTCTCTCCTCTCTCTTAAACAGAAAGAGCAGCCGTCCTCGAACGTGGGCACGATTAATCCTCCCGCACGCGGGATTATTTCGTAAGCCGAAGGACGATAAAGGTCGACTTCAAACACCGTCGCTGGCAATCGATTCGCGAACGAAGTCCTAACCAGCAACAGATTTATCTTCCGTCGTTGCAAAAGTTTCGCGTCCTTTTCATTCCAGCCGATTAATTCACGCGAATCCACTTGCCGCCGCGGAATCCGTGGGATTAGTTTGAATAGAGCCTGTCTTTTAAAATTTCTTCGAGAAAAAAACAACAACCAATCACCGAATCCTGGCGAACATCTAAAGAAAAGAGAGATCCTTTCGGCAATCTCTTCGAACGAAATACAAAACTCGAGCCACTCGATATTTCAAACTCTCGATATCGTCGGACGTTCGCCGAAAACTTTTGATTCGAGAATGATTTTTAATTCGCCGATATTTCACGCGAGACAAGTAAACGATTACGTCGATAAGCCCTCTCATTGATAACGAAACAGCCCCGGAGGGGTTTAATCCGAGAAAATAAATCTGCCTCGAGGCTAATGACGATCAGAGAAAGGAAAATCTTTAGGGGAAGAGCCACCGCGGATTGATTTCTCGATACTCAAAGGTTAAACGAGGTATGCCAAGCTTTAAAATAGTCGATGCCGATAGACATCGATCCGAACTGGTTGACTCGAGCGAAATTCATTTAACGACGATCCCAAACGAATTCGACGATGAAAACACCGCCTTTCCGTCTGTCTGCACGGTGACGCGAGAAAGTAACAACAATTAACTTCCATTTTCAGATCAATGCTCCTTCTCTCGCACGGTTCTTTCACTATCGCATCCGCGATCGGCTTTGAATAACGCAGCAACTTTTACTTTCCATTTCTCGGCAGTGTTTCGCGCTACGTCACGTTACACTTGATCGAACTCATTCGCGGTCGGTATTAATTACTTTCTAAAACGATCCGAGGGGGAACTTCTTCCTTGCGACTTTTACATCAAGATTCTGCGAGGTAGCTCTTAAGAGACTATCTATCGGTCGTTTATTTTTTTTCTTTTCTCTCTCCATTTCCGATCTGTCGGTTACCATCGATACTCGCGGCGGTTTTTCTTCAAGACGGGAAATTTCAATCTGAAAAGTTACTTAACGTTCTTCCCTTTTTTTCCCTATCGAAGAAGAGATGAACTCTTGTCGGAAAATATACATATAATACCGTAACGTTCTATCCTCGTGTCTCCGTTACGATGGTTTTTGCAGGACGCTCACGTATCGGCGGTTCCGTAAAAACACCCTTGCGTTTTTCCGACGTAGCGCGACGTTTCCGTCGAGATTACTATTGCGCAACGGAACACCGTGGGGTTGCTGAAATTCCAACACCGTTTCGGAAGCTCGTTTCGCATTCGGACCGTGTAGTTTTCCCACCGTTTCCGCCACCGTATCTCACGTTCTTAGGGCGCACTTACAACCACCGGGGAAAACGGAAGAAAAATTCCCCGTGAAAATCGCGTCGTTAAACCACCGAATTATTTCTCACAGGTAGTTTTTTCCATAGTTTCTCCACAATGTCTCGTTTGTCACGCATCAATAACGTGTCTCCGTGTATTTAAAAATCTCCAAGAAATATATACCCTTCCCGGGTACATACCGACTCGAGTATAAATAATCGCTGGGACGATAATCCCGACGTAAAGCTATTTCGACGTCGATCGCGTCGTGATCATCGCGACGGACCCCATGTGTATCGTCCCTTTTCTATACTTTCCGCGTGGCGTCCTCGTGTTTGCTTTAACCTGCCAATCGTGACTTCCTCGGCGTCATCTTCCTCCGTTTCTTCTACATCCGTCACACGGGGTGCCCCTTCCTCGTCTATTCGCGAGAGCCGGTTTCTTCTTCGTCCTTTCTTTTCTTCCCGTCATCCTGACATAACTTACCAATGGCGAGCCATTATCGTAACTTACTGCCTTGCGATCACCTCTCCCCCTCCCCCCTTTCCTTTTCCCCATCCATAGTTTATTTCCTTTATTTTCATCCTATCGTTCTCTCGCCTTCCCCGAGGAACGAACTCCTGGACGTTAAGGACCGTCTGATCGAAAGGACCCCATCCTCAAGAGTATGAATTTTAGAATCGAATTGATTAATTGCTATAGCCAATTAATTGCTACTCACGCGAATACGTACAAGTTCCTCGACTGGGATTAGTTGGAATTATGTACGTAGAATTGTTTTGTGTTTTTACCGGTAATTCATTCGAAAGATCTCTTCGAGAAACTAATATAATCCGAGTTTTTTATTCGACAAAACGTTTCCTAGAAGATATTCAGACACTTTCACCGAAGTGTTCGATCAGTTCCTCGATTCTATTTCCATGATTTTTCTATACCCATCGAGCGTCACTTTCACCCCTTGTATTATACATACATAGATCCACGGCATTATTTCACGGGACAATTGCACCCTTTTCCACGCGCCTGTCACCGTGTGCTCTCTATAAATAAAAGAACGTAAGTATCACCGTTCCACTTCGCCCGTCGCTTTTCTTCGTTCCACGGATTCCAGTTCCGACGTCACTTTTTTATAAAAACCCTATCCCTTTGACGCCACGGTTCCGCTGGTTTTTCTTTCCACCCACTTTTCCCGGTAATTCTTCTCACCCTCTCTTCGATCCCTCCTTCCGGTATAGGGTATACGAGAGAGGGAGAAAGCTCGTTATTGTCTACCGTTTGCGTAAGTTTTCCATTCCGTCTGAGTGACGCAAGTTTTTCCCCGGCCGGCGTCGAGCTTTTCCTCTTCTTTTCCCGGTCGGCTTTTACTTTCGCTGCAGGAACGAGTCAAGTGCGTTGCAGATCAATACCGGACAAGGTCGCGTTGTAGTGTTCCGTCCGTTCGACAAGTTTCCCGCGGGTTTTTCTTCCGTTCGGGATACGTATCTATGTATCTATCTATGTTTGAATGTGTACAATAGAATTCGGCTATCGTCACGTCGACGTTCGCTATGCTTAATCGTTTTTGTAACGTTCCATTATGCATGGGTTCGGCGAGAAGGAGAAAGCCTGCGTAAAAACCGTAAAAACGTCGGGGATTCCGTCGGAAAAGTTATCACTTTCTCGGTCTCGGATTTATTCATGAGTCGACAAATGGGAGTAGTCGTAGACGTATCGCCGGATACGTACGTATTGTTTCGACGATGAAAAATCAACGGGGAAAGGATGTTTCTTAAATCTACTTCTACGATATCGTATATTCGCAGCCGCGACGGTCGCGGGACTATTATTTTTACCGAAGTGTGCCACCGTCGGATCGATACACGCTTTTCCGGGATTTTCCATCGGCAGGGAAATCAGTGAAACTGAAATCTTTGCTCGAAAGCGAGCAAAATAATTATTCCACGATTTATAGTACAATCGCAATGGACGACCTGGTGACAAAGTTTATGGATAATACGGGAGGAAAAATTATGTGTAAGATCTTTCGTTTTTCTTTTTTACTACTTCGAAATTACGTTCCCCCTTCGTTTTTCACAGGGTAATTTCCAACGAAGCCATTCGAATGGTTCGTTAATTTACGCCGAGCGAAGGAAATGATTTTTCTTTCTCGCTGTTAATTGCATCCGTCTCGCGTACAACTTGTGTACGGAGAAGAAAAAAAAATGTATAATTGACCCTTTTACCCTACGCTATACCGCCGTCGACGGCGAAGTAACAATTCGGAACGTTCTTCCCGGGTAACTCTTCGTAAATCAAATTATTTTCCGCCTTGACTTTGATGACCGGTCGAACTATATCCAAAGGGAGCAGTGTTCCGATGCAAGTGCCTGCCTGAATGATATGTACATTCGATTTACATATAAATGTGTACCAGCGATGAAATAGCTTTCATAAAAGGACGTACGGGAAGCTACAATGGAGAAGCTGTAAAAGATAGAAGAGTACGTCGCCGTAAGTAATGACGAATGATATTCCCCTTTCCATTTCCACGGTATCCGCGATCGGCATATAAATAGAACCCCGCGGCCATCGCGTATCATTTCAAAGTCTATTAATACAATGTGGGAAACGAAAAACAACAAATCACGAAAAAAAAACCACCCACGGATGAACGGGACGAAATCAAGCCGTATCCAATAAAACACACACATACATACATGCATACATACGTACCTTTATACATACTTGGGTCACGTTCGCGTGTCAGATAATTTTAAGCGTCCTCACCTACATCTCGGAATACTTTAACCTTTCGCGAGGTCCTCGAGCAAATTTTAATTGACGCCTTGGACACTCGAACCGCAGAAAGAATCGAGAATAAGAGACGCAAAGGGGGGAGGGAGGGAAGGGAACAGAGTGAAAGGAAGGACAGGGAAGGGAGGAGAACGACGAGAAGAACGGCAGAAGACGACGACGACGACGAAAGAGGAACGGAAAACGAAGAGAAAGAAGAAGGCTCTCTGCGGTCACGGACGCCGAAGAGCAATTAAAAGCAATTCCTCTTGGCTGTATATCATTCTTACGTGCGCTACGGCCCCGGGTCCCCATTAAAATCGACCTTCGACTCCACCCGCCAGCAACAACGGGATCTTGTTGCTCCTGTTGTTTCGCCGGAGAATAGTTTTCGCCGGCGAACTGTATGACAAAAGCTGTGCACACCTTGTGAGTAACTCTCGCACCATGGGAACCACGGAAAATGTTTCCAACCTGGTAAATAACACTCCTCTGTAAATATCGACACCCATCACCGGGGGAAAATTGGAAAATCAAGTAGAAGGGAGGTATACTGGATGTTTAGGAAGACTCTTACTTACCAAAACATCATGGAAACACTGTACAAAGGATGAACTACGATCAATTGGGAAATTGTAGTTTATTAACAGACGTTATCAACGTTAAATCATAACTTGACAGTTTTCATAATTTATTCTATATACATTTTTACATACCACGGTGTAACTTATCGTCTCGCACGCGGCGGTGTAATAATCAAACGGGTGAATAATTTCGGTACGTCGATACGATAAATAAAACGAAGGGACACACACATACATCGGAGACTCCGTGGCTCCTTAGCGATTTCTCAATAAAGTCCCACCGGGGCACGTCTCTAACTAGCCAGGCGACCTAACGTTAACTCACCGCGTATCGCGTGGTGCCGTGGCACATCGCTCGTGTTCGCCTACGCATTATAAAATTCATTCGCGGTTGAATACGCGCATAAATCCCGCCGCTGGATCGCGATTTCGTTGAATCGTAACCGTTCTGACGAATAAACATAAATCGGCGACGAATCCGCCGGCGTGCAGCGGCCGGAGGAACCCCGCGATCGACGGAAACGAGGAAGAAGAAGAAGAAGAATAAGGCACAACAACAAGGGGGAGAAGAAAGAAGAAAACGAAGAAAAACCACCGACTCGCGGATACACGTGGGAGAATACAAGTATTTAAATTGTAGATGATCTTTCTTACCGCGAAACTCCTGGGGAATCGTCGACAACGACTTTGTGGGGGTTCTCCCTCTCTTTCCTCTATCTTTTCTACCCTCTTCCTTCCCCTTCCCCTTTCTCTCTCTCTCTATCCCATAATTCGTCTCGATGGACATCGTTCACCTGGCGTTTTTTTTCGCGATTGTGGTAAACGGGAGGAAACACGGTGGGCGAAACACGAATCCTGGGACTGGAAATGCCGCGCGAGGAAAGAAAAAAAAACGAGCCGGGGGATCGATAAAATACGGGCGGAGATTGTTATGGAAAAGTGAGTACTAACGTAGCATAGAAGTATTTCCGGGGAGTCGAGCGGAATGTTCCATCTACCTGGATTGCCGTGTACGCTATTCTTTATAACGACGCTCGGTTGTCTTCGTGGAAAATGTGTTATCCACCTCGCGACGATTTAAGTTTCATCGAGTCTTTCTTTTTTGTGGAAGGACTTTTGTCGGAAATAATCCGGAACGACACGTTCTCCTGAACATAGTGTCCGCGAAAAAATGATGTCAACACGCAGCGCGACGGATTTATAGATTTATAGATTTATAGGATCTCGATCTCGCGATCTATCCGTCATGCGCTACTTCCGTTGGAAATATAAAATTCCGACGACGGACGCGTTTGAATTCCATTTCGCCGACGCTCGACGTGATTTATAGATCCCTCGCTAATCCACATGTAAATAGGATTCTCGTGGATCTAGTTTACGTTCCCTCGTTTAATCTGAATTTTACGTGAAACCCGATAAAGAAAGTCGAAGATCGTTATGCCAAAAATTGTCCAACGTCGAAAGAAAATGATTGACGGAAAACATAACGTTACGTTACACACTCCACCATCTTCGGAACGAAAGGAATTTCCACGTGGTTCGAGTCGGCCACTTTTGTCACGTTTGTAGAAATTGTTCTATTGTTTTTTTTTGCCGCCTATCATCGATCATTTTTTTTCACGCGAGAATCACACTTCCCGGTCGTCGGAGATCACGCGTCCAAACGTGCCGACAGAGTAGTTTCACCGAAATGAAAGGAATTCCGTCGGCTTCCCTTATTGTCACTTCTCGTCAAATCGTTCCCCTCTAACGAATACGACGTTTTTCTAAAACCCGGAGAGATCGTTTCTATCGCGACTACCAGGATCTCCACACAGACGCACACGTACGCGCGCCATTAGCGTCTCGCGGATGAAACAAATTCCACGGCTGGATAGCGCATTAATTCCGTGACGTTAAATACTTTCATTTCTGCCCGGACGGACCAGCGTCATCCGCCGATTTCGGCGATGTCTCGTTACATTAACCGACTCGTTTTTTTTTCTCTCTGTCTCTCTTTCTCATTCTATATATACATATATACACACTTACGATACGTTTCCAAGGGGGAGGCTCGCGGAACGAGTCATTGTTCGCCAAGTGAAACCTGAAAACTACGGCAGCCAGCTCGACTTTCGAGTGCGATCGATCGGTACGTCGACATTTCGTCTGGCGAGCCATCTTTCTTTCCTATTCGCTTCCTATACACCGTTAAAAAAAAGGAACAACAAAACGAATGAATTTTTTAAAGATCTTAAACGAGACGGTCCTGTCGAAACTGAAAGGTATAACTACAGGTAACCATCGCCGCCATGTTTCCCTCGAAACGTATAATTTCTGGTGTAAATTTCATCAGCTTTGGATCGGTGGTTTCGCCGGAATTTAAAGTACACGCAGACAGGAACGCGACCGCAACGAGCGACGAACGACGGCGGTCGACGCGTAATCAGCGACGCCGGGCGTCGATCGTAGACGAGCGGAGATTCAATTTGCGGAAAGTGTGTCCGAGCACGTGGACTTTTTTTCACCCCGGAGAGCGGCGACGCCGGTGAAATTTACGACTCACGGCTTCTACGCGGAATAGTTGGCTGTCGGAAAATGCTGATAAACTTGATTGAAGTGCCACGGACAGTTGGAGCGAGAAGTTAACCGAACGCGGAGTGGCTTAGGCAATGGAAAAAAAAGAAGAGAAAAATAAAATAAAAAATCTCGGGGAACGCTATCTCTCGTCTCGTGTCCGCAGAAATTGACATCGACCGAGTACGGAACGTGGTATGTACCGTAATCGAACGACAACAACAACAACAACGATAGCAAGAAAAAAAAAAGAGTAAAACGTAACGTTGCATGCGGACGCGACGTGGAATAAAATGCTTTTCAGGAAATCACGTTACGCTGGAGACATATTTTTCGCACGCATCGATGCACGCAGGAAATGCCGTTCCGTCGTTTCTCATTTTAATAGAACTGCTGCTACCTCTCGTCCATTTAATACGATCTGCTCCCCCGTGTTTCCTGTCCAACGTCCACAATGTAATTTTCCGTACGTTACACGCCTCTCCGTTGATTATTAATTCACTCTTGAAAATCACGAAAACGTACCGTTCATCCGGTAAACGATCCCGAAAGATATCAACGTTTCTTCTGACGAAGAATCCACACACACGGATATATATCCCTGAAGAATCAATAATCTCAGAAAGAGGAGGGGGAAACAAAATTAATCGATCGAATATCGAAGATATCGACGATCACCGATCGACTTCCGAGATCGCGAGAAAAGAAAACGTAACACCGTGGCGAGAAGACGGAAGAAAGAAAAAGATGTGGAAGAAGTGGCAGAGGAACAAGTAGACGAACAAGAAGTAGAAGAAGTAGGAGCAAAAGAAGATGAAGAAGAAGAAGAAGACGATGATGAAGAAAGAAAGAAAGAAAGAGAAGGAGGGACGAGAGCGAAACTTTAAAGGCCATTCGAGGCGCAAAGAGTCAAGTAGCCGCAGGTGGTAAACCAATCAGCCGCGAGCGCATCGCACGTGCATTTATGCTGCACTTATGCCACAGCCTAATGCATCTATGGCATAAAATACTCGAGTGTTTGCCGTCCACCGATTGCATCGCAGCCTCTGGCACTCCGTCGGCACCGATTTCTTCTCTCTTTCTCTTCTTTCTTATTCTTTTTATCTTCTCTCTCCCTCCCGTCCCCCCTACTTCTTACTTCACTTCAAGCTAGTCCATACACAGACCAATATTATATATACCTATACATATATATGTACTTGTACGGTATGTATATCACGTTAGGATAAATGAAATTCAGTTGGTCATCGGCAAGTCGCAATCTCGTTCGTTCTACTTAACCCGGCAGCGAGTCGAATTAATTACAACGGCGTACAGAAACCGTGGCTATTCTTGTTGTTCCCGACCCGTATTAATTACGAAACGACGCCGGGATACGCTGCGACTAAACTACCGAATAGTTCTGCGGTCAATATAGTAGTTTCGGAAACTGCGCCCAGCCCGTAACTAAGTTACCACTGTTCCGATAGCCCGACGCTAGAATTATACATGTATACATATCATACCGCGTGTCTCTGCCGCGTGGATTTCACCGGGTTGACGCGTTATACGAATGTGTACGACGGTGATATAATAGAAGTATCATATTTGACGGTCGATGTGACTTTCACGCAACGCCAGCTGTGTGATTTCAAGTGTCCCTTATCGATAGTTAATTACACACCGGTTTCGTCGGATCGACGGTGAAAATGACACGTTAAAGTTGAAATTCTTTTTTACGATTCGATAAGGAAGAAAGTAAAAACGACCGATATACTACATATGTATGTGTATATGTATTTCGATGGAAATTTTCGTCCGTCCCATTTCACGTTTCGGACATTTCCAACGTGAAAGTGGACGATTCGTTTCGCTATGTCTTTTTTCTTCTTTTTATTGTTATTATTTTTTCGTTTTTACAACCCGCGAAGGTGTAAATGTCAAATACGGAGATAAATAAAACGCGGGCGTCGTCTCCGGTAATAAACAACGTGTATTCGATATGTATCCGGCAATTGCAGTTGATCGGCACCGGGCTTTTAAGGTTTTAACGAGCGACGTTTCGTAATTTCGTTGGATCGTTAAACCGGCGTGTATACCGTTTCGGGACCGATCGTTAAATTTGCCGGACACACTGCGTAACCTCCCACCTCCGCCCCTTTCTCCGACAAAACGACCCTAGTCCGCCGTGAAAACGGTTAATAGAAACGAGGAAGAACGAAGAAACGAGGAAGATCCGGGGGGTTCGTAAAATCGGATACTACGATCCACGATATATGGAACGATCGAGGTAAACTATAGCTAACACCGGACTTTAAAATCGTCAAAGGTCAGAATCGCGGCTCGTTTAGTTCCCTCGAAGTCGGTCAATAATTTTTCTAATATTATAATATCCCATTCTATAAATCTTCTCCTGAAAACGTTGATATCTAACGCAAACGTGTCTACAGTGCTAGACATTATTGTGAAATATACAAAACATCGTTGCGAAATGAAACAACTGCCAGTTTTAGGGTTACGAACGGCACCGTACCCTAAATAACAATGTCGTTAATACACACACACGCACGTACACCGATGCACGTAGGAACGAGCACACGAGTCGTCGAGGTAACCCGTTGCCCGTTTACAAATGATGAAAAGGATAAAAAAAAAAGAAGGAACGGTAAAACAGGTCGCGCAAATCGATCTGCACGAATATAATACCCGAGCTGTACAGTTCGCGAGTATAAATTTGAAACATCCTGTAGGACACGGGCTTCCAGGTCGAATGAAACGAGACGAGGGGAACGGAGCAAAAAGAAACTCCACGGTGGAGAACGAGTCTCACGATTGATCTCGCCGAAACGCGGCCGGCCGAGAGTTCCCCTAATCTCTTCTCTCCTCCGCCGACATCGAGACTCCTACGGTTGAAACAAAAGGAAACGATCCCGAAGAAACGGTTTCTCGTTGACCGGTCTCTCCCGCGCGGTAATTACTGCCGGGCTGGAAACTCTAAGCAGCTCACACGGAAGAATTCATGTCTACCTGAGAATTTTACGAGCCATAAACCGTGCGGCGAAATTTTTGTGTATCGACCCTGGTGCGCCAGTTTAAGGCTACGTCACTGACGTTGATACATTTTTTTTCAGAAACTATCATCTCTCACGGGAATACTGGGATCAAAACTGGCCCCCTATGTCTCGTCGTTTTGGAGATATGATTTTTTAGAATGTTTTTCGAAAATAGTGTGTACCTCGAGGGGGGATCGTTGGTGAACCTAAGACTTTGATGATTTACCGAATTTCCAGCGACAGAAATGCTCCGTAATTGAAACTAGTGACTCCGTGGAAACTCATAAGGGGTCGAATTATTCCCTTTGAACGAGGGACACATGGGAATGCATCGGTGTGGCAGATTATTCCAGGTTTCTCTAAATATTTGTTAACCCTGTGGTTTCATGAAATGTTACACTTTAATTAACCCCTTTAAGACTCGTGGAAACTCCAAATTTCCCGCAAACGTTCCAAAAAAGTATCCAAATTCCCCGAGTAATTCCAGCTTTTCCTCGGTATTTTCCAAGGGTTATACGAAAAGGTTAAACGAATATTTCACGTCGGTAAGAATAGATAAATCGTTGCGAGTTAAAGATGCGAGGGAAATTACAGGCGAAAAAAACTTCGCTCTGGGAGTATATTAATCCACCTACGAGGATGCGAATCGGAAAGGATTACCCCTCTAGAATCCGACATGTTGGCGGCACACACACACACACACATATACACACCTACAAAGGAGTCGTGAAAGATGTGTAACCTGAATGCCGTGCGTGACGGTTCCATCTAGCGCAGGATCGAAGGGAATTGTGCAACTTCATCAAAATCCCAGGCGGAGGCGGACGCAGACACCATGGAAGCCTTTCTTCCGAGACATCGCTTCGCCTCAAAGGATTATCTTAATAAAAAAAGGAGAAAAAAAAACACCGACGCCCGGATTGAAACTTTACAAAACAACTTTCCCGATTGTTTCGTAACACCTGCTACCTCAATCAGGTTATCACAGATTCCTGACAAAATTGCCGACGTAAAAAATCATTTCTATCGGGTGAAATTTTTACTTTCTTTTGGAGGATCATTTTTTTTCATTTCCGATCGACCCGGGATGATTATTCGCGGATGTTCGGGTCACGTGTTGGATGTTCCTTTCCGGTGATACGTCGTGACACGGATATATCGAATTTCCGGCAACGCAGCAAGGATCCACGTGTACGTACATTGTACGTATATATCGAGTGAAAGTGCGTGAAGTCGTAAATGTGCGTATCGGGACATCCGCGAGTTTTTCGCACGTGCTAAATGGACACCCGATATACGGATTACGGGAAGCCGTAGCATTTTGCGAGCGACGTGTCATTCCTCGGGACATTCCGAATATCGTACATTTCGTTTAAACGAATTATCAAAACCTCCATAGTCTTTTTATTAATCGTTCTAAAATAATGGGACTATTGCAAAAAAAATTATCAGGGAGAGGGTTAAATAGCGATCACATACTTCGTACGATGACTGCGAAGTAATAGGGCGTTTCGGTAGTCTTTTCACACGTCACTTCGTGAAACACTCGGTCAATGAGGGTAATTAATCTTAATCGATGGTCGAACGTTGCGAGTGACAATGCATGTACCAACAATCAACGTCAGGTACTTTGTCCCGGTTGGAAATCGATTGGTACTAGTTGACGTCATCGTATAATTCGTGATGCCCATACGTACGTGTATGTACATACACACACACAGACGCAAATCTATATCTACGCGTAGAAACCGCCATTGAATATCGACTATCAATTTCGTTTCAAAAGAAACCCCGGGAACCTTCGACTGTTCACTTCTGTCAGGGTCGTATCAATCGACAACAAAAAAGAAAGCACCGTATTACGAAAATCCTTTTTGCTCGCCGGAAGATAGTACAAATTCACCGCGGGAAAAAAAGAACAAACGATACGCGTTCACCCCCCAAGCTACAGATTTATTAAATTCAACTAGGAAGATCGCTGGCTGAAGATAAACGCGTACACAGGATTTATCCCTAAAGCACCGCGAGATTTATCTCCGACGCGAGACTTATCCTACGGGTGCCGCGTACCTTTTCGCACTCGTTGATTCTGCTGACTGACTGCCTCGCAGTTCTCCTCATACATATGTATAAGTATCTATTGTCTCTCTTTATCCCACGCGAGCTTAGGGTTTCCTCTAACACAGCGTTTTCCCAAATAGGGTTTCGTCGGTTGATATGAAGGGTTCACCGCGAACGAAGGTGAAATTTGCTTTGCTTACGAAAACATAACAACGTACACTATAATCCAAATCTAAGAACCTTATCGTTACTATCTCATCCTTGAAAATCAATTCGACGTCGAAAGGAACGATATTTACTTCTAGCGACGAAGTAATCTTTTGGAAAGTTCCGTTGAAACGAAGATAGAAAAAAGCTTGCCCGTGACGTCACAGGGGGAAGGGATGATGGACCGTGGAAATTCGTTTCGATCGCAATCGCCGGAGAGAAAAAATCTAACGTTTCGTACCGTACGATTGAACAGGCAACTTTTGTCGTGTCGGACCGACGCGAGTGTGTCAAGGCTTCGGAAACGTGGCCGGGGAAAACTGCATACGTATCGATGCCGGCACGTATAGTGCCTCACCAATCCGTTTAACCAGTTAAGTGTGTTTGACGACTATATCCGTCATGGAGATGTGGCAGAATTTTGTGTCGTGGCGCAAAATTTTGTTACAATTTGAAATTTAAAATGTAATTTTGACGAAAAATAAACTATATTCGAAAAACGCTCGCCATTTCCGCAATTTTTGAGATATTAACATGATCGAGGACGTTTTGGAAGCGGAATTCGAAGCCGAATAAGACAGTGAAAGAATCATTTTGATATCTAAACAATTGCGGAGATGACGAAGAAATTACGAAAACCGTGAAAAATGGTCTAATTATGACAGTTTTTTGGTCGGCATTCGCTCAATTTTACAGATAGCGATCTGAAACTGGTACCATTGTTTTAGTTAGAAAATTCTACGGTAGAACAATGTATAATAGTTGTACTTTTCGAAAATTTAATTTTTCGCAAAAATCTGAAGGGGGTAGGTCAGGATTTTTTGCGATTTTCGTAAATCGCTCGCCATTTCCGTAATTTTTGAGATATCAATCTGATTCTTTCTGCATCTTATTCGGCTTCGGATTCCGCGTCCAAAACGGCCAGGATCATTTTAATAGCTCAAAAATTACGGAAATGGCAGGCGATTTACGAAAATCGCAAAAAATCCTGACCTACCCCCTTCAGATTTTTGCGAAAAATTAAATTTTCGAAAAGTACAACTATTATACATTGTTCTACCGTAGAATTTCCTAACTAAAACAATGGTACCAGTTTCAGATCGCTATCTCAAAAATTGAGCGAATGCCGACCAAAAAACTGGTTGAATTTGACGAATTTTCGCGATTTTCGCAATTTGCTCGTCATTTCTGCAATTTTTGAGATATTAACATAATCGAGGACGTTTTGGAAGCGGAATTTGAAGCCGAATACGACAGTGGAAGAATCATTTTGATATCTAAACAATTGTGGAAATGACGGAGAAATTACGAAAATCGTGAAAATTCGTCAAATTCAATCAGTTTTTTGGTCGGCATTCGCTCAATTTTACAGATAGCGATCTGAAACTGGTACCATTGTTTTAGTTAGAAAATTCTACGGTAGAACAATGTATAATAGTTGTACTTTTCGAAAATTTAATTTTTCGCAAAAATCTGAAGGGGGTAGGTCAGGATTTTTTGCGATTTTCGTAAATCGCTCGCCATTTCCGTAATTTTTAAGCTATTAAAATGATTCTGGCCGTTTTGGACGCGGAATCCGAAGCCGAATAAGATGCAGAAAGAATCAGATTGATATCTCAAAAATTACGGAAATGGCGAGCGATTTACGAAAATCGCAAAAAATCCTGACCTACCCCCTTCAGATTTTTGCGAAAAATTAAATTTTCGAAAAGTACAACTATTATATATTGATCTGGCGTAGAATTTCCTAACTAAATCAATGGTACCAGTCTCAGGTCGCTATCTTTAAAATTGAGCGAATGCCGACCAAAAAACTGTCATGATTTAACCATTTTTCGCGGTTTCCGTAATTTCTTCGCCATGTTCGTAGCTTTTGAGCTATTCACCAGTTAAGTGTGTTTGACGACTATACCCGTCATCGCTTGATTATCACAACACACTCTGGTGCGCGATCTGCACAGAGATCGCCACACTTAACTGGTTAAAACGTTCGAAATCCATTTGGTCGCGCCAATAATAGAGATCGGCCGCGCAGATGCCGGGCGTCCCGATGCTGCGTGTCCCGCGGGAATTTTCATCGTGGGTATCGCAGGAATTGCCACTAAAATCGCCGTTCGTCACGGATGACCGGCGCCGGGACGAAAAAGGAGAAGCAGGAAGAAGTTCCCTGGCTGTAGTCTTTTCGTATCGAAACGGTTATTTCACGACGACGTAATTTCGCGCTTTTTCTCGGCCGAGGAAGCACCTTCCCTGAACCGGTAACCACGTAATCCTATTGCCTAACATTCTACAAACTGACACGTCATGGAGAAGCAATTTTTTCTCCTCGGACACTACTAAACCGGTGTAGAATTCGAAACCACGATATTAATTGGAGATATCATTTTCTCATTGATTTTTAAGCGACGTTACATAATTACTCGTCTGGTTTGCGAATCGAATGATCGTTAATCGTGTAGCAGGAGTCTGTGACGAACGTCACGTAACACGGAAGCGTAGATTGTAAATTTTAATTAACCGGGCTCGCTTCGATTATAATTTTAAAACTAGACACCGCGTTAATGAATACAATGGAAACTTTTAACGAGCCATTTTCCTACGGGACCATCTAACTAGACGTATACCACGTTAACGTTAATATCGAACGGTGTTCATTCATCATATTTCGAAACACACTCTATTATCCCGTTCGACAGACTTCGATTCCTAGTAACAACACTACGGTGGACTAAATCGGTTCGATTATTTCTCGCCCGATACACGATCGTAGAAAGTTTTAATTTTAACCGTGAATTATGTCATTGGACGATCGAATATTCCGAAAAAATGGGAATTTCAAAAATCCCCATCGAGATTGCGCAACGCCGCGATTTTGTTGCGGTCTTTTAAATTTCCAATCTCGTGAATATCTTAACATTCTCTGACATAATTTTTCGTTTCGAATCGACAACTTTCTACGTACGAATTACGTATCTTACGACGAACACATAATAATCGACGCATATTCGAGAGACGCGAGTCATCGGGCAGGGGATGGTCGACTACTAAAATTTCACTCCGTACAGGAATCCGTTTCCCTGTTATCTCCGCATTTGTTACCGGATTCTGTGATTCCACAGTTCCACGGGAATTCTGACGTAACGTGAGAAATATCCTGTCGACGGTAAAACGGCGTAACGAACAGTTACCTCGAACTTTGTCGAACAATGTAACGATCCTTTGTCGACGTCTCCGTCAATAGACGACTCAGGTGGTAATCTATCCTCTCCCATTACGTAAAACTTATGTGGGAGGGGCAAGGGGGGGGGGAGGGTGTTTTGTATCGGCAATAGGGCATATACAGAATACACGTTGCCCCAGTTACGCCTCCGTTTGCAAATTACAGTCAATCAGGCTTTCCTTCGCGGAATTTTCACTCCTCGAATCCGTTCCCGACGTCGGGAACGTGGTCTCCAATCAGCGGCATTGCCACTCTTTTATTCGCGTGCACCCATTTTCCAGCGAGTTTTCTGCTCGGCGGAGCATCGAATCCCGGCGCATTGTTCGATGTTCATCGGTGCCGACGACGGACACAGAGAAACATTTCCTGACCTCCCGCATACGTATACATATACATATATTCGTGAAGGGGGAGGGAGATAGGGCGGTGGCACGTGGATCCAAAAAAGAAACCGACCGAATTTCTTACCTGTCCCCCTTTTTTCCCCTCTTTTTACCCGTGGGATATGGTATTCGAGTTCTTTCATCCGCGATAATTCGCTCCGATTCGACTGGAACAAGTTCGGCATAGCTGGAATTCCGATGACACTCGGCGAGAAAGTAATTAAATTTAAATTAAAGCTTGAAAGAAATACGCGTAGATAGGTGGAAGTGGTAGGTACATATATCGAGAATCCTTTGATTAAGAAATAATTCGGGTGTATTCGGAAGATGAGTGGAAGATAGAAAGAGTAGAAGGATCTACTGGAAACTAATTGGGACGAATGAAAAATTCTACATTGCACATACGTTCTGATTTTGCAAATTCGTAAAATTTCTGCTGCGTTTCCAACACTCTTCAGCTTCGATCGAGCAACAAGAGTGTAAATCCTCGTCGACGAAACACCGCGACGGGATCGCTGTCTAAAGAGAAAACCACCGTTTCGTGGCGGTGTTTCTTTTCTTTCTTTTTTTTTCTCTCTCCGGTAAAAATCACGACACCGCGAAGACGCTGTTACATCATTCAATCCCGGGATTCATTAGCGTCGTCAGCGAGGGGAACGATTGAAAAATCTGGCACCGAAATCACGGCGGTGAACGAAGCGACGACGGATCTCGTCTCTGGATTTCAACTCTCGATAAATCTCCGATCGAGGTATGCCAGGAATTCTTGAAAATGGAAAGTTATCGGGACAGTGCTCACTGTGGGTGTTTGAGCTTGGCAATTTCTGCATTCTGACATCATCACACATATGTATATGTGTTTGTGCGTGACGATAAATCGCACAGTGAAACGATCAAATTAGTATTATCGAAAGTACGCGCGTCGCGAACGGTGTCCAAGCGGAAACTTATCGGGAATCCAGCGTACGAAGGATGCGTTCATTTCGTCCGAAGGCTTTGCACGAATAATCCTCGTAGTACGTGATTCCTCTGCCAACAGGTTCTGGCGGTGAGGTGAATCACTCGTGACTCACGCACGAATTCATCTCGTGAACGAACCCACGAGGTGGTTCTTCGTGTTTTTAAGCGGTCTGGAAACAATGTTATCGCGCACGTGTTTCCTCGGTCTTATCCGGCCGATATCGGTCCGGCATAAAGCAGCGCCAATTTAAATTCGAAGTAATAAATAAAAGGTGGGCCGACGATAAATTTCGACGGACGTGTTTTCGCGTATCGAATGAAAATAATCCTGGATCGATGGATCCGCGTGATCGTTCGGAATATGAGCGTTTGTATTAATGAAAAATGTATAATACCGCCAAGTTTTCAACGTGTACTTTCTTTGGGGGAAGTACAAAGAGAATTTAATAATCTTCCGAGAGAAAACGTAAGACGTTTGTGCCTGGAGGACGTATTCCGGTTGAGTTATTAATTGAAATTGAAAAGTCTAATGGAAGTAAAAGGATCTTGGCCAAGTTTCCTTACGGTGAGGTGGATTTTTCGTTATTAAGACGAGGGTGTTCGTTGTTTTATGCCAGAAACAGGGCGCGGGTTCTCTCCTTTAAATATATTAGCAGTGCGGCACATCGCACTGCAGTAAAATGTGTAATGCTCGACGGTACGTTCGGAGTAACGCGCAATAACTTACGCGGTTGTGGCACTTAACTCTATTTCATCGCGGCACGTAGGAATTGTAGTTAGATTAACGAGATTCGACTGGAAGGAATCCCGGTGTTTACTAGTTGCGAGAATAGCTATGGATTAACGTCGGTAAACAACGGTGTTAGCGGTTTACAATATATATACACATATAGTATGTACACATTCTGTGTATTGTACATATACATCTCACGAGATGATACCCGGTGAACCGTGATATGTATACATAGTTTCAGGTACTAATACCGGGATTCCCGTGATTCTATAGATTAATTGAACTTCCGGCTGCAATCGGTCCGATTACGACGAAAATCCTAATTCGATTTCGGATTATTACCGAATCAACGAGAACCTGACGTTTTACCCGACGAATTACGTTCGTCTAATTCTCAAAGCGTGACCCTATTATAAAAGTGTTTTACGTGGAAATGGATAATAACAAGCTTAAAACAGGACCGTGAAAGAAAAGAAAACTATTATTAATGTCACCAGCTACCGGTCGTACGAAAATATCGATGAAATTCGATCAATTAAGATTAACGAAGAAAGAAGAAACTTGCCTGCCTTTCCTATAATCATGAAAAGAGAGAAGTCCGCTTTCTGCAATTAATCGCATCAAGGACGACTTTCCCAGGCCTGAAGAGATGTCGAGGGAAAATCCATCGGATCGAGTCGCTAGAGAGGCACAATGGCCGGTTGATCTCCTTAATTGAAATGCTTTAATTAGAGCTTCACTCGGTACACAGAGTGAGTGGTGGCGACGTGGTGGGGGCGGGCAGAGGCTAAGAAGATCTGTCACGAGCTGTTCGGAGCTTCATTTCCTCGAAATGAGAAAAAGAAAGTTTTTTCCCAAGCGTCGCGCAACAGATTCTACAATAGGCCACCGATTCCCGCGTTAATTAGGGACGCACGCTTAATTGGGCGTTACCGTTCGCTCATCGTTGTGGACGCGCGGGGAAGAGGGAGAAAAAAAGAAAAAAAAATCCATCGCAATTTCCTGTCTTTCACGAGAAACGAAATCGTATGGACATGAGCGAAAGATGAAATCCACGGTTTATTCAACAATGGACGGGTAAAATTCATTAATCACGGTGTTACATCAGAAGTTAACGAATAGGTTATCGGTAGACGTATCTGAGAAAAGAAAATAAGTAGTATACGGACATGATATTAGTATATTTTTTCGTTGTTTTCTTTTTTAATGCATCGCCATCGCGCTTCGATAACTTTCATCGTGAATCGATGCTGCTGATCACCCCGCTCTATATTCTTTATCCGACATTTTTCCTGCTTTCTATTCCCTTTTTCGGGAGAGCCCCACTTTCTGATCGCTCGATAACGAGCCTTTCGTATGCAAAGTCACAAGTCGTAATACGCCCGTTAGTATGTAACAGCGTTGCTAAACGACGATCCGACGACGGACATTCCTACGGACATTCCTTCATCTTATACCGCCGTCTCGCAAGAATGTCCCGAAGACTTAGAAACTTAGCGAGCTGTTAAAGGAAAAAAAAACGGAGAAAAATCGAGATTCACCGACAAGCAGGGAGGTCGCAAGGATGCAACGGGATGTAAACAGAAAATCGTAGTGCAAAAAAAAAGGAATACCGAGTATCAGGTTTCGGCTGGCCAAAAGCAGCAGGGGCTCACACATAGACACACACATACAAGCAACATATACATAGAAAGACACACAGGTGAGGAAGAAGTTTCGAAATTAGCATTTCAATTTGTCCCGTGCAGGTGTTCCAGCAGGCGGTAGGCGCGACACGAAACGGCAGGAATCGACGAGTGGAGTCGTCAGCAGCCACCTGACATTTTCAATGCAAAACTCCTGTGTTCACAATAGCCGAAACATTTGCATAGTTGGCTACACGAATTATCTTATCTGCCTTTCCACGAAACTGATAAACGAACGTTTTCACCAAACCCATCCACGCCAAAATGGCAAACCGCCAGGTTTCACGATGCTGTACAGCTCGATAACTTTCCACCGTTGACCCAAAAAACTATTGATACGTTATCATCAAATTCACCTTATTATTTCAATCGAATCCTTGCATACTATTCGTGTTATTAAATATCAACGTTTGGTAGTAGCTCGTCCGAAAGGTATATCGTTAATAAACGAGCGAAGTTTGAATTAAATAAATTTGATCATAGCGCAGGTACATTTTGATTGGCCTCTCTATATGCAAGTGTAATCAACGATCGAGTTATGATTCCGCGGCGGATTCGGGGGCATTTACGAGCGCGGATATTTTACGATTGTTTCGCGTACGGAACGGTTATCGCCGATGGCTACCCCACCGATCAACGAAGACGGTATAATTGGCTTTCGATTGTAACCGCGGCTACCTGTTAATTTATCAGTGGCAATGCAAGCGTAAACGGTAAGCAGATGTTGGATTTAATCCAGTGATTAAACGTCGTTGCAAGTCCGCCTCGGTGCTTCTGCTGGGACGAGAAACGGGACGAGGGAGTTCTTTCGAAATGATCGCATTAATCATTTGTCAGGATCTGTATATATTTTTTTTATCCCTCCAGCGGGGTCGAAAAGAAGCGAGAATGAACTTCCCTTCCCCCCGACCCCGTCGGCGGAATGCAGCAGCGTATCATTATTATGGACTCGATTACTATTTGCAACAGTAAACTCGTCGTGGAAAGTTTCGCCGTTTTTCAGTCGTAACTTCGTTTACGACAATACACACACTTACTAGAATCATTAATTTCGACTTTTCGTATGAATGTCAGATGGTAATTGCAGGAAACCAAAGAGCCGAGCTAAAATATTTGTAGAAGAGATATACGATAGAATAAATGTCATCGCTAACGAACTGTTACCCGCAGAAATCGTCGTTTAAGTAAGTCGTCCATTTGCAATGCCTTATTGTCTATCTGGAAAAAGGTCAACATAATCTCGTACGATTCGCAAAAGAAACGTATAAAAACGAAGATGCTCGGCAGTCAAATTATAAACCGCTAGTAAACGGGAGTCAAAACGTTCAATGCTAAAATCATTTATTGCATACGTGATATTAACCTCTACAGTTGCTAACTGAATCTTGAATTTCTTTGAATTCTTTTTTGTTTCATCGTCATTGCCGCGCGCCATATGTTCAAAGCAGGCGTACTGAATGTAATTGAACGAACCAGTGTATTAGCATAAACCATCGGGGAAACGTGTAATTCATAACGGGTCACGCATGCATGTACGCAATAAAGAAAAGCATATTTCTTCCGCTCACGCCTATTGCGATGTCGTACGTGTCAATTACCCATAATGTTTCAGCCGTCTTTCAAAACTAACGCGTCCTCGTTACGTATCTCATTATAACTCGCCTACTGTTATCGTTGAACGTCGTTTTAAACGTGTCCACGTTCAGACAAAGCGTTTGTGGATATTGTTATATGGAAAAAAAGGACTCACCTGAGTGCACGCTGTGTGGTCTTCATCTCTGGCTCTTTCGTCCGCGAACTCTTCCGAAGCCGGCTCCCTTTTCTTCTCAGCGTCGATCCATCGATTTGTTTCGGCGTAGAAACACGCGGTCCGACAAACGGAATACGGGAAATAAAACAGGAGGAAGAGAAAACACAGGAACGGATGAAGAAGAAGAAGAAGAAGAAGAAGAAAGAAAATCACGAGGCACAAATACGACCACTCACAAGAATAGGACGAAGATGCGAGAGAACACTGACTCGAGAAACGCGTTTTCGATCGCCAGCGTTGATCCGTTCACCGATTAACCTCACTTCACCGTAGAATAATTCCTTGCCGAGGTGACCTTTATTCCTTAAAATCCACCGTGCGAATTCAGTTACAGGTGTTGCTACTTCGAACACCGGTTGCGTCGACGTTTCGTTTCGAAATAACACGAGACACTTGGATAGAGAAGGGTGGAAATATAAGGGGGGGGGGGAAGAACACAAACAAACCACTGGCCGACGTTCCTGTTCGATTTCACGTATAACAATGGCGGGTTTTTAAATAATCGCGATACCGATCCGATGTTCGATTCGACGATCCTGTTGTCAAATTCAGTTTTAACGTGGATGTGATACGTTGACAGTGATGAAACGACGTTGAACGACGTGATGTTGTACGGTCAGCGCTTTCCATGGGGTACACGGCGGTAACAGGCACGAATTAGATTAGTGGGACTCGCGACCGAGAAACTGACACTTGGAGGTTAGGTCGAGAATGGAGAGAGGCACATAACCTCTCTTTCACCGAGACGATAATCTCGCGACTGCACCGTTCACAACGTAAAGTCCTCTAGACCGCTACAGTATACACTCAACTTTCTCGTTCATTTTATTTTTGCGACGTGCACCTCGACCTCCACTCGCGCTACGGTAGAAATTGTCATGGCGGCGGTGGGTTTCACGCGAGAACTTCACCGCACGCACGTGTCGTAGGTACGAAAACGTTCACTGATGACTTTCTTCTATACTGACAATGATTGTTTTGGTTTTAGCGTAGAGTGTCCTTCGAGGATTTCTGATGCGTAAACTAAATAACGCGCACCCTGACCGGGGCATCACGTTTCCGTAATGGGACCGTCTCGCCGTTGCTTGTATCAAGAAATACGCGGGTAACCGTTCTATTTATCTCTCGTTGATTGCTTCCTGTGATAATGTTTTCCGTCCGGTCTTTGGTAACACGACTATAAATCTTTACCTCAGTGGTTTGTACACGGACACTTTTGTTCCAGATGAAATTGCGCGCGATTCTACAACGCGTCTCTCCAAATCCACCAGTTTACTCGTATCTCGAGTCTACCAGCATCGCTGTTACAAAGGGTGCCGCTTAACAAACGACCTGTACGTTCTTCCGAGAAGCAACACACTTTATGTAACGAAATACACGACCGCCGTGGATACACGTTTACAAATGAAACCCGTCCGGAACTCGCGTAGATGTTAATCCTTTGGAAAATCGATGGAGGATTTTCCTGGAATCGTCGCTCGAACCTGCAGGAATCCCGGTATCATCCGCGGGAAGCCGAAAAACTTGGTATCGTGCGGCAGGTGCAGAAGGTGCCGGTTTACACGAGAGCCTCTTGGCCGGGTCCCAACCGAGAGGTCCACTCTACGAGGACTGGTTTCACGGGGCTGCCCGGTGCCCGACCGGCCAGACTGCTTCGGACACGATGGAGAAAAGGAGAGAGAAAAGGAGAGAGAGAAGGAGAAAGAGCGTGTGGAGAGCGGACCCGTGGAGTGTGGGTCCCGTTCTTCGGAGAGAGGCTTATTCCACCGAGCGCGAGGAAGTACTGTTACTTAGACGGAGCCTTCAGGGCCCACAACGTGCTGCAAAACGCAACACTGACCGGGACATGCATATACTCTGCCGTGCGTGGTGTTATGGTTGTCCGTTTATCGAAAAGATAGTAGATATTCTACTACTCTTTCTTTTTCCCCACCGTCAGAAATTGCTCCTTTCTTTTTCCTTATCGTTCTTTTCTGATAACGATAATACCCAGGCTACGTTCTCAATACACCTTTAGAAACTTCGATGTCACTTTATCGTAGAATATTATAACTCTCATCCCGTTCATAAAATGTGTAACATTTATCAAAGAAACGATACCAGTTCGTAACGTAGTCGATTTTAACGAAGCAACTACAAAGAAGATCGTCAATGACAGTCCCCCTGGTATTGTCAATATTTTGATAGCTGGGTTTCCGTCTCAAGGTCTACATCAAGATGCGGCATTTACCAAGCGAGCCTGTCCGTTAACGTCCGGGGTAAATCGGATGCACGTAAACGGTGAATGTCTCTCCTGTTCCCGGAATGGTTGGAAATCATAGAAGTCGTGGGTTGCTGGTAACGTGCGAAACGATCATGGGTCACGCGAAGCGGATGGCACGATCGCTGGAGCGCACATTGCGTACGTTGTATGTATGTACGTGTATTCCGACGAGAGGGACGTGTACGCGTGCGTAGACACGCATCAAAGAATCGCGTGTCCTCGTTCACCCTCTATTTACTAGCGTGCACGCGAGACGGGACGAGCGATTCACGCAGCCACGTTTTACACCGTAGTACTGTGCATTCGGTAAGAAATTCATTGTCGAACACGATCGGTTTCCCAAGATCCTTAGTTCTCCGTTCGCTTTCTCGTCCTCAGGCAACAAACAAACCGCACGGGATATGTTCACCGCTCGGTGGTCGCGGCTCGACTGGACGACTAACCGCCTCCGCGCTATTACCCGCCGTACTCATGCCCGTACCAAGCTAACCGGCGCCCTGCGTGTACAGGTATTACGCGTTTAACGCAAACACGATAACATAGTCTGTTTTCTGAGGTTGACAATGTACTGTATGATATTCTAACTCTAAAATCTTGAAATATGATGAAGACGCATCACTTATAAGTAAAAGAGATGCGTGTTTTATACTTGATTAGATTAGTATGCACAAGCACAGTAGAGCATTGATGCTTCTGTTAGTTTTGGTTAAAATTAATCGCGTAACAGCAATGAAATTATGTTCTACTAATCGATGAAATGTGAAACATAGAGCTGAGAAGCGCAAAAGGGTTAAACGGAAGATATCCGTGCTGCTACCCATGCTGCACCTATACCCACGTACCTGCTTGTGCTCGCGCGTTAACTTCAACCATATTCCATGTGTGCGTATCATATGCACCGTATATGTGTCGTCGGTGCGTACATATACACGCTACGCCGGGTGTAACCGGTTTCACCGATTTTTTCCCGAAAAGCACTCGCGACGGTTTCTAAAATTGTTTGCCCTTTGTCGTCGCTCGGTGCACACGCAAGCTGCTAGAGACGATATTTGGTTATTTTTTAGAGAAAGCATCCGTTGTACGTAGTGGAATCAATGTTTCCCAGGAAACTGTCCGTTCGTATCTGTCCGACAGTGGTTTATTTAAACAGATTATGTATGTACGTTGGTTCAATGCTTGATGTTGCTCCATGAATATTTAATCTGAAGCAAAACGTAGAATTGCTGGTCCGCTTTGAATACGACTGCAGGTCGTTAGTTGAATGCCTGGTAGTTAAACATATGCTGTTTATTGATAACGATACAAAATGTGAAGCTGTAAAAATGAACGTCATTGGTGTTTATCTTTTTTCCGCCAAAAGCATTTGGTACTTCTTGAAAAGAGATTGGAGTCGGATAGAACATTGGATAGGCTACGTGAGTTGAATGTAGGCTGGGAAATTTCGATTAGAGGTCTCACGACTGAATAGGAAAGGCGGTAGCTGGCTGTTGTTTGATTCGCACTGCGTAACAGGGACGAATTTTTCGAAATTCCAAACATGTAATCGTCATGCACTGGATAATGTAAGGTGACACCAAGGCAGTCCGGTCCAGAATCGAGATACACGCCCGACATCATCGTGACCAAGCACAACCGATCGGTGTCCTCTATCTTCGATGCACCGTCAAACTCCATTTTCTCTACAATGCACAGTTTACGCTTATCAGAAACTACGCGAAACTTGGATAATTAAAGAAATCGAAAGTTCTAACGGCGATTCATTGTAGAAGATACGGTTTCCAGAAGATTTCAGACACCGACAACGAAAAATATATATTCGTCGAAGCTGCTATCGTGGTAGCATAGTTCCCATTGAATTTATTCGACGTGAAAAACAATGAAATTCTATGCTTCACAAACGCGTGGAAAAGCCTTTGTTCCAAAGATACACTGCGGGAAGTGTTCTATAGACATCAATCCCTCGCTACTTCACTTTCCTTAAAAATTGTTTCCCACGATTTTTCAATTAATCACAGCACGAATTGAATAGCTTCGTACTGAGAATGTTAATTATACGGAATTATACGATTCACCGACTTGATTGAATCCCGAGTCTCGACTTTCCCCAACCGAATTCTGTTCGTCGTCGGTGCCGTGTTTGATTCGCTCCCGGTTCAACGAATATAGTTTTGAATTTTACAGGTGATTCACACATCGATGACAGCGTTCCACGCTTCGCGAAGCGTTGAACAATACAGAGTTCCGCGGCTCGTCGGCCGCTCGAAAAAAAAACCGAAGAAAAATTCTATTCACGTGCCCTCGGAAGCGGTACAGTTTACGTAGACTTATAATAAAGTTCAAGCGTTAATTGATTGGTGTATAAATACATAGCGTGTAGAGTAACGTTTACCATGGTTGCTGCAACCAATACGGAGAGACGATCTCTTGAATCACCGACTAATAAATTGAGTCATTAGAAGCACGAGGCAGACTGCTTAACGAAAGCAAATCGTGATGCTCGTTACAGTCCGCTATCAAGAAGCGATCGTGGTGTAATCTCTTAAGAATAAAACGAGAGTCAAGCATGTTTTTGCGCCCCTTAATCTAACATGGTACACGCACAACGTACGTAATACGTTTCTACTATGTTTTTCCTGGGGGGGATATTCTTACATCCTCCGGCTATGTTAATAATAGGTGATCATTACAAAATCGATGTAATTTCTAATGTAACTAACGATAACGACATCGGATACTTGTTGAACTTTTTGCACGTATGCGGTAGACTTCTTGCACAGAAGTTTCCATATTAGAATGAAGGAAATCAATACAAAAAATTGAGAGTGGTCCTCAGAATCATAGATAGGGTAAGTTCTATGCCACGTCCCAGCTACATCACTGGTGGATGGTGCTTGTTAGTCCGACGGTCGACAAAACAGAGCTCGCGAATGTCGATGAACTTCTCCCTGGGAAGTCACGTCTTCCACAAGGTGGAGTGTGCTACCACCTGAAGGTGGATTGACGAATCTGAACGTCGATAACGTGTACCAGTAGAACAATGAAAACCCAGTTCGTTTGCGACTTACATATATTTTCAATTCTTCTTTTTTTTACAAATATATTTTCATTACTGTATAAATACCTATTTTATTATGCCACAGTTGAAACAATGTAAACAATTTCACGTAGAAATGAACGGTACAGACGATATACCGTTGATTTACGCATCGTTCATATTTACCTGAAATCTCCAAATTTGTGGATGTCGGGAAGCTTAAATTCTAATCGTCTGGAAAGGACATCATCGGTCAGGGTCCAAGAATACAGATCTTTCTTTACATATTTAAATGCAGATTTTGCGCTGCCGCGAATATTTGACGCTTTTGCAGTTCTAACTTCTGTTCCTTTATTTTCAAGAGTCTCTTGCTAATCTCCAGCTCGCTTTGCCTGATTTGCATTTCCTCTAGATGCCTCTTGTCCTTGTTTTTCTCAGCGAGTTGAAAGTTCTTCTTCATCTCATCGAAAAACTTATTGAAAAACTTCTCGAAAACCGGGACCAGCGAGGGTGCTTTAGGGTCCACACTTTCCTCGGGCTTGCGCCTCCGTGCCGTGGATGGCGGCGGTGCCGGCGTTGCCGTGGACGCCATCGGTGCCAGAGGATCGTCCTGATTGCCGGACGCGTTGCCTTGCTCGTCGCCGGTCGGTTTCGGTAAAATCAGAGCGTATTTCGTCGAGCTAACCGGCGCCGGTTGTGACGGCGGCGGGGGCGAGTGATCGCTTTCTTCCAGATACATGTGCCGTGTCTTCTCGTTGAAAATCTCATCCAGCGCTCTTTTGTGCTCCCAGTAGCCGTAGTGTCGCATTCTACCCGGCTTCTTAAGCCGCTCTCGAAACACGAGATTCTTATACTTCCGCTCGAGAACGCGCCACTTGTTCTCGCACTTCTGCGGACTAAAGTAGAAACCGTAGTTCTGCATCTCCAAGGAGATCATCTCGAACATTTCTCGCAGACTTCGGATTTGCGTCGATTGTCCCACCATCGATCGGTACTTCTTGTACTGGCTGATAAGACACGTCGTCGCTTTGCTGGTCCATAGATTCAACGCACCCACGTCCGCGGTGGATGGTATGGCGTTCGTTGCGTTTTCGAAACTGGAAAAACCATTCTCGTGCTCCTCCTCGACGTAACACTGCATCGTCGGCTCCACCTTGATATCCATCTGCGTCTCGACGATTCCCCCTTAAAAGAATATATTTGCATATTATCTGATCCCTTGAAACGTGTTTAGTAATATCATTCTATTTCCCAATTATTCTTATATATATATTTCTATAAATGTTACGTAAGAGTAAATAATTACAGTCAAAGAATCTCATTAGACTAGAAATTCACCGTATTCTTACCCACGTTTATTGATATAATCTTTCCAGTGATATAACAAGTATTACGACGATTCCTTCATAAGATACATTTGATTTTCCCGCGCGAAATTAGTTCGACGTTCGACTACTCGCTCGCTGCATGTCTACGCTCGTGTAACTTTCGAAAGGAAGCCACGGTGATGTTAGGTGCGTCTCGTTCCAAGCAGCTTGCGAGCCAATGAAGAACACTCGGCGTTATCGCGACACTGGCACGTTCCAGCGTTGTCCTTACCTTTCTGCTTCGCGTTATCCTCCATGTTACAGCTCGTCTCCATAACGTCGTTGCCCACGTTCCGATCTTGAGGCGATGTCCGGCACGAGTGCCTATCCCGGTCGCGGCACTGTCTCGTAGGGGGCCGAAAAACCAATGGAAACTAGTTCCAAACCGGTTTCAACCTGGAACTGGTTCCGTACGCGTCGAGAACCCGCGGCCATATTGCCTCGTGACCCTCGACGAATACCAGAGACTGTACGTTGGAATAGTATAGCAGACGGGCCCATTTAACCCGCACGAGTTTCGAACGTATTTGAAAATACTAGTTCTCGGCATTTTCGATAATCTGTAAAATATCAAGAGTTCATACGGTGTTTTCGTATTTGCATGGGTTCTAATGTTTACGATCTATGGTTATACATAATAGAAGAAATAATTTTTGACCTTACTTTCCGTGGATTTTCAATTGTAACGAAATCCGATTATGGTATCTGGTTCTACGTGCATAAAGTTGACGTTTTATCGGTCGTGAAACATAGGTATATTGCGTTAGTTATTTAAATATACCACGGTAGTTGCATAACTCGTACACGTTCCGTCCAGTACCTCGTAGCTATTTCTACGATTAAACGAAAATGAAAATGCCCCGTGTCTGTGCTCTTCGAACGTTACGTCCGTTCGAAACAGTGAAAGAGTTTCCCCGGTTATTTCTCACGGTATATAATAACATACTCTGTATATCGAACTGTAACGTTTACGTTTCCTATATAATTGAAACGTCTGAATATAGAAATTAGATACGTGAAAGCGACCGAACGACGGTATAACGTGTACATGTAATCGCATATTCATACATATGCAATACCGTATCTCATTGTACGGTTGCAATGAGGTAATCTCGGGCTATTAGAACGAATCCGCGGCCGATGACGAACAATCACGGTTATATCGAATCATTTCCTTTCGCCGTTCATTTTCTCCCCTCGATAATTATCTAATTACTAAAATCACCGAGAGCTATTTAACGTTACTCGAAAGAAATCCGAGAATGGGTCCGGCATCGATGTTAGTGCATCGTTACCCGATTGTGGAAAGGCATTGATCTCGATACGGAGGCTACACGACGATTTACTTTCCCTTTGAGAAGAGTGGAATGGCACAACGTTCAAAGGCATACTTTAATCGGTCAATCGCGTCGAAGTAATATTAGTCCCCTCTAATGATCGATGAACGATTTATCGGTGAAATCGCGCCTTTCGATACTTCTAAATTATTAATTAAAGTCACGTCTAGCAGTGTCTTTCACCCTGTCGATATAGAAACAACGATATTCTATAAACTATGCAAATTGTACGGAATCGTTTAGCAACCAGGGTCAAAGTTACGCTATGTAATAATATTCGCACGGTTCAATGCAGCCGCTGATGCCGGATGCGGACTATTTCGTGAACCAACCAGGGCTACGTTGGGTCCCGCGTGTACGGACCACCATTCTACGGTGTAACGAGATAATAACACCCACACGCTATAGTTTCGCGCAAAGCGCGCGATCGACGGACATTCCGTGCGGGACTCGCGTGTCACGGAACAGGAGGAAACCGCGTTGGCATTCCTCGTTTTGGGTCATCGTTCGTTCCGATTCTCAGATCCGTCCTGTTTTTCTCATAGTCATTGTTATCGTCTGCCGGATGCGCTTCCCCCCCGACGGTTCTAAACATGCTCACCACGTGTTACGATCATCAACGTTTTTCCCTTTTTACGCCAGACGTGCTTAACGGGAACGAGAACCGCGTGAATTTCGGATGATTCAGCGGATGATACACTCCGCTCTTATTAAAAAAATTTCAACTCGCCTGACCGTGAACTTCTATTGACTCTGAAAACACCACGTTCGCGTATCCGCTACGCGTACGGTGGATACAATCGTTTATAATCCACGCGGTTCTAATTGAACCTTGCGACGACAACGTTACTTAACACGTATCCAACGTGGAATACATTAACACAGTGGTGATAACGTGTCGCTCTATACCAGTGATGTCAAGGTCGTGCACTTTTCGGCCGATTTTCGAGGCGCTCGCCCACTGCCCCACCACTTCCAAGGAAGGGCCACTGAGCGAGCGGCTAGACGTTTCGTGGGGGCTTCGGCTCAGGAGCGTAACGTGAATAGGTACGTAAAATTTTAAAAAGGTTGTATCTGGGTAGGGCGCAACGTGCGTTTATGTGCACGGTACGCTCCTGAGCCGAAGCCCCCACGAAACGTCTAGCCGCTCGCTCAGTGGCCCTTCCTTGGAAGTGGTGGGGCAGTGGGCGAGCGCCTCGAAAATCGGCCGAAAAGTGCACGACCTTGACATCACTGCTCTATACGGTTGACTTTTATCTCCACGATAATCTTAGACTCTTATAATCCCGTACCGTCGGTGGATCGATAATCGAGAGAACATCACCGAAAAACCCGATGGCGCAACCCCGGGGTGACCCTCGTATAATTTATACTTCCCGCCCTTCTTTGATCTCAACCCTCGCAACCCCAACGGTTTCGATCTGCGTGTATTCGATAGGTGCGCTGTTCGTTCGAAAGCGTGACGTCACTACGAGCAGACGCAGTGAAAAGGGGGTATAGCGGGGAGAGATGGTCTCTCCCGTGGAGAGGAGAGAAGAGGAGAGAGAGAAGGGCAGGCAGGCGAGAGGCGGTATCTCGGCAGGAGCGGACCGAGCGGAGTGCGAGGACGGTTCGCCTTTCGTTCGGCGGTCTCGTGTGGGTGCGTGAGTGCGTGCGTGAGTGCGTGCTCACGGGGGCCAGGTACTTTCGATTTCCAGCGATTGGCGAGCCTTCGCCGGGCACCCGCGACGCCGTTCGCCCGCACCAGGAAGCAGCGGACATGACAGCGGTTCGGTTCGCCCGAGTAAAATAAGTACGTGTTCTCCGTGGCGGTGTGTCGGTGCGCTGGCATTAATGTCCCGTCCTGTCAGTTTTGTGCGTGCGTGGATGCGTGTGCGTGTCTCACGGACAGGTGCCTTCGATTTTCCCCGATCGCCCTTCGCTGGAGCCTGACACGAGAGCATCATCGGGTGGTTGTACACACATACGCAAGACGACGTGTGTAATCTGGATACATTCAACGTCCACGTAGAAACTAATATATCGTCCATTAATTAACGAAAGTACGAGGTTTTTTCTACCGTCGATTTAATCATCGTGTGATAATACATACCGTCGTGGAAACCGTTGGGAAAATGAAGTAAATAAATCAACGTAGACCGGGATAGAAACAGAAACGAGTCCTACTGTCAAGCCTCGTGCGCGTGCGACCGTGCGTATGTGTCCGAGACATCGATTTTCCACCGTACGTTCTGCAAAGTGTCCACGTATCTGCCGGCAGCGGGTAACCGTTTCCACGAGCATGAAGACGTACGATCGATTCCTTTGAATCAAACTCGAATCGTGTCCTATACCGTTGCCAGAAAGAGAGAGAGAGGAATCTCAGGGAAAACCTTTTGCTACTCTGTACCATCTTCGGTGAAACCGTCGATCGTTTGCGAACGCGCCCATCGCGCGTCCAACATGGCCACCGCCAGCAACGCGACGTCGAGCGCCGGCGAGAGTGGCAGCAACGTGCCGCAATGGAAGCGCGACCTGATCCAACGACGTAGACAACAGAATAAGGTCCTCGCCAGCAACGGTGCGAGCGTGAAATTATGCACGGCGGTGATCGGCGCGGCGTCGTCGGTGCCATCGGACGCCGAGGCCGGCAACCTGGTGAGAACGACACGCTCGACGCCCGGGGAGGACGTTGCATTCGGAGGCGCCATAAACGTGCCGTCGTTCCAGAGGTGCCCGCCGAGTGGCGCCACCGGCGTTGCTTTCGGCGCCACGACAGTGGCCGACGGCGGGCCGCCAGTCGCGTGCAACATGCGTCTCGAGGCGGATCTATCGCTCGGCTCCGACCCGGAGGATGTTGTGAACAAAAACGCGGACATGGAACGGAAGTCGGAGCACGACGGATCCGAGAACGAGGAGTCGACGAGGCAGGATACGAAACGGGAACATCCGTCGGCGTGCGACGATCGAGGTACGTGTAGAACGAACAAAGTGGAGAGGGATGTTTTGGCGGAGGTTACAAAGGCAAAAGCCGGGAAGATCGACGAGATGACGAGAACGAGAAGCCCTAACCGCGAGGATGCGGAGAGCGATAGCTCCGAGGAGTTACAATACGGCCCGGGGATCGTGAATAAATTGAAGAGTAAGTACCTTAACCTCACTTTGCGGGAGATGAACAAAAGTCGTGTGTCGGTGCAGCGTTTCCGACGTGCGGCAAGCCTCGAGGATCTGTTGGACTGCGATGACGAACCCGGCGAGAAAACGGTTAGGAAGTACACGAAGAGAACCGCGACCAGCGGCACCGCGACGAAAACCGACCGATACAGAAACGCTTCGCGCGGCAACGAGTCGATGAAACGGGCGAGAAGCGTCGAGACGTTAATGAGGTACAATGCCACGGATGAAATTGGAAGTACACATGGTGTACCTGGCCGATTGGGTACGAACGGTTTGAGACAGGAACCGATTAACGATCACATTATCCTAATCGATCGTACGTCGGTGAAAATAGAAAGCCGACTGGGCGAGCTGGACAGGCCGAAAGCTGTGAACAAACCGAAAAGGATCAAACCGTTGTTAGCGGAAACCGAGAGACCACCGCCGGATCTAGTCAAGACCACCATGAGAATCTTCGAGGGTTCCGCGAAGAAGCTCAAGCCTAAAGGCGAGGTCGCCGCGAAAGTGGCGACCTTCAAAACAATTAACGACACGTTCAAGGCTCAAACGCAGAAGAAAATCGTCCCGAAGCCGCCTATACAACCGAAACCCTTCGTGAACGGTAGCTCCAAGTCACCCGGGTCACCGAAGAAAATTATTCTACCCCAGAAACCAACCGCGGAGTTAATAGAAACCCAGGATGGTCAGGAGGAGTATCACATAGACGGCGTGATCACGGATTCCCTGGTGCAATCCGTGTCGTCCGTGGTCAGCAAGTTCCAGCAGATTGAAAAGTCTCACTCCCCGTCGCCCTCGCCCGAGCCATCGTACAAATTAAAATTTTCACCCGCGCCTAGTCCGGAGCCGCCCCTGAGCAAGCTGAAATCCTCCCTGGAAATTAACATAAAATCTCCACCAGTGACGCCCGTCCTCTCGCCACGAATTTCCTCGCCGAGGTTGCAGAGTCCGTCGTCGCCGTTGAAGGACACTCTCCGACAAAGTTCACCGCGTGTTCAGAGTCCTCCGTCACCCATGAAAGACCTGATGAGACAGAATTCGAGTCCCGTTCACAAGCTACCGCCACCGAGTCCGAGCAGAGAACTGTTCCGGCAGTTATCCATGCCGGATACGGTGAAACCTACGCGGCAGATCGACGAGGTGAAAATAAATACAGAGAACACTCGACAGGTACCCGAGAGGATATGCAGTCCCGAGAACGAGAAGGATGAAAAGTCACCGGTGGAAATTACGAACGAAGAAACGAACGAAGTGGTCGACGGACCAAAGACAATTTCAAAGTCAGCCCTGGATAATATCGGTAGGGCCGGTATCACGATGCAGTTCAGTTTTAACGATAAACCAATGTCGAATAAGAGCTATCTTCCAGGTTTGAACGGGCAGAACGATGAGCAAACGAAGCCGTCGGAATCCAGGGGCAAGTCGTTTTTGCCCGTTGCCTCTGCGAGCCTTGTAAACACCATAACGGACCACGATACGGTCGCGAGACTGCAGGAGAGGCTAGAACCGGACAAATGTGATAGAACTATCGAGGACAGCAAAGAGGAATCCGAGGTTAAGCCGATCGTGACCGAGAACAAGCCGATCGGTGCGATCTGCAGCCTGGGATTGATCAAGTCGACCACCACGACCACGTCGTATCCTCAGGTTAACGAGTCGAAATCGCTGAGATGCCAGAAAACCGACTCCTCGCCGCCGCAAAAACAGATCGGTATCATAAGACCGTTGGTGTCCACGAAAACGCAGCATCCGCAACAGAACCTCAGTAATCGCGACCTGGAGAAGAATCTGATTAATCGTGTGAAAAGCATAGAACAACCGACGAAAGTGGTCGTCAGCCTGAGAAGCGCCGATGAAATTCAACCGACGAAAAAGTCTGGTTCCGGGGGTGGCGGATTGTGGGATACGAATCCGTGGAATCAGCAGAACAACACCATGGTGTTCAATTTCAGTAACCGGAAAGACGTGCCCGATTATATCGAGAACGACGGTCTTATCATTAAAAGGAAACGGGAGAAGCCGAAGGTGAGTCATTGATAATCTTTCATTGATACCGATTAACCGAATATATCATTTTCGTCGGAATCTTATGAATTGTGTTTACAATATGTATATCGTTGCACCTCGTTCTCATTTTCTTCGATCCATCGACGATCGTTGTATGTATTTCACTTTTAAACCAGTGAAACGTAACGAGAGTTTCACAAACGCATTATTATCGTTGACACGAAAAAACTTTCGCCGTGACAGCGTATCTTCGTTGTTTATTAATAAAATTTCGGTACATGAACGGAACTTCGCAATCGATACGGTTCAATAGAAGCCCGGCATGGTGGCGACTTTCTTTTTCGCGTACTGTACATAATTCAATCATTTCACTTTCTTTAATATGGTTAACAGAGGACTCCGTTGTTCGCGGGGTGTTACGGTAACGCACGTGGAATTTCCAAGTGACGTTAGGTATTCAAAACACGGGGCCCGCGTTTAACTCAACGCGTACGCGACATTTATTCCGTTTTCCGTTCCGTAGTCGCGTAACCGTCACGCTTAAATCGCCGTAAACTTGTTTTAACAGCTGTACCGTCCCACCATAACGCACCGTAACACAGTGTATCGATTACGCGACGCAAATTTATCGCGAATTACAGGTTTTTTCTTTTTATTTCACCCACCCCCCGTGAAATATTTCGAGCATGGCGGACGATACGTCGTCCGTACAGCAAGTTCACGGTGAAACGAGGTGAAACCATGCGCGTCCGATACTCACGGCGAACAAAACCGTAGGAAATTAGGATCGCCGTCGGTTAAATTGACGGTGTGCCTGACTTTCTCGTATTAGATAACCCGGAAGTTCGATCGATCGTTATTCAGATCGTCCGGTAATTTCTATGGGTCGCCTCGGTCACTCACCGTACGATCCTCTCGCAAATTGCGAATCTTTCTATCCCCGTTACGAATCCGCTGTGTACAATTTTCATTAACATTTATCCGGCAAATAACCGCTACCTTATCTGATAGTCGTAACGGTTGGCTCCGTTGAATCTCTCTGCCGCTGGAAATAAAGAGTTGGAATCGATGCGGACTAGAGACTTCCGATAAAACAGACGAAGCGTTTAACGAACCGGAAACTGGAGCATGCGTGGAGACACCACGATTATCGTAGAACCACTCGAGACTGGAATAATCATCGACGATTCGTTTCTTGATCAAATTGAAGGAAATCTAACGTTAGGAAAATTCAAAGAGAGAACGTAGCAAACAATTTACGTTTGTAGTTTGGATGCACCGTGTGCATACTAAAGGATTTCAAGGAGAAAACCTGTGACATTTACAGTACACATCGTTAACTTCCAAGTCAATGTTGTTCCATCCGGGGAAAAACGAAGGGGATCTATTTTTTTTTACATTTTAAAGACTGCACTGCACTTAGGTGTGCGTGACTTCGTCTGGGTGGGCGAACGGATCGATCGAGATACGTAGAGCTGAGAAAATATATGCGAGACGTACATTATACTGATTGTCGTGCACGAAGAAACGAAGTCCCGCGAGACCTTCCTTTTGCTTGCTTGGGATCAGCGTGAAAAGGTTGCCCGTCCTTGGATCGACTGAAAGGCATCCCGGAATTGAAAAGACACCGCGTTTTCTTACGGTCGCACGTTCGTTCTGTGTCGCGACATTTTAATCCATGGACTCCTTAGACTTTTCCACAGTACATATTCATACAACCGTTCTTCCGTTTCTCGAGAGGAACTTTTTTCGTTATTCCCTTATCTCCCCTTCGACCATTATCTAACGTCCTGTGCGTCAAAGAAAGAAAAAAAAAGTTCTTCGGTCGTAATCTCCAGTTGAAAATGAGCGTGAGAATGTGGTACACGATTTTACTGGGAATTTGGAAACTGTCTGTTTAATTGATCGACGACTGATTTCTTGCTTTCCCCCGTCGAACGGCGAGTTACGACAATCTTAGACCGGAAGATATACATTTAAGAAGCCCCTCCGCTGGTGTTTGTGGTAATTAGATTACCTTCTAAGGCCAAAGTCGGCAGGCAAGACGCTTCAGCCAGAAATGGATTCGTTTTTATCCATTTCCTTAAAAGAAGGTTTGCATTTCGTTTCCCCGAGACTACTGCGATTGCATTGAAACAACAGCAGATATTCTACTTTCTTTAAAAGAAAGCAAACACTTACCTATGTTTTATCCCATCTGCGTTTAATTTCACTGTTCTACGTACGTTTTCCCCAAAACTATTCGCGACACAAGAACAAGAAAAAGAAAAAAAATAAACTCCCGACTGTTCATACGGTATTTTCAAAGTGTACTAAGTCGCTGTTAGAAAAGTCAGCAAGAATTCGATGCACGTCGCGTAATTCGATCGAAAGGACGTCGCGATCGCTGTTGTGGATATCCGATAGCTCATCTCGCAATGTTATGTATACGTATGTATACGTGTGTGTATGCGTTACACGCCGCGCTAGCTGTTCCAAAGCATCTGCCGTCACGGCGGTAATTAAATAGAGATTAACCGGCCTTAGATCGCGCGATAACGAAGTCGGCAACGGGTATGCGGGTACGCGGATCATCGGATCGAGTTGCAAAATTAAACGGATCATCGTCATGGGACGCCGATAATTGCCGGCCGACGAGACGAAGCACGTGCAACACATTCTTTTGAACCTGGTGGTTTTTTTCACCGCGTTTTCACGGTAAAAATCATCCCGACGTGGATACGGATCGCTCGAGGTGCGATTCTATTATGTTCACTTGATCGTCGCGTTAATTAACCTTCGCAGACCTCGTAATAATTGCGCAATCCCGGCCGATGCTCTCGAGTGGCGAGCGACGCGTCACGACGCTCTCGAGTGTTTGAAGTTTTTTAATCGATCGGCAATTTAATCAGTGAAAATATATACCTCGTATACATTATCTCAAAGTTTCGTTCATCGACGGTGTTAATGTATCACCTATTTCTTATTTTCATCCGTGGGATATAGTTGATTTTAGATTTTATTAGGAAATATTTGATTATGGAAGGTAGACTGAGAAATATTGAAAATCTAAGCCCAATGGACAGTCTCGCGAGTAATCATTGCGAATCCCATCGTCGATTAAAGCACAATTGTCTGAATGACCGGGAAACCTTTGTATTATCTCATTAATTAGCTGGAACGATCCTAAGAAGTTTCGTAATGCGGATTGAATGAAACGAATTCTAGAATCAAGCTCTTCAGCCACGATCGTGTTACATCGATCGAAAGTATTCTCACACGTGTTGTATGTGGACGCCTGCATAATTGAGAAGCCGAACGAGACCGCGACAAAGCCGACGACACTGTAAACTTTTCAATGTAAACGATCCTCTAAACTTCAGTGGATCGTCCCTCGACCACTTCCACGTCCTGTTTTACAAAATCCGCTGATAACACCGCATCCTGGGTAGATCTTCCCCGTTTTTCCTTGTTAAACGAAGAAACCTACACACTTTACACCGTTTTAAAGAACGAATATTTTCTAAGAACCCGTCGGTGAACAACGTCCCGGTAATTCGTCGGGACTCTGGAATCTTTCGTAATACGAAATTTCATCTCGGTGAAAGCAGAAATTACGTGACATTTCTACATTCTTAATTGTGCCTCGGCGGACGAAAGAATTATACAAATTCTTTTGAACCGCCTACCGCCCGGCGGAGTCCTCTCGAGTAACGGGAGAAAGAGAATCCTTGAGATTTTACTGAAAATTTATTTGCATCCTGTCGGGTAACTTTCTTTGCCGGTAATTAAAATTGGGGACGTGTCAACGGTTTCACGTGATTACCGTCCGAATATCACGTGAACTCGTTAGTCGAGCTACGGAGTGCGTCCATCCCGGGTACGTTTTCTTTTTCTTTTTTTTTTTTATTTTCTACACACTTCTGGTCATTGTCGTAGTCGTTATCCAATCTTCACTTTGTCGGTCTAAGCATGCGATTAGGAGGCATTCGTTCCACTCGTACAAGGACGTTACTACCGGAAGGGAGGCCTAACTACAGGCCCGCGGAGTTATTTTGCAACCGCTAAGTACGTTTCTTCGCTTTCTGTGTTATTACTGTTATCTCGGTTCACTTCGCGGTAAAACGTTCGGGGCGTTGATGTAACATTCGACCGTGTAATACGCAAAAAGGAGCGGCGTCTCCCCGTGTGCATCAACGGTCCATGAAGTCATCGGTTTTCGAATTTCACGGCTGTTACGTAACAGCCTCTACCAATTTCAATAGAAGGCTTGTATTAGGTTAATTGAACAAGGATCGTTTCGCCAGGCAAACTCGTACCTTACGTCCAAGTTAATTGACGTAGAAAACACATAGATACGAACTTGTATATGTGTGTTGGTTTCCAGTCAAGCTTATCTATCCTTCTATAAACGTGTATATTCCTCTATCGAGAAGCCTTGTGACTCGTTGGAGTACACTTTGATGAGTCACTCGGTCGTTTATCGATTGGAAATTAAGAACCCAACAAGACGCTGTCCGATATTGGATATCTGCGATGCGTCAGCCAGTTTTCTATCTGAGCGTTCCGTGTGTACTTTTTCGGGACCCTTAAGAGACTGCATAGTTCCCTATACAGACCCTTGTGAATTATATTTATGTTTCGTGGACTCGATACTTTTCAATTGGAATTTCCGATCCACCTGGCAATTTCTTTCGCGCAAACATTGATCGGTACGTGATGAATTGCCATGCGCGCGTGTCATTTTACATGTCACCGGCTGTGTCATTTGTTAGCACACTTACACGTCGCCGTACGGTGGCCACGATAATCGAGTTTACACCTGGCGAAGCCATTTTTTCGACCTTGTTTCTCTCCACCGTCGACACGGTATTTACCTATTAACGTGATAGTACGGAAAGTAATCGTCTGACGAAATCATTTCGCGATCCCGAGTGTCATATATAACGCGATGGTATAAAAACTCTTTGATCCCCAGGATCACCGTGTTATTTTTAACCGATTCACAGTACAAATCTGACCGTCGACGAATTACAATCTTATCCGATCGCCTCGATAATTGATTCGTATCTCATCGATCGTTTCGCTTTCTATTCCGACCGGCTGTTCCTTGCGAAATTGTTTACCTCGATCTTTGGATAAGCGAGCGGATCATTTGGTTTTATTGTTTTTTTTTTACTCTCTCTTCTCTTTCTCATTACCCGCCAACGACCCCACGCGGTCATCGGAGGTCGTCAGACCCGCGAGTTCGAGAAATCGACCCGAAAGAAATGGTACTCACGCATACGTATGCACGTACACCGTCACCGGGTGACATTCCACGGGATGTGTTAGGGGAATTCTCGTATATGGCCGTCCTAGAGCAACGGCTAGAGAACCTGGAGATCCGTTATCGTGTTTCAGGTTTGCTCCTTAAGTCGGCCTTCTAGGGAACGTTACGTTCTAACGATCGTGTGTCGCAATCGAATCAGCTGCCATGATTTTTGGTATGTAGGCCAAGCGACAATAGCATTTCATCTTTTTCTTCTTTTTTTATTTTGTTTCTACTAGCATATCATAACTGGTCAGATGCACCAGGGATAAATTTATCTACGATATCCCGTAGCGATTGTTGGTCGATTTTTCCTCCCGGGGGGTTCGTTCAATAATCCGTTTGAATTTATGTACTGTTGCATTCGAATTATAGAGTCTATGAACAATTTCTTCCACCCCCTTGTAGACTTTGTGCAACGTCGTGGTTTTCGACTGTCACACCGTTTTGACATTGAATGATATAAGTGAACGTTCCACGACTTAGAAACCGGTTACGCGCCGCGGTATAATTAACGGATCGGTGCAACGTTCACTTTAGGATTAGTGTCTTTTATCGTTTTGTTCAGAACGGGTGATCGATAATAATTGGCCCGCCGAACGTTATTATTATATACCCGTAACGATAGTCCCGACGGAACGCCGAACCGTTAAACGGCTCATAATTTCCAATATAGTAATCTCCGCGGTGAGTTTTTTTTCCTTTTCGCGGACATTTTTGCGCGTAGAACCGCGAATCGTGACTTATTAGAAGACTGTTTTGCGAAATTAATTACGACAAGTACTCTCGAGTCCGGGACGACTTCGGTCGTATTAACGAGCAAACATTAACGAATTTTTCACCGTTGCGGCATATAATTGCAATTACCGCCGCGCATTCCACCGCGGTGTTATCGTTTTAATGTTTTTATCAGTCTCGATACACCGTGGTAAATAAGACCGCGAGAATAAAGATACGGAGGGCCCCGATCGGGCCCCGTTTGAATTCGCGTGTTGCGACGTGCGGATTCATCGGACGGGCAAAAATCAATTTGCGATTTCCCGTTATGTTTGTCCGACGCTGTTTTTCTCGTTTTTTCTTTTTTTTCGGCAATTCACCTAATTACCGTCACTGTAAATAAACGATATTCCGCGAGACAACCAAATTACGCGTCGGTGAAACGTCAGGTTGATCGTGATCCCCCTCCCACCTTTACATACCTGGTGGAATTTCGAAGAAATGACCTCGCGTGGCCTTGAGAATCTTTTACGAACTCGATTGGCATCATTAAACATCGTATCATACGGTCGATTTGCATTCGACCGCGTTCAGCTTACGGTATCGTGAATTACATACCGCGGTGTTTTCTCCGATTGCGTAATAGATCCAGTTTTTCCGCGGAATCCGGCGGTCGGCATATTAATAATTTTCCTTCCGTCCCGCATTCCGCGAGTTAATAAAGTTACGCGGCAAACGCATTCATTAGCGGTCGGCGGAGCCCGGGCGGTCGTAAAATCGGGTTCGAATCGCCACGGGAAACTGTTTATCGATGTTTACGACGACGCCGGGCGCCGATTTTAATTAGCCTGTATTCAGGTTTGCTAAACAATAATGTATGTATATGACTGTGTGTGTGTGTATGAAAAACATAGGACGTTTAAAGGAAAGATAATCTTTTCTTTCTGTCTCTTGGAGACTCTTAGCTTCCCATCTAATAATTACATTCAGAAATCCCGATATATGGATCTCCGCTGGCGGATATTAAGATCGTTAAGTATGTACCGTGGATACTTGAATAATCTCTGAATGATATCTGCAGAACCGTATACGGAATGGTGAAGTTTCACGTTCGCTGTGTATGTATGTATGTATGTATGTATGTAGTTGCGCTACCAACGCTACCACGTTTGATAAACAAGCGAAACAGTTTGTTCCACTTAAACGGCGAAGAATGGATAATAAAAAACGATATGTATTCCGAAGTTGTCTGTCAGCCGTGTAATAGCTTCGATTATCAGTTTGAATGTCAATATCATTAAACCGTATAAACAACGGTACCGTCTAACGGACGATAACATTTATCGGGCCGACCGCGCAGTGTCGTCGATAACGAATGAAAAACAAAAATATTTTAATTGTACGCGCGACGTCGGACGCAACGATTCGTTTCGACGGGAGTCGACGTGAATGTGTTCGGTCAGAGAAAAATAGAGAAAAAAAAATCGTAGCGAACGACCTCCGCGACGAGATTGATCCCAACGGGGTATGAATCATTTTTTTTTACATTCCTGACGTAAGCACTAATTTAGAAACGCGACACCACGAATCGCGACGTCGTGAAAAGTTAACGGCTGGTCGGGGAGGGGAGGGTGTGGGAGAGTTACACTTTTTTTTTCGCGGAATAACGCGAAACGACGAAACCCGGCGTGATTCATACGATTTACCGGCCCCCGCTGACTAAACGGAGTCGCATTAGGCGACGTTACGACGTCGACGACGGACGACGAACGGAATAAAGGAGAAACGAATCCGCTGACTCCGCGAATAAATATAGAACAACGAGACACGGGACGGCGTACCGACGACGCCACACATTTCGCATTGTATGCAAAACGAGAAACGGGGGGAGCGATTTCCCACGCAATTCTTGTTTTGCATAACGTCAAGCGACACCGACTCGAAGACTCGGAACAGGATCATGTGGAACCGGGGTTGGAAGTTGTAATTTAAATCCCCACTCATACCCGTGACTCTCCAATATATTGATTCCTGTGATACTTTTCAATTGAGTCTTCAAGGGTCTCGTTACAAAGGTCGAAATTACAAATGATTTCGCGTCGCTCGACGGAAATACTTAAACGACTCGGATATTCCGGAGGGGGCGAGATCGTTTCGGGGTTTAGGTTGAAAATGATAATAGAAACGATGTGTGGAAGAAGATCTCTGTTCGTTACGACAATCACGTGAAATTCCGGCTGAAATTGAAACGAACCAACGCTGGTAATCGGCGTCATTAAATCTCGACGAGAAATTACGCGACGCCAAGCTCCGCGAGGCCCAGCATCCGGTCGGATGTGCGCGATGACACTTCGACAGGAACGCAAAAGAACTCCCCTAACTGCGAGTTACCGCACGTACTCACGTATACAGATGTATTTGCGTTACTCACGCACACGGACGTCGGGGGAAAAAGAGACGTAATTCAGTCATCCTGGACCATTCGTGAAACCGATTAACTTTTTCTCGGCACGAAACTCTCGGGCGTTCGACACGAAAAATTACACGTTGAATATTATAATTAAAAGATGCTTCGGATTTGGTTTATTTTTCTTTTTTCGAACGAAAGATTTTTAACGTACGCGAAGCAGCCTCCTCGTACACGCGTGTCCGGAAGGAGAAATGTTTTATTAGCAACGTGTCAACGAGATCGGCTGTATTTTTAATTAGTCGGGCGAGTAATTTCGTATGCGGAGAAGAAATCGTAATTATGCCGTTTTGGCAATAGCAACGTAATTTGAGTTACTCCATTGAAGTTGTAGAAATGATACTTGACAAACGTGATTTTCAAACAGTTTTTTGATTGCCATTTCCTCAATTTTAAAGATAGCGATCTGAAACTGGTACCATTGTTTTAGTTAGGAAATTCTACGCCAGAACAACGTATAATAGTTGTACTTTTCGAAAATTTAATTTTTCGCAAAAATCTGAAGGGGGTAGGTCAGGATTTTTTGCGATTTTCGTAAATCGCCCGCCATTTCCGTAATTTTTGAGATATCAATCTGATTCTTTCTGCATCTTATTCGGCTTCGGATTCCGCGTCCAAAACGCCCAGGATCATTTAAATAGCTCAAAAATTACGGAAATGGCGAGCGATTTACGAAAATCGCAAAAAATCCTGACCTACCCCCTTCAGATTTTTGCGAAAAATTAAATTCTCGAAGAGTACAACTATTATACATTGTTCTATCGTAGAATTTCCTAACTAAAACAATGGTACCAGTTTCAGATCGCTATCTATAAAATTGAGCGAATGATGACCAAAAAACTGATTGATTTTGACGAATTTTCACGATTTTCGTAAATTCTCCGTCATTTCCACAATTGTTTAGATATCAAAATGATTCTTCCACTGTCGTATTCGGCTTCAAATTCCGCTTCCAAAACGTCCTCGATTATGTTAATATCTCAAAAATTGCAGAAATGACGAGCAAATTGCGAAAATCGCGAAAATTCGTCAAATTCAACAAGTTTTTTGGTCGGCATTCGCTCAATTTTTGAGATAGCGATCTGAAACTGGTACCATTGTTTTAGTTAGGAAATTCTACGGTAGAACAATGTATAATAGTTGTACTTTTCGAGAATTAAATTTTTCGCAAAAATCTGAAGGGGGTAGGTCAGGATTTTTTGTGATTTTCGTAAATCGCTCGCCATTTCCGTAATTTTTGAGATATCAATCTGATTCTTTCTGCATCTTATTCGGCTTCGGATTCCGCGTCCAAAACGGCCAGAATCATTTTAATAGCTCAAAAATTACGGAAATGGCAGGCGATTTACGAAAATCGCAAAAAATCCTGACCTACCCCCTTCAGATTTTTGCGAAAAATTAAATTCTCGAAGAGTACAACTATTATACATTGTTCTATCGTAGAATTTCCTAACTAAAACAATGGTACCAGTTTCAGATCGCTATCTATAAAATTGAGCGAATGATGACCAAAAAACTGATTGATTTTGACGAATTTTCACGATTTTCGTAAATTCTCCGTCATTTCCACAATTGTTTAGATATCAAAATGATTCTTCCACTGTCGTATTCGGCTTCAAATTCCGCTTCCAAAACGTCCTCGATTATGTTAATATCTCAAAAATTGCAGAAATGACGAGCAAATTGCGAAAATCGCGAAAATTCGTCAAATTCAACAAGTTTTTTGGTCGGCATTCGCTCAATTTTTGAGATAGCGATCTGAAACTGGTACCATTGTTTTAGTTAGGAAATTCTACGGTAGAACAATGTATAATAGTTGTACTTTTCGAGAATTAAATTTTTCGCAAAAATCTGAAGGGGGTAGGTCAGGATTTTTTGTGATTTTCGTAAATCGCTCGCCATTTCCGTAATTTTTGAGATATCAATCTGATTCTTTCTGCATCTTATTCGGCTTCGGATTCCGCGTCCAAAACGGCCAGAATCATTTTAATAGCTCAAAAATTACGGAAATGGCAGGCGATTTACGAAAATCGCAAAAAATCCTGACCTACCCCCTTCAGATTTTTGGGAAAAATTAAATTTTCGAAAAGTACAACTATTATACATTGATCTGGCGTAGAATTTTCTAACTAAAACAATGGTACCAGTTTCAGATCGCTATCTTTAAAATTGTGCAAATGGCAATCAAAAAACTGTTTCAAAATCACGTTTTCCGACTGTCATTTCCACACTCTCAGAATAATCGAACTGAGACTGCTTTCTCGCAAAAATGTGAAGCTATTAAGTCCAGATTTTTCATAATTTTCATAATTCGCTCACGAACGAGACATTAAGGGAGCAAGAATGTGGAACGAAGGCGTGGAAACTTAGCCGGGTGTTCTTGCCAGGAAACGAACATTTCAAATACGAAGGGCGATCCGCGGGAAAGTAATACATACACATTATACAAGCATGGGAAATGATAAAATCCCATCCCGTACAAGTTGTTCGAATCCAAACTAAAAAAAGAATGATCCAAAAAAACCTGCCTTAGGAAAATCATCATTCAAATCACCCAATGACACTCCCATACTTTCCGGACACCCCGTGAGCACACGGTTACCGCATTCTTTTCCATCCTGGCTACACAACTCACGGCCAACGTCCTACGTAGCCTGTATACATGTATATCTATATGTATATGTATATGTATATGTACGCATCCGCAGAAACAAATGTATGCGGCGGGCCTACACGCGGACCCATTCGACGCATACGCACTTCGAACGCACGCAGGGCTTTACGCAGGTGCATTCGCCAGCGGAGTGCATTCGCATGCAATCGTTAGGCGACTGTCGTGGACTCTTCGAGGGTTCAAGGTCCAACCTGTAAGAGTGATACCTCACTGCGGTCGGAATAATGGAAAGAAACGTCCTGGGAATTTCTCATGAAGTCAGGGACCCCGTCTCCCAGGTTCATTGCCGTTCTCTTCCTTCCTTCCTTCTTCTATCCCTGCATTCCACGTCGTTTCCCTTAAATCGTCCCGGAGCCCTTCTTCTTTGTCCCTTGGTTTTCTCGCGGACGCGATCGAAAGTGATCTTGATCCAGTGAGACTCGCCGTTAACGTGATACATATTCCGGTCGAATAGCCCTTCCCTCTCTCCCTTATATCTGTGAAGAGAATTTTTCGTGATCTTTCTACTTGTTGTAGTATTATTCGTTGACTATACGGGGATAAAGACGTGTCGGTAAATGTGTAGGTGAAATTGTCGATGGAATGTTACGATAATGTTACGTCTCAATTAATTCGTATGATTATCCGGTAAATCAATCCGGTGGGTATGGGTGTGTGGACATTGGAATTAATCATAGCCGGCGTAATAATCGTTACCTTATTTACCGCGGCGAGATATTAGAGTTAATTCCCAGTTGTCGGAGTTAATCTACGTATCCCGGGTCCGGTGTTAGGCGAGATTACACGGTGGATGTAAGGTGAGCGGTATTTTTTTTTGTTCTCTCTGTCTCTCACGATGACTTATCTTATGGTATTAATTGCATAACACAGGGATAGCTGGGGGAGGGATAACAAAGGGACTGCGGACGGGAACGGAAAGGAAATATTGAATTACGCATTTCACACGGGGCAATCAATAAACTGCAATTATCCGTTTAGACGTTAAACACACCAGCGTAATAAATAATTAGAATTTAAATGCCTTGTAGATAGGAACACGTGTTATGATTGAATGAAATCAAATCAGATTTATCAATTATCGATCCGTTTAATGGTTTGCCTAAAGAGAAGTGGCAAACATTCTTCCGACGTATCTCACTTGAGAATGATATTTTTTACGTAATTATTCAGAAGTTTCCAGAGAAATCTGATAAATCGATTCGAGCTAATTCTGGCAAGTTTCCAAAACGCAGGGTATTCGAACGCCGTATGAAAATTACCATTTGGCACGGCTGTTCGTAGTTTCTATCTATTCGAGCGACGCCGTCGATCCTTTTCCCGGGGATCGATAATCCGTGATCGATACCCCATCTTCTCGACTCAGTGCATCCGTGGCACGTTTTATATTCAAATACAGATATTGTGTTACGCGGCCCCGATCTCTGCTCGTCCGTAATGCGGCTTCGCGTTATGATCCGTGACCGAATTGTTCTTTTTATTTTTTTTACCCTCTCATCCGATTAACGATCAATGCGGACCGAATTCTCACGCGGAGAGAGGCGGCGGCGCGAACGGAAAGATCGACGAGGAAAAAAAAAGAATCACTTTCGAAAACCGCACGACAACGAAGACGCCCTCGAGCGACGCCGGAAGTAGACCGGAAATCGATCACCGTGCAGGCATGCGGCCATTCGATTTCACGCGACTCCTTGGACAAAGGATCTACGAACACCTACGAGCCGTAGATAAATCATATCCAAAGTGATTCTTACGATCCTTTCAACGTAGATCAACATCTAGATAGATCCAACCAGACATAGATTGTTATCAATTAAAATACCGCGACAAAATGGTGTCTCTCTTCCCATCGACAAGTATTATCCACTTTCAGCAATCGCTGCGAGTATTTCCGAAGCATACTTGAAACTCCTTGAACGGTGATTAATTTCCATTCGTTGGCATTATGAATTGCAAACGACCAGGCGGGTCGATTTTCAGACGACGTGCGGATCACGGAACCGGAGACGTTAAACATTTCGAACGTTTATGACGTATCGTATATACGGATCACGACTTCAACGGTGGCAAAAAGTTTGAGCGAAAAGGTCGTTCGGTTTTTTAAACGAGCGATTTTCGCGATCGTTTTACGCGCAGCGAAGGTAGTCCGAGCGAAGGTCAGGCGAAATTACGGCAGTCGGATATCCGGTGGAGAAATGATCGAGCACCATAAGTCGTTCGTGGTTTCCATGAAAAGGGACCGCAGGGAAATTCCCTGGTAGGAACACGAAGGATGTCGTCTCGGGTGCGTGCTAAATGCACGAGAGTGGTACTTTTTTATCGAGCAGGATGTACCATTCACTAAATAATTGAAGGGCGGCGGGTATAAATGTGTATGTAAGTTACGACCATGAAAGCGGCACGTCGATTCAGCCTCCCGTTGTATTTTGTCATGAAAAAATGACAATGAGACACGTTGCGAAATGCTTATCTTTCACTCGTACGTGACCGAGACACTTTGTTACCTATGAATCTACGTGTGCGTGCGTGTGTATCTGTTTTTTTTAAATACGTGAGATTTAAAGTGGTGTAGGAAAGGAATAAAACACGTGTCGTAATTGTTTTTCTGTATTACGTCGCGTTTTTATGAAGATCCTTTTATGGTGGCGTTAAGATTAAAAATTATGACGTTAAAAATGAGGAAGGCAGTATCGTTAAGTATCAGGTGTAATTAGCAATTATACGAGAAGTTTGTGTACGCCGAGTGTGTAAAGATGTGACAACCGTCTCGCGATTTCGCGTGGCAATTTATTTCGGCTCGTATATCAAGCTGATTGTTAACCGAGATTCCCGATGCTTTTTATTCGGGACACGAATTCCACCCTTTTTTTTTCTCTCCTCCCTTCTTAAATCCTTTTTTTTCGCGCGTTCGCCAACAGGTACGTGCATATCTCGCGCACACTACTGTGCGCAAATTACAGGTGCCATACACGTGCGACCGATTCACGTGCAATAGTTTGCATGTATGTACATACGTACGATCAAACACGACGTATCGTAAGGTCGCTTTTACACGCGAAAATTTTTCCCCTCGTTACCTCTAACGTTTCTCCGTCTACTCATTTTTCTTTTTATGTAACGTACAAAAGCGTCGAGATGAAGATAAGCAATTTCTACGGCAGCGTTAACTGATAACTCAATCTCCGTTGTCTCTTTCTTTCTTTCTTTTTTTAAATATTTTATCATCTAAACGGAGCGACAATTCCTTCCGATAACGTCGTCGATTAATTCGATAATTAATCGTCCCGATTGTTCGAAATCGTCGGAAGTTTCGATGAAACGAACATTTAGATTTCCGACGATCGGGATTATGTATTTACAAAGAATTCAGTCGGCTCTCCGGATTCCAGGCGTATCTTTCAGGATTTCACAGTTTTTGTTTTTTTCCCTCTTTCGCCAGGTCGGGGACAGCGGCATCATAGTTCTGGACGCCACGTTGGACGCCTCGACGACGGATGACTCCGAGTGGGAACTTTCCGGTGGTCCGCCGTCGCCGTGCGACGTCTCGTTTCTCAACGACAATGTGCTCATCAACGGCCGCAGCAATTTGTCCAGAACGCCAAGGAATCACAAAGTAAGCAACCATTTGTTATCCTCTGTTTCTCTATTTTTTTTCCTCGTATGACGTAAAATTGTTTATCGTAACAATTTACGCGAACGATAACGGTGGTATTCCTTCGAAAGAAAAATAGCCGTATACTTAATTTCATTGGAATACAGGTGCGCGTTACCCAGGTATACACTTCACTTTCGTAAGAAGTATGTATGTAGCCTCCGCGTGGTTATCTAACCGGTGACGAAAATACACGTTTGATCGTGAAATCGATGAACGAGTCACCGGGTAAGAAATTGTCAACACTCCGCCATCGATATTAATGGAACTCGGTTTATCAGTCTTACCCCTACTGTCTCTCTCGTCGACGTATACGCAGTTTTCGTGATAACGTGAAATTTTTTGTACACCTCTTGTCACACACACACACACGCTCGAGATGTGCCCACACGCTTATCTAATCTAATCAATTGCATTTTCATCGTCCGGAGGTCGCGATAGGTGTTTAAAGTCGCGCGGAAATTTTGACGTAATCTGTTAAAACGAAACGAAACCAAGGCCCTTCACCGTGGGAATGCGCTTTCCCCGTGGAAAGAGATTGTAAAGGTATTCAAGGGCGAGTCTCGCGTGCCTTTCAGCCTCTCCTCTCTTTTTTTATTCACCTTTTGAATCGTTCGCTCCGTTATTTCGAGTCCTTTTCATACGGCGCGCGTTATTTTCCGGCGCACCGCTGCGCACGCTTTTTGTCCGCGACGAAGAGAAACGACGCGGGATGGTATTTTGGATCTTTTATGTCGGGCACACACGACGATGGAGATCAGACGAGATTAAACCCAGAAAAATGTGTCTTCGTCATGCGACACGGTCCGACGAGGGTTGTTGTAACGCTTTGAATCTTTTTGATACACGTTTAAATTCAATGGCAACAAGTAGAAATCATTTGAATAGTTTTATAGGGCAACGGGGAATACCGTGTAATTAGAAAATTATTTAATATTTCAAAAATAGAGTTACAACAATTTCAGCGGTAGATTAAAAAGTTAATTAACTTTACCCTATTTCAATTAACAGCCATGTACCTTGCTGAATGACTGAAGTGATACGCTAGGTGATATTAGTTATAATCTGAAATATCGAAAAGTGCATCAACACCTGTGACTTGCATACTCGGTCTAATTACTGGTCGATTCGATAAGTTATCTGTGGAGTACATCGATATGCTACGTTCAGTTGAGCAAGTAACCTTGGCTTGTCTAGAATTTATTGAAACGTTACCCGCGGTGCGTTTGTGAATGTGATTCGTTCGATTCCTCGTTACTTATATCCGTTCGTTCGTTAAAATTCTACACGGCCTCTCGTAACGGGTTACGTAATAGCTGTCTATCGACGGTAAACATTCACCCGTTCGTACAACATTTTAATAATTGTAACTCCGGGGAAATCTGTCGGGCGTTAAATCATCTCTACGGGAATTTATACGTATCCTTTGAAAGAGGAATTTCTGATACTTACTCACCGTGGAAAACCATAAACAGCCATACCGAATAATTAATTTGACATTTCGTGTCTGCCGAATCGTTTAAAAACGAACCGTAAAATTGCAATCTCGCCGGCAAAAAGAACTCGATGTCTGGCGTATCGATGAAAGCAGTTTTCAGTGGTAAAGTGGTGTAATTCCCCTTTCACACTCTATTCACTGCCCCTTTTGTTCGTCATTTTACCGGCGAGCGATTGGCAAAGTAAATCGCCGTAAAGTTTCGACGTCTACCCGCAGCAAGTAGCAGTTCCATTTTTTTTTCCGTGTAATCGTTCTCATTGAAAGATCAATCGTCCCGACGGCCGTCGCTTTCTCACGAGATCGCGATTTCAGGTACGCATCCTTTTACGCCGCTACCGATTTGTAAGTAAAAGTGCCCGGTCGATTTTCGACGAGCAACTTGTTGCCGCGCATTGTCCGTGTTCGATCTACCGTGGCTCATGGGAACCAACGGAATAACGATCTTATTCGACGCCCGTTGATTCGCGCGTCGTCGAGTTTCCAATGAAAAAACAAGACACACATACACACAACTTCCGTGCGCATACCAGAAAAGAAAATTTCTCCCCTCGGTTTATGCAACCGGCGAAAGGTCACGCGGCGTTGTTTCGCGATGGCTTAACAAGCTTACCTGATGATTGATAGACCATACGATCGATGGACGTAACATTTTAACGCGATAGAAGCCCGCAGTGGATTTAGAATATTTATTTCTTCGCTTTATCAAACGTTGGATGGAAGTTCAAGAGTTCGGGGGAGTGAAAAATGGGAACTTCTAAATGAAAATTGAACCGATGGAAATTTGGATTAGGTACCCGTCCCGATTAGTGTGAGTTAATTATTTTTTTTGTCCGTATACTTTCTAAAGTAATAAAACACGAAAGATTAGGCGCGTAATGGAAAGACTTTCTCCGAGCAGTTTCAAATTATCGGTCGATACCGAGGAGCCCCGTTTTCTATTTCACACGAAATGTCTTCTCTCTATCTCTCAACAAAAAAAAAGAACGATACTTCATGAAACGCCGATGCGAAACATGTGTACGACGCGTACCGTCCTCGCACAAAACATTAACCTTTTACAGCGTTGCATAACGTAACATAAAACCGGTAGAAGATGGATTTACATATTCGAAAGTTTTATCACAACGGGATTAAGTTTACCGATAGTCCACGGTTTTGCGGCGAGATTTTTCACTCGGGATCCAAGGTAGGATTTTCATCGATCTCATCGTGTCACGGTTATTGTTCCAGATCTCTCCGAATCGATTGTTCGCCGATAATTTACCCCGGGATTTATTCCCCCGGTGTGTTCGTTCACCGTGTCGGATCTATAGAAAACGCGGCAGCGTGTTGCGCGACGTTGAATTCCTTCGTCTGAGTTATCGTCGAATAATTCTCTCCGCTAGAAAATGCGGGCGTTGTTCCTGGATCGACGGTTCAGCCCGAAGATTCAGGTCGTAGTGTGTTCGTCCCACTAATTCCTCTCGTTCTAACGGACGTGAAAGGTATGCAAAAGAATCGTAGTACTGTCTGGCTATTCCGTTAACCCTCGGAAACACTGTGCAACTTTGAAGGTACACACATTAGTATGTATTTGAACTATATACATTCAAATTATTGAAACACCAGGGTGCAGGAATGTGATGGTGAAAATTGGATGAGGAAAACTTTCGGTTAATATCTAAAGTGAGAATTGAAGGTTTAGGTTCTTTGTTAGATAAAATGTGAAGTACCTTCAAAGTACTTTTACATTATGGGGATGCTACGGTAACCAAGTTTGTCGGAAGGGTGAATGCTATTTCACGGTTGACGGAACAACAACCGAAAGTATCTGAACCTGGAACGCGTCTCCGCGTAGCTAAAGTACCGCGTAAAGTTTATCTGAACGATGTGAAAGCATTTCCGTACGCTGGAAATTTCTACACGCGGGATAACTATACTCGCCTTAGCTCTTTGCGAAGAAACGACGAGCGTGTGTCGTTTCGTACGCTGTATTCTCATTTTATTGAACGTAAGGGAATTTTAAGAGATTTTTAAGCGCTGAACGCCTTATCTAGAGGCAAGGTTGTTACATTGTTCGCTAAATATACGTTGCTCAACGACGGCAAAGTGGCAGTCGGGAAAATTGCCGTGGTTTTTCCATCCGGCGACGAAAAATCCGCGGAAAAAGTAACGATTTTTTTGTTTTTCCTTTCGCCCTCCCAGTTAACTCGCGTTACAACACGCTTCCCCTGGCAGATAATTCGTGGTTTACGAGCCACTTTGTTCCCGTGCGTGTATCGTGCAGTTTCACCTCGCAAACAATCGTTTTACTGCCGATACCTGTCTCGTACAGAGCCATTGAACAATAAACTTCACGTGTCTACCGTGGCGGGCTAGAAAATAGAAACAAAAGGAGACACGTCGGATACGTTCGTGCGAAATTCGCTGACCCTGTTCCCGATACGTGTGTAATTCGCATTGGAAAAAATTTCTCTCTTGAAATCGAACAGTCGCAAACGGATCAACATCATCTTCTCCTTCCCCTCCGATATTTCTCTCTCTCTCTCTCTCTCTTTCTCTTTCTGGAATTTTAATTCTCTGCTCACTCACGTAATTCGGGTGAAACGCGAATCCGGGATACGGACAAGTCAAACGTTCGCTATGAAATTAATATTCCGCGAAGAACAGTTAGCCTGTAATAAGCCGGTAACGGCAAACATTGATAAAACGTGTAACGTTACCATGAGAGAGACACCGAGTCACGTTCGCGACGAACGTTTCCATCTAAAATGTTCAATTACTCGTATCTGATAAATTGACTCTCCATCTTCTTCTTCTTCTTCTTCTTCTTCTTCTATCTTCATTATTTTTTTGTCGTGTTCTCCTAACCGCGATAATTTTCTATCCCGGCTCTCCTCGTTAGCGAAATTGTGCTTGACACCTGCGAGAGAGACGCGCGCGCTAATTAACGCTCGCGAAACCATGAATATATTTTCTTCCACCGATCATTCCGGCGCGCAACGTCGTTCACGCGGGGACCTTCTTTTTAATCCGCCGACGCGACGACGTTTACCAGGAGCGCGTATTACGCGTGTAACATCTGATAATGCCGACAATCAGCCGTAATGCGTGGCCGCGCGCGCCTTCAAGGCTGCGGTCTTTGAATTTTACACCGAATGACACCGAACACTCGACCGACTGACACCCTTCGCGCGACTCACCTCGCCGTTTCCACGTTGAACGTTGCACGCTGTTTGCGCGGACGCGATTCCTCGCATTCCAGGGACCTCGGATTTTTACCTGGGTCGAAAGGGCGATCGAGAAGCTGTATCGAGGAATTCGAAATACTGGCAGCGTTTTATTTGTTTAATTATTCACCGGCTGGCACCAGAAAGGTCCGGGTCGACGACATCGCGAATTCCTGGGCGCAGTTTTCAGTTTGGAAAATCGATATACGATGATTTATTTAAGAATCTTTATAAAATGATAAAAGTCTTGAGATATCTCGGTGTTTGCCAGATTTACAAGGTCGATTGGAAGTTGTCAATATTAAATCATATGTATTCTTTTTTATCTCGTGTCACTTATAGCGTCACGAGTAGTTCAACGATGAGTTTCTTTAACAGTTTCCTTGGGAAATCATTCCAGAGAGTTCAAGATACGTGCCCCGTACGAACGGTTTCTATCGAGAGATTAATGACGGTGTATCGAGGAAGCGTGTAACTGATTTACGTTTTCGTTTCCGATCCCCGGCGGTGCGAAACACCACGGTGAACCGTAAAATCTCGTAGATCTCTGTGGATCGTCCGCGGATCGTTCCCGCGGCGATCCAGCGTGGTGCAACGCCGTCGTTCGATATTTTCGATCGGATTCTTAGCGGCGATAACTGGATCGTCGAGATTCCAGGAGCTCGTCGGGGCGATCGTAAATCATCCTCGTGAACGCGATCATTAATCCTGTTTACCAAATAGTCGGCACGCGGTAAACGGACGACGCATAGCGAATTTACCTAACCGATAGAACGACCGCGTCGGGCAAATAATTTCGAACGAATTATTTCACGCGAAACAATGGCGCGTCTTTGCCCCGCGGCTCGTTACGTAATTACACGGTGAACAAAGGGACGCGTGTTATCTTCTGTAGAACGATTGCGATGACGCGGTTCGCAAGCGTGCACATTTATTTTACCGCTGAGTTAGCGAGCGTCGAATGTTTCGCCCTCGTGGATTTGTTGACGATCGTCAGCGATTCTGGAAATTTCAAATTGTCTGCGAACGAAACGAGGTCGGGAGTTGTTGAATTGTTTTTGCTGGAACGTTGCGTAGGGTTTAGGTATTCGATGATCTCTCATCGAAGATTCTTCGATTTATAAATGATCATCCAACGCACCCGGAATTCGATTCACATTCGTTTCCTATTGTCATGTTTGTTTCTGAGGGAACAAGTTCCGCGAGGTTGAATGAAATTTTACAATGTCGTCACGTCGTCTGCGAAATACCGAGCGCAATGCCACGTCCGACGTATGGAGCGAGTAATTATATAAAGAGAATTACGTAAATTATGTGCTCTCCGCTTCACTGGCGTATTTCTTTCCTTGTTCCTTTTTTCTTTTTTTTTTCTTTTCGTTAGCTCTCGCATGACTGTCTCGTGGTCACCGACCCCAGCTGCGCTGTGCCGTCACCTCTAGTAATAATCGCAAAATTGTTCCATTCCCGGTGGAAATTGCCCCTTGGCAATTCCCTTTCTTGATTGTACGGCCGCGCGGTTGCAGCGAACGTGGATGTATCCTTTACAGTGGCAAAGCTGGGGGTTAATGGCGTCTCGAATGGAAAAGCGTCGACGATTTTCACACACCCGGTCGTTCGAACGATCAAATCAATGTTTAGGATTCTAAAAGTTCCGAGAAATTTGTCGCATCACAAGAAGTTTTGGAATGACAAAAGGAGCGAGATAGTTTCCACCTGCGGGAATTGCAACTCCGAATTGAAGCCGTTTAACAGTTGTTTCACGCAGACCGTAATTACTTGCTACATTCGAACGATCCCTAATCTGAATTTCCAAGCGTCCCATGACTTATGGACGCTCGTGTACGTGTTTCTCTTAATTGCATACATTCCGAGCACATCTAATGGAGTCGCGTAATGAGTTAGCTTCACTTACCGTCCGATTGCGGTACCGTGATCTCGAACGGATTTCACGTCGCGACATCGTGAAATGGTAACAGAAGATTCACCGTCGGAAAAATGAAAAATAAGTAATTGTCTCTCGGTTGCCCGTTAGTTTCCCGCTAAATAAAAAAAAAATAGAAAAAGGGACGACGTACACCGCGTACGGGTCTTTCACCCTGTCTACATAGACACTTATCTTTGTCCTCTATTTCTTTTTTATATTCGTTGTACCCGTTGTACAGTGTCATCGGCTGGGTCGTCTAACGCGTATGCAAATCACGCGGACGGTAAACAAGCCTAAACTCGAGTAACTCATTCCACCGTACATACATACGTCCACCGTTCTAACGGGATTTGGAGTAATCCAGCTGATCGACAGTAAATACCCTGTTATCGTACTCGAAAATAAACTGCATCTTGATTGCTCGTTAGAAGAGCCATAAATTCCGCGGATAGATCGTTAAGTAATCCGTAAACCGCTTTCGAGAAGTTGTTGCGAAATTTCTGAAAAACAGCTCGCTGATCGATACCCGCGATACCACGGAGAGATCGATGCGATTTCATTCCCGTTTGATATCACCCCTTCGACGAAGAAAACGATTCGTTTAATTTCATCCGAGAGATCGCGGAATCTCCGGCGAAGGACATCTGGCACGGTTTTATTGGGACATAACGAATCCGTTTGATTTTTAGCACGGTCGCCGCGACGCTTTATGCGTCCATTTTCACACTCGGCGGAGATACGCGGACTTCTGAAGGCGGGCGTCGCGACGATAAATTCCGGACGCTTTTATGTTACGTACATATACCCGTGGCGGGGATAAAACGACCCTCTGATTTCACGGGAAACGTATCGCGCTGTTACGGACGTCGTTCCCCGGCAGTTTTCAAAAGCCAGCACTTATGTACGTACGTTCCCCTCTCTTTATACCGGGACGTAAAATTTTATACCATACACCGGGTCCATTATTCCCGGAGGATCGTCGGTTTCGGGATACACGTGTAACTTAACAGTGATAATCGAACCGAGCTTAGTTTCTTTTTCTTGAGAATTAATTTTGGTTTCACTTAATCAGACTTTATTCAATTAAGGCAACTTCGATGATAATTGGAAAATTTGGAGTAGAGAATTGCGAGCTTAAGGCACTAGAATATTTGTCACCCTGTATGAAACTCTAGGTTCCATTTCACATTAATTTTGCGTCTGCGTGATCGTCCTACGCTTTGCTCGTTCAACACCCAGACGTTTCAATACGTCATTTGCAAAACTTTGGCGGAAGTAACATTTTACATGATCTTTTTTTCTCCTCTCTCGTTCTCTCTCTCTCTGCTCTCTGTTTCTCCACATTCCTGCGGCGTTACGAGGCAACAAATGTAGGACGCAAAATATAATACATAACACGTAAAAGCCCGTTTGGTTTCCTCTTTCTATTGTTCGCCGCGATAAACTGTTTCCTTTCTCGTCGGCGATAAGGGGCTTATTGTTGTGTCAGATCTGACCGAAAGTAACGGCTTGTCAACGATAGTGTCTCCGGTGTGTTCTTCTCGCGCGAATTATCGGGATTCGTCTCGAAAATTTCACGTCCCCCAGGGCAAATCGCGGTCCCAGGGCCGAATCAACACGATCCGGGGCCTTATCTGATCGCATAATCGTTGTCATAGACAATCGCAAATACAACTCGTGGAAAATCTACCTGTTCAAAGTCCGCGAAGCGGAAAATTCGACGTTCTAAAACAAGATGGTAAATGACAACTTACCACGCGGAAATTTCGAATCTTTTACGTTTTCAACGTGTTCCGTGGACACGGTGGCGTTTCACCGAGGAAAATCTTCGCATCCCGCGAACGGTTGCGTGTCTACCTGTCCATGCACGTGAGACGGTTATTGTTTATCGACCGTAAAGATGCAACGGGTCGACGTGGTCGTCGTCGTCGTCGCTGAAAATCCCACGCTCGACTACGCGATCGTTGACAGGATTATGCCTTCCAGGTGAGAATTTTTCACACCTGTCATTGTTGCCGTTGCGTCATAAAATATAGAATTTCCTCACCGGTAGCCCTTAGCTCCAACGTAGAAACCCGTGTGCCGTGGACCTGGCACGGTTTAGAAATGGAAACGGCGTGTAAAACGTTGCACGAATTCGAGATCATCTTTCCCGTCACCCTGGAAAAGTCGGACGGGGTTTCCTTCGGCAGTTTCACCGCGTACACGTCGCCTTTGGTATGAAAAAGAAAGAAAACGCACGGGAAAGAGCTTTCCTAGGTTGCCAGAAGAGGATAGTCGTCGTAGATACGCAAAACACGTTTCGATTATCGGCCGACGACAAATATCAAGATGGAAAGTTCTGTTCGCCAACACGTATGTAAACGCACACACGAGCAAACGGGGAAGAGGTTCGTGTGTGGCGTGTAACGAGTGTCAAATCGTACCTCAAACAGAGAGATGCATGTAAACCCGTCGGGCTTACGCTGATTGGTCGGCGGTATATTGATTTTTCTGGAAGAAAGAAAACGGTGAATCGGACTGCCAGGCTTTACAGTACTTTTTTATCTCGCTGAATATTTCCGTGCGCGGAAAGAAATCGAGAAGGAATATTCATAAACTTAGTAGACTGCTTCGTAGGTGGAGTTTCGTTGAATTATACTATTTCATCGCCTAGAAATCACGATGTTTAGATTTTTATCCTATGTCGTTAGTTTATTCGGAGACTAGTTACGCTATCGAGCACTCGTTAGACGGCAAATAAATAAACAAATAAATCATAACCAAGAATGACAGGTAAATAGGGAAGTTATTTCTGTGAGCAGAAGTCGTCGGACAGGATCCTCTATCAGGATGATTAAATTATGTAATGCAAGTTCTTCTGGTTTCTGCTGATGACCCGAGACGAACCACCAGACGTAATTATCCGGTGTCGTTAATTAACCAGGAAGTTCCCGAAGCTACTGACCTTGATCATCTGGAACCTTCCATCTTATTTATTCTCGAAAAGAAATATTTCCTCGTCGTTTCGACCTCGATCGATTCGTCCAACGATTTCGAATGCGTCGTTTTATCGGGAAGGTCGCGTGGTAGCAAAAGCTGGTTGAAATTTCATTTCGTTTATGGACTGGCGTCGCGACGAACCGAAATCTCGTTATTCATCGCGCAATTCTCCGGTGTTTCCGTCGAGCAGACTCGCTGCCGGTGTTTCCGTTGTAATAATTGTCGCGTTCCCCTCCCCCCACGTTCCGGCGAGGATACTAATTGGGATTTACGGATGACGTAGAAGATAATTCGCTGTGAGCGTTTTAGAAAGTATCACAGCTGAGTAAGCCGGAAAGCTGTCGTTGTCTGGTTAAACGTGTATTTAAACAAACAACGCCGCGTTTGCTAATAGCTTTCCAACGAGTACGTACATACATATTTCCATTGTTAATTCGTAACGCAAACTTTCGCGGGGAGAATTTCCACCGGTACGAAGGAGCGAGTCAATGAAGATTCCACCGACGAAATAGTTTCTCGACAGGCTTCGGAAACGGGGAACGAGGCGAATACGTATAATTAAGCGAAGCGAGCAGTCAACCCCTAGTTGAAATAATCGTCGGTACTGTTACCGGCAGACTGACTCGGCAAGTCTTCAAACTACGAAGCGTCCGCGTACTCTAAAATAAAACCAAAAAAAAATAATAAGACAAACAAGAACTAAAAACCAGTCGGATAATTCACCGTTCCACGACGGACAATTTCATTAAAAAACCATCTCCGAGATACCGAGGAACCAGCTGAGAATATTCACGAGAAAGATGTCAATATTTTTTGTCGAAATATTACAGTTTTTTAATGCGAAAACAGTTTGGATCGAATGACGTCAATTTTACTCAGGTACCAGGTGAATTTTTAACGAGCCTTGGCCAGAGGAAATAAAAATTATGAATTAGTCTCCGTAGAGAGTCTCCGGGGAAAAATAGCTTTCTCTTTTGATCGTCTACGTCGACAAGGAAGGAGCGACGTCCTAGCAGTCCAAAAAGCACCGAGTGTGACCGGTTACTGTTATACGAGGCTACATGCCGTTGCCGTTGTTTGTTCTCCCCGTATCTCATTTGTACCGCGCAACACTCATTGCACGATATACCATGTAAGACATGTGGGTCTTTCCGCATATAACTGTCTCATTAGGAGCGATGGCCAGGTACGAATTGTTACACGTGCCACGATCGATGTATCCTCGTTGATCTTTCATTTTATCGGTACTTTACTTTACGAACTGAAGTACAACGAAATTCATATGATTATTGATTGTAACATGATTGTAAGATGTTCGTTTAATCTCGTGGGTGTTGAGATGAATTAATGGAAATGTAACTTAATTGTTTCAGCATCGAATACAATTCGACGACACGGCAACCCGAACCTTCGAATATCCGAGCGAGGCATCGATGCTGGAGGGTGAGAGCAGCGTGGATGGCGAAACTTCCGGTTCCGTCGAGCAATCAGCTCCGATCAGCAATAAAACGTCCTCGACCAATTCGACGAGCATGCCGACCCTTCTCGGTAATTTTGATCGTAGATTTTTTTTTACTCTTAGACGCGCAATAAAACTGCGACGAAATGAAAATACGTAAGATAGATTGATATTTCTTAATGAATACGTTACGACGAGGTGGATTCTTCCGAAATGTGTGTTTAATCGTTATCTTTTGCTTGTTTTTCGATCTTTTTGCAGAGACAACGATAACTCATCGTGTTATAGCTCGCGTGAACAGCTGTAACCAGTTGCAGTTCGTTTTGAATATCGATCCTGTAAAAGAGTCACTAGTATAGAAATAGTAATTCCAACCGGATGTTAGAGTGCTTCGCTCACGACACTAGAAATCATATCTACACATAGCCATCGTACATTATAGATTCTTCGTTACGTTTTCGTAGGTGTTTGTTCATAGAGTTTGCATGCCACCGATGATTATTTCATTTCGTTCTTTCAACGCAGTCTGCACATCACGCAAATCACAGTCCTGGAATCGTAACGTTATATTTTCCATATTGGGTCTCTTCTTCCCAAGTTTCGAACCATAAGTTCCTCTACGATGGAGTGTTTAAAATTACTCGATGACTGGGATAGAAATTCCGAGGCGTAGAGATTTTTGGACCCACATAATTAACGCCTGAATTATTCAAAACGCGTTGCTTATGGGCCCACAAATTTTAAGGTGTAGAAAATTCAATGCATGTCGATCTTGAGGTTCGAAACTTCCAAAATGCATAGAAATTTCTATACAATACATCCTAAGGAATAGTTCAGAGTGTAAATTTGAAAAACCTGATCACCGAGTAATTTTAATTAGTCTTCAGTGAAATCGTTACCACTCCAGGCTTGCATTTTCACCCTCAGACACCGTAGTGAACGCTAGTGCTTCGCAGGTGGCGGCGGATTGGCGAGCTACACCCCCAGCAAGGTGGACCTGGCGTCGGAGGGGTTTGAGTTAGGGGTGACCAGAGCCGTGCCAACGGCAACGATCCCCACGTCGAGCCCCACCATAGAGAACGAAGAGCTGGACTACCTGAAGCCGGCCCAGGACGCTGGCGCGTGGGGCTCGGAAACCACCGGCGATCTTCTGTACTAAGGGGAAAAAATATAAGCGAAGACGAAGAGGAAAGAAGATGGGGAGAAAGAAGACTTTGTAGAAGTATTTTTCTTTTGGGCACGAGAAAAAGAGAGAGAGAGAATGGGCCGGGAGTTAAAGAATAAGTGACGAATGCTCACCGTATGAATAAGCAATTAATTTTGCGACATCTTGATTTTTTTTTAGAGAGATGCGTTCACGCGACGCGTTCACGAGCGTGGAGGGTATATTTCCTTTTTTTCCATTTCGAGTGAGCTGGCGTTTCTTTTGTTTTTGTAAAGGGACAAGTTTTGTTTCACTCCGGCGTGGGAATGAATAAAAAAAATAAGGGAGAGCTGAAATGCGAGGAGTATGTATGAATAATTCGTTCGCGAACGCGTCGAGAAACAGCAAGTGTTTCCTTAGGGTAATTAAGCGAAGGATAAACAGTATCATTCCAAGTGTATGCATTTACTTTGTATCACTACGATATACGAAGTGAACGGACTTTTTTCTAAACAATGAATAACCGAAACTGCCAAGAATACGTTAGTGCTTTTCTTTTTTATAAAAATGGCACTTTAAACGAAGTAAAAAAAAGAACAAAAAAAGGAGAAGGGAGGAGAAACGGAGAGCCCAGTGATCGACAAACTTTTTGTCGGGTGGAACAATATAAACGACAAAAGCATATCACACCCTTTTCCGGCGTATTTTATAGCAAACGGGGGAGAAGTCGACGATGGAACTGATAAACTTTTGTAACCTTTTTGAGATTACTTTAATGCTAAGCTGTTAACGTTCGAGCTGCCAGTCGTAGGCCAGAATTTTATGCAAAATTTTTTAGAAAACGATTGAGTGTTGTAGAGATTCGATCGAGGAAAAGAAAAAAATATCAAACAAAAGAACACTCAAGTTTAGATTTGTAAAAGTTTTTTGCCAAAGTAGAACGTAAGTCTACTTAGTATATTTAATATTATATGTACAATAAGTATCAGTCCAGGAATGGTGTAACAATTGTAAATTCCCAAAAAATTCCTTATTTATACTGAGGGTATGTTAAAACCACACTATATTTCTCATGGATGCTCAAGGTTCTTTCATACTTCAGTATAGATAGCATTTCGTTTCGTCGGGTTTTGTTTTGTTTTTCGTTTTCTTACCTTTGGACGAGGACCAAAAAGAACGTAGCAAAAAAAGAATCATAAAAGATCGTCAATTGTTTCGACACTACAGTTACGAAGAAAAAAAAAGAATATTGATTTGTTAAGAGTAAATGTTAATTTTAAGAGAATCAAATTTTGTACATACTAAATTATTATTGGTCTTGAAGTCGTACGAAGATGTTTCGCGGAGTGTTTCGCGGGAGCTGAAAATGTCCAAACACTTTAAGACCGATATTGCGTGTATTTTTATTTTTTCTTCTTGTTGTCCGTTTTGCGTTTGAGGTATATAGTTGAACACACCGGAAAGATAAATTCGAAACATTATTCTCGCGGTTCTTGCGTAAGTATTTAAAGTATGATTGTGGCAGTATGGTTAAAATAATTCGATTGTAACTTATATTCGCGTGATCGCGGACTGATTCAAGGAAACGCATTACCTATACAGTACGAATGAATCGTAATTTATAAAGTGCATTTACATTTACAAGAATACGACTTTCATAGGGATGATTTTCGTCGCTGTATTTAAACGTGTATTAATCGACATTCTTTGCATTTCGTGCGACATTACATCGCCTTCTATTTTCTATGTAACAAAATACACCGTACTATCGTTCGATCTATGCTTGATGGGTCTGTGTCACAGCGTTGCGTTTTACACTGTGATATTTTTTTTTCTTTTTGTTATTTCCCCTATTATCGACGTAAACTATCAATTCTTTTCGTAAGGAACAGTACCGTGTCGACCGCTCAGTTTGTATCCTCTACAACTACTACTACGCACGAAGCGCACGAGATTACACGGTGGAAATGTTCCAAATTCGAAGGGAGTGACGCGTTTTATTATCACTGTTTCCGGGTCGGAGAATATGTAATTATCGCTGTAATCTCGTCGCTTCGACCGAGGGAGCTCCGTAATATTCTGTAAATTATCGCTGTACAGTTGTGGAAAGGCATCGTCAATCGACTAAAGGATTAAAAGAAAAAAAAGAGAATAGTATTATCGTAAGATTATTATTATGATTATAATTATTATTATTATGATTATTATAATTATTATTATTCATCTGAAGCTTGGATCCACATTACTACCTTATTGAGTATACTTACCAGTTAAAAGTATCGTGTGATGTATCGTCTGTGTGTTACAAGGTATTCAAGTAATAAAAATGAACAAGTACACCTTAATTCTCTTTAACTGTGTTTCTTTGCCTTTGGGTTGGTTTCTTCTCACTATCAGACTGTCATATATAAGAACAGGAGTGTATTATCAAAAATTATTCTTATTTATTTCAATAAATATGTACAGTTAAATGAACAAAGAAATCACATCTTGGCGCACATATGGTCCAAATCACAAATTGCATCCTTCACAGTTAGAGGCTTATGTTATTTGTATATCGACGTGTAGTATTCTTCTTCCAAATCATAGAGATCTGCAGCCATATCATCTCTCAAATTAGCCAACCTTTGATCACACTCTGCCTGTTTTGTCCTGAATAACTTGCTGTTTTGTGCTATCGCGTCATTCACAGAAGGAAAGTCATTAAGTATCAGGTACTGTTTTATATCGGAAACCAATTTCATCAGAGATTCTCCTGCACGAACGATATTGGCTGCTCTTACGTGCATTTCGAATGTGTCCTGTTCGCATTGTGTCATCCGAGATAATTGTGAATCATTTTCTCCTTTGGCTAGCTTTACTATCTCTGTAAAACCATAAAAGCAATTACCAATTAGTTCAGATATCAATATCAGTCTTTAATATATTAATTCTTATAATGTTTATGAATTCATCCTTATGATTTCTTACAGAAACGACAAGCGGTACCCTTGTCTCTGTTACGACCAAAAACTATCGTAAATTCTTAACATTCTTACAACTTGTTTGTAAACAATACACACAAAGAATCGAACGCGTACAAAATGTGAGGTTAGGTAGCGTACCTTCGAAATTCTCCAGCATCGATTTCACATCGTCCTTCAATCTCGTAGTGTACGATTTTAACAGGGCTTCCTTGCTCTGTGGTAACGTCCGTTGTGTAGCCATGATTTTCCAAAAAAATGACCACTGTCCCTCGCAAAAAAACGTAATCCTCACGCGTTCGCGAAGACAAATTGCTTCACGGCGGAACCATGACAGCGCCGTCAGCTGATGCCTATTTTACCGACCGGGCGAAATTCCGGTCTCACCTTCTTCACGAAAACATCACCGATTCCGATCATCGTCCGATTAAAAAATCACTCGTGAAACGTTTGAAACACTGTACCACAATTGACGGGGTACACCACCGTGGTTGGGAAACGTAAGGTCGAATCGTTTATCTATTGATTTTCTAGCGGTGCCTAGGACAGGGCCACCCTATCCCCACTACGATCCTTGAGTCCCGGGATGGAATCAATAGAAACCCCGCGCGGCGCTCCGTGGTTTGGTTAAATTCATTTTCACGCGAAATTCACGAGTAGGAGGAACGTTCGTAACGCGGTGAGAAACGATGGGGAACGCTGGAACGCGTTTCTAAGTCGCGATTTTCGCGCCTCGTTAAGGACAACACCCGGAAATTAATACATCATCCCCCATCCGGTACGCGAAACGCACAGGCAAAACGATTCCCGTCCCGGGTTTAGTGGAAATCGTCGTTGTTCTATGAATTTATTTTTAAGTGATTCTCAATCTTTCGACCGACAAACGATTAAACGATGGCTGTGATTTACGTAAGGAAAGTGCGATCTCAAGCGTCGTGTCGTTGGGGTGTGTCGTAGGGAATACAGAAGATTTTCTCACCGGAATACAGGAATTAACAAGTTCGTCGGAGTGGCACGATGCTGGGTTTTGTATTAATTATATTAACGGTAGCGGGCTCGATCGGAGGTTCGTTACCTCCCGACGAGGCGGACAATGTATTGCACATCGGTGGCATTTTTCCGATAGCCGGAGAGGGTGGGTGGCAGGGTGGCCAGGTTAGTAATTAATTATTTTATACAAAGACACTTTCTTTTCAAAAGAAAAGCTGACGTCGTTGATACTTGTCTCACGTTCCACGAGATCGATTCTACTTCATAGAACGTTTCTTTTCTAACAGGCTTGCATGCCGGCTGTGAATCTAGCTTTAGACGATGTCAATCGCGAGAAGAACCTGTTACCTGGATTCACGCTGAAACTCCACTCGAACGATAGCGAGGTACATCAAGGGAAGACAGGCCTAACTTTCCCCATGTTACGTTTCGAAAGTTTAGATACAGTTTTGTTATTCCTTCGACTATCTTTTGTTAGGAAACTGTATCTAAATTTCAAAAATTTAAGAAGGGGGAAGATATCAAAAGAATCTTGAAATGTTTATTCGTTACTTTATTATTTTAGTGTGAGCCGGGCCTGGGTGCCTCAGTAATGTACAATTTATTATACTACAAGCCACACAAATTAATGTTATTAGCCGGATGTAGTACGGTTTGCACTACAGTCGCCGAGGCGGCGAAAATGTGGAACTTGGTTGTAGTGAGTATTTCTTCGTCACATTAACAGAATCCGACTTATAAGTACCTATGGAAAGCGTAAATATTTCGATAATCTTCTCAGCTTTGTTACGGCGCATCTTCACCGGCCCTGTCCGACCGAAATCGGTTTCCCACCCTCTTCAGAACTCACCCCTCAGCCACGGTGCACAATCCCACGAGAATCAAACTGTTGCAAAAGTTCGGTTGGTCCCGAGTGGCGATCTTGCAGCAAGCCGAAGAAGTGTTCATATCTGTAAGAATATTCCCAGAAAATTCTAGACACAACCTTCGTCGTTACATTTTAATATAACATTTAATATTTATCCCGCAGACTGTAGAAGATCTAGAAGCACGTTGCAAAGAGGCAGGCATAGAGATAGTCACTCGTCAGAGTTTCCTCTCGGATCCGGCGGACGCCGTCAGGAATCTACGTCGTCAAGACGCCCGAATAATCGTCGGTCTATTCTACGTGGTGGCCGCACGACGCGTTCTATGCGAATTGTACCATCAGAATCTTTACGGGAAAAGCTACGTCTGGTTCTTCATCGGCTGGTACGAGGATAATTGGTTCGAAGTTAACCTGGACAAAGAGGGAATCACCTGCACCAAGGAGGAAATGAGACTCGCGGCCGAAGGACACTTGACGACGGAAGCCCTCATGTGGAACCAGAACAATGACACGACAATCAGCGGCATGACTTCCGAGGACTTTCGACAAAGATTGAACAAGATGCTGAAGGAGGATGGCTACGATATTGATAATAATCGGTATCCGGAAGGATATCAAGAAGCTCCTCTTGCCTACGACGCGGTCTGGTCCGTTGCACTAGGTAAAAAAAAAATTAGAAAATCATCTCTCAACGAGCATGACGTCGTTGTCTATTGTTCTATCGGCGGGTACTTTCTCTCGAGTACAATTTTCAGCGATATTTCGATAGGTCTCACAGTTCGCTTGTAGAATCGTCTGAAAAAATTGTCGAGCTTGTAGTTTATGAAGTTTAGCCTTGACGTCGGGCTTAAAGTGGAAACTATTCGAGATAGATCACGTCCGACGTTTCTTTGAGCAAAAGATTCCCAGGCTTGAGAGAGAGCCCTGCCTAACGTTAAGTTTAAGTTCTTATTTGTCGAACCTGTGCATTGTATCGCGAGAAGTACCACAGCTATGACTTAGACGCGAATGTCTGCGAAGAGATTTCCTCGTATTTCGGTAAAAACTTCTTTTTGTCGCAGCTTTCAATAAGACAATGGAGAAACTGATCAAGCAAGGGAAAAGCTTGAAGAATTTCACGTACACGGATAAGGAAATTGCCGACGAGATATACTCGGCGATAAATTCGACGCAGTTCCTCGGGGTGTCGGTACGTCGACCATGTCATATACATATACTTATATATAGAAACATCGTCGTCCACAAATTATGGACTTTTGGACGAATGTACGATAATTTCGATTCGCCGAAACTTTAAGCAACTTTCCTATGTTTCAGGGCTACGTAGCGTTTAGCTCGCAAGGTGACAGAATCGCATTGACCCAAATCGAGCAAGTGATCGATGGAAAGTACGTTAAGTTAGGATATTACGATACGCAAAGCGACAATCTAACATGGCGAAATATGGAGCGGTGGATCGGCGGTAAAGTGCCGCAGGATAGGACCATTGTAAAGACTGTTTTGAGAACGGTTTCACTGCCTTTATTTATATGCATGGGGACTATATCGTCCATTGGTATCCTGATAGCCATTATACTGATTTTTTTTAACATTTGGAATAGGCATAGAAGGTATGCCCTCGCATTATGTATCACATTAACAATTCTCGTGATTCAATGAACGTAATACACAATTATTTCAGGGTAATAATGTCGTCCCATCCCGTGTGTAATACGATAATGCTGGTAGGTGTGATAGCATGTTTCGTGTCCGTCTTTCTTTTGGGAATCGATGGTAGATTCGTAACACCATGGGAATATCCAGTCGTTTGCCAAGCCAGAGCATGGATGCTGTCTACCGGTTTCACTCTGGCGTTTGGTGCGATGTTTAGCAAAGTGTGGCGGGTCCACAGACTCACGACAAAAACAAAAGCCGATCAGGCGAAGGTAAGAACGTTAAGATATCACTGTCAGATTTTTTGCACAATTATACTTAGAGTTATCCTAGAGATAGATGCACTTTTACGATCGGTACCATCGATTAATATCTAACTGGTTTTTCTAGTTTCTCACGCAGTTCGTACCGTCCTGCATGGTTTGCAGATCCTGCTCGTATGCCCCTCATCTTTAACATATTCTCGATTCTTTTTAGTTGTTCATGGCTAAACAAAAAGTTTCGTCTATACAGAAGAAGATTCAGCCGTGGAAGCTGTATACAATGGTAAGTGGATTGCTGGCGGTGGATATCGTTCTCCTGATCGCCTGGCAAGTCTTAGATCCATTGCAAAGGAAAATCGAAACGTTTCCGTTGGAATCACCACCATACGGTGACGACGACGCGAGAATCCGACCCGAGTTGGAACACTGTGAGAGTTTTCACAATAATATTTGGCTCGGTACGTTATCAAAAATATAGGAAAATAATCCACGAGAAGCTGAGACAGAAAAAAATGATACTGAAATCATTACTTTCAGGTTTGGTTTACAGCTACAAAGGCATCATTCTAGTTTTTGGCCTATTTCTGGCATACGAGACGCGGAGTATCAAAGTGAAACAAATCAATGATTCAAGATACGTCGGGATGTCGATATACAACGTAGTTGTGTTGTGCGTGATAACCGCGCCCGTCACGATGGTTATCGCTAGTCAGCAGGACGCGAGTTTCGCATTCGTCGCGCTGGCCATCATTTTCTGCTGTTTCCTCAGCATGGCGTTAATATTCGTTCCGAAAGTTATCGAGGTGATTAGACATCCCAAAGATAAGGCTGAATCAAAGTACAACCCCGATGTGGGGATGTCGAAGGAGGACGAGGAGAAATATCAGAAACTTCTCAGCGAGAACGATGAACTTCAGAAACTCATCGCTGCGGTAAATGAATTCTCGTAGGGTAAACTCGCGATAACTTTCCAAATGCGAGAGTTTGCTCAACTCTAATATACTTGTTGCAGAAAGAGGAGAAAATCAAAGCCCTGAAACAGAAGCTGGCCGAACGAGACGCGTTAAAGGGCGGCGGCGGAAACATTCCCAAGGACTCGTTAATCGTCGCCGACTTCGTAACAGGCGAAGGAACTTCGGACAGTGCTATCGGTGGGGGCATTTCTGTTTATACACGATCATCTCGAGCTTCTGCTTCTGACATTGAGCTTTCAGAATCGTATCTATAAACTCGCCGCGAGCTCGCCGCTCTGGTCTACAACGGGAATTGCTACGAATTTATCAAATCTGGGACCTAAAACGATCGAGTAGTATCACGTTGATTGTTCACTCGTATAGAATTTCATTTCGAGTATCCTCCAGCCGTGTAGCTTCGTGTCCCGCGAATCGCAAAGTACACACCTTTTCTATTCGAATCTCATCGGACGAGACACGTCACATTTTCTACCTGCAATCAAAGTACGAAGGGAAAGTATCCTCCGACATTTCCGAGACACAAAAGAGATCCGGTAGCTTCAGCAGCTTCACGTATACGTTCGTAAATTGGTATAACGTAACGTTTCCATACGGAAACTTACTCTATGTTAAATATATTTAATGTCTAAACGTATAAATGTTGAATGTATGTAATATAACAAGTAACAAGTGTGCGTATGCGTAGAAGAGATCGTCTATGAAATACAAATAGTCATATGTTTCGACGTAAAATACATGTCACGCGTAAAACAGTAAAATACGTGTATACGGGTTAAAAGATTGGCCTACAACACATCGCGCCAATTTTTCTTGTTTTTCCTTTTACAACGAGAGTTCTGGTTATTTGGACAATTTTATCGTACAGTTTACAGTGAGACGATTATCGAAATATATTTACGGTATTTATATACGAACAGTTTATTATAATGCAAACGAGACACACACGCAAGTTCGCACAACGTTCTTACGGATATCACACTATGGTATTCGTGTGGGAACTATATCTGAATCAATTAGACTGTACGGACCAAATGTTTATCGCGCGGAAAGCTTTTTTCCCGATGTTGGCTTTAAATATTTTATATACTAATGTTTCGTATTTCGTTGCTGCTAATCACGAACGTGGCAATATACAATAATCCGAAATCATTCCCACATCTCAATATCACGGGTCCAAAAGGCAAATAAATACCGACGTTTCTGTGAGTATGTTATCAAAAATTCATAAAAACGATTATTATACCAGATACCAAAGCAAAGTACCCTTTATTCTTCGATAAAGATCTAATTGGTATTAAAAATTTGACTTAATTTCCAGCTTATAGTGTGGTCGTGGAGCAATGCATAATTATTGTCAATCTTTCAGAATGACCCGCACGTAGAACAGTGCTAAACACATATTTGTTTCAGGCCTAAAACCGTTCATTCGACGATCACACATGATCTGTGACAATTGCAGTTAAATCTCGTTAGACAAAACCTTATCGTTTCTGAATCTGTGAATCGATGTGAACCTCATGAAGTCTGCTCCCAAATTGTACGGTTACGCAAAATTAGAAAATCGGTACGCACTCTGCTTGCAAGCAAGAGGACGGAACATGCTAACGAGATTTAAACGCCTCTGATATTCAACCATTCATAAATAATTTGGGAGTCTTGATGAGGTAGCGTAAACACCATTATAACGTTACAAACTAATCCTTTTAACGATGAACATAATTGCGCTATATATTTTATGACGGATTTAGATGATCGAGCGAATATTCGATATTAAAAAATGAATCAGTATTGAATTAAAGAGAAAAGGCAAATTACCAAACAAATGTCGGCAGAGAGCAATTATTTATGAATGGATAAATCCCGAAACCTTTGCCGTATGATATAATTAAGTATTATCGTATTTCACTTCTTCTTTCTAGAGACGGACCACGTTGGCTGATCGCAGAAACCCGTCGGCTAGGATGACGAAAGCAATACGTATGAGCGGGCTAAAAAGCTTACGACAAAACTATCTTCTAAAACTAGCATTAAATATACACGCGCAATCCTTACGGAATGACAAACCAAAAAGAAATGATAAATAAATGAGTAAAACAACGTTTATTTTATATCGGGGAAGTGCCGATAGATCGGGTCGTGAAGTCAAAATGTGATTTTGCCATCGACCCGGGGGGCAAATGGGGAACGTTGCCCGCGTACATATTGCAAAACTCACGACGTGATTCAAGCGGAAGGAGATTGTATTTGCATTAACCTGAAGAATGGTAATGTGATTTGACTGCAATTCAGATTATATTGTATATGACTTATGTGGAACGTAGATTGGATAAGCTCACGAGCACAAGTTTCATACGTGCATTACAATTCGCCACTCTACGTATACATGGGTCCGTATTCCAAATGAGCTGTTACGGGCACAAATTTTATTTTCACACACACAGACACACATACATACACACACACCGTTGGTCATATCGAAAGGGCTAGTCAAAAAGGGAGAGTTATCACGAGGAATTTGAATAAGAGTCAAGATCAATTTGGAACAGTTTTCACATTCTTAACAGCGCGTCTTGAATCCGGGCTTTGGTGTTTAGAAAGACTTAACGAATATATACGTTCTGTTTAGTGTTATCATCAACGCGCCCATCCACCACGTCGTATTTTTTACTATACTTCTTTGATCGACTGTCGCGCAAACGGCGCTTAAATGTAATAATATTATTATTATTATACATACGATAGTCTTATCGAACTGTTGAAGAAAGTATCATATATGTACGTTAGAATATGGAGATATTTATTTTTAAGTTTTTAAAATTATAAAATTCGTTAAAAATTCAATATACTGTGCCCATTATTAAACCCTGCGCTTGCCAGTAACGGGTTCAGCGGGGATCGAGACGAACGAATTCCCGTTGTTACGATGATATATTTTGTAAAACGTTTTCCTTTCGATTTCGAGAGTCGAACGCAAAACGGATCGAGATAAAGAGACTAAACTTAGTTGGCAGAAAAAAACTGATATATCTATATATATATCGTGATTTTACACAAGATTTAACGACAGATGTTTACGAACTATTATACGTACATCACCGACGCTTTGTTTCGAAATATTAAAAGTGGACACGAGTAATTTTTTTAAAGGAAATACATATATTTAATACATATATAGGTGCATACCGCGATTGTGAAAAATATGTAGTACAAATGGAATAAGATTGTATTAAAAGAAATCAAATAAACTTAGTTCCAATTTAATGCGGCTACAATCGCTACGATTGCAGATTTGAATGTTTCACAGTTTGCCGCGCGAAACAGCTCACACCTATTGCGCATTGGAGGTTTTCGCGCGTCGCGCATCGGGTGCCGCCATTGTCGTTGTACTGTCGTTTGAACAAAGTCACACGGCACCCGCGGTAATTAGTGTTTTTCGTTAAAAGCTTGTGCCGGAACAATTTTCAAGATGTCATTCGGAACAGGATTCGGTGTGACCACATCTACACCTGCTCCAGCGTTCGGTTTCGGTGCCACAGCTTCCACCGCGGCGACGCCAGTGAAACCGGGTAAGACGTCTGATTGTAGGTTAAGTCATACCTGTGATTTTGCTTGTGTCTTTTCGTACATGCTTTCTTCATTGTATTTACTTCATATGCATAGGACGCTTGATAGATTTGTATGCGATTTATCAATGATCTAATCTTTGCTTCTTCGAGTACTTTCAGCATGACAATTTGGAGGTTAGACTCCAATTTCCTGCTCGCGTGATTTTTCAGCTTAATATATATATTCAAGTACGTGTTTCTCATGATGTCCCTTCTATAAGGGTATGATTTCAATTCTGCTACAAGTAGCATTTAAACACGTGTATCATTATCCTTAGTTCCTCATGGAACTACCACTTGTTTTGTTACTAGCATCCGATACTTTATTCAGTAATGGCTGACTTAACCCTCCACAGCCTGGTTCGCAGTCATGCTTTCCAAAGAATTGACTTCTTCTTTTAGATTTGGCAATCAAGCATGCTGTGATGCAGCATATTAATAATATGATTAACAGTGCGATCAATAGAATGACCAACACTGTTGAGTGACCTGTATAATCACTGTCAGATTTTACTTTTTCTGCAGACAACATTGTAGTATAAGTACTGTGTGTTGTTTCTTCTAGATTGGCTGCTCGAGTTGCTAGCATTACATTCGTTGTAGTATCCTCCAAATAATACATTTCACTTGGTATTTTTCCTTCTGTTGTTTGCATAAATTCTGCTGTAGCATCCTTCATGAAATGAATGCTTATATATTACTAACACTATGAAAATTACTAATACATGTTCAAACTAAAAATACTTCTATAAAACTTAGAAAGTTTACCCCTATTGCTGCATCAGTGGTACCGATTTCATGTAAGAATTCTGTTGTTACATCTCGAGCTTGATTAGCATGAAGACGTACCACTCTACTGCCTGATATTGAAGCTATTTTTAATAATTTTCGGGCAAGCTCATGTTTACCATCCTATTACATTTTTTTATACCTTAGTATGTTTTGTTTGTATAATTTAATGTCTTGTCAAGTGTCATTAATAAAAATCTTACTTCCAACAGTTTATGTTGACTTATGTATGATGACATTACAATTGTGTAATTTCTGACTTTTAAAATTCGGAATATTTGTTGAAGAATTTCACTTACTGTGAAAAATATACCTCATAAGTTCTGAAATGTTTTAAGGGCACTATAAAGATTTATGTCGATTACGGCACACGTCTGTCATAAATAATACGGACGAAGAAAACGCGGATTATTATCGTGATTATACGTGAAACATTTCTTTTATTCACACCTCTGCATAACTGAGGCACGTTCAGGACGATAAAAACAAAATCCAATTTCTTTTCACTGAAGTTTTGCATAGTTTCACACTGTACGGATATTATATGTATAGCGGCGCGATCGTTTTCCCGAAACGTTATTATGTAACCGTATATTCATGTACCCAATTAGGATTTGGAACACCATCTTTTGGATTTAGTACACCAGCGACTTCAGCACCAAGTCTCTTTGGTGCCTCATCAACACCAGCATCCGGATTTGGAACGACTACTGGATTCGGGACTCCCGCAGCTTCCGGATTCGGTAGCACTCCTGCATCAGGTTTTGGATCTGTGCCAACGTTTGGTTGCACTCCAACCAGTGGGTTTGGATCCACTCCAGCTTTTGGGACCACCCCGGCCTCCACAAGCACCGGGTTTGGAACAACATCCACTTTTGGCACTACACCAGCCTCCACCACAGGTTTTGGTGGATTTGGAGCCACCACAACTACCACATCGTTAGGCTTTGGTGGTTTCAGTGGATTTGGATCCACTGCCACCACCTCTACACCCTCTTTGTTTGGAGGATTTGGTGGCTCAAGCGCTCCCTCCACAGGTTTTGGCACGTCTATGGGCTTTGGAGGATTTGGTGCCAAGCCAACAACCACAACTACTACCACTGGATTCAGTGGATTTGGTGGAGGTTTGTTTTTATATAATTATACCAATACTGTGGCATATTACTTACTGACTATGATTATGTTATTTAGGCACTGGATTCACCGGCTTTGGAACTGGATTAACACAGCCGCAACAACCGCAGCAACAGCAACAACAACAGGAACAGCAACAATCCGGCAACACTATATCCGAAGTGCTTTACAATGCCGTTTTTAATTGTCAGTTGTACAACGACGAACGTGACAATACTATTGCCAGATGGAATCTCATTCAGGCTCTATGGGGTACCGGAAAGGCATACTATTCGGTGAACGCAGCACCCATCGATCTCGACCAAGAGAATCCACTATGTAGATTTAAAGCCATAGGTTACAGTCGCATTCCAGAAGCCGATAACAATGACGGTTTAGTTATACTTTGCTTTAATAAAAAGGAGAAAGACGTTAGAGACGGTAAGCCTCAATTAATTGGATTTATTAACAATATTCTTGGAAATAAACCCAATTTATCGTTAACGGTGGATAACATTAAATCCATCGGGGAGAATAAAAGCCAAGTAACTATTTTTGTCTCGGAGAAGGGTATAACGGGGGCTTTGAGAAAGATTCCAGCGAATGAATTAGTCGCGTATTTCTCGCAACCCATGCAAAAACAGCAATTAGTGCAGAATGGCGTTGAAAATATGATTCCATTGGTAAAGTTGGAACCAGCGCAGCTTAAAGAATACTTGGAGAATCCGCCATGTTCCATTGATCCGAGATTATGGAAACAGGCTCAGCTGGATAATCCGAATCCTGAGCTGTATATACCGGTGCCGATGATCGGTTTCCAGCAAGTGAAACACAGGCTGAAATGCCAAGAGGAAGAAACCGCCAGGCACAAAGCCTTCTTACAAATGGCATCGGAAAAAATACAGGGATTACAGAGGCAGCACACGGCGACTCAGGCAAGGCTGAAAGAGCACAGAAGAACGTTGCTGGAACTTCAGCACAGGGTGCTACAGGTATCATATTTCATGCTTTATCAGCTAATACTACCAATGTTGATAACTGCTTCTAGAATGACGTATTAACTTTTATTTATAACTTTCCCAAGGTGCTGGTACGTCAGGAAATTACGCGTAAAGTCGGGCTGTCCTTGCAGCCGGAAGAAGAAGTGTTGACGCGTAGATTGGAGGCAATGCATTCGCAGATCAGTGCCCCAACACAATTCAAAGGTAGAATTAGTGAAATGCTCTCTCAGTTAAGAATGAGGAGGCATATAGACACGCAATATCAGGAGAGGTATACGATGGACCCCATAGCACAGGATGATATAAAATCGGTACGCAGAAATGATAGTAAGATTCTAACATTTTCTACTATTCGATTTTATATCTAATTGAATCTACTTTCTGATTTCAGTACTTGACTATGGAGCAGAATGGCATGGCGCAACTTATAGCAACGATAAATACCGATCTAGAAAGTTTAAAGATCATAAAAGACGGCATGTCCGATTTGCTGCCGGGCCACAGTATATCCTGAGAATTGTATTTACTAATATGAATTTCCCGCGATTTTTTTACACGTTTACCCTCGTCGGTAATGTGAACATCAACAGAAAATTGAACTTTAAAAGTGACGTGATTTTTTCGGCATCATAAGCAATTGGTGCCATATTTATTCTTATTCGCGATCTTATGTTTACTTCACATGTCCATCGTTGAAATGCAAATCGTCTTACCATAATATTTTGTTTCTCTATAACTGGTTATGTGTTTACTTGTTTACTGCTCAGTGTCCGTGGGAGAATATTGTTATTTAATTGTTTGATCTTTTCTGACATTGAATACTGTATGAATGTCTTGTTGAATAATACTTATCCGTAGCAGAACAAATTGCCTTTTTCCAATGGAACACGCATGGCGGAAAAGCGACGAATTTACAAATGTGAAATGTGTCGACTCTGTGTACCAGCTATATATTCTTTCACCAATGTTATCGAAGACATGTTTATATTTCAGATACTGAAACGAGAGTGAAGGAGTTTGTTATGTACGAGAAAAAATTAAAACGATTTTTACATAAATAATGTACTTTTATTGGATAACTTCATGTTGTGAAACACGCTTCTTTTCATTCTAGAAAGGCACGTACTTCCATACTTCCTAACTTTTTGGATGACTATATTTATATATAATATATTTTTATATACATATGATACATATGTGTTTAATATGAAAATACCGGGATACGTTTTGTGTGTGTGTGTGTTTTTCGTGTGATCTTTTTGAATACGTAGTTATTATACAGCGGTTCATTATACCTGTGGAGTATCAAAAATTTTCATGATAAGCATGTACGTACTAGCAAACGTTTTTATCTGCTGTTCGTGTATATGCACGTGGTACGTTCTCGATTAAATATATGTACAGATACACGATAATCGTTCCAAGGTTTTTTCCTATTTCTCTGTTAATTATCGTTTAATCGAATTGTTCCCTTGAACTTGGAACTTGTTGATTCTAGGCTTTCTAATTAAGGCACTAAGGAAGTACTTAACGAGATTAAAGATTGAGCAAATCCTGTTTGATTTCGAATTGTTTCTGTTCCGATTGACTCGATCGTACGAACGATATTAAAAAGTATTAAAATATATTTGGTTTCGCAGTCTAATCAGAACGGACAGCGGCTTCTGTCTTCGACGACCGATTCTAATCGGTAAGATTCACACTATATCTAATCTTTCGCTTTCTTATAACAAACAATTTCATTCCAATAATCAAACGAGTTGAAATTTTAGGTACAGCGTTTTTCTCCAATGATCATACACTATTAGTTTCTCTCTTAATTTCTGACTATGACGTTCTAGAATCGTCGAGATTAGATCTTTTCCAAAAGAATTCCCAGTATTGAGATATCGACAGTCAAAAATATCGAGCAACGAAATATCGTCGGTTCACGAACGTCCGAAAAAAAACCAATAGTATACGAGGGAGCCGAAAACGCCATCCACGAATTAGAAAATAAAAAGAAAAGACGTAGAGACCCGCTAAATCCCAAGTGTGACCGTATACGCGAATACGGTGAAGCTTTTTGGTACGATCTGAAAATAAATTCTCTCATTACTTATTGATCGTTAAATCCAGAGGAAGATCTTGCTCCATTTCGACGACGTTCTCCGTCTTCACGCGAAGATCCTGTCCGCAGGTGTTGCTCGTATCGACCATGTTGCTCCACATGTTCTGCAACCCGTATTGCAAATCCACCGAGCCCAACAGGTGTCTGAATAATGGATTCTGCGCCTTCAGAATCAGATCCGACAGGATCTTCGTCTTCTCCAGGATGTTCTCGTTGCTGTGCACGCAACACTTGTGACGACAGCAACAATTTCCCGTATCCTTGCATACCTCCTCCTTCGTCGGTGTTTGCTCCACCTCCATCTTCACGTCCTCCGCTCGTTTTATCACAGAATGTCTCACAGGATCCGTCTCCTTTTTGCACGGTGTGCTGTTGATGATCGACTCGATGTTTCTATAGTCGACGGTGCTCACGTTGTTCACTTTACTCTGGCACTCCATCGGTTCCTCGGTCTTGATCGGCGTTGACTGCATCCCGATCCGCGGCAACTCGGGATGCTGCGGACTCGTACGGGGAGACGGACACTCCTTCATCATGGTGTTGGAATACATCGGATTCACCTGGATCCTATCCGGTAGTATGTAATTCTCGTCGTAGATCCTCGGATAGATTTTCACCTCCTGATCGTATTTTCGCGGTGTAACGTGATCCTCTTTCCTTTGTTCTTGCAGATTGTACATGTTGTTCCATTCGACGAAGTTCCGCGGTTCCTCGAAGCTGTTCCCGGTCTTCGGGCTCGATCCCGACGTGCTGCTCTCGATGCTGCTGTCTTTTTTATCGGATTCCGAGTTACCGCTGCTGCTTTGTTTCTCCGGCGAGGTTGTCCCGTTGTACCTGGTTTTCTCCTGGTTCTCGTCGAAGCTTTTCTCTTGAACTTTGTCGTTGTTGTTCACGTAATGCCGGTACGTTTTCACGTGTTTCCGCAGCGAGGATGGATCTGTGTACCTCTTCGGACAACCCGGGACCTTGCAGCAATATGGTTTGTCGACGGCGTGGGTTCTGGTGTGCTTGAACCTGTCGGAGGAATTCGAGTAGGCTTTGTTACAACCCTCCACGGGACACACGTAGGGACGCTCGCCGGTGTGGGAGCGAGCGTGGATCTTCAGGTTCTCCGCTCGGCTGAAGCTCTTGTCGCACTGGAAACAGTGGTGTGGTTTCTCGTTCGTGTGCGTCCGTACGTGGACCAGCATTTTGTATCTGTGGGAACACGAAGGAATTTATTTAACACGAGTTTTATAGACGATGTTACGGTAGAATTTCTTATTGATTAAACAAACGCTAACTTTTTATATTATATGAGCTGCATTAGGTTGCAATTGGTTTCTGTACACAGACAACGAGTTTCGATAGAATCTGAAGGGCTATTGTGTCACGTGAGAGGTGACTTATGAACGTCAAGGGTTAACCATGGAATTTTGAATTGCAGGGTGGAAATACGTCGAAGGAGTAGCGAAGAGTTATTCACCTTGCGTTGAATCCACGTTCACCTCTCGGGCATCCCTCCCAGCCGCAGTAGAAGAGTCCTCGTGGTCCCGGCGCAGCGTGTAGTCGCGCGACATGTCCCGCAAGTTGTTCCAAGGACGTGAACCATCGGCCACAATTTTGCCATCTGCAATACCAAAGAGGAAATATTTGACTCCCCGTTGTTTCCTTCCAATCGAATTTATTTCTACCATTAACATTATAGACTTATACCAAAGAACAATTAACGTTTCAAAGAAATCTATGAGAAAAATCGCGTACTCGATGGCAGGAACAACCCTTCCAGTTAAAGAATCACGCCACGTAGTCGTGTCGAATCAGAAGTATAAATATAATACGTCTACTGGTTCAAGTATCGACGCATGATTTACGTCAGGAGCGTCATCGTCCATTCGACCGACCAATTGATACCAATTCCGACCATTGTGCAATTGGCGTCGGTTGACACCAGTTTATCTAGACGCTCGGAAGAGGGTTTGCGGTACTATTCCAGTCAACGGCATCGTGTTCCACGAATTAACATGCACGGAGGATCTTTGGATCCGCGTGGAGGTCGCGGATCAAGGTAACTCCCGGGATTTTTATGGACTGGTTAAAACGATCTGGTCCCCCGCTGTTTCATGGTTTTTACGTCTTTTTAAATGTTTCTCCCGGCTCTCGAATGCCTTGACCACTTACATTGATTATAAATGCCCGATTCTTCGCAACAACTACTTTCTCTTTCTCTCTTTTTTTCATTTTTATTTTGTAATCGATAGCATTGAAATTTCTTATTATTTCATCTTTCCTTATTTCGTTTCAGCTTCCTAAACGATCGCGCGGAAAACGTCTTCGGATCACGTAACACGTTGCCAGCCACGTGTAACCAGCGAAACGTGCAGCGTATATCTATCGGCGAGTGCCAAGGAAAAACCCGGGCGAATCGTCGTTGCACAGAGTGCAACCTGTCGGTGGAGTCATTGCGGTTCGCCGCGCGATAAGGAACACGTTTTCCGGTTTCACGCGATCGTCGCGTGCAAGGTGCGCGCGTAATAAATGACTTTTCATCTGTTTCACGATTTTTTTTTTGTTTTGTTTTCTCCGCGCGGCACGATAAGTACACAGATGCAGCGAGCGTATCGCGTACCACGCTTGTATACGTCACCCGGCCGAAATCATTGACGAAATGGAGCGTGACGAGCCTACGGGACACGATCTTCTTCGTGTCGCCGTACTTTGCTACTACGAGGTTATCGAGATATGACTTTCTTCCATCACGGTAAACATTTGTACGAACGTTCCCGCCGGGGGATTTCATTTTTCCAGCGTACTCGATGTTTGCATTGAATTAAAATAGCGGGAAATTGTTATTGTATTAAAATAGCTTAGTGTCGAGAATTTGTAAAGTCTTCCCGACTGTATTACCGTTCTAGAAGTTTCAATTAGGACTCCACCGTTACGTTTACGTATCTTTTTCATCCATGTACGAGTCTAAGGGTGAAACACAAGTGTGTCATTCGTAAATTCATAATCGCACGCTCGATTTCGCAGGCGATTCGCAAATAACACCGGGTTTATTTAAAATCATCGTAATGCACGTACGCATCGCGCTCTCGTAAAGCAAACAAACCGCGACGCGTGTGTCCCCTTAAATATTTAATTTGTCTTCGCGGCGTTTCACCCGATTAAAAACATCTCGGCTGCGCGACGAATGTCTGCAACTCGTGTGTATGTATGTAACCGCGTCATCGACGCGGGAACGACTCGCGAACGATCTGCGACGCGAACGAGAAGACGACGGAACGTTTTTTTTTTTTTAAATCGTCTTAGAATCTACTGAAAGCGGAGCGATTCACAGTATCGTCGGAGATACGAGAAACTGGTTACAACCGGAATACACGGCGTAGTCGCACGTGTATGTGTGTGTATAATATTCATGATCGCGCGCGCGAGATACAGAAAAAGAGAGAGAGGGAGAGAGAAAGAGCGTGTGTGAAATTAGCGTCACTTAAGTGGTCGGGAACGTGACGTATGAGGTTCTCAAACGAATTACGAGATCTTCGAAAAAAAAAAGAAATGGAAAAGCACGTCCACGACCCACTCAATAAACCGCGCGGTACAATGATAAGACGATAATAGAAAATCCACGGGGAACTGGTATTTGCAATTATTATCACGCTGTTCTGCAACTTTGTATCGAAAAAATGTTCATTCGTCGGCCAGAAGTTACGACGCGAGGGCAAAGAGAGAGACTCCTTTCCGAGATTACGACATTCTGTACTCGATAGCAGCGCGGCTAACTGTGCGATAAAGACATTAACGCCACTGTACAGGCTCGATCGACGGACGAACGGAGAAAAATTCGCGCTCAATTTAGATAACGATTCGACGTATCGCGCTGAGACGAAGATACCGCGACGGCAGAATCAAAACTGTAACCGCGACTCGTAAATAAACATTCCGCGTCCTATCCGAGGAAATCGTTTCATCGGTCCGGAGTGTTTTTTTCTTTTCTCATCGATAACGACATCGTTCCGTTGAATCTCTTCACCCGATCACTCGAAATCCGCGCTCTACTCCAACTGATATCGAATACGTACAAAATTCGTATAATACTTTTGCTAGAAGAACAAACAACCTATTCACCGTCCCGTAAGAATCTTTTATCCACTCTAACGTTCTAACCACACTATTCAAACACCGGTTTAATCCAAACGCGACCGGTAAGCAGGAAGTAATTCTATCGCAGAACCGCCTCCGTTCTCAAGGTATTCATAGATATTAAAAATCATCTCTCGACAACTTCGCGGTCACGTACATATACATATACCCCTATAATCGTATAACAATGATCTATAGATCCCTGAAAAACATTCATTTGATACATTACCTGCATTTCAGCTGCGCGTTCTCTCCTCTCCTCACTGATCCCAGTTCCAAGCTGGAGCTAGAAGCATCCGAATCGCTGTGCGCCGGACTTGGCGGGCCGTTCAGGGTGCCCGGGGTACCGAGGGGCAACGTCGGCGATGTACCCAGATCCTCCTCGACCGGCATCCTCCGCGGCCAAAGATCCAGGGGCTGGTGCCCGTAGTACGGGCTGGGCGCGTAGCCGGGGCTGTAAAAACCCGGCAGTCCTAGCAGGGTGCCCGGGTAACGAGCGGCGCCGTACGGGCCGACGTGGGTTGGCATTCTGCCCGGAACGTAAACGATCATTGTTTGAGAATGTGTTTCGATCGGAAAGGTTTTGGTTGAAAGAAAGACGTGCGAACGTTTGGCTCCTATCCACCGATTATTCCTTGAATTAAGTTTTGCCTCGCTGCTAATCACACCACGTATTTTGTAGAGAATTATATATTCTGTTGTTTTTTTTTTGAGAGATATATAGATATATATGTGTGTATATATGTATATATATATATAGTTGGAGTAATAAGTGTTTTAAGTATCCTTGGATGTTTTATGCTAATATTCTGGCCAGATTTCTATGAATTCCCGTGTTCGAATCCTCGCGGCCTGAAATTTCAGTCTCCTTGATTTCAAGCAAGTTTCTCTTGCGTTCGTCTTTAGTTGTTCTAGTAGACGATTGGAAACTGATCGAAGTTTAAACGATATAAACAAATTTACAAGAGGAAAAGAAGCCGTCTTCGAAAAATTCGTCTTACTAACGATTCTCGAAGGTGGGCCACGGTTGTTTCAAACGGAACACGATCCGTGCATCGGAACCCTTTTTGAACAAGACTTTCCAGGTCTTGCCACGGTGTTTTCCCCGTCTCGTTTTACCTTCCCGTTGTCCTGAGCACCGTAGGAACGACAAGTCGACCACGGCACAGTACACACACACTACCTTTTGCGCGCACCCTTTATCACTTAGTCCGAGTCCGTATCGTCAGATGTACTTGAACCGGTTCGACTTGAGTATACGGTAGCTCAGGAACTGCTTGCTGTACTCGATCGAGAACATAACTAGGCTGGGCCTGGACAAACGATTCATAAAACACGACTGATTCTTTAGCCTCTTCGTGGTAGACACCGTGATGCTGTTATTTCCGCGGGAACAGGTGTACTCTAGCGAACTTTCCGAATGGTTCTTTCGCTTTGAGATCGATCTCGATCCTGATCGATCCGGAATAGATCGTTTTCAGCCGATGCTAAGAGTACACGGACACCATTTTTTCGTTCAAGATCGATATTTCTCTGTTTCTTAGATCACTCGTTCACCGTTCCTATCGACGGAAAACTGATCTCGGAAGCAAATGATCCCGTTGATCGTTCAGTGTCCACCCCTTTTCTGGTATGTTAATTCGTTGGTTATCTATTCGCTGGTGGTCGAACACCGTCCGATCTCTTCGATAGATCGATGGAGAACGGATAATATCAGTGTTTTTTGTTCTTTTTTTTTAGAGAGACGACGATGTTCTCGAAGCACAAGGGAACTGTGTAGAGAAGGGGCGTACCGAGCATCGAACTAATGTCAACGAGCAACGATCGGCCTTATATATAGCCGTGCTATCATCCGCGATACCCGTTCTCCTCTCTCTCTCTGTCCCCGCGGCGCACCAACACACGGACAGTGATAACAGTGGTAACGGTGGTAATCGTGAGTCGGGCGCTGCCGACGTCGCTGCGAGACGCGCGTCAGTGTCATAACGACGACGACGACTCGACGCCGAGGACATTACCGATCGGCTTAAAACGAATGGCCGCGCTGTTACTGATTTCACGTTATCGCGAAAATACGTAGCCGCGAACGTGTTTGATAATTTAGAATACCGACGCGCGTCCACGTTTCCACACGTAAATATATACATATATGTGTGTGTATATCTATATGTATATGGATATATATTTTTATAATTACATGTAAGACTTCTGGGGAACAGCTAGATAAGCGACAGGTGTCGCGTACCGCAAAGTAGTCGTCGACGGTACTCTAATACTGTCATAGAAATACTATTATAGGAATGTCTCTAAATCATTTCAGATCAATCTACGTTAGAATGTCTCGTCATCGATCATCAGCTGCGTCATCGTCATCCCAGAGAGATACCAGTGAAACGGTAGCGGCTTCTGAAACGACCAGTAGTATACCGTTCGGAAGATGGACGAGCTTGACCGAAGAGAACGAAAGGAGAGGGAAAAGAAACGAAAAAGAAAAATGAGAGAGAGAGAGGTAGATACGGTGGTCTACCCCCTACCGTGTATCGTGACCCACCGAATTTTAGGATCCTCTCCATTCCTTTCTACCAGTCTTCTCTCATCTCCTCTCCTCTCTACCCCCTATCCCCCCTGATATGGGTGAGTGGGTGAGAACAAAGTCCCGCGTATCTTGGAGAGGCACGTTATCGCGGTCGTATTAGCATGGTGGTGCGAATGGATGCCTTCGCAAGCTGAGTCAACAGAGAACGGGGCCGGATAATTTCTTCCCGGAGGCGAAATCTCGGGCAGAAATGTTGTTGCCGGCCCTGGGTGGGCCCCACCGAGGATCAGACCCCGGGAGATATGTTCCGTTTGAAACGGCGAACGCCGGCCAAGGCCGCGGACGCGTTGCGCGTGATAAGAGGAGTCGATCGGACCCCGAAGTATGTATTTTTCATCGATGTAACAGTAAATATTTATTCGACAACGGTGATAAAATGCGGAATACACCGAGACTTGTTTGCGAGATGTCTAGGTGAGGTGGTTTCGCAGCACGTAATTCGATGGTAACACTCACAGAGGGGAGGTGCGTCGTATGGTGTGCGTGAGATAGCGATGGACTCGAACCGAGTGTAAGTTTCAGAGATTCCACGGTAGACTCTCGATAAGTTTCCTTTATTCGATAGGTTGAACAGGGGAGGGACTTTTCAGCAGGTTGAATTTGACAAAGTTGGACATTTCAATAGGTAGGGACCCCCATGGATGAGCGTCGATTGTCAGAGCTTTCGATAACTTTCCATTTCTTGGAATCCTACGCGTTGATTACCATACGTCGGAAATTTCGGACCGTGGCTATTTCCACGCGTGAGTATCACACGTTTCTCTACGATCTCGTGGCGGAAACTTATCGAGAGTCTACCTTACTTACTTATCTTAACGATCTCGAAGATAACGACGTACGAATTCAACGTGAAAAACAAAATTGTCGCGGTTGCCTTAAGCAAGGGAGGAATGAGAATTACCTATGCAGATATCAAAGCTTCCGGTGTGACGGTCAATTTAACGATTTTTTTTTTTGTTGGTCGTGTGAATACCCTCCGTTCGAAAAAAATATGTATATTACATAAGAAGCCGCGGATCGCGAACTCGCAACCGCGGTAGACGGTAAATAAGCGTTCGCGGTTCTCGAACGTGACGAATCTTATCTTGTTGCTAGTCAAGCCGGGATTCTAACGCGAATTTTCACTCACGACGTAGGTGTCATCCACTTTTGCCCCCCCGTGACGAAGCATCGTTCGATTGGTCGCACGTGACCACGCTCCGATTATTTGCATTCGAGTGATTGGGAATACGAGCGTCCTTGAAATCGTTCTGACCCTTCGGTATCATCTCTCTACATATAAAAAAAAAACTCGTGCGTGTGTCTTCGTGTGGGCGTTGTCAGTGTCTGAGAAAAAAGAGTCTGCGGACAATCTACGAGTGACACGCCAATCTGACTATCTAAGTCAGAGGTCAGGCTCGTTAATTGAAACGAGTGGTTTCAAACGTAATTCGTGGAACATCGATAATTCCACCTATCCGGCACGGCGGGAATACATTTGAAACTCGTCCAGAGCGTTCGGTTATCAGTAATTAATTCAAAGAAACCTGCGTAGCATTCCGAGTGGTCTGGGATCTTTCGTTCTCATTTTTTTTTTCTTTTCACCCGGGAAAGAATATCATCTGGAAAGAAATTCTTTCCCCTGCCAACTCTTTTCCCGTATGCCGGAGAGGAAAAAAACAGTTCGTCAGACGCAACAGATGTGCCGGCAGACAGTAGACGTCGAGATAATGGGACCCATGAAAAGTCGAAGCACCTTTCGAGTTTTTCATCAGTTCCGTGAGCATCGAGTCACAATTGGGGGGCTCTTTCGCGGACAAAAACCCCGGGAAACCCCGTGATTCGTGGACCGAGAGAGAATTATAAAAAAAAAAATAAGAAAAAGAACGCAGACGGGTCTAATGATCCGAGAGAAATCCCCGTCAGCTTTTTTGGATCCACGATTTTTGGGACTCGAAGCGAAACCCCGTCCACTTGTTAACGACGCTCTTAGCGCGAAGATTTTTCGAACTTTTCTTCGGGGAATTTTTTCCGCGAATTTCCCGCGCTGTTATCGCGGCGCAAATTGTTTCTCCGTCGGGGTGCTAATTGTACGGCAATCTAATCTCGTCGGGAGTCAGAATTCGTTCGCCGGGTTTGCCGCGGCGGTAAACAAGTTCGGACGTCTAGAAATCAAGATCCACCTGTTGCTATCAGCGCCAGGGATTCTCAACCAGCTAGACAAAACCGCACAGTTTTGCGTTTGGATAGCTCAGAGATAAATAATTAATTTTAATTAAATCTCTTATCAAATTACACCGCGAAGACCAACAGTTATTTTTAGACGCACATTTCCGCGAAAAAACGACCATGAATTTCATGGTGGATCATTTTATAACACACGCGTGCGAGCGTGTGTAACATCTAAAAAAAATAGGAATTTTCGCAACACGCTGATTCAGCCGAAAGCCATCGATATTTTCGCAAAGCCCGATTCAAGGTTACCGTACAGCGACGATATACATATTTGCGTTTGTAAAAAGGAAAAAAAAATTTTTTTCGCCCGAGCCGACGCGAGGGGAGGCATATCAAAGCTGTTATCTCGGTGACTTTTCGATAAGAAGATCGAGGGGGTCCTCTTGCATTACCCGAACAGAGATACGAATAAATTTAACGACGCCGACAATTTTTACTTAATACCGTTGACACAACAGCCAGATAACAAAACTCCGTTGTTATTTACCCGCAATATTGTTATTTGATCTCCTTTCTTTCCGATTAATTGCACACTTTGCCCGATCGTGAGTACATATATTTATAATACATTCTTTTTTTGTCAGTCACTCTCTTTGTACTCACCGACAGATAAGTCTCTACATTTTAATCGTCGCGTAGAAAGTCACACTCGGAGAAAGAAAAGGAAAATTATCGAGAGATTCCGCCAAACGTGGTGTCCACCAACCTAATGAATATATTTAAGAAAAACGAGAGCGAAGAGGAATCGAAGAAACATCGGAGAATAAAGGGACGAGGGATAGAAACGTACAATATCTTTCTGGCGACACGCCAGATGCCAGACGGAAGATAGACATGAAAAAATGGAGGATCCCCCGAGGAACACGGACGCCATTGTCTCCTGATCTTAACTCGAAGATGATCGACCTCCGGTACAGTGTCCTGCCGGTTTCTAAACGATCCTATCGTCGGATCTGAAAACACATTTTTCCTCCGGTTTCTTCGAGTTTCTTTATCCGGTGGAACAAGTTCTACGTTGCCCTCTACACTTTCTTTTGCCTTTTTTTTGTTTGTTTTATCAATCAAAAACTCCGCGACACCCTGTAGACTCGCTGATAATCAGGGTCAATGATTTTCACATTATCTCATCGTACTTTACGTAACATTAATATTCCTCGTTATGAAATTCCTTAACTCTTCGGATTTCGATTACCCGGTCCGTTTATCAATCACCGCCACGTTTCTCATTTACGTTGGGCCGTCGAGCGATTCGCGGTTGATTCGCTATTTCCAATGAAAGAATAACAAAAAAAATGAAATAATAGTACGTACATACATCGAAATACAGTGGAATCGCCTCGTTTTTAAGTACCCCCAGCGGGCCCTGGCGGGGGATATTAATGAATATGGGTCCTACCACCTTTCTCTTCGGTGGGTTCCTCCACCCTCCGTCTCGCATGACACCCCACGGACCGGGCTGCCGGCGTCGGCGTGCTTTGATCTCGTGGAACGCGGCGAACAGGTAGAAGGAGACCGAGAAAAGGACAGGAACGGATGAAAACCATCGGTGGGACGAGGATCGAATTCGAATGAGAGAGGAAGAGAGAGAGAGAGAAAGGAGAGGAGAGGAGAGGATTCCAACGACGACCAATGAGATCCGGGCCCGGCTCTAAACTCGAGGAAATATGTTCGGAGTTTTTAGATTGAGATCCGGGAGAGATATCCCATTCCCTTGATCCCTTCCACCTCACTCTACTTCACCTTTTCTTACCTTCTTACGGTGTGTCCATGGAACGCCGAAAAGAGGTTTTTACCCTTCCCCTAACCCCTCCACCTCTCCCCTTTCACTCTTCCCATTCGATCTTTCATTTAGATTTGATTCCACTAAGTATTCCTATACATGGATATATCCTCGGTATTTTTTTTTTAAAGTTCCCTCCCTTTTTGGGTATCAGTGGCAGGTATTCGTGATGTATCGTTACATTTCCAGGTTCCCGTTGGTAAAACGAATCCACAAAAAGAATCGAAAATGCAAAGCTATGGGCCAAGTACAAGAGAATGTTACATTCGAATAGGTTGCTCAATAACATAAACTGCATTTTACACAGGATTTGAAATCAATCAAACTTGCTCACCTTTGATTGATTTCATATGTGTTTGATTGATTTCTATTCCAATGTAACATTCTCTTGTACTTGGCCCATAGCTTTGCATTTTCGATGCTTTTTGTGGATTCTTTCGTCATTTCCGCAAATTTTTAGATATCGACCTGAATCTTTCACTGTCTTATTGGGCTTCGAGTTCCGCGTCCAACACGTCCCGGATCGTTTTAATATCTCAATCATTGTGGAAATGGCGAGCAAATTACGAAAATCGTGAAAAATCCTCAAATTCAGGCGGTTTTTTGAACGGCATTCGCTCAATTTTTGAGATAGCCGTCTGAAACTTGTACCATTGTTTTAGTTGGAAAATTCTACGGCAGATCAACATATAATAGTTGTACTTTTCGAAAATTTAATTTTTCGCAAAAATCTGAAGGGGGTAGGTCAGGATTTTTTGCGATTTTCGAAAATCGCTCGCCATTTCCGTAATTTTTGAGATATCAATCTGATTCTTTCTGCATCTTATTCGGCTTCGGATTCCGCGTCCAAAACGGCCAGAATCATTTTAATAGCTTAAAAATTACGGAAATGGCGGGCGATTTACGAAAATCGCAAAAAATCCTGACCTACCCCCTTCAGATTTTTGCGAAAAATTAAATTCTCGAAAAGTACAACTATTATACATTGTTCTACCGTAGAATTTCCTAACTAAAACAATGGTACCAGTTTCAGATCGCTATCTGTAAAATTGAGCGAATGCCGACCAAAAAACTGATTGAATTTGACGAATTTTCACGATTTTCGTAATTTCTCCGTCATTTTCGCAATTGTTTAGATATCAAAATGATTCTTTCACTGTCGTATTCGGCTTCGAATTCCGCTTCCAAAACGTCCTCGATTATGTTAATATCTCAAAAATTGCGGAAGTGACGAGCAAATTACGAAAATCGTGAAAATTCGTCAAATTCAACCAGTTTTTTGGTCGGCATTCACTCAATTTTAAAGATAGCGATCTGAAACTTGTACCATTGTTTTAGTTAGGAAATTCTACGGCAGATCAACCTATAATAGTTGTACTTTTCGAAAATTTCAATTTTCGCAAAAATCTGAAGGGGGTAGGTCAGGATTTTTTGCGATTTTCGTAATTCGCCCGCCATTTCTACAATTTTTTAGATATCAAAATGATTCTTTCACTGTCTTATTCGGCTTCGGATTCCGCGTCCAAAACGCCCTGGATCACTTTAATAGCTCAAAAATTACGGAAATGGCGAGCGATTTACGAAAATCGCAAAAAATCCTGACCTACCCCCTTCAGATTTTTGCGAAAAATTAAATTCTCGAAAAGTACAACTATTATACATTGTTCTACCGTAGAATTTCCTAACTAAAACAATGGTACCAGTTTCAGATCGCTATCTGTAAAATTGAGCGAATGCCGACCAAAAAACTGATTGAATTTGACGATTTTTCGCGATTTTCGTATTTCCTTTGTCATTTCCGCAAATTTTTTGATATCGACTTGATTCTTTCACTGTGTTATTCGGCATCGGATTCCGCGTCCAAAACGGCCCGGATCGTTTTAATAGCTCAAAAATTGTGGAAATACCAGGCGAATTACGAAAATCGTGAAAAATCCTGACCTACCCCCTTCAGATTTTTGCGAAAAATTAAATTTTCGAAAAGTACAACTATTATACATTGTTCTGGCGTAGAATTTCCTAACTAATACAATGGTACCAGTTTCAGATCGCTATCTCAAAAATTGAGCGAATGCCGACCAAAAAACTGTCATAATTTGACGATTTTTCGCGATTTTCATACATCGCTCGCCATTCGCGCAATTTTCAAGATATAAAAATGATCGAATATGTTTCGAATGCGCATTCTGAACCTTAATTTTACGAAGCTTGATGTCAAAAACGTAACGTAACAAACATTTCTAATTTAATATGTTAACAATTTGGATGTGTGTGAGAGGATTTTTTCAGTACGGCCAACAAAATCATCCTATAACTTCGCCACCACGTTCTTAAATCATAGATCGAAATTCGGGACGATAGATCGTCTATAAACGGTGCGTCCCCGCGGCTTTTATACATAGAACGGGTGTGTCACTTTGCGTGTGGCTGCTCGCGACTACAGAAATACCCTGTGTGAAAAGGGGGTGCACGCGGACGGACGGTCATTGGTGTGCGAGAGCGTGCATGTGTACGTGGGTCCGCGTTTCGCAGCGGGGGTTGAAATTCCCGCGGTTCCCCGGCGCGTCACTACGTTCCCTCCTTGGTACGTACGTAGACGTCCTCGGCGTACTTTTTATTTAGCCGCGCTGTTGGGGGCCATCTCGAAGTCTCTGCTCTTTTTCTCTCTCTCTCTCTCTCCTTCTCCTCCTCCAACCTCCAACCTCCACCACCTACCTCCTCCACTTACCGGCGCAACGATACGCGCGAGTTTCGAGTGCCGTGAGAGAAACCGAGTCCTCGGAAACATTCTCCTGGCATTCCCTGTTGTTTTTTTTTTCCTTTTGTCCCGGTAAATTATCCGACACGAACTTCAACCCCCACTGGCTTCTTCGAGAGACCCTTAAACCCCTTAACCCTTTCGCTGGCACGCGAATTTTTCAACTTCCACCCGTGGGGCGCATTACGAATTTCATTTTGGAAGTATTATACTGGGAGGGAACTGTGAAATTTATTTAAATAATCCTGCAGTCTTGGCAGTGAATGATTTATACAGATTTGCAGGATTGATTAGTTGTATTAAAAACAATTTGGTTAATTAACAATTCGAAAGTCCATTAGAGTATATTTCAACGACCACGTTCAATTGTATTTCCACAGAAAACCAAAACAGCTGGTCTCGGAAGAAAAAAAATCGTTTCACCTAAACGAGACTTCACTCGGGCGAGTGCGCTAAGAGGTTAAAGTGTCCTCGTCTTGTCGCGCGGTTCCTCCAAGATATATTCTCACGAGAAGTCAGTGTTCTATGATTTCCCATGTACATACATACACACCCGTACCCATATACATAATCGACCACCCGCCAGGATTTCGAGGATCTACCCTTGACATCTACCCTTCTAACAACTTCAACTTTCTAAACTTTACCTCCACCCGAACGTAAGTACTTTCCGAAATTTCTCTACCACAAATCCCACGGAACCCATACATACATACATACATACACATACATATATTTACACAAATCTGATCGATTCTCCTCCGATGAAAATTCCAGAAAGCGCAACAACCTCGACACCTTCTACCGATTCGAAGCATCGAAAGCCCCCGATGACCTTGCGGGGTAACACGAGACCCAGCTACGAGGACGACGTTGCCGAAGAAGAGGGGGAGGGGGAGGGGGGGAGGGGACCGTATCCTTCGGGTGATTTATCACGTTTCAGGATGGAATATTAATATCGGGATGGCGTGCGCCCTCGGTCCTTTCCCGTCACCGAGCCGCCACACCGACGTGCTCGCGGTACGTCCGTGTAATCCAGCCGGCCACTAACACACACGCACGGATGTGGTATTACGAACGGGACAGAGGATGGCTACCGGTCACAGCGGGAGAGCACGCCGGGGGTCCTCTACCTCGCCGACTTGCTACCGAGAAAGAAGAAGAAGTCTTTCTCCTTCCTCTTCCGTCTCGCTCCGACGACGGGCACGCACACCGACGACCTTCCGCGGTGCTACCAGCCGCTGATTCGTCGAAATCCCGCGGTCACGTGACCGGTTTATAAGGCGCCGGGCGCCGGGACGCGAATCACTCGCTGGCTGCGTGTCGCGGCGAAAGCTGCGCTTTGGAAATTTTCTAAAGAAATTTGTACCCGTGGAAATCTCCATGGGAAAGAAGTTTCGTATGGATGGATATTGGAACCAGGGTGGAAATTCTAAGGTGGTTTATTGTTCCATGGATTTTTGTGGAATTTTTAATTAGATTCGTTTTAAGGTCACGATGATTCGGATCGATCCGTGATTTCCATTGGAACTGGTTTCATACCGGTTTATTCTTGTATTGATACAATGATAAGAAGTCTTTTTATAAAATTCCACCGAACGATCTATGGAGATAAGGGTCAGACAATGAGAAGGAGTCGATTATTGATTAGGCTAATCTGTGTTCTGGTATGGGAAACGTGTCGGTAGACTGTTTAAACTAGATTACAGGAAAATCACCCTAATGTCGATCGTCTGGAGAAGATAGATAAGAAATAGCTCTCGCGAAAATGTTTCAATAACGAATTCCGTGAATTACCGCGATGCACTCGCCGGCTTTACGATCCGCCGACTCTATCTCATTGACCTTTACGGGTCCCGACTTATTACGCGATTCACCGTGAATCGTTTTTAACCATACGACAAGCGAACACATCACCAAGCTCGCTCTCTCGCCCGTACAACAACCATAGATCTTCTCTTACACGCGATATTTCGCCGTCCGTGGGATTCCGTGCGCGAATTCGATAAAATTAGCGAACTCTGCTGCCTCTATTTTCCCCTCGAATAGATTCGAGACGTCGTTGTCGTACGGTAAACGTGCGAACACCTCGGGATCACCATCGAATTATTATCACACGCTGTTTCTGATTCCAGGTATAAGAAAGGTGTGCGAATAATCGGTTAACGTTTCCCTGCAACAAAGTAGTTGCCGGTTTCGAAGACATTCATGCTCGGAGGATCAACCCCCTTCACCTGCCTCCCATGAAACTGTGAATCGTTTACGATCACGTGAAGATCTCGATGCAGGAAGATACTATGGGAAAGAGACGAAGAAGACAACGAAGAATATGAAGAAGAAGAGAAGAAGAGAAGAGCCCGCGGCGGGAGGTTTTAATCTTCAATTCCGAAAATCAACGTAATGTATTCCTCCCTGAGGGGTCCGTTCTCTTCCCGGCTTAGAAGACGTTGCCGGGGTTAGGGGAATGCCTGATGGTGAAGGTTTTAACGGGAGGGGATATGGGGGAAAAAGGGAGAGTAGGGGGGGAGGGAGAAAAGGCTCTCTGGGCAGCAACCTGTAATTTCAACGCGAGCGGACTAAGTCGTCGGTAATATGGGAACCCCAGAGCTGGTATAACGGCTCATTTCCATAATTCGTTCTTTAAGCATCATTTTTAATAGGCCCCTGGCGCCGAGTGACCGGCTCCTCGGTTCTCTCCGGGGCCTGACTGCCTCACCTTTTAACAGACCCCCGTAGTGCAACCGCGGCGATGTCACTTTAAAAACTATCTACCCGCTGCCCGTTTATCGCGATCCCGATGACATCTTCATTTCGTTGTTAATTCGCTTAACCGCCCTCGACTACACGCTGTTGCCCTTTGATTCTTCGTCGTAACGGACGAAGCGTGGGTGGGTGTGTGTGTGTGTGTGCGACGACGACGCTACGCGGCGCTTTGATGTCGGTTTGCGCCGACACTCTGCCGCGGGAAATGTTCGCGATGGTTGTCGAGGGATTTCCACGTGACCCGGAATGGTCTTTTTGGAAAACTTGGAAATGGTCGAGAATTATTGTCCACGGTGAAAGGGAACGTGAAATTTTATTGGAATATTTCCTATCATTCTCGGAGAGATAATTAAATTGATACGGTGATTTTAGATTAGAACGGAATGAGGTTTTTTTAGGTGGATTTTTTTAAAGTGGATTTTTTTAAAGGACAGGAAAAGAACTCGTAGGAGAATATTCTTTTCTGTATCGGGAACGCGGTTCCTCCGTCCAGGGGAGAGCGAGAATTCTTACCTTGCCTCGAAAACCTGACGGGACCCCATGGAAGGTTCACGAGGTCAAAAATAAACAGGCCGACCGTGCTTTACTCTCCCGAAACACGTTTCGGGGGTCCCCTTGTGCCGTTTCTACATTTTCGAACGTCCCAAAGGGAAACCCGTAGTGGTAGGAAGGGCCCCCCCTTCGCACGTTTCTCGATTTCTGGAAGGAACGCGTGCAACGCCGCGGCCGTATAGGAGAGAAAATATTTGCCGACTTTCCCTTGTTTGCTCGACGACGCGTCCGCGTTGGAATTTCACCCGACGACGATGTTTCGAAAGGTTCGACGAAGAGAATCAGTCGCGTTCGAAACCGCCCCGCTTGACTTCCATGAAAATACATTCCACCAGGTCCATCTCTTCCGTAGAATTGACAAGAAAAAAGAAAACACGGGTCCTATACAAATTACCCTCGTGTTCCAATAAACGAAATTCCTGAAAGAAATTTTCCAAAGTGTCGCCCATAGTCGGTAAACAACTCCCGTCCCATGGAAAGTAACGAATCGGAATAATAACACGGTGAAGCGTGAAATTATAGTTGTTTTATCGACCGGGGCTTCTCGGAATCGATCGACCATATGGGGATCCCGGTTTTGCGGATCCAACGAACGGCCCTTTAATCACGATTCTTAACCCGCCCACGAAAACCGATAATTAATCACGAATTTCACACCTCGGTGCGACCGCCGCGGCGAAAGGAAACCCATGGTCCTGCGAGGATATGGGGAATTCTTTCTCCCCGGGACTACGAACGTCCGAGGATGAATGTAGAGAAAGGAGAGAGAGAGAGAGAGAGAGAGAGGAGAGAGAGGGAGAAATGTCCGAGCAACACCCATTGGAAGGACGGTGTCTGCGAGACGAATCGCTAAACTGGGCTGCATTGACAAATGATTCGAACGTTTCGTGGCAAAGGAAACCGGAGGACCTCCCACATCGAGAAACCATAGTACACCGTGGTTTCGTGGTTCGTTTCCTTTTTTTCTTTCTTCTCTTTTTCATGCTTTCCGCCGTTTGAAAGTCTCGCAAGGATCACACGATCTTTTGGATTCGAAATAGTGTCCCCCATTTCGTCTACTTTCTCGCAATTTATCTATTCGATAGTTACTGGTGAATTTATTAGTATTTCACGTTAATTATTCTCGTTTCTAATATCGTGGAAGATGTTTATAATAATTCTCAAGTTAAATCCGCAAATTTAAGAGAGGGAGGGAGGGGGGAGAAGTTCAAGGGATCGAGAGTCGTGCGAATTCATAAATTCACGGTGGACTTTGCCAGCCTCACCTTAGGGGTCCCATGGGCCCCATGAATGAGCTATCCGTTACAACCACCTTCTCACATCGGGCGCCTTATGGTGTCAGGAAATCCTTTGATCCATTATCTTACCGTAGAATCCCCATTGAAAAATAAATACACAGAACTTTGTCCCCCCATTCCAATGACTATTAAATATCAATATATCTCATACAAAATTTGTCATCATCCCAAATTACCCATCTACGTCGATCTCGAGTGATCCGCGAAATTCATCCCGCGCAAAATCCAGCGGGATTCTCCTCGGTAGGGGGTCGATAACGTAATATCCCTGTGGTACGTATATGTGTACACGCATAGGTTCCCCTAACAGTGCTTATGGTTCACGTGGGACGGCGCGACGTAAGACACCATGGCGTACCACACACAACGCGACACCTCGGCTCCGAGAGTTGACCGGGGACCCCGTGAAGACCACACACGAAGGGCCCCTCCTCTGGCCCCGTCCTTCTCTCCTCCTCTCTCTCTCTCTCTCCCTCTCTATCTCTGTCTCTCTCAAACTACACGGCCTTCGAACCGCGAAAAGAAAGAAAAGAAAGAAAAAAAAAAGAGAAGACGCGACAGTCACTTAACCACCTTACCATTAGCCACGAGGGAAAGCCTTAAAAGCGCGACTATCGGGAACACGTTACGCTCTATGCACTATGTGTATTGTTATGTATGTATGTGTGTATGTATTTGTTACAAAATCGAGACTTTGATATCAGATTCCTTGAGTGTTCTACGGGCCCCAGCGGAGAACCAGGGCCCAGGGAAACAAAGAGATATTTTACGACAGGAAACTCCGAAGACGTGGGTTGTTGGCAAAATAGAGTCCATGGGTGGCAGTGGAATGGTGTTTGTCACGCGAGAGAAGAGATCGAACAGACAGGCTTCCTGCTTAGAGGATTTATGCGGGTTGAAAAGGTCGTCTAGCGGGTCCTGGCGGGGGGTATTCCCGCATTGTTGCTAATTGCACCAGTCTCTATGGTGAAAACGTCGTCCTGGTGGTCCCATTATCCTCGTCGGTGACGGAACACCGTTGTTGTTGTCTGTGTCTGTGACAACGAAAATCTTCACCACCACCAACAACTCCTACGGGAACCTGGCCACACGAAGGTCATCTTCTACGGTAACAAAAGACAACCACGAAGAATCTATGACCGTTCGGTCCAAGTGATTTTTTGCGCACAAGGAAAATAGACGCCTGGAGCCAAAACATCTCATTGTTCGGTTTATGGCGTGTTTTGGCAGGTTTTACGAACGGGAAATATACGCCCGTAGAATTGTCCGGGTCGGGTAATAATGAAGTGGTCGCCAGTTTCGTTTTATGGTGTGCCTGTATAACTCTACGGGGTTACTTACTCGAGAGTTTGGAAAATAGTGTGCGAGACACATGGAATTTTCTTGATTTTTCTTATGGAAACTTTCGTGTCTTGATTGCATTGATTGTATTGGATAAAGTGGGGGTTGAATTCTTATGGAATTATGTCTCTCGCGGTTAAGGAAAGATATGAATTTTGAAATTCGGGAAAGCATGGGGTTCCAGTGGCTAACCGAAACAATTCATTGTTCCGTTTACGGTGTGTTTTCAGTATCCTTGCGACCTCCGACGGTGTCGAAGGTCCCCGGTGCACGTGCTGGTTCCGCCCTCGAGGTCTGTACTTTCAGTGTGTACATACAAACGAAATCGGCAGACAGGCCGCAAAAAAAGCTCGCCGGAAACGCGGGATCTGTGTCGCGGGACAATCGAAATTCCGTGTCAAACGAACGCGATTCCGCCGGTGGGTTTCATTAACGTGCCGTGATTCGGAACAACGACGATGAAGGGATGTCGTTTGGAAAAAAACCAAGTTATCTTCGAATCTGGTCAAACAGAATTTAATTGAGGTAGGCCAATCGCGTTGCTTTATAAACCGTCATACATTCACGTGTATGTGTGTATTTGTAAAAAATGACCACGAGAGATTCTTCATAAAAAAAGTCCTAAACCTCGTTTGAAATGAGTCCCATTAATTTTTCATGTCATTGTCCGAGAAACGTTCTAAACAATGTCTTCTCGGACGATGGGATTACACACCAGTCCCTTTTTTTATCAAACGACAGAGGTGTAGACCTCGATGACTAAGATCCACGTGTGACAAAAGGAACCGTTAAAGGATCGTCACTTTCCGGACGACTCACGCTTAACGAAAATCAGCACCGGTTGCTTTTGGAGTCCGTGGATTCCCACGTGGGCCGAAGGATGCGGGCCGAAAATATGCAAATTTATATATATATGTATATACATATCCCGGGACGATTCCTCATCCTGCTTGACTGGCTTGTTTAGTTTTTACCCACTTGCGCTTACCCCCAAAGACCTATGGGAGAATTCTTTCTCTTTCCATCTATCTATCTATCTCTCTCTCTCTATCTTTCCCCCGTTTCGAGTCATTACCATACGTGACCATAAATGAAACCTGTCTCCTCTATCCAGCGTAACAATGGAACAATCACGGCCAAATACAAAAGGGTCTCCCGCGTGTCTACGTGCCCATACATATGCATCCGTGAGTCCCAACTTTTCCTCTCCTCTTCGATTCCCTACACGTGCCCCGTTATCCTTCTTTCCCTTCGTCTTCGTTTCGTGCGCGTAGAACGTTTCCGTGCCAACGGTCCTGCGACGGGATACCGGTTCCTTCTTCTCGTTGTGGTATCCTGAACCGGGACGTTTCGTCCTGGGCCCGGGACACGTGAAGGATATCCCCTTTGTCTAGGCCCCGAGATTAGATCCTGACTTTGAATCTAACGGTTCCGGGGTAAGTTTCGTAGGTGATTAGATTCTTTCTTTATTTTTTTTTTGTCATCATCTTTTCTTCCTTACCCAACGGTCCGATCAAACTGGACTGTCCTCGTGGGACTGGACCCATCGAGAAAATACGTTAGACGTTCGGACGCGTAGTTTTAAAAGGGAAAGTGTGTATACTTCTTTTTCATCCTAGTCAACGGATCAACCTGGATCCGGATCATTTTTAACCGAAAAATACGGTTGGGATTTATTTCGATGGAACGAAGATTCGTATTATACTTCCTTACAGGAGCATCGCACAAATCATTGTAGTTTATTGTTCGACAAGGGGGTGCAGGTGGTGTCGTACCTGACTCGTCGTCGCCTTCCGGTGCCGGGGAAAAGTACGTTACGTGAATATAGAGATCCACGCCCCGTCGATCTCGTTGGATCTTCAATGTCGAACGCGTTTCAGACTCCCACACTTTCAATGAGTTCGACGCTGAATTTTTACGCAATCCCCCATTCATCCTGCTGCGGGTCACATTGTTACGTCGTCGAAATTTCGAGGGACCCCTGGCCCACGAACAGAGAGAGAGAGAAAGAGAGAAGGGGGAGAAAATCTCACAATCAGAGGGTCCTCTTTGGTACCTGACCTGAGATAATCCCATCCCGGGACCATGAGGGTATTATCCCGCGGTACCCGGTCCCCCCCACGGACTCGAAAATACCCGTACTATAGGGGTTCCTTCTGTGTGTCTCCTCCGATTTTTCTTCCTTTATCTCTTTCTCTCCTCCCCTCTCTCTTCCTACCCTGTCTCATTGTCACGCTGTAGCGAATCTCTCATTTTTCCAATCCCTTACGATTTCTCACCCCCTACTTTCATACCTAGCTGTGATCGAGCTACTTCCCCCCTAGTCACCCATGGGTTTTATTCAGTCGGTTTTTGGAAAGTGGAAGTGTAACCGACGTTTGCGAAAGGGTCGCGGAATATTTAAGGGTGTGAATAATCTCGTTTACAACTAAGGACGTATTTACGTTCGGTAGTTAGACGTGTAAGTAATGTGTTTGGGGTAATCGAATTAATGTGGCTTTTGAATTCTAGCTAAAACTGTGAGATATTACTTGTGCTGTGTGTAAGTAGAGGGGGGCGAAGGGCGGAAGGGAGAGAAAACAGACCGGACGTATTTTCAAAGTGATTAATACGTAGGTAAGATTCCGGATCACGATCAAAGGCGTAGGCGCTGTGGCTCGTATATCTCTGCCCTCGGTTTGGTCTTTCCATCTTTAAAGTCTCGTCTGTTTCTTTTCCCTTGTCTTATCTCGAAGGGGGGCCCCGTGGTCGTTGTCAATCTTCATTAATTAAAGCAAGGACTGAATCGGGTCCAGGGTTTCGTCCGGTGGACTTTAAAATCTAATCTTTGAGCGAGAGTCATTCGACTCTGACGTTTTTCGTTTATTTTTTCCTCCTCTCTCTTTCTTTATATTTTCTTTCTTTCGCGATTTTCCCTATGTTTTTCATCGATTTCAAGAATCGAACATCAAGATGAATTGTGAATTTCTCTACGATCTGTGTATAAAATGACGATAAGCAAGATTACGTAAGTTCGTTTCGCGTTCGCATGGATTTACAATTAGATTCGAGTCGATCGACTAGTTTTTTTTTTCTGTCAGATTCTTTTGCGCGTGTGTATGTGTGTTGGTAGTTGGTGTTGCAGTTTCGTTCGCGGTGTGTTTCCCGCAGCGAGCATACGCACGGCGTGTTGGAAGGCGAGCCAGTATTATAATCCGCACGTCTTTCGGCGATTTTTAACGCGAGACCGCGAACATTGTACGGTTCCGATTCGTCCTTCGAGACCTTTCTCACGTCCACGAGTTTAGGAAACTGGTTTGAAAGGTCCTTCGAAGCTGTCGTTTCGTGGAACCACGGGAGATCGATAGCTCCTCCCGAAAATCCGATCGCGATAAACCGGCGTGGATCGTTTTCGGAATGTCGGGCATCGAATTAAAAAAAAAAGGAATTATAATTTCGGTCCAGGTGCGTCCATGAAGTGACAGCCTCGGGAATCTCGATCTGGGACTCGGGGCTATGGAGAAATTTTCCGATAACTTTCATCGTTATTCGCGAATTGAAATTATTCTTATTTTTTTTTTCTACGGCAAGTTTGACATTCGATTTTCATTCGGAGTATGTTCGTTCTGTGATCGAGTTGTGTATAGAGATATGTTACATCGCGAGTATCTTTGATGTTATTTATAATAATTATTGCGGATCTAGCTGTTCTCCAAAACAACGAGATAACACACACTCCCCGCGAATGTAACATATTCCGAATCTGCTGAGATCCGCCGGATTTAGTTTTCTGTTTATCGCCGGACCGTTTCTGCCGCGTCGGGAAATATCGGTGAAATTTTGTTCTGCCATAGATCTTTTAATAGATCCGACGATAGGACATCCTCGCGTCGGTCAAATGCTAATACGCGAGGAGAAAGCAAACGCAAATAATCGCTGAAATTCCGCGTCTTTATTTTCTCGTTACGCAATCTCGTGCAATAATGTATCCTTTTTCTTTCTTTTTCTTATTTTTCTACGCTCCTCGTATCTATAAGACGCAGCGCACACATCCGCGAGCGCGCGTTATTTACGTAGAATTTCATAACCTCTATGATTTATTCATCGTTCCAACGTGCGCGCGGGGTGGGGAAAATAAAGATCTCCTCGCGTTCGCAAAAATAAAAAAAAAAAAAAAAACGAAACGAATAACGCGAAACGAAATGTCAAGCCGTCTTTTTCTCATCGCGGTGCTCTTTTGAACCGTGAACAACAAAAAAAAACATACTCCGAAAACACGGGACAAACTTGCCGTCTATTTGACGTCTACTTTGGTCTCTTCGGGACACATTGGTCTCATTCGTCTACTTTCGACGGTATTTAGAATCGATTCTCGGATAAAAAAAAAATAAGGTCCCATTTTCGCGAATCGAACCGTACAAAGTTGACACGATAGATCGTCGTGACGAAAAAGAAACTCACCAATGGCGAATCAGCGGCGATTGTCCTCGCATCCAGACCGGAAGGAGTGTCTCCAGTATCCCTCTGGTTGGTCCGCGGATATTCAAATAGTCACGTCACAAATTTTGCCACAACGATCGGGATTATCTTCCGTGGGTAAACAAAATACACCGACGACGGTTCCTGGACCACGTGCTTCTCCCCTGATAGGTTTGCGGATCACTTGATTCTCTTCTCGTTCCCCCGTTCGAACGAAAAAAAAAGTCTCTTCGATGGGATGTCCCGCGTGATACGATACGATACTTCGAACTATTGTCTTCCAACCAGCGATCTCTTGTTTTTCTTTTCCTCCAGTTTCTTCTATTTTTTTGTTACCTTCTATCCATCCGGCGTGGACACGTGCGCGTGACACGGTCGACGAAGAAGAAAGGTTTCTCGTTGGAGATGGAAACAGGAAGAGTACACGAACAAGAATGTACAACGAGAACGATGATGGTGGTGGAGGAGGAAGAAAGGAGCAGAAGGAGGAGAAAGATGAAGAAGAAGAAGAAGAAGAAAAGGAAGAGGAGAACGATGGCAAACGAAATGAGTCACTACAGAAGTCGAAAACTTGCCCGGTTGAATCGAACCGCCGGTTTCCAAGGATGCTCGGTTCGAACTGAGTGCACGAAGAGGTTCCTCGCGAGTCCCTGCCTCGGGTGTGGGTTTTCGGTTCGTTTTTCCCTTTTTTTCCCTCCGTCTTTCTCTCTCTATCTTTCCCTTCTCTCCTTCCCTCTCCGTACGTGGGTTTGGTCTCGTTCTCTCCTCGTATTTCTGTCTCGTTTTCACCGTGTTCAGTTCTCCTTGTCTCTCCTGGTGGGTTCTCCTCGTCAGGGCCGACGATGGCACGGCGTTTCTGGGCCCCCAGGGCCCCTGGGAGGCGGTCGAGTACCAGTGGTGGGGGAAGCCCCTAACCTAACTTAACCCGGACGAAAGCTGCCCCCACCATCTAACACCCTCAACCCCTCTTATCCCCTCTACTTTTTGACGTTAAGGTACGTTCAGAGAGAAGCTAATATTAGCAGCACGTGTTTCGCATCGGGGACTTTGTCTTTTTTCTTTTTTCTTTTTTTTTTGGATTTGTCTTTGTTTTTCTATTTAGTGTGAATCTAACTTTAAGCGTAACAGGTGTATTTACCGAAGGAATGTCGGGTTTGTTCTCAATGAACGTTGTTTGATAAACAAGATTATTTTTCCGATCAAATTTTTCATCGTTAGAGGTGGCAGATCTATCGAACGTTTTTGGATCTCTTGGATCATCGTTCAAGCGTTTAGTGCGTGTGTCGCGTGCACCGATCGAGATCGATCCCGGTTCCTGGGATCATGCTGATCGCAACCGTGGTGCACCTGGGACACGTGGTACACCGACGGTCCTTTATTTTGTCTCCTCTCCTTATTAACCGCTTATCGTGCCGAGCATTTTTCATGGACTGCCAGGTCCCCGGGTACGGGGCCTGTAATTATGCGCGGGTAGCGGACGCACGAGTAATTGATCGTTCCGGTCGTTATCGCACGAAAATCGTCGGCGAGTTCGGGCGCGAGTACGAGACGAATTGGAAATTCTCGTTGTGTTTCTTGTTCTTGTCGCGACGGCAGTCGAAAACGTTCGAGTTCCCATCGTCGATCGTTCGTCGATCGTCCCTGGCGATATTTTTTTTTTGAAAATTCTTTTTCCGTACGTGAAAAAAGTCTCTATTTCGATTACCAATTAAAATCTGTTTCGTTCGAAAACTGTGCGCTAAGGTTTTCCGCGTTTCCACGTCGATTCGACGTCCGAATTTACGGCGACCGGTTGATTTCGATTCGAGACCGACCGATACGGAGTAAAACAAATCCCTATTGTCCAGTGGGAGGGCAACCAGGGTGGGGGAGGGAGGGTGGAAGAAGAAGAAGAAGAAGACACGTTGCATTCGCGAAGTCGCGGCCGAAGAATTATTGCAGTTGCGTTTCTTTTTCAAACCGCGGCGGTAATGTATTCGTGTAGGAGAGCGACACACGCACGCGAGCACACGCACACTTGTCTCGTGTCCCGGCGTTGTCTCCGGTTCGAGGGAGAAAGAGAGAGAGAGGAAAGGAAGGACAAGAAAGGCTGGAGGGACTCCCACAGGGCAACCCACACGATCGCAGAAGGGACATCGCCTCCTTGCGTTCGGATATCTTTTCTCTTTCGATGTGTGTGTGTGTCGAGGGGCGAGTTGCGTGTATTACGTACGTAACGGAGCCCAGGGAAATTTCATTCTATGTGACGTGGGGACGCTCGAATGAATTTTTTTTTATAATTCATTTCTCCTTCTCACCAATTTGTCTATAATTTAAATATCACTTAAATCACGATATATAACATCCACCGCGTTAAAATTGTAATCTTCCATGGACTAGAAATTTCCGTAGGTCAAAATTCTCACTGTGTAGAAATTTTCGTACATTTAGAGCCCTGGTACGCTAAATTTCTTTATAATTAACCTTATTCCAGGCGCCAGGAGATTCTTAATGGATTATTAACAATTCTACGGTCGAGATCAACGTTCCACGAAGATATCGGTAATTAACCGAAAGTTTCTCAAGACAGATTCGAGAATCACCGTTGTCTAGTTCAGCATAGAGAGTAGTGTACTCTGGTAGGAGAGAATTATCCCAATATACCCTGAGAAGACGTAGGCAGACCTGCCCCCCTGCTTCGGACGGGATTCACTCTCGGTGAGTGTAATATGTTCGACGTGGTATTAGTGCGTACTGTTGCCCGTGATGTCTGCACACGTACATGTGTATCTGTGTGAGTGTGTTTGTGTCGGTATACGGTCGCCTCTGCATTCACGGTGCATTCAGCGCAAGATCGCGAAGCCCCCGAAGATTTAAGGTAGCCTGAAAGATTTGCTGCGCGAGTTAAATTTAAATCGACTTTAATTCGCTGCGCAGAAAATCGTACTTGTCCGCGGCTGTCCTTCGGAGGCTGTGGAAGATCTGCGAGTCTCTACGGTCGATTCAAACCGAGCGACACACCGTAAACGAGCGTGTTTTTTTTACTCGTACCTGATTTACGAATTATTTATCAACTTTTTTATTTTCACATTACATTTTCGTCGATTCAGCGTAACATTCTTCGAACTTCCGCGCTTTTGTCGGTACAGTTGGTCGTCGGATGTCACAGGGGTTGGAAGAGGGTGAGAGTAGGGGAAGTGTTGTATAGATTTTCCTCGGTGTCTTTTTAAGTGGCCGTCAGAAAAAATCTGGTCGACGACCGGTACACAGTTGGTACAGATCGGCAATTGGTTCGTCATAGTTCCGAAAGGACGGTAACGCGAGTCCTTTCGGCGTCCCGGGTGACCTAATTGGGACCACCGTGCTCGGTTGGGCCCGTTCGTTGACCAATCGCAGCACGCCACCACCGCCCGCGTAATTAACCCGATTTACTGCGGTAGGTCTTTCGAAATTTTAGCAACACCCAGCGGCAGAAGTTACCGTCCAAATCACGAACGGATCGTTTCTCCTCCGATAGAGATAGGAAACGATAACTCATTTCAACTGACCTTTCAAACAGTCCGGTTTCCACCCCCACCCTGTCGTCCCATACTTAAGTAGCGACAACGTAATCTCGCTAAACCGGCAGGTTGATTCGACGACAACGCGTTTACTAATTAAAACCGTGATTAAAACTGTGTTCGTTAATTAAATACCACGTTTAAAGATCTCGGGTCGACAAAACGTTTCCTACGGGAATTTTCTGCGTTCCAGGAACGACTGACGTCCGAGAAATTTCTATATTGGCAACTTTCCTGGTATCCCGGAAACATTCGCATGTGGAAATTTCTCCTTTTTCGCACATCCGCGTGGAAAATTCTAGTTTCATTTATATATATATATATATTCTAACACTTGCGCAGGTATCATTTGATTAAATGAAAATTAATTTGTTAGACGCACCCGAGTCGGCGCTTCGACGCTCGATAAGTTACCTCAGTCGCGTCCATTTTTTCTCCCCTCTTCCCGGGGGGCGACCTTACGAAAGTCTATATCTATACATATACATGTATACATGTATATAAATTTCGGTTTTGCCATTTAAGAAGCAGTGCGCCGTGAAACGAGTCCCGAGACGGAATAAATCTCCGGGCCGCGACCGTCGTTGGTTCGCGAATGACAAATGCGCGGGCCCGTATAAAAAGGAGGAGGCGAAACTCTCCACCGGACGACCGGGAGTAAATCAACGGGTCCCGATCGATCTAAATCGCGTCGTCGATCCGATCGACGGAGGGCGAATTAAAAGAAAACAAAACCCGATCGGACGCGGATAACGCGATCGCGTAACGGGATTCCTTCGATTTCCGGATTACAAACGAGTGGATACAAATTTGTCGATTTTATTGTCGGATAAAGAAATGTTACGCACGAACGTAAGACATTGTCTCGTTAAGCATATCGTATTAAAGGATCGACGAACGTTCGGAAGCTATATTATCGAGTACACGTAATTTTCACGCTCCGTTTCTTTTTTCGACCGATAAAAATCAGGTTTACGGAACGTCGAGAACTTCCCGGTGATTCGAGACGGTTTGTTTCACGTTAAATAGCAGGTGGATAATCGGTGTGATCGATAAAAATCATCCCCTGAATTTAGTTTCTATGAAAATTGAAATTTTACGTTGCACAGTGTTTTATTTGCAATCGGAGGGAAATGATATTCAGCGAACATTCCTGTTTCATTCGGGTCGAACATCTGCCGCGGCGAATTCCGGGTTGTTATTATTATTATTATTAGTAGTATTCATCTATCTCGCCGTCGACGTAATGAAACCCATGGAAATGCACGTGCTTACGCGTTATCTGCGTACAAACAGCCGCGTATCTAATCACGTACCGATCTTCTGTCTCGCCGGAACGAATCCGTAATGTTACCGCTCGAATCACGGACTAGGAAGTACACACACACATTCATACACACATACAAACACACGTACATATTGTTCTTTTACTCACACAAGTCCGCAAAACGCATCTTCGATCGCCTCGTCGATCTTCACAATATAAAAAGGAAATCATGTCAAGAAAAAACGTTCCATCGGCGAAATTTTCAATCGTGGAAAATTTCCCCTATCGATAGTAAGTCATAGGAAGTTTTCGGAACAAGGAATGTCTGGGAACTTTGGACGAGCAAAGCGTAGATCTGGCGTGGGACAGGATGATGTTGCGGAGGATGCGTGCTCTGCTGGGGGCGGCTGGCTTCTTCGCTTCTCAGTTCATTCTGCTCGTTTTTTGTTCCCCTCCCTGTCCCTGCTGTGTCGTACTCCCTCACATTTTCTTTCATCCACTCCGCTGTGAATGAAGGGACAGACGATGTGTACGCGGAACACCGGTCCACTCGGCAGACTTTATTTAAATTTAGAACAGAATCTTCTTTTTGGGAGAAAAAAAACAAGAAGAAAAACATCGTCGACGATTTAGAACTTATGTCGTCGGTACTGGTATACTTAATTACTAATATTTCCATTTGGGAAGTCGGTAATTATCCTGAGAAATCATATCGTTTTCCCGAATGCAGATTTTTAATTAAACTCCATCTCGAACTCTGTTCTTTTTCTCCTTTTATATTCCCCTTTTATTTCTTTTTTTTTTTTGGAGTACATTTCAACGAACGGATTACATGCCATTGGACGCAGTCACTTTACCGCGTACCGACACACACAGTTTACCCGGTATTATGGAAATTAATCGCGGTGCGCCGAGCAAAACGAAAAGGAATCCACTTCGGAGTTCCTTTTCTGGAAGAAAGGAACTCGACGGGAGCGCACCGTGTCGTGGGGACGGGACGAAGGCTCTGCTGGGGGCTCATCTCTCCTCTCCTCTCCTCTCCGGCGGCTTTCTACGGACCCCAAGGGTCGACCCTGTGTGTGTGTGTCTGCTCGTATACGTGAGCAACAGGTGCGTACGCGTACGTGAACCGCATAGCAGGGCGTACCGAACAATTCATTTATCGGCCGAGCGATTACACACGGGGGCAAATCATTTTTTTTCCACTCATATTTTTTTATTGTTGTTTACTCCGCGACAAATACGATGACAGTATATAAGCGATGGTTTCACGCTCACGAACACTGGGCACCGTTGGTGCTTGGTACGTACGCATTGCCGGGTTATTTCATTGTTTTGATGTGAAATTAATATTCCCGCCGAACGGGAGTAGGTTTTCTTCTTTTTTTGTGTCGCGAACATAACTATTGCGATGGATGAGAATATTTTTTCGTAATAGGACACAAGTTGATGTTTACTATCGGTAATTAATACAGTGTTATTTACACCCTACGCGAAGTTTGGCAATTAATTTTATCACCAGCAGCCACGGGGTTGCGCGTATGAATTGTATTAATTAAAACATCGATTCTGTAGAGAGATACCGACGCTTTCTCTCGCCGGTGTAATTCGCGTAATAACGTGGTGCATACGGTGCGACATTAAACGCAACGTTTTCACGAGGATAACGAACGACCGGCTTTATCTTAATTATTTCTACTCCCGCGAAACGTACCGATCGGACCCTCGTTAATTTTCAGTTAACACACCGTCGCCTCTGTATCGCGCGAATAAATTACCCATTATCGCCGGAAAGAACGCTTATTTTCTTTACGCACAACTCGGGCTGTGTTATTTAACAGGGAAAAAAAAGACAGAAAAAAGGCTTTATTATCATTATTCAATGTTTTCACAACATTGATCCACATACGTGGATGAAGTAACCATACTTCGTATTGTTTCGCGAAAAATTCGAACAATTGTACGTCGCGACACTCGCACTGTCGTCGCGGTAAGTAAATTTCATGATTATTCGTTCCTTTTTCTCTCTCTCCCTCTCTCTCTCTCTCTCTCTCTCTCTCTTTCCATGCCGTCACGCAACGGTAATGGAAACTCGAGTGCGTTTCCCAGGTTCTCAGTCGAACCGTTTTCCATTAAAAGACAAAACAATGCTCGGTTACGTCGTCTAGCGGTAAGTTTTCCTTCCTTTTTTCTTTCTTTCTTTCTTTCTCTGCTTCTCTACCCCCCTGTCCGTCTTATTTTTTTTTCCTTCACCTGAATTTTTCCCGTAACGTAGACGCGCGCTGAATACGTGCGACGCATCGCCCAGAGGAGGATCCCCGTATCCTTTCGTCTCCGTTCGAGGAGCGGCTGATCCTGAATAGGGATCCCAAGGGCGCCTACGTAATCCCGCCCGCCATTGTGAACACGCCAACCAGTTTTCTTCCCGTGGCTCTTTTTCACGCTCTTTCCAGCGGGTCGGCAACAAAACGTGAACCACCGGCACCCGGTGCACACGCTCGATTGTCGTCGAATTTCTTACGGTTCGGAACGAGTGAATAATTAGTAGGGAAGATGGTATTCCCGGGGAAATACCATTGGCGTCGAAATAAATCGAATTTTATTTATTCCCTTGCCAGAATATCTTGTATTAATCGATTTTGAAGTTGTTTCTGGTTGAAGGGAATACAACAAGGTTTAATTGTAAATGAAAGAAATAATTAAAGAGGTATTAATTCGTTTTTGGTTTCGAAATGGAAGTTCCACCGTTTGCAAAATTAACGTGTCTGATGTGGGACGATTTTTTCACGCAGCACGTTTCAGAGCACGTGTTTTTTTTTCTCATCTCTGGGTCCCGGGACCCGTGAACTTCCAAGATGACCGGTTAATTTTTTATCGACACCATTTTATCACCCGGCTCCCGAAACCAGGGTCAACGGAACGCGGCGATATAACGCGCTCCAATTTCGTTTTTCGCGGTTCGCTCACGCACATTCTCGTCGACGATGCTGTGTCCGTGTGTTCCGCGGGATTTCGCATCTTTCGTCGGTCGCCCGTTTCCCGGAATTTATTTGCCGTCGCCTCTCTGCCTGCCGCGACGAATCCGCGCAGACGTAACGGAGAGATAACGATTCCACCTGACGTAAGGCGTCGTCAAATATTGGGTTTCCTTCATTCAGCTAAAGTGCCGCCACACACGTTGCCACGGTTTCCCCGTGAGCGAATCGTTTATCAACGGTATTATTGTTATTATTATTCTTACACTACCTACAACTGTCTCACGGATGAAAACACGTAGAATCTCGGTGAATTTCAATCCACTGGTCGTCTAAGTTAATCAACGAACGCAACATTTCATGAAAAAGTCTATCTACTTTAAAAAATACTAATTTTTGTCTTGGCAAAGAAGTCCGAAGCATCGCCGGCGGTACTCTTTTACTTACGTCGGAGAGAAGAAAAGAAATATAAAAGAACGAAAGAGAGGAGCGTAATTGTACGTCAAAACAATACTCGAAAAAGGGTCTGTGTATACTTGTAAATGCGATCTGGTCGGTCGGCAATTATCAAAGAGGATCCCGCAGGTCTGAGCCCTTTACCAGTCACGCTGAAGACGGGAGCCCTCGTAGATCCTATCGCGTATCCTTCTAACGCTCTCTCTCCCTCTCCTTCTCTCTTTCTCTCTCATCTCTTATCCGTTGTCTTTATCTATTGCCCCCCTTTGCTTCGACTCATCTTCTGCCTTCTCTCTCTCTTTTTCTTTCTCTTTCTCTCTCTCTCTCTCTGACCGTACCCTCGTCCCTACCGATCGCATTATTTCGTTCCACCAATTCATCTCGACCTTCCATCAACCGCAGGATCGCCGAAGGACGACGTTGGACTCGTCCTCGTAAAGTTCTTCGTCGAGGAAGAACATTTTGGCGCCGGCAGCCCGGTTTATCTGATCGATCATCTAGATCGCTGGACGAAGTCGTTTTCCCGAAGGGTTCGTGCCAAAAGATGAACGAAGACGGTGGCTGCGGGAAAGTGGGGACCGATCGTGGGTCGTCCGGACCCCTGGAATTTTCGTGGTGAAACTTCCGGCACCCGAGGCTTGGAAGTAGCTGCGCGCGGAAATTCTGGTGCGAGGAATTTTCCGCGGCAGGAAAATTCATACGCAAGGAAATTAGGGCGCGTGGAAATTCGATCGCTTTGAAATTCTGGCGCTTGGAATTTTCTGCGCCAGGAAATTTCTTACGTAGGGTAATTTGGGCGCGTGGAAATTCTGGCGCTTGGAATTTTCTGCGCCAGGAAATTCATTACGCAGGGAAATTTGTGCGCGTGGAAATTCGAACGCTTTAAAATTCTGGCGCGTGGAATTTTCTGCGCCTAGAAACTTTCAGCTTCCGAAAACTTCAGTACGTTCGAATCAACTACGCTTTACAGCGTTTAAGATTCAACGATAGTAAACATAGGAGGAGAGAACCGAAAGTGTCAGGCAATAATTGCAATGACAGATGGAGAGAAAACTCGTCGATGACAAACGTGTCAACGTGACAAGCTACCCTGTAACATCTTATTACCGTGGGTACTAGGAGATTCTACGATTTATCTGCGATTCAAGTAATAAGTACACGTCCCGATGGTCGATTAGCTCGATGAAACCGCAATGATCGTATACCACGGCGATGATCATCGCGGAGAGAACCAAACGACACGTTCACAAACGTCGTTTCGTTTGTACACGTACACCTCTGTGAAAATTAATTGCATAATAGTAAATTCGATGCAGCACGGTTACGTAAACCGCGCCGTCGAACGCCGATTTCTCCGTTCGATTCGAAGACACGCGACGGTTCTTTCCATGGTTTAACCTTTACCGCGGATTCCGTAGAAGTTATCCATAGTTTTCCCCCCCTTTCGGTCATTTTTATTCCCCTCGCCCTATCTAACAGAGAAAAATGAGGGAATTGGTTACCCCGGAAAACATTCACGCGAACATCGTCGAATTAACTATAAAACTTGACGGTGAAACTTAAGAATTATTTGTCCTTTTATTTAATTACACAATCGACCAATTAACGAAGTGGACCACTACAAGATAAAATACAGTCTCCGGTATAAATTCTGAAATTGAAACGTGACAAATCTTCGTTTCTCACGCAACCGTCGAATTCGTCAATATTAATCAGGTTTTATAATTCGCCAGGGTGTCTTCAGCGGTTTTTTTACGTTATTTATCGTCTCTCCGCTCGCTGTCGTCGGTATCGATTCGCTCGTTATTTTCATTACGGATCTCCGATTGCAAACTGCAACGTCAGCTGTGTTATTACGATGGATCGTTCGATATGCGAGATAAGTTTAGAATCTCGTGGCGAAAAATTGCATGACTTCGCTGGTTTATCGCCGACCGATTGTGATTCGCGCGAAACTGTTCGCCGTGTCCCCGACAGCTTTGTTGTCGATCCACCGTTAGTTTATACGCAAAGTTTACGCGCCGGTCGGCGAATCTTGATCGTCGTAGGTACACCGTGGAAAAAAAACAGAAAAAAAACCAACGAATACGCCAACGTTAGTTCGGACGGCGAGAACTCTGTGCCGCATGTGCAAACAGACGCGAGAATTGTCACATATATTCGGATTTGCATTCAATTTGCATTATTTACACTCCTCCGGGGATTCCTCTTGACTTTCCCGCCTCGTCGTGTCAACGACGCCGCGATGATACCTGGGGGAATCTTGGAATGCAGGGTGGGCGATCACGGGGTCAAAAACCAATGCATAGTTACTTGTTGCCTAAATTTTCATACCTAGAAATCCCCAGAAATCCATAAAAATCTATTTAAATCCCTAGAAATCCCTAGAAAATACTCTACCGCGATTAAAACCCAGAAAACACAATTGTCCAAATACTTTAATTCTCGCCATAACGTGTCCATATTTCCATTATCACGATCCAACGCGAGGAAAGTTACCGGGCGCCCAGGAGTGCGATAAAACCGACGGAATCTTTCCACCAAACGAATGTTCTTCCCCACGACGAAACGGTCGCACGAAACCGTGACCAGAATCTGTGATATTCGACGGTTGAGGGTCGCGACAAGTGCGTGCACTTGTGGGAAGAGAAGAGGGGGTGGGTTCCCCCATACATAAGGGTACGGGGGTTGGTCACGAAGGTGCCGGTTTCTTGGCGAGTTCGAATTAATAGGCCATCTGCTCCCCGGCCGGCTCCTTCAAGGAAGTCAATGTTTAGGAAGTCCATGGGAAGCAACGACAACGGAAAGCCCCATAAAGACATGGGAACGGGTCGCAAGGAAGTCGGATACTACACGGTGTGTCCATCCCCCTTGCCGACTACTGGCCGGAACATAGGTGCGAAGCTTCTTTTCCTCGTAGACCGCAACGAACCAATAATACACCCTGGACGATGGTTTTCCGGTCCCTTGCTTCCTTATCCTCCTGTGGGATAACATCGCGTCCCCTGGTTTTCGGTGTTATTCGGTGATCGCGCACCGAGAAATTGACCCAGCTAAATAGATCTTTAATACGTTATCGGCGGAACGAAGTGTGGGAATTTCGAGACGGTGGAACTTCTTGGGAGGAATTTTAACGTGGTGGAAAGCGTGGGGGTCACCGGTGACCGACGTGGTAATTAGTAGTGATCAATAGAAAAATTTATAATATGTGAAAATTACTTAAAATATTCGCGCGCCGAAAATTCCAACCCCAGAGCCCTCTAGGGGCGTAAAAACAATTCTTAGATCCCCGAATCTTCAACCCTTCGTACATCCCTGTAAACAGAATGCGAATCCCAAAAAAAATCCCATCGCGTCCGTTATCCCCGTCGTTTTCCGTGGACTTTCGCAGAAGCTGATGCAAAGCGACGTCCCGATGGCGTAAAGCCAAGCCGTCTAGCGAAATAAAAAATAAAATAAAGAAGTGATGTAAATCGCGGTGTTTTTTTTTCGTGTAACGTTAATTATACAAGAGCGATAGATTGCGCAAGCGATAAGTCGCGAGCGTCGACGATATCCGGGGCCAGAAACCGCAGAGACGAGAAAAGAAGGCTTCAGCTGGACCGTTGAGCATCGTTTCTGACCCCCATGCATGGCTTCTTCTTTCGTTTTACCCTCGACGATGAACTCCGCATGGGAAAGAATGTCGTCGATCGGGTACACGGGTCGGATGATGGAAGGACAAGAATATTTTCACGGAGGTAAACGGCGCATAAATTTCTTTCGAACGAGCCACGAGGATTCGCGGCGAATCTCACTTTTCCACGGTCGTTACGGAATCGGTGGAGTAAAAGAAAAAAAACGAGGAAAAAAAACAAAGTAAAATTAGAAATTCAATCTTTCAACAGGGGTGGCAGTACGCAATAAACACGTACTTCTAACTGAACGTTTCATTGATATTTCATAATGTTTATTTCATTGGGTACCTTACTTAAGAAATGTCTCTAGATGATTAAGTTATTTCAATTATTTTCGTTATTCCCTCGGGTCTGGTTAAAATGATTGTCCCTCGATGACGTAACCGTAGGATTCTTTTTTTCCACTCGATAGTTCTTGTCGTGATATATGTATGTATTGATTAAAATAAAAGACAAAATTATCGCGAGTAACGTGGTATCGTGAGGTACGCAGGGGGCAGACGGTTTATTTTTCTTTATACAGGTGCGCAAGTGGAATATTTTTTGTTTCGGGGGGTATTTACGGATTTCGAGAAGATGATGCAATTGATCAAGGAATGTTGTCATTGTTATCACTGTCTACGGGACCGTGCTTATGTTACAGCCTGAATTACCACCGATGAATTCACAAAAATTTTCGCTCGTGAAACAGGTAACCGAGAATATTATTCACACCAGGTGAAATTAATCAACGCAATTGGGGATGACGTCGGCGTGGAATCCCGGGGTGATGAACGGGTGCTGCTTTTTCGTCGCTTTTTCCACGACGCCACGAGACCAAGATTAACTCGTTAGCCGTTGAAAGTTCCTTTAGCACCTGGCTCGATCTTCGGTTCGCCGCAACCAGACACTTTTTCAAAATGCCCACGGTAACGCGGTGCGACGGGAACACAAAGCTACTTAAAGCCGCGCCGCCTCGAATTTACCTGGAATCGTGAGCTTAATCGGATCGGATCAAAGTTTGTCTTTTAATTCGATCGGCAAGCGTACGTTTCCCAGAGAGAAACGAGAGCCCGTCGCGAGAGGAGAGAATAAAAAAGAAATTCCAGTGAATTCGATTGCCGTTCGGTTGCGCAAACCTTATCGAAACCCCACGCGAACGGTAAACATTGGAATTTCGATTCGATACGAAGGGTGTTGGACTAACTTTCAACGAATTGACAACGGTGTTGCCAGGGGAACAAGATTAACGTGTGTTCGATAATCGATTGACCTTATGGAATTATTTCACGTTTTTTTGACGTCGTTGCAAAGATTTTTATTATTCATCAAATAAATATGGAATTTTTTCCCGTTATTTTGGGATAATTGGAAGAAAATGACGGTTTTTTGATATTATTATTTTTGGTAGAGATTAATCGAGGGGTTTATTATTATGGATGGTATCGGTAGACGAGATTGGAACACGAGTCGCTGGGATGTCGCAGGAGAAGATCGGTTGGTGCCACGGGAAACAAGATTAATAAATCGAGGGAGCCGCGCGCGCCTGGTAACAATAATGAAACACCTTTTATGCACGCGTGGATTCCACCTCCTCACGTCCACCGCAACCACCTTTCCTGTCTCCTTCTACATCCTCGCATTCACCTGCTGCTATTCGAAGATCAGCTGCCCTAACCGCCACCGCAGCACCTTGCCGCCAAGGTATCCACCTTCACCTCTGCCGGGCCAGCATCGTGTCTTCTGTTATCAGTGGCGGCCAGTGGACGGTTTCTTTTATAGGGGTGCGATAGATAACGAGATCGTGAATATCGATGGTACATTGTTACAGGTGTGAAACAAATTTCAGAGCGCTGAATTATTTTTGGTGCGTTGGAATTTCTTCGCGTGGCGATACAAGTGCGTAGAAATTCCAAGCATGGACATTTCTTGGCGTAGGAATAGCGGTGCGTGGAAATTTCAAAATGCAGGTATTTCCAGGCGTGGAAATTTAAAGCGTAGGTAAATCTGTGGCGCAGAAATTTCTTGGTGTAAGAACAGCGGTGCGCAGAAATTCCAAGCGTTGAATTATCAATGCGTGGAAATAGTGGTGCGTGGAAATTATAAAACACAGGTATTTCCACGCGTAGAAATTCAAAGCGCAGGGAAATCTGTGGCGCAGAAATCTCTTGGTTTAAGAACAGCGGTGCGTAGAAATTCCAAGCGTTGAATTATCAATGCGTGGAAATAGTGGTGCGTGGAAATTATAAAACACAGGTATTTCCACGCGTAGAAATTCAAAGCGCAGGGAAATCTGTGGCGCAGGAATTTCTAGCAAAGTACAGTTTCATATTCAAATGTATCGGTAAGTAGTTGAGTGCAGGCGCACTCGCCGCCACTGTTTCTTTTGATCCTCGCCTTCTGCGAGTGCTTCTTCGACTTCTCCGGGACCTTGTTCCTTCTTCCGTCTCTTCCTTCCCTTCTCATTGGTCTTTTATTATTTTTTTCTTTCATTCTCGCAAGTTCCTCCGCTACTTCTTCAATTCCTCCTTCTCCTCCTTTTTCTTCTTCTTCTTCTTCCTCTTCTTCTTCTTACTCGTGACTGTCTTCTCCACTGCAGTCGACCACATGCCCCCGCACACACGGCCGGGATTTTTTCCAAAAAAACCCAGCTGCAGCTCTTTTATGGGGGTCCGTTGGCTACACTCTCAAAGAGAGAGAGTAAGAGAGAAGAGAGAGAGAGAGAGGTTCGAGTGCAGCTTGCGCACTTGTGACACGCGTATTTCGTTACCGAGGTAGATACTTCGCCACAACTGACCTTGCTTGTAATTAGTCGCCACGGACGGTTTAGGTCGTAATGCGGTTCTTGATTAGACCGGTAATTACCGTGCTGGCTTATTGCCTTTCGGTAACGTTATTAATCTTGCTGCTTGCGGTTGCGGAAAAATTAATATCCCCTTTTAATGATATTTAATTACCAAATCGATTCGTAAACAACTTCCTATATTCTAAACTTTCTTTTATTAAAAGAAGAAAACACATAGACACATACACATATGGAATCATCATCATCTAATACACCAAAGAAACTTTCTCCTTCCCTCCTCCCATTACCCAAAAAAAAAAGACAAAATCGACGCGTTCACCCCGATACCTTCAATACTATTACGCAACCTGCTCCAAAAGAAACAAAACAAAACAAAAAAACGAGGTATAAAGTCGTTAAAGGTTACACCACGACATTGTAGCGAAACATAATGACACACGTGGAGAACCTTTGTCAGAATTTCTTCATCGGTTTTGCGGCAGGTGATACAGACCGGCCAATGAGTCGCGACCGAACGATTCGCATGTAACGGACATTTTTCACGATCGCCCGTGTCTTTCGTTTGTAATTTAAATGCTAGGTCCCGCCGTAAGAGAAACGAATAATAAAACAAAAAAAAATAAATAAATAAATAAAATACAGGAAAAAAAATTTGCAACGACCCGCGTCGTCGTCATCTTCTTTTTCTTTTTCTTTTTCTTTTTCCTTTTTTTCGTCCACGTTCCCGCGACGATGCAATTCACGTCCCGCACGCGCGCGTGTCCCGACGATAAACGTAATTGCTTCTGCTCGAAGCTTGGATGCAATTTACGTTAAAATGCCCCGCCACGGGCGCAAACAGCAGAAAACGACCGACGGGATCCGAACGCGATCGAAAATCGTGCCCTGGGAACACGCACACACGCACCCGGACAACGGTTGCGACGCCTTTCCGCCGATAAGAATCATAGGAAAAGTACCGAACTTTCCCGCCACAGACATAGATAAAAGAGATATAAGTAAATCGTGCAAAGTACAAGTACGATCTTGACCCAAAAAAAACACACACACGACGTTCCCATCCCATGGAGTCCTCTTATCGATGGATCGAACGTGATTTCACGCCTTCGATGATTAAAATCGATCGAAATTAACGCGCTCGATTGCACGCGAATTCTCTCGTGGATTTCCTCTGACGTCACAATAGATTCTCAACATTGTAATGTGTATACTTTGAGTGTGTATTTAATGTAGAAATGGTATCGATAAATGTATAAATATTGATATTTATCCTAATTATGATTTTCTATTGATCATTAAAATTTATCGTGCCGGTCACTGGTGACCCCCATAGCACTCAACGTGTTACCTAGCTTTTCTTATTCGATAATAATTTAGTATCCCCATTGATCTATGAATCATAGATCGCACCGATGTGATTTCAAAGGGTGTTGCAATCGAAAGTATTGTTTTCCATGGAAAGTTCGACGGGACGAGGAGGAGTCCGTTAACGGATTCGTCTGACGAGCCGGTGAGGCGGAACGGATCCCTAGGTGGCGTCGGTGGCCCTAATGAAATTCAAACATGGCCCTTCGAAGCGTATCAATTACGCTTCCACCCCCAGCGTCTCGGGAACTGTCGGCGCTCTTCGGACTTTCCCACGCGTCACCGGGAATCCTTAATCACGGCTGCGTGGATCGATGATTTATTCGGTGAAGGGAAAAAGAACAAAAAGAAAGCGTCTTGGAGCCGGGAAGTTCGATTTTCGAAATGTAATTGACGTCACCCTGACGGAGTTTTTTTGATTTTTGGTCATTTTGAAGACTTTTGATCACTCGGATGAACGTTTTAAAATCCGGTGAGGGTTAACACCTTGATGAACGGCGTGCGAAAATGTATACCAAACACCGTCCGCGAGATTGTGTTACGTAACGCTTGGTAAAAAAAGGGCGGTGGTGAAAAAGTTGCCGGGTAAAAAACGGCTGATCGATTTAACTTGTGATTTACTGAATTAAATATCCGGGGAGCTGGGAGATTTAAAATATAATACCTACACGTGTAGATGATACCTATATATTCGTGGAAACTTATATTAAATCCTTCTCCCAAGTAATTTACTCATACACTAACTAAAATATCCCTAGAAATTCTTTTCTATTTCTCAAAATACATTGTTTGCATCTTCCTTTCATTTTTCCCTTGAAACTCATTCACTGCAATTAATTCTCGCGATTCTTCGGTAATCTTTTTTTATCAATTTCCAATACTTAATTACCTTCCTACTCTATTTCGTTTCCATTTTACCCAAGTTCTCTTTACAATTCATCCACCAAGTGGAAGTTGCCTCTGGTCGGTTCGCCACGGGTGGATCTAACAGCATCGCAACTGCCCATTTCAGTTCCCTTCGGTTCGAGTCGAGAGGGATCCATTCCGCGGGAAAAAAGAGGAGTCCACCGCTGTGGGAGATCGCGTCCAGGGTGCGGGTCGAAGAGGAACCGTGAGAGGAAGCCGGTGCGTGGTCAGAGAAGGACGGGAAGAATCACCTGCGGTGCACCTGCTGTGCAGGGGGCTCCGGTCCCGTATTAAAAGTGTATCAGGCCTTCCTTCTCCTCTTCTTCTTCTTCTTCTTCGTCTTCCTTCGTCTTCGTCTTCCTTCTCTTCGGGTTCCCTTGCCTTCTACTCCTCCGCCACGAAAATACCTGATGGGCCACGATAATTACCCCTTCGAACCGACGTTCGCCTCTTACGTTGCCTCCGGACTGAGATCGCGGCCGGAAACTAGCGAACTAAGTTACGTTGAAGGTGTTTCGACTTGTCCAGGATATCGTTTCCAGGTCGCAAAATTCTTAGGGTGTGGAGAATACAGGGTTTGGAAAACTGGGTGGAAGAATTTGGGGGAGAGAGAAAAGTGGATTTGGTGGAAATCTGGGAGAAGATACAGTGGTGGGTTGATATTTTAGTACCTGGAGAAGTAAACTGGTTTTTAGTACGTTGAAAATCGTGGGGGTCACCGGTGACCGGCGCGGAAATTTCTACACGTTAATTCTAAGACCCAGAATCTTTATCGCGAGGAAATACTTTGACCCCTTAATCTTCAAAGTATAAAATCTTCAGACCCATATAAAAATGCGCAAAACCCTGGTTCCCAAAAATAGAAACCATCCATAGATCCTTCCCATATAAAATTCATCCTTCCACTCCATATTACCTCGATCCTATTAAAGTCAATAGATCAAACGGATGTGAAAAAAAGTGAAATAAAACAATGTATAAAAAAAAAGAAACAGAATTTCTCTCGATGTATCGAGCATGTCCGGCGTAGGAGCGTTGGAAACTCGGCTCGGAAATATTTAGTCCCGGGGACTGTTTCTTTCTTGCCATTGTGCTGTCGCTGCAAGACGGAGGACGGGTTCGTTTCCTACGGTACACCGTAAGGTGGTGGTGCCATGGTGTGGGATGGTCCGTGGGGTGGGAGCCGAGGGGTGGCGCTGAAGAAAACGACGGTTGAAAGTCGCCCGGTTTCTCGCGTGGGACCTTCAGGTGGACGTGAAACTTTTTAGCTCTCCACGCCACTCTCGTCGAAGCCGCTCGGGGTGTGCACCTGCTATACACCTGTTGCCCGTTGCCCGTTTGCTTCTGCTTCGACTTCGACCGGGCGAACAACAAATGCGATCGCCGCCGCCGCCGCCGCCTGCCGAAACGACTTCTCCTAAGTCCGTTAGAAGACAGTCGGAGCGACTTGACCTTCTTCGAGAATCGATTATCGCCCCCGAACGCACTTCCGACGAAGGGAAAAGGTTTTCGAAAGCGTGGAACATGGGTGTCGGCAATTTAATTGGGAGAAGAGAGAAATTTGTTGGAAGAAAGTCATTTATTCGTTGGTTTTTCTTCGTTGTTGTAATGTACTTGTTTTTGGATTCAGGTAAATAGAATTGGAAATATTTGTTCATCTTGAATCATGGAGAACAATTTTCTAGAGTATTTAATTATATGGATCGTTCTCTCGGAATCGAATCGAACCGCTGATTCTCCTGGCGCTAAATCGAACAGAAAGATCCACTGCGATACCGTTCCCCGAGTACTAAATACCCTGCCGTGTGGCTATTTCATAATTAGTCGAAAATTACGAGGGCTAATGCCGAGTTTGTTTTGGTCCTCAGTTCAGTGGTGATCAACTTTCCATAGATCCATCCTTCCCACTCACCTTTCGGAGTCGAAATCGAACGAAAAAATTTTGAAATATCCACCTAACATTATATTCTCCATAAAGGACGAATAAAAAAAAACATGGGACAAAAGAATCGGGGGATAAAAGAACGAAAGGAAATCGGAAAATCACCGGAAGAATACGGAAAGGAAAACGAAACGGTGGAAAAAATTGCGTCGGCAGAAAAAAAAATAAATAAAAAGAGACCCGAAGAGATATAAAGCGGAGAAGAACAGCTGCTTCTCATTATCGATCATCTATCGAACGGTTCACCGTCCACACGGTGGGCACCCTTGGAAACACCCTATGTGGCGGTATGTTTCTGACCGTTGAAAATCCACCCTGTCGTGGATGCCGTCAGGTGCTTCATCCTGGACGGCAAGTGCAGGCGGCGCAAGTGCTTTTTCGATTTAATGACACGTTGTCCCACACAGGTACGCGCGCGCACACACACACACACACATCGCCAACGTTCGTCTTCGTGGTCTTCCGTGGGTTTCCGTTGGGTGTTACCACCCAGCGTAGACGCACGTAGGTACGACGAAGGAAACGGACGCTCTTTCAGCGAGGTAGAAATAACAAAAAAAAAACAAAAGAGAGAAAGAGAGAGATAGACAGAGACTCTCTCGACTACGAGAGCGTAAAGAGAGGCAATTAATTCCGTGGCAGGATGTCGGGTGTTAAAGGATCCGAAGGATCTCCGGTGTTATGTAATCCGGAAAATGAAATATCCATGGAAAGTGTCCTGGACACTGTGGAATTATATTTATTGACTCTTATAAAAGTGTCACGCTATGGATGATTCATTCTACTTGCAAGTAGAATCATTCTACCAGTAGATCACTATTAATCGATTCATCTTTTATTCTATTGGCGATCTAGTATTAACCGGTTGGTATTTTAACGATACGGTTCGGTTCGGGGAGAGCGCACGATAATGGAGAGGATGATAAAGGCGTTTCACGCAAAGTGGTAAATATATGTTTACGCATTTTTACTTATCAAAGTTCAATTGAGTTAATGATCGCACCTGTACGTTCCTTTCTCCGTGGAAACGGGAGGTACGATATTGTGGCAGCTGGATCATGTGGAAACGAGCGTGTGCCCCGTGTATACGTGCGTGCGTGTATGTACGTACAGGTGGAACCATAGTCGTCATCATTCTCCCGCGGGGCATCTCTTTCGATCATCCCGGGGCGTTATCATAAATTTTCTCTTGTTTCCTGGCGACACCGCCGGTATCGATCATTCGGACGTTTATGGACGTTGCAATTAACATTATGTTTTTAATCGGCTTCATTTTGTTGCAAGGGAACTATGCGAACACTGCTGGAGAACGTTAAAATGAGTACGAGAGCGTATGTGTGTATGTATGTATGTTTGTGTGTTGCCGCGCGTTTTTTTTTGTACAGTAGTTTTACGCAAGCGTGGAAATTCTCGCGAAGTGTTCAAATTGAAATTCACGGTCACAAAGGCAGAATGCCAGATGTTTAACGTCCGTGTGTACGTAGCTTTACGTAAACAGTAGTTACTTTCGCGCGAAGATAATTCACGCCGCTCTAACGTGACGTTAGCATTGTCGCAGATAACGATAGGTAGGCTTCAGATTAGACGGTAGTACACAAAACTATTTACGGAGATCGTTAAACAGTGACGCTGGTATCACTCCTATTAGTTTTATACTTTTCCATCGGTCACGGTATATGTTTTTAAATTTCCATCGTTGAAAAGAAATGTTTCGTGTATAAATAACGCGGAAACTTTCAAACCGATCGTAATATTTCCATCTAACGGAAATTTCCACACGACAAAAGTGTCCAAGCGCAAAATTTCCCTGCGTCGAAATTCGATGCGTAAAAATTCTATAAATTTCCTTTTTATCTTTCCCGCGTTATTATGTCACCCTCGTTTCACCGTTGCATCCGTGTTACGCGGTTTCACGTTGCAACTACAAACGAAACGCAGGTGGTGCGACGAACGTATGTACAGTACGTCGGCTAATGAAATACCGACAAATTACCGGGACAATTTCGACGTTGCAAAACGAACCTCCCGTCCGAAGTAGAAGAGCCGGCGATATTTCCATTGAACCGCCACGCGGTCATTAAACGAAGTGTACTTAATCACACTCATAAACTTCGTCTCGCACACGGCGACGAAGTTTATGTTTTTCATAAATATTCCGAAAGTCTGTCCGCTTAATTTCCTATCTTTCCGAAATATTTCATTCCTCTTGCAACTTCAAAATAAAGTGAAATTAATGGAATAATTTCTAGAAACAAGCGACGTTTATCAAATCCCAGATAACAACCGTGGAACATCGATTCCGGGAAGTCGAATTCACGGAACCGTGATTAGTTTCATATATTCAAAATTCAAAAGGGAACGGAGTCAGCAGCAGCCCTTTAAACTGTCACACGGTGCTAGCAGGGCCAAGTTTTTTTTAACCATCTGCCCGTTTGCCGGGCATATGTTGCGGGATAACATCGAAAATGATCCAAAACAGGTAGAAGAGACTAAAACGGGGCCCTCTAAGCTTCCACACTCGCTACCCGTCTGTCGATGGTCACCTGTTGATTTCCCTTTAAATCAAAATAATATCACGGTAGCCATATTTCCACGACGCCGCGCGTCGACTGTCGATGGTTTTTCTTCGCAGGAAACATAAACGCGATAGACATCCGGCCGGGGAAAACCCCTCCGTCGACTGTTCTCTATCTTCTACCAGAATCTTCTACGTTCATTTCCAATTCTCATTTTCCACGCGAAATACAAAACGAAAGCCTCGAAGAATTATCAAAATCGACCTTATTTGTCACAATTTCAAAATTCTTTTCATTTTCACCCCACGATATAATCTGTATGTATATAATAATTGGGCCCCGGGAAACAGGGCCTTATACACGTTCTATTTATGTTCCCCTGGAACGATATTAACAGCATCCATAATAAAAAAAGAGACTTCCCTCGATAAATTCACCCACGCCGGAACACCCGGAGCAGTGATTCGAACCCTTCCGTTTCCTGTTTGTCAATGATTTTCCATAATCTCCATAAATACGTGGCGAAATTAACCGCTCAATCGACGAAAGCCCCCCGTGTCACGTTAATTTCGCGGTGGACCCCCCTCCCCCTCCCCTCACCCCTCCTCTCCACTCACCCTTTGATTTGAATGAAGGTCGACTTGATTTATGAACGAAAATCTCGAGTAAACGGCCGTTTCCGCGCTCCGTTGGGCGTGAAATGACTTTGGGCGAGTTCCACAGCGTCGACGTCGCGACGCGCCCGACCGTGCGTGCAGTTCCGGCACGGGAGGGGGGGAGGGGGAGACCGGAAGTGCACTCTCATAGCTCGATGACGTTCGAAATTTCGCATTAAACGGATGCCCGACGCTGATAAACCGGATAATGGGCTCTGATTTCTATTTTCCGTGGAAAATCTGGCGAACTGATTGCCAACTGGAAAGTGATTTTCATGCAGATAAATTAATTTGGATAATAATTTTCCAGGGATAATTTTTGTGTAATAAATGGTGGAAATTGGAACTTGGATTGAACAGTGTTTAATATAATTGTAGATTGATATTGGGTATTAATGATGGGTGGTTAATTTTCTATGGAAATTTGATAAGTATTTCGGGGATCACTTTCTGGGTGCATTGCAGAAAATCTCGAGGCAAGAGTATAAGAAATCATTATACGTGATTCAAGTTCGCCACCGTTCAGCCGGAAACTCATTTCTGTCACAATCGACCATGTATAGTAACATATACACAGATTGTACGTGGGTGCGGCCGGTGACTACGAAAACATTGGAATTAAAGGTAGCCCGCACCGGGAACCTTTGACATTCCTCGTTACACCTGTAATCGGCTTTAAATAACACCATAGAAAATTCCCCCAAGTTAATTACCAAAAGACACCGTCCTGCTAGATTTCATCCTTAATTAAAGAAATCCAGGGTGATTAAATTCATATCTCCCTATATCTGTCAGGGTGTCCCATAAGTATCTTTCTTTTTTCTTATACGAAATGAACCCAAAATATAATAAACAAATTTACAGAACACCGTAATATTTAATTTGTTGAAATTCCACGAGAATTCTTTTCGTCCACCTTCGCCTGCGGTTCGTTCCGCGAGTGCGTCGGGATGCCACCGTTTATTCTCGACATCGTGGTCGTCGTCCAGGCTTACGTAAAGATATCAGTGAACCATTTTACCGAGGCTAGGTCGAAGGTTGACTTATAAATTAACCGTTTATTGCAGTCGGCTTCGTCGCAGACGAAAAGCCTTTCGTTCTCTCGATCTTTCGTCCCCTCGTCGTTTTCTTCTTTCTTTCATTTTTTTTTTAATCTTTCGCGACAGAGACGCGAGGAGGGAACTGCTACAGGAAAATCGAGAACGTTGAAAAAGAAGATGAAGAAGCCTGTGGGAGAGAATATCGATGAAAGACACAGTATAAGAGAGAGAGAGAGAGGGAGGGAGAGAGTATTGTCGAACGATGAACAAAGAGGGTACGATAGTTAGCTCGTTATCTTCCCTCCCCCACGATTTTTGCTAATTAACCTCGGCGCAGGCTCTCGATACGGTTTTGTTGGCGCGAGCTGCAGATTAGCTCGTTGCTCTCGAAAGATATGGCCGATGCACTCAGTGGACGGTGCTTTTGTCTCGATACCCCCGGCTCCCCTTTTCTCTTATTGATCGTGAAGCCAGTGATAATTGTTTGTTACGTCTATCGAGGGGGCAGATACATGGTTCTTAATCATGATCTAAGTATAAACTTTGCATACTTGTCGCATGGAATAGACACGACCAGTTCGTATATCTTGTTCGACGACGATCGAGAAACTCGCGAGGAACGAGTAATTTATTTTTAACACGCGTGGGAATATCATTATATTTCCATTAGACGTTTTTTTTTATTTTCTTTCTATCGAACGGAATATACGATTTTATATTAACAGATCGAGCGAGACCTTCCGAGAAATGTTATCGACGCGGGTCAATTCGCGATTTCGATTTGTATTTCAGTATGCATATATATATATATATCATTTCATTATAATTACCGTATTGAAATTGCGTGTTGTTCCTTCGTTCCCATCCCCGCGGTTATTAGCGTACGCTTCATTTAATTGAACCTTATTATCGCTGGCGCTTCGGTATTCTCGCGCGAAACATTTCTATTTCTTTTTTTCTTCTTTTTCGTTTTTCCCTTGTTTCTTTTAATCTCTCCCCGTGTCGTACACGCGACAAAAATCCAGTAATCGTTCGCAAAGGCCCGCGAACCATCGGAACCGACGGGTTCCCGGGTGAAAGTTGCATCCCTGATTTATGCACTCTTGTCTCGCGGAACAGTGCGCGCCGTGTTTATAATACGAATTTATCGTTCCCGTTGATATCGGCATAGACAGGCGGGTCAGCTTCTTAATCTTCCTCCGGGAGAAGACACAAAGTGCATACATTACAATCTCGCGTCCGTGTAAACGGGCGTGTGCAGCTGTGCGCAAAATTAATGGCGTATCGTTGCCTCGTTCGCGATTTCTGCATAATTCGCGCTGGTTATTACCGGACCCACGTGGGAAAAATGTTTAAAAAAAAAGGAACAGCGGAACAAAAATTCAACGGGACGATAAACGTTTGAATAACGATTAGAAACCAGCGTGTTGACAGAAATACTTGCACGTACACGCGTACGGAGACTTCGTACGAGTCGTATAGCCGGTATTCGTTTATATTTTTTTTGCAATCGGTTAGATTATTGACAGACGAGAAGTTTCACGACGTAACTCGATTCATTCCCCTTCCCTGGATCGATTATTCTATCGCACGACCACGAATCGCTGTGATCGATAGATCGAGATCGATAGGGTGGATTTCAATGTCTGTCCGACTATAGACGCGCAAATACGAGGACGATTCGCGGCGCAAGCCGCTGTTTGTAAATACCAATACGAAATAATAATATCGACTGTCGCCGATAAAAGAAACGGTCAGTCACGAGGCGGAATTTTTTTTTCAAATAAGATCCCGTATCGGACGTCTTATCTTATTAGTATTTAATTGACAGAATTACCGATCCGTCTATTATTAAAAGTGTACTGAAATCCTGGGAGTATCTTAACTGAGCTACGGAAGTCCTTGTAATTATAATTTTTACCAGATCGTACTAATTCGATTAGTATATTTCATTTTTTATTATAGAATCGAGACACGTTAGGTAGCTGTCGAACATGCGGCGGTAGATTTGAAAGGGGCGGACTCGTTATATACAAAATATAAAATAGCCTATCCCAATTTCGTGCTATTTGTTTTCTGAGTATCGGGACCGTCAGGTGTGTCCGTGAATCGATGCGGTTTCTAGTCGCATTACGATTTAATGGCCGGTCTAATTGACGTCACGGTGCACGCACGGGTGTCTAAGTGGACGGAACCGACGGGCGGGCTTTTATCGGTCGGAAAGAAAAAGAGAGGGATTTTTCTTTCTGCCCTCTCAAAGTTCAAAGGTTTCAACGATAATACGCTCGCTCCGCCTGACATCTAGCGCTTAACTGATAAGAAATCTGCCTCGTTTATTTGTGTTTGAAGTAACCGCGTGTCTCCCGATACTTTCGCGCCGCTATCTCACTTCCTTTTACAAGACCCAACCCTCCGACGAATCTGCGTTACGAACGGAATTATCTTGTGGCTTCGTCGAGCATTTAAAAATAGATTTATCTGACCGCCGTCCCTGGATATCTGGTATTCAGGCGTTATGTAACCGTGGAAATTGGTTTGTAAATTAAAACTGATGTTTCACGTAAGATACTGCAACTTTTCAGTATGTTGCTTGGTGTCTATCAAATTCGTAAAGAGATACTTGAACAGTCAGTCGTCGGGCAGGGATCTGCTAACCGACATTTATATCAGGGAACAGGTTTACCGACGTGACATATCGGTACGTCAGGAATTCATGTCATCGATGCTTTGTCGGTATGATAGGGATCATGTGTCGGTGGTTCAAACTACCCACGGACAGTTTAATTACAGAGGACCTGTAATTTTCGAGGTACCGACCTCAGTTAGATACCATTGTATCGTGCATGAAATTTTACGCAAGATACACTTATAATTATTGTACTTTTCGATGTTTTGATTTTTCGGTAATTGATTAGTTAATTAATCGATTGCTTTGTGTGTTTGCAGCTGATCGCAGCACTGTAAACGTCACCCGGAGCTACCACCATCAAGTACAGTGTTTCTAGTTTGTGTGATGAATTATTTAAGACACTTAGTTTATAAACTATTATGTATATGTTATATTAAATGCTGTACCGTACGATTTATTAATTAGTTAAGAGTCATATTGTTAAATATATGTATATCGTTTAGTCCCTAAGATCTACTACTGTAAATTTAAGTCTTTAAATAAATTATGTTAATTGCATATCACGAGTTTTATACTTTAAACCATTCCTCTTATTCTATATCAGCAAAAATCACGACTCTGTGCCACCTCTTATTACGTTATGCATTCCTGTTACAAAGTTCCGAGTTTGGTAAATGTTGCTGGAGAAACGCTAAGGTTTAAAATACTTGGTGACCTTGAAAATGATGACGTCACAGGACCAAACTCGTGCCACCTCCTATGCTATCATGTTCTCCTGTTAGAAATACCAAAAATTCCGAAATTTTGGCCGTAGACTGCGAAATTCTGAAAGATCGGGTGACCTTGAAAGTGATGACGTCACGGCCGGATTTCGTGCCACCTCCTATGACATCCTATGTTCCTGTTACAAAGTTCAATTTTCGGGAAATTTTAAAATTTTCGGAATTTTAGATTTCCTACCAGGAGAACATGATAGCAGAGGAGGTGGCACGAGTTCGGCCCTGTGACGTCACAATTTTCAAGGTCACCCGATCTTTGAGAATTTCGCATTCTCCGGCCAAAATTTCGGAATTTTAGACTCTTCTACCAGGAGAATATGATGGCATAAGAGGTGGCACGAGTTCGGTCCTGTGACGTCACAATTCTCAAGGTCACCCGATCTTTGAGAATTTCGCATTCTCCGGCCAAAATTTCGGAATTTTAAACACTTCTACCAGGAGAATATGATAGCATAAGAGGTGGCACGAGTTCAGCTCTGTGACGTCATCAATTTCAAGGACACCCGATATACGAGACTTGTAAATAATTTCTAATAGAAATTATCTTATAACTTATAAGTTAACTTAATGGACAACTAAAGAGGACAGGGATAATTGTTATAAATGAGAACTCAGTATGTACCATGAACAGAATGTTTATTCATTTTGCAAGACGTGTAATATACATAATACAATATGAATTATAAATAATTGTTCTAATTATTAGAGTAACTTATCTTATTTCTTAAAAGTAAGATATTATTATAAATAATCCTCGTTAAAATGAAGTCCTTTGCGTGCCGCTGCCTCCCAATAAACTGCGTGGAAAGAACCTGGAAAATAATAAGAAATAACTATTAATATACTTTATAATAACTAATAAGTCTAAACTTACGAAAACTTGTACAGAAATTAAACTGCCCGGACTATGATTCCTATACTCTGTTCTTACTATTAATATAAGTTCATCTTAGACTCAAACCCAAAATGGTAAGGTTGGGAGTGACACTACCATGATAAGAGTAGATTTCTGTAAACCGGTAACACTCTACATCTATACCCCGTTTGTAGTAAATCCATTCTTGTACAAGACGAAAAACATAACCTACGATTCTAACGTCTAGTTGTCATCGGGTCGCGGATGAATTGATTTAAACGACAATCGTTATCGTGTCAGAAATGGCGAATGACAGGGAGGTATTGCGGGAAATCTGGGATGGGAAAATTCCTGTGTGTTTTACTCTCGACTCGGAGGAAACTAGTGATTTACAAGGGCCCGATCCGGTTTATCTAATGGTGCCTAGGTTAAGTTACTTTCCACTTTGTGCTGAGAAGGTAAACAACGCAAGTTTCCGTAGTACTTGAAACGTAAGATATTTGTTGCTTTAAACTGCATTGTTTTGTTCTTTACACCTTCTTTAATTAGGTACGGAAACATTTCATAAAACATATACAAAGCGAGAGTAAACAAGAGCATGAAATGTGGTTAGAGTTCAATGGTATTCCCCTGAAATGGCACTATCCGATTGGTGTCCTATTGGATATTTACTTCAACGACGTTGAGTTACCTTGGAACATTGTTGTTCACTTTGACAGGTTTCCAGAGAATGTCCTGATGCACTGTCAAAACAAGTAGGTAAAGCGTAGTGCCCTAAGGTTTGTTTGAATGATAGACAAGCATTGCCTGATGATTTTGAACTTTCAGAGATGTCGTAGAATCGTATTTTCTCTCCTGTGTGAAGGAGGCTGATGTTTTGAAGCACAGAAGCCAAATTGTGTCCAGTATGCAGAAGAAAGACCATAATCAACTGTGGTCCGGTTTGCTCAATGACAAATTTGATCAGTTTTGGTCTGTTAATCGAAGATTGATGGAGACAAATAACAGCGAAGAGGGATTTAAGTATATTCCATTCCGTTGCTACACAAGCGAAGATAAGTATGTGCAGAAGCTGGTAAAACCTGTAAATGAAGAGGGACAAAGGAAGACACTGAAGCATTTACTAAACGAAGTATTCCCAGACCAAGAAAATGGTAAATTTATATTCTGCATAGATTTTTACTGTGTAATACTATACATTCATGAATTGTGTGTCTTCGTAGTCGAAGTTCGTACTCAAGGTATCATTCCACCGATGGAAACGCCACTCCAATGGATGTCGGAGCACCTGAGTTACCCTGACAATTTTCTGCATTTAATTCTAACAACGTCGTAACCCACATTGAAGCAGCGAGTTCGATCGATTGATTTACCAGTGAAAATTCAGAAATATGTCCGACGTTCATATTATCTTCCTGTCGTTACTGCTAACGCCGCGAGCAAACGTTTTATTTCGTACGCCATACATTACGTTACGTTTTATTTATTTTATACGAAAATATAAATGCCGCTGACATTCTTCTTAATCGGATAAGGAAAGAAAATCGGCACGATAAATATAAATGTTGCTTGTACTCTCGTAACGCGCGAACGTATTTCCGTCGCGAGCGTTTCTTCAATTCTACGATAGTCGTGAGAATGCCGGACCTGTACCGGTTTCGACGTCGGATCACGATTTGCTATAAACGAACTGTAATTCGAATTAAACGAAGAATGTAACCGTGGAAAATATATTGTATAAATATAGTTATATATAATTATTTAAATAATCATTCATGTATATAAGTGAACAAGGCCGAAATTGTAATCGATGTATAAAACAAAAGCGAGTATTCTGCATAGAGGAACGAAGATGCTGGCACAAAACAAAAAAAAAACATTAAAGACTAATTACTTTCTGCTATTCCCTGAGTTCTAAACGGAAACTCTGTATAACTACATATTGTTACGTGCGTGCGTATTATACTAAAACAATTTCGCCGGCTAGTTTATCGCACAACTATCTCGCGGCTTTTGATATATCCTTCGGATCTGCGACGTCATCGAGTTTGTACGCGCTACGAAAGAACCCGCCGGTCTCCTTATAATCACCGGCTGGTTTCCGTAATTACTGTACTCCATGGTTCTGCGGCTGGGTCCGAAACTCAGATAGTTAACGACCTGCTTACTTTGCTGCTCCTGCAACCAGATTTACGAGCCGTTATGATCTTTACGACACGAAAAAATATCTTAACTATCGCTTCGTGGGGTATTCTCGGTTACACCTGGGTACCTTTCAGTATTTTCTCGATGTATGAAAAAAAAAGAAGCGTGAATCAGCACATCAGCGACCGATAATCTATCCAACAATTGTTTTCTCTTATTCTCGAAATAAATTGACACCGTCTTTGCGAGAATCGTGGTGCGCTCGTGCGTTTTAATTACACCGTGTACAATTATGCGAGCGTAACAAGCGAATTGTCATCGACAGCGATACAACGACATGTAAAAAAACCATGTCTTGGTCCCATGGCAAACGAATGTCACGTAACCCGCAAACAACGATCCGAACAAAAACAATGTTTTCCTTCCACGTTCCGTAACAATGACCCGAAAACACTTTCTCCTATCTATGTAAGAACAACAGTGATATCGAAGAGCAAACGTTTTCCCGTTACATTAAATATAGTGAGAGCGGTGTCCTGATATCGCCTGTGAATCTCCTCGTCGCTCAGCACCAACGTTTCCTCGGGTGGTTCATAGCGTGCAGTCATTTACGCCTTTCTTCTTTCCACCAGATTCGTAGATCGTTTTGTTCCCTCAAAGTTCCACCTGTAAACAGAGATCCATAAGACACGAACTTCTCTCAATTAAAATGCCTCTGGGAGACACAAAAATCTTCCATCGTAGAAACAATGAAAAAAAATGTAGAAAATTCTCCGCGACTGACCTAATCGTTTTGTTTTTTTCGCACAGAGAATCGGCCACCGAAACCACGACTCCAGAAATGACGACGACGGAGGAGGCGAAACGAGAGGCAGTAGAGAACAGGGAGAGGAGAAAGGGCACGGGGGAGAGAAGCGAGAGAGAGAGTCTAGGATAAAAATATACCTCTGGGTGGCCTTTCGCAACGGTGTAAACGGTGATTTTCCCGCCGTTGCGTGGATTACGATTCCGTCGGCTCTCTGTGCCCGTTTCTCTCTTTTATTTCTTCTTCTTTCTTACTCTTTATACTCCACGCGGAACACGTGTACACACCGCTCTCGCGAGTACGCTTTATAATTAGCCGCTATCGCGAAAATGACTGGCTTATGCTCGCGAGTGCGGTGCCCGAAGGTCTCTCGACACCGAATTGCCGCAGTGATATGACAATATTTTTTATGTCATCGTTGGAGAATCATTCTTTCGCGCGAACAGTATTTTTTCTGTCGCGTTACACGTGCACGTGCTTTGTCGACACCCTTGGGATGTTTATACTAAATTGTTTTATTGTTTCTAGGATTTCTTTACGTTTCTTTAAGACATAATTTTAAAAATTATTAAATGACGGTGAAAAGTTCTCCATAAAAGCTCACCCTGACGGTCAATCGAAATGGTCCACCCTCTGATTAACTTCGAATAAAAAGAAACCCGGGTGAACTACATTCCCCGCGGACGAAAGTATCATTCGCGCCAAGAAATGATACGAAACGTTGCCTTGAAATTCTTACGGAATTTAAATTGAACTTCACGGCCGTGAGACTGATCTTGAAGTTGACCGGCCGTTTTTCTCCTCTTTTTTTTATATGCCCTCGCGTACTAACCGCGTTGTCACGCGAGATGATTCCCGGTGTAATTCGACGGCAATGATCGTTTCGCGATGATCAAACGAGTCAGCGATGCCCGACTCGTTAAATACGTATACAAACGGTGTTCACCGTTATCTTTCTTTTTAAGTCTCGCGCGCGCGGGAGAACACACATACATATACATACATAGAAACATCACGCACACGATGACTAATGATTCTTGGCAGAAGATTTCCACCAACCCCCCAAACGTGTCGCAGAAATCCCCGTCGGTCCGCGATAGCTGATGTTGGGGATCGTCGAATGGACGCGAACAACACCAGCGGAATAATCAACGAAACTCGAGACTTTGTTACTGTCTACGTTGGTCTCCCGTCCTCGCAAAACAGAATCAGTCACGTTACTCGGCCGCTGGAACGTGGCCAGAAACTTTTTGGTATCCCTTTTGAATTTCCGGTTGGAAAACAGACGACGGGAATCCGACCGTGGGCGATTTCTCTTTTTATCCTCTTAGAAACGCTTTCAAGGTGGATTCAAATACATTTTTCAGTCCTGTTTAATTTGTTTAAAACGTGTGAACCGTTCTAGGATTGATTTATAATTGACGATTAAAGGAGGAGGAAAAGAATGAGTGGAAAGGGTTGAGGGTGAGAATGTATCCTGGTTTATATAAGATTTTTACTTTTGTACATACCATTGTACTCTTCCTAATCGCATTGCACCAGTCGGTGACATTTATTGGCGTTGATTGACGTGTTGCATCAGTTGCGCTTTGATTCAAGGTCCGGTTTTGCGCGCACGCGGTGGCCTCAATAATTAACAAGGGGACACAGTCGATTCGGGCCTTGCGAAAATCACGGAGAGATGCTATCTATTCGCTTAATTTCACATGGAAACCGAGTATGTATACCAATTAAACCTTACCCTGTTTGTATTTGTCGCAAATGTATCGCTGGACCATTCGTGTTTGTTGAAAACAGGTACTGTTGTTATTGCAATTCGATATAACGTAGCCTGCGACGGTTATCGCATCGTTGATAAGGTTTGTCCGCTTGTCGCCAATTTCAATTTCGCATTCGAAGATAACGAGCGCTTCCGAGTGCGTACGTAATCGTATTCGTAATTTATATAAAAAGAAACCATACCGACATAATGATTACCGTAAGATAAACACCGGTGAAACACCTCGACGGCGTACCGTACGAAAATATTAATACAAGTTTAAATTCCAAAAGCTCCGATTTACTTTAAAGAAACGAGCCTCGAGTCACAATAAATAAATTGTAATTCATAATATTTTCCGAAGAGACTGCAGACATTTCTCGATAACTTCGCGTAACTATCTTACCACGGTCGATAAGGTGAATACCTGTAATATACTTCGAAATTAAAACAATTCCTGTAAAGTTATTCCCTTAACAAACTTCTTAAAACCAACAAAATAACATTCCTTTTGCTGCCAATTATATAAATTGCAAACTTCAATTTCTCCAGAGATTATTATCTCGATCGTTTACAATATATTGACCAACGCATTAAAAGAATCTCGAGTTAAAGGGGATCTCGATATTTCCCGCGGAATGTTGGATTTCACGATCGTATCGAATCTTACGAAACATCGTCAATGGGTGGTGGTTCTATCATTTTCTATCTCGAATATTATTATTATCATTCTTTTGCGATCGCTATCGTCGTCATCGTTATCGGTGTCGGATAGTAAATGACGCTGGTAACTTCTATCCAATTATCCGGGCCGCTCTAACCGGGCGGAAAATCAATTAAATCGTTAATTATACCGTGTCCGCAAGCGTGCACGTTCACGCTGGCAATCCGGCGCTGGCAATGCGTGAGTCGCATTGCGTACGGACAAGTGCACGCTGCGTGCTTAGAAAGTTTTAGCAATCGTTCGCTGCCAATCGGTCGCGATAACGGAAACAATGCATCGGTTCTACACGATCGTTCATAAGTTGGACACACAGAAATTTGGATTATCTATCCACGCTTGGAAATTTTCCACACGTGGAAATTTTTCCGCACTGAAATTTGTGTCATAGAGAAATTTCCTACTTTGAAAGTTTTAATACTCGAAAAGTTTACACTTTGAAATGTTGCACCTTGAATTTTTGATGCATGGAAATTTTATGGTTTGAAATTCCACGTGTATTCAAAATCTCGGATTTGGAAATTATAAAATCACTGTTCTACTATCGATTATCGAATCGTACGTGTCCAGTGACTCGTGGACGTTGGTTTCCACGATGTGCCTGCACATCCGAGGCCGACTTTCTGCTCTAATATAGCGTTAACTTTAATTCCCCCCTTTTAACGCCGGCAGATTTGTAATTTTAGATTTAGGACTCGCAATATCTGCGGTTTCGTCAGTGAACGGCAGGCTTCATTAGGTAAGATTCATGTGCAGGTTACTGGGAATAGTACTACGCGTTTGGGTTTCCCGGTCGACGTGCAGTAATTATTCTCGATGATAGTACGCCTCGCGGGAATTGAACTGGTATTTCTTCGGGTTATTAAACACACGCTGGGTTTGTGATGATCGGGTGAAAATCTACGGGGAGTCTAGGAAACTGAGACGAGAGAAAAATATCAAAAGTGAAAGGAACAATAATTTCAATGACATTGATTTGATATTAAATTTACATTTTTTGTTAGAACAATTTTATGATCAAAATTTATTGAGAAAAATCTGGGACACCTTGTATATTCTGATAATTAGGAAAGTGGCGTAACTGGTGTATACCATTTAAAAAAAAGACTAATGAAATATATCGACGTAACGCTAAGTAGATGGTAAATTTAAATTTCCCATATTCATGGGGAAACTTTCAATAATTACCAGCAGATATGCTCATTGTATCAGCTTGTAGTACCGGCATCATTATCTTCTATTCCCTTGTTAATAAGTCCGTTATCACTTTTCCCGGTGTTTGTTAAATGCATCGATAAAATTGCACAATAGTGCTGCAGATAAAAGAAAAAAATTAAGCTTCTACTTTTCCGTTTTCTTCCATCCACGTCAACAACGGAGCGCCCGTATCTATACGACGCGTGTGTGTTTAACAATAACACCAATTTCTCGCAGAAAATAATACGTGCGGTTGATTCTCTCTTCGGGTGTGAAAGAAGAAAAAAATTATTTCTTTTAAAATAATCTCTTATATTTCCTCCGAAACTCGGTAAACTTTCTATCTCGTAAAACTACGCGTGTATATAATACAATATTTAATACAATGAATCTCCGAGCTTGCAGTTACAAAAAAGAAAAAGAAGAAGATATACAATGGTCGCCTTCCTCTCGTTACAAATAAAAAGATCAATAATTAATTATTTCTACTCTCTCTCTCTCTCTCTCTCTCCGTCAGTCTCTCCCTCTCGCTCTCGCAAGTGAATCACAATGACTGGAGAATCATCCGGCGGTGAACACACGCGATACACAGTGGACAGAATCAATAATAATATTAATATTGTTTCGCCATCGTTCGCCGGACAGTCGCAGCCGTCGAAAGAAAGGAAAGATTAAAAAGAAATAAGAAAACGATTCGTCTATTATCACACTTTGAGCTGCATCTTCGCGAGGGAAAAAATCCCTCTCTCGTCGCCTCAGAACGAGCGCGAACAATTTCCATTTTCACGAGAATTTCACGTCGTCCGATCATCGATCAACGGTCGGACAAACTTAATAATCGAAAGATGAGTCATCACCAGCGTGATGTGAATCGACTTCGTAAATAATAATCGCGCGGCGAGATTTTCAACGAAATGGAATTCTCCACCTCAGAGTCTAATGAAACATATTTTGTTTTCCTTCTTTCACCCGCGACTCGATACGTCAAACGTGCCAATTGCAAGTTTGCCAGGTTTTCCGTGACTACGTAGTGTCACAGGAATTCCCAAGAATTCGCGGGAAAAAAGAGACAAGTAGATGTGAGTGGAATACCGTTGAAATCATTGGATCGAACCGAATCGAGTACATAAATTAATTTCCCTTGAAACCGGGAGAACGAATCGTTGCTCCTCGACGGTATCTCGTCGTTTCCGCGCGGCGAGTTCGCGAATTCCGCGTGAATCCCGGGAAAACAATTAGCACGATGACGTAACGATCGTCGAGCGTTGCGGCCGCGCGGGTGAAGGTGATGGACGGGCGGCAGAAGGCAAAAGACAAAGACGAAATGAATTCTCATTAAAACAGTGTGCATGGTTCTTTTTCGTATCGTTTTTATTGTTCGATGAAAAAAGAAAAAAAAACGCAGAATAAAGGTCTCGTCCGACTGCGGTACTCGGAACGAGTGACAATAAATAACGAATAAATCTGAATACTGATATAAACACGCTCGGGGACGAGTCACCGGTGTTTCTCTTTCGCAAAAAAGAAAAAAAGAAAGGAAGAATGAAAGAACGAACTAACGAAACAGAATTCGCGAATTCGCGATGGACGTCGCTACATACATACATACCATACATACATACATAGATACAATATTCGTTCTCTCGTTCTAAGGACGACGGAGACGCGGTTTCCTATTTTTTTTTCTCATTTTTTCTTTTGGTCCTTCGATGAATGTTTCCTCGTCGCACGAGGCGAAAGAATTATTAAGGCACGAGCGATCCAAAAAGGCACCGGGGGCGAGTTTTAAGAGGCGCTTCGTCGGTATAAGTCGATCATATTAAAATATAATATTTCAATATATATATATATACGTGCTCTCTGATTCTCACTCTCTCTCTTTCTCTCTCTCTCTCTCTACCTTTCAACGCTATACATATAAATTTTCTTTGTACATGTACGATATACGAGCATTATGCTTACGACATAACTATTTGTGTGTGGTGTGTGTTCTCTCTCTCTCTCTTTCTATCTTTCACTCTCTATACGGACTATTTAAACGTGGGGGCTCGCCCACGATACTTTCCTACCCCCTCTCAACCCCACCTCCACGTTCTTCCCTTCACACAGTTTGATGCACTTAAAAAATATTGCTTATATATGCCTTATGCCTCGTTTAATAGACTCTTGTGGGCTGTGCACATGGAACACCACGCTATGCACGCGTTCGAAACGCACCGATACACGCATGCACGCACGCATTTATATGTATATATATAAATTTCTTTTCTAACGCGACAATGATTTCTGTATTTCCATTTTTTCCCCGTTTATATATCTGTAAATTCCCCTCGCAGTATCGGAACCCGCTCGTTATTTTTTCCCACCAGCGTTTCTCTATCTCGTTCGTTATTATTATTATGTAAAACAGTTATGGCATTGTGTAATTCATTATGGCTTACGGTTACGCTACATTTTATTGTACATTGCCACCTTGACCGCGCAGCAAGGCTATGGGGGATTCGATTCCACCTACGACGGATATCGTTTCCCATCGATTTTCCCCGGGGGATAATCAGTGTTCATCTATCTTCTCGTTAATTATTCGAACGGTAATTATACTGAATCGGTTGATTATTAAAATTGTCATTTGTCATCCAGCGGAAATATAGAGAGCCGATTACACGTGTCGTCGTGTAGTTTCCATTTTGATCTTCGCGTGCCGAGCGAACGTTATCCGCCGAACGTAGTTCCGATTCGCGGAAATCGGAAAACGTGTTTCCCCGTGAATCTTTCCCGCGCGTCGTGATAAATGAAAGACGTAACACAACAGGTGGCCTGAATTTTTATTCACCGGCGAACGTGCCGCGGTAAATATCATTGATCCGACGTCCCGCCCCTCCGCCGGACAAGTATCAACGACAAAGTGCATTCTACCGGACGATAATACGCGGCTGTCGCAACGCGTGAGATTATTCACACTTAGAACGAGCTCGATTGAGCCTGAATATTGAAACATTGACGTAACTGCTCCGTCTGCGGTGGTAATTTACAAAATTGCCCTTCTTCGCCGGTGATACGCTCAATTGCCGGATCATAGGAAGATTCGCGGAACGCTATTTTCAGTTTCCCCCGACGCGGATTTTCCCCACCCGTGCAAAAATTTATGTTTATCATTATAACCGTGTGTCCCTGCGGATAACGTTTCTCGGCAACGCGTTGTAGAAACTCTTCAGATTTCCTATTGAACATTTTTTTCCTTACTCGAACGATATACCCGCTGATTCAGAAACTTTCTTTCCCGGTGATTTGCCGAAGGTCGTTCGACGACGGGTAAGAAAAAACGAACAAAAAAAATGTCGCGTTATCTTTTCCGTTGCGATCGGAGTCCGAGCCTCTCACCGGGAAAACTGACGATTTTCACGTGTAGCTGACGTCACGTGACTCGGTGAACGATAATTAATGGAATTAATATCGCGATTCGCGAGTGTTTTAACGAGTAAATAGAACACTTCTGGTTGTACAGAGTTTTTAACGGAGACGAATGACGTCGAGGTACTAAACGATCATCGCTATCGATCGCCTCGATCCACGATCGATCCCGTCGGTTGCAACGTGACCGCAACGAGATTTACTTATCTACACAGAATTTTCAATTTTCTCGTTCTTTTTCTCTTTAGATGATACGAGGCGAAGTTCGCTCGACCCGAGCGCTGATCCGACATTGCGGAACTGTGAGAAAAATATAATATTTCGCCAGCTTCGGATTGTTTTTATTTACGCTATTTCGTGTCGCGGTATCGTACACGTACGTAGGCTCGTGGAATTCCGTGAAATTGTTGAAACCGAGTGTCGACGAGTCCGATATGCTAAAAATACTTCCGATATATAAACAATTTATACCAATTAATTAAGAAACAAGCTCGTCGGTGGACGAGTTAAAGGAATTTTCTTGATTGTACGGTCGCGCTGCCTAGAAACGTGTGTACAAACATATATATTCTATATATGTATGTATAATTTGTCTGTTATCCTAAATACACCGATACTACGATATTATGTCCCTGGTACGTCTTATCGCACGACTAAAAATTCTCACGCATGGCGCTTCGTGCGTGATACAATTCTAATACATATATCTATATGTATGTATATTATGTATAAGGCACGCGGGTATTTTCAGAGCGTTCTCATGTGTCTTTTTTAATCAGCCTTCGTACCGGATTCCGTCGACGATGAAATCAATTTATAATTCGTATCGCTCATATATATATATATGAATATATATATATAAAAATCATTTTAATATTCAAAGTTCATTCGTCGATGAAAACCGGGGAACGACAAAAAAACAAACAAACGTGCAATATGTTTCTTTCTTACTTACGATTCCCGTCGAATTTCTAAATTAGCCTACGGATTTGTACAAAATATATATATATATATGTATACTTAATTTTTTTTGACGTCGCGCGAGAGCGTCGAAAATATTCGCGATTTTTTTTTTACCGCATCACACCGAAACACACGATTTCTTTTCGCGTGTTCCAGGATCGACGGCAAAATAAAGGCACGGTTAGTGGTGGTCTCGAGCGGAAGCGGTTACGCAGGATTTCGTCCGGGTGTCTTTTTTTTTTTTAAAAACCCCGGTATTCCCTTCCTCCCGTCTCTTTATTCACTGACAAACTCGATACAAAAATATTCTCTTCCGTTTCTCACCCGAACGTGCCGGCCAATTTCCACGGAAACCATTTTGCGAAATCGTCGGACGGACGTCGCGACGTTACGCGACGCGGATTAAAAATAATCGCGAGCCAAGCTGCACGTGTTAAATTTCTAACGATTGAAATTTGGAAAATTTTAACTTGTCTCATTCCGCGAGAGAGATCGGGGGGCCCGATCGACATTTCTACCCTGTAATCTTCGCTGATCGCGGTCCCCGCGTCCCAGTATTTACATATTTACAAGCATTCGATGCGGGAGGAAAGAAAAACTCGGAAAACGTGAAAAAGAAACCGGAGATCCCGGGGAGAGAAAGAGAGAGAGAGAGAAGACGGTGGACGAAGTCCTGTCGTAATACTTGCGCACCGTGCGTGCCACACGTGCGCGCATGGAAGAAATTCTTTGAGCAATTAAACGATTTCCACGATCGATCCTCTCTCGATCGGCGAACGAGCGCGGTTCGTGGAAATCTACGGAGGCGCGTTTGCCACGAGTATCGATGGAAATTCAATGGAACGGAGTCGCTGCTTTTCCATCGAGAATACTGTTAGATCGATTCTCTATTTATGCTGTAAATTTTCCGAAAGAAGATAATAATAATCAATCGTATAAGAAAACTACCGAGTGGACAATTTTAGTAAATATTTGTAAATATAATTTGCGATGATTGATTTGTAAATAAGTGTTTTTCTGTTGTCAGTCGTTGCGCAACGTTGCGAGAGAAAAAAAAACCTCACGGTATTATCACAAGTTTTCCGCGAAAGCTTTTCCCGTAATCGTTTTTCGCCGGAAAGAAAAAATTTATGAGGATCGCTGAGACTGACATAATTCCGTAATTATAGCGAACACACTCGACCTCTAAACGGCCTAGCCGATAGCCACTGGACACTAATCTCGATGATAAAGCAGCGGGAGTGAAAAAAACGTCTGGCAGGGTATCTGCTTGATTTTTTTTTCCTTCAACGAGGTGAAGAGCAAGGGAGAGAGGAGAGGGAGCGGATGGATTCACGTCGGTGTTAGAAGAAGATGCTAGCCGAGGACGCGACCATGTATAATCTCCTTCCACGTCCCGGATCGTCCAATGGCCGATTAAGACTTTATCGTGATGTATAACGCGGCATCGACGATCCGTGGAAACGATAAACGCTTACGTGGCGCGCGACGTGTCGTAGATCACGTACCGATCGATCCTGCATCGGCGAATCCTTTTACAGATCCTTCCAAAGTCCGGCGTTCAAGCGTTAAATACTTTACTCGGTTAGGAAACAGACTGGAAATTTAAATCTACAAAAACAAAAAATAGGATAGCTTAAAGAAAGACAGATCGTTTGAATTTCATTTAAACCGATTTCGATCTTGAACACCGAACCCGTGGCCACGTTACCATACTATCACGGTCAAATATAATATTGCAAAATCATCGAAGACAGACCGATCGTTAAGATCTTTTTTTAACAACCATCGAATACCATTGATTCTCGTGATACCGTTGAATCTCGAAGTCAAGTGTAATGAGGACTCGCAGGATACCTAACGAACGCGCTCCTGACCTGCGGGAACTCGGTGTAAGGACTCGGATGCGTCCTCCAGGACACCGGCAGTCTTAGACTAAGCTCGAGAGCGTAATCGTGTCCCCTGCCCTCGTTTAGATTGCAGATACTTTGGCAGTTGTTGTTATTGATGTTGTTATTGTTGTTGTTGTTGTTGTTCGCTGGATTCTGGTTGCCGACGTGCTCTTTCGTTGGTTTGCTTACAGGATTGTCCAGGTAAGGTTTGAACAGGATGGCGTCCTTCTTGGAGGCTGGTGGAATCGGTGCTGGTGGCGTCGGGACGGTACTGGTTACAGGTTCCGTTCGGGACGGTGAGACCACGCGTTTAGGTTTTACCAGGCACAAGGGTGTATCCTGGGGAGGTACTTCTTCCGCCTCGAGGCATAGCCTCTTCGGCGATTGGGCCTCGTAGCAGCACGACAGAGTACAGTGTTGTCTTTTCAATGGCGAGGATATCTCCTCGATTGGCTCGGGAATGGAGATTTCATGGTAGTCCCTGGGCGAGTAACAGTACACCCTGTTCTGGGGCTCATAACAAGATCCTCTTATAGATACTTCCTGGTAGCAGGAAACCACTGATGTTGTATGGCTATCCACGCAACAGGAAAGGTTGCAAGATCCCGTTGGTTCTGTTTCCGTGGATGGATCCATCATCGGATGATGGTAGTACGGGAGATGCTGCGAGGAGGCGGAGGAGGAACCAACGTCGCAACAATACAGGGGCGGAGGCGATCGATCGTACGACTCGGCCTCGATCCGATCGTGCGACGACAAGCTGGAAACGTAGTTCGTCGTCCTCAGATCTACCGGTGACTCACCGGAAACGGCATCCTGAATGGGACCCAGTCGTTGCCGTGAATTTCCCCGAAGAGCGATCTCACCCCTCAGTTCCGTTTCCTGGCCGAGCCATTTTTGTACCTGACGACGATTGATCCCGAATTTTCTCGCCGTAGCCCTTTGATTACCAGCGACCCCGACGTCACGATGAAACGCGTCGAGAACGTCTAATTTAAATCTCAATGAGAACGATCGTCTACGAGTAAGATCGTTCGATGAATTTTGACTACCAGAAGAACAATCCAGAGGATCCATTTCGCTGTCGGAACAGCTACTCGTGGATCTTTCGGAACTCGTAGGTCCACGAGGACTCGATGGTAGAGAATATCCTTCCCGATCTTGCACCGGGGTTACCGGACGAGAACCGCCTAAGGACGAGGCAGCAGGTGGCCGTTGATAGTCGACGCACGAGGACTCTCCCTCGTCGCCGGGCTCCTCTTCCTCCAGGTGGATTTCCTCCTTGACCACCGCCCTACCAAGCACTACCTCCTCCGCAACGTCCTCCGTTCCCTTTACCCCGCGGACCGCGTCCCTCGACTCTCTCTCCTGTAGGGACGGGATTGGCTTCTCGGAATCCGGCGTCGGGCACGGCGGTCGTGCGTGTGCGTGTCCGTGTGCGTGCACGTGCAGGCACGGGCTCCGCGAGGCCCGTGGGGAGCCAAAGTGAACGGACGTCGTGGAACTGCTGCTGCTCGTTTGTGGCGAGAGTGGGACCCTCGAGGCACCGGGAGAACTGGTAGACTCGCACGGCCCTGGTGTCGCCGCCGAGTCTGGGCTCGCTCGCTCCGTCTTTATCATCGACGGCGCTAGCAGCAAACCGTACGATTTCCCCTCTATGGAGGAATCTACGTCTCCGTAATTCGAATGGGATTGATGATGATGATGATGATTCGGCGAACGATGATGGTGCACCGATGTACCAATTTCGTTCTCGTTAAATCGATGATCCTGACGAGACAATTGATGATAACTTGTCAGGGTCTGGTACACCTTCACCTCGTTTCTACAATCGAACGACGACGACGACGAGGTCTCCAGTTCCCGTTGTTGTCCGTCGGTATTTAATACATAGTAACTGGGTTCCTGGTCCGCACGGGATTCAGGATATCCGTGAATATCGGTTACCTGTACTCTGTCCTCTACCTCGCGACGATGATGTATATGTTGCTCCTGAGTGGACGCATACTCTTGGTATCCAACAGAGGCGACACGTAAAGGTAAAACCTGGGTCGTGGTGGGTTGCGAACCATATTGGGGCGAAGAGGGTGAACTACCATGAGGAGGATGAGGAAGAAGAGGTGGGGGCCCTTGGTGTGTAGTCAGCTCGTCGCCGTGCAGTCTGGCGAGGCTGAGGTTCAAGGCCGGCGCTGCTGGAGTCACGGCAGCAGGCCCCGTGGCTTCCGTCACGGTACCGTCCGACTTGGAAACACTCGCGGAAGAGATCACCGTCGTCGAAACGACTCCGGTGTTCCCACTAGTCTCGGCACAACTATTTCGTAGATTATCCTCGCACTGTAACCACTTTTGTATCTGACGTCGATGTATGCCGTATTTCCTCGCGGTGGCTCGTTGATTTCCACGACAGTCTATGTCGTTCCTGTAGGAATCGAGGACCTTGAGCTTGAAGGCCGGCGCGAATATACGTCTACTACCCATCACACCGACAGATTTCCTCGCGTTTTGTTGCTGTTGCTGTTGCTGCTGCTGTGGCTGTGGCGGATGCACCGACTGCTGCTGCTTTTGATGCACCATTTTCACTGAGCTTCCCTCACCGAGCACCTCGCTTACGCCATGGGCCATAATGTTTTCACGCACCGAACTGTTTCGTTAAGTGTGACGACGACCGTCACATCGAGCACGCGGATACAAACGACAACGACAACGACGACGACGACGACGACGACGAGCTTCGAAACCGGGCACTGCCAGCGACGCACGGGGGTACCTTAACGCGTAACATTGCACGAAGTGGCCTGGCCGCGCCGCGCACGGAGTTCCTTTTAGGTCTTGGTAGATGCCGTAACTAATTTTCATCCCCACCACCAGCCGAGGACTGCGGCTGCTTCCCACTGAAACGGTCTTTCCCTTCCCCTCTATCGTCGTCGTTCCCCTTCTCCGTCGCTCTCTCGCTCTCGCACGCTTCTCTGCCGCACTCTCGACCATGTCACTCCACCATGCCTACCCCCACCATCCTTTCTCTCTCTTCTCTCATCTCTTTTCGATACGTCGGTCAGGCTGTCGTTCTCTCTGTCTATCCAGCAGGCGCCCCCTCGACATCCCGACGTCCCACTCGAGCAAGCACGGGCGCTAGTCCACCGCCAGCGGCCACCAGTCATTCTTCTTTCTTTGCGCCACCGACCTAACCTCCACCAACTCCTCTCTTTCTACGGCCCTCTCGTCATCCTGCCCGCGCCCGTAGGCGCCCCACCCGCCCCCTGTCCCACCCCACCCCTCGCCTTTCTTTCCACCTTCTCCTCCCTTTCACACCTCAGCGCCGTAAAGCTCCGCCATTTTGTGTGCTCACTTCCGTTAATGACGCGCGCGGGAAACGTCACGCCGGCGTGACGACGCTCTCGGCGCCATGTTGTCTGCCGTGCTCGTCTGACTGCCTTGCACGTTCGCTTGCCTGCCCCGGCTGCCTGGCTGCCCTCGCCACGGCAGCCAGCTTGGAGCCTCGATTTTTGCTCGCCTTTCTCTTCGGCCTCCCGTGTACCTTTCGTTCTTGCCTTCTCAAGGGAAATATATATGCCTCTTTGAATTTTTATATCGCTCACGACTATCGCGTAGTTGGCTGAACGGATCGAGATCACTACGGATCGATGCTGAATCACGAGTTTGTTGCGGGAAAGGCAGAACGGTGGCTCTCGAGTTACGATGTTTTCGCGCTCGGGCCGAGATTAGGCGCGTTATCTAGGTTAAATCGTTGGAAGACGTACGTCAGGCTTCGCATGCGGAGTTGCGATTCTTGAAAGTTTGCCGTATGTACGTACGTACTTACCGTGCGCCAACGTGACGGCCGTAGGCTAGGAAGTTTTACTGGCATGATCGTATAGAGGGGAAAGGGCGGCGTGGGGAGGCGAGGGGATTTTGCCTTCCAGGAAAAGCGCCCGTGGCCGTGTCAGCTTACCGGTAATGGTAGTCTTATTAGGGTTGAAGTCGTCCCTATTATAACTCGGGTGGGGTAATGCGATCTGTATTGTCCCTACTGGTTATTACCAGCACTCTGTTGGCTTACCGTTAGGAGCCATCATCATTGTCAGAATTGAGTTCCCTTTTTCTTTTTCTTTTCACGTCCTTATTTTCGCTGGCTTCTCGCGCTGGTCGTGGCCCACGGTTCGAGTTCACTTTTGAATGAGATTTCGAAGCGTGTGCATTGCGAACCACGAGTTTCATGCATACATATACACTCATGGAATGAGATCATGTTGTTTTTGTGGCGTGAGCCGACAGTTAATATGTTTAGCTTTACGCGCGGTTGCCATGTCGCTCAGCCGCACGTAGGCCGCAACGTATACATACATGTATATACGTGCGGACGCGGAGAGACCTGCAAGGCAATGACGCAAGCCGTGTTAGTATATACTTTGACGAACTAAAGAGAGAAAGAACGAGCGTAACGGAGCAAGATAGATAGATCGAATAGAAAGAAACGAGCGAGGCCTCGTAAATTTCCACGATTCGCGTCACCAGCAGAAACCAAAGGGACCTGACCGATCCTCCGATGGTTCCTCGAAGGAGCCACCCTGCTGTATTTCTAAGAATCTCCCTAACTATTCTCGCACCGTCGATCTAGGTTCATTTAAAATACGGTCCGACGAATCGCCGATATCACGATGAGGGCCACCTGCGTCCCTACACGATTCGTCCTTCGCATAGTTATGCAGTTCAAGTCATCGCTCAGGTATTTCGCGTTCATCTTCGCGAGATTCAACCTTTGTCTCTCGACTTTTACATTACATAGGAGAAATCTCAATTTAAACTTCATTCTCTTAACTTCTCTGCCTCTGTATCTCTCTCTCCATCTCTATCTATCTCTTTCTCCATCTAATCTTCTGCTTGTTCCTCCAGGTACTGTAGTTGGAATCGGTGATCGTAAGAGTGGAAGCCGCATGTATGTACGAATAATAATATCGTACGGAAAGCGTCGTGGCGGTAGCAGACCGGCAGTCGCCTAAGTGCGGCTGGCACGGCTCGCATTTGTCCTTGGGGCCGGCGAAGGTAGGCTGCGCCTAGCCCCGAGGTCCGAGGACGTGGCAACGCAGCGTGGCTCCCCTCCTTTGTCCGCCGGCCGGTCTTGCCAGACAGGGTGTCGCCAGCCCGGTCGGCCTGGTCGTCCGGGTTGCCGTGAGGGGCGAGGAAACGGGGAGGGGGCAAGGGGGGGCAACACTGGGCTGGTGTCTGTATGATCGTGTGACGGAGACCAGCAGGGGGGAGAGAGAGGGGCCACTATGGGGAGAATCGAGCAGATTACAGAAGGTGAAACGAGGAAAAACGGTAGAGAGACTTAAAGGTTAGAGAAGGATAGAGAGAGAAAGACAGAGAGAGAAAGATCGGATAGAGAGGGTCGGAATAGTGTGTGAGTGTTATAGGATCGGTCGTGGACCTACATTCACGCGGGTAGCCATGTTTGAAAACTCGTGTCCCGCTGGAATGTAGCCTGCGGGGGCCCCTGCGTCGATCTCCCCCCTTATTCTTCTTTCCTTCCTCCGCGCCACCCTGCGATTCCCTCGACTCCAATCCTCCGGACGCCTATCTACGTCTCCGGCCCCTCTCGGGAACCCTCTTCTCTCTTGTTCTTTCTCTCTTCCCGTCTCTCTCTCTCTCTCGCTCTTCTCTCTCTTAGCCCTCCTACGGTTTTTCCCTTCTATCTCCGCTCCTCTCCTCTACACTCCTCGCCGCTCCTCGTTGTTCCGAGCTTGGCGCCCCAAATGGTCGCGTAACCAGAGACGCGCCTCTGGCCTGCCCTGGCCTGGCCTGGTCGCGCCAGACTTCTCGGCGCCCAAATGATGTACGCCGACCATTCTCTTTCTCTTTCGCTCTTTCGTTCTTTCTCCTGCCTTCTACTTGTCCGCCTCGGCTTCGTAGCCTTCGCTTTCCTCGCTCTCTTTTCATGTATGCACTTTGCTTGCCTGTATGTGTGCCTCTCTTTCTCTCTCTCTCCTTCTCTATGTATGCATGTACATGCGTATGTGGGTACACCACGTAGGTCGGGGGAGAGAGCTGGTGGATTCGAGAGCAAGCGAGACAAGGTATTCCTATTTACCATTGCTACGACTTACGACACCTCGCTTTTGAATTCTATAGTCTTTACTACTACTGCTGGCCCTTACCTATGCTAAAGAGTTCCCGGACAGAATGGCTAAGAGAGCGCGAGAGAAAAGGGCGTACCGGAGATGCGAGGCAAAAAATGCATTAGATGACTGTTCTCTCTCGTCGTCTTCGTTTCGTTCGGATGAGTATAGAAACAGGGTTCGAGGGTCTTGGCAAAGCCGAGACAGGCAGTCGCCTACGACGACCGGCTCGTGGGGGCGATGGATTAAATCTTGTCTGGGAGTGAAATTCTTTAAGTTTTCGTACAGTTGGCTCTCGTCCAATAAAGTCTTACTGGTCCGCGAGGCATGTTTGCGTCTAACCGAGCATTGCATCGATACTTTGCTCTTATTGTCGGCTGTCCTATCAAACAAGCTGGTTCGTTTCATTATTTCTTCGTTGAACATCCGTAAGATTGGCTTGAGAACATACACGCACATATATAAACACACACTCACACATTCTTTTATCTTGCCACCGTTATCGGTACTCGTCGGCGCAGACACTGGAATTATATTACGATTCGGATGAATCGTTTATCGGTAAACTTCATATTTATGCTCGTGTCGTGTCTCGACATTTATATTCATTACGGTCGTAACTCGTGCCGTTAAATTGCAGTTTTCGTACGCGGTGTATCCAGCTCGCGTAACCAGACACAATCGGGGAAAAGAACACGACGGAATTATGCCTGGCCAGATCCCAATTGCGATAGGTGAGAACGGACACACCGCCAAACGATTCCGCACGCATATTCGTCTTTTATCCAGAGTAAAGAGCGCCACTTGCTGAAATCGCAGGCCCGAGTTTATAACCTAAGTTTATTTATGTACATGCTAACTGGGAGAGCGCCACACGTGCACCAGACTCACACATCTCCCACTTGCTCGCCGTTGTATGCGTGTACGTCTGTGTGTTCGCATTGCACACTATGGGCATATGTGTACGACCGTACGTCGAATCTAATCGCATGCATAAACAGTAACGGATCAATGGCGGGCAAAATGATCCCGATATTATAGCGCATTCCAGATGGCAACAAACCATACGATTTAATTCTTTACTCTCGTCTTGATCCTTTATAAAATAAATTCACTTTCAACAAGATACAACGTATGCTTTGTCCAACCACGATGTGTATCGTTTAATCGTTGTGAACCCTTAATTATTCTCGTGTGCAACGAACCTTTCCATTCATTAACTTAGAACTTATTCTATCCCCCGTATCTTGATTTCTCGGTAAATCCCTGCCAACCTAAGCACTTATCGCGAATGCCACAAGTGCCATGCACACGATTACGTCCCTCCCCCACTCACAGGGAAAGTACGAACAGTGTCGTAGTACAGAGCACTATGTACCTTCTGTATGTACCTAAATCTCAATCAGGCGAATTCCGTAAGATGGAAAGTTCCCTCATCGGATCGGCCCTGATCGGGATATGTACATACATACATACATACATACGTACACGACGAAATACACAGGCTAAGCGTCACAGTTGGTCGCATCGCTCGTTTGCCCACGTACGAACACAGAAATATACCTTCTCCGTGGGCGGTCACACGATGGCGCCTACTCGCGCATACCTGCGCATACCTGCCTTTGCTGCCCGGGTAGCCTAACCTCGCTTGCTCGAAACTCTGTGTTTCACCGGGATTCTTCGATTCGTGCGTCACACGCCGTTTACCCCTTTACTTTGCCACATACTGTTGAACAGACAGTGTGAAAGAGAAAGAAAGAGTGAGAGAGAGAGAGAGACAGAAAGATAGATAGAGAGAGAGAAGTGAAGATAGAACGGTGGGGAAAAAGAAATCGTAAAGAGAAGAAACGTTATCGCTAACGATGTGCGCACACACCAAGCACAATGCAACAGAACGCCCACGAGCACGTACAAGTACACACATACAAACCTAACCTTTATCTTATCATTGGCGAAGGCGTATCGAGGTTGACTGCCATGTGTTTGCCGTTGGCAAGAAGGCACGACGACGACGGTAGACAACGACGACAGACGAACGACGCGTCGATACGAACTGTTTTGGCATCTTCCGTGTGGCCCAGCCTTCTTCTTTTTTTTTCCCTCCGCGGAAATCGCGTGAAGTCGAATCGACGAAATCCGTCCACGGGCCGCCGGACCTCCTCCATGACCAGTGGAAGCAACGCTACGACGAAACGCGAGACTCACTTTATCGACCGAGCGGTAAAAAATTACGGGGCGGCATTAAAAAGAGCTGCTTTACCCGCGGCGCGGTTTATCGACGCTCGAATCAAAGTTATTCCACTTCTGATCCCGTTTTCGGTCGGAATTTGATTTCTTTTTTTCCAGGAATCTATTAGGGATGCTGATTTATGGACGATTTTGTGGAGGAGATTGCCCGTAAGTGGTACTTTCAAGAGGGAAAATATTCAGAAAGAGAGAGAGAAAAAAGAAATGATAGATAAAGAATATTTGATAAATTTGATACAATTATTCTTTGGGTTCAGTATAATTAAATTTATTCCCGATTTCAAGCGGAGGGCCTGTGGAGTTGGTTTTATCGGATACTTGACAAAAAAATTCCGTGCCGTAATAAGGTGACTGTCGAATTAAAATTAGATGTGACCTGTAACGAGATATTCGCAGGCGGTTAAAGCGATTCAGCGGTTTCATTAGTATTGCAAAACGTCTTTTAACAAGCGGCTGAAAAATATTTATCGTCGAGATAACCGCTGTCTTCGAGGGTCGAGCGGAGTTAAGCTCGTTAAATTTGTTATCGATTAATTCTAGCCTTTGAAACCTCATTAAAGCATGACTCGGCATCGATTTAACGGTCCCGAAAGAAATCTAGGATGCAGCGGGGCATTGTCGAAACCCGAATTAATTATAAATCCCGTCTAATTTCCTCCCAGTACCCATTAATTATCATCCGATTCTTATTTCTCGTATACTTTCGGGTCCCCCGGAGATATCTACGGTATTATCGAATTTTACGAAACTCTCCAGGTCGCACAATCGAGCTATCCTAATTAATCTAGATCGGTGGGCTCTAATTAAACCACCTTACTGTATTCTTACGCCAGGTAGAATCGAAGATTTATCTTCGTCACGCGATAACACCTTGTGATTTCTCCCGCTATACATACATATATATTTTTCCTCTCTGCGACGCGCGAGCTCGGTTATTTTTTCACCGTAAGTCAAGTGATTGTTTTCCGAACTCAACTATGTCAAGTGATGTACGCCTATTATTACTCGCTGCAATAATAAGCGTATGCACGTGCGTCGTTAATATATACGCATTCCTGTCCTGTACACAGTTCGATTAATCACGAGCGTGTAACGAGTCGCGCTGGCCGGCGACCAATTTATTTCTGATTTATTTGCGTGTCACGGGATTCCAGGTACATACATACACGTAGATCGTCGATCTATCAAAATCAGCTGGCGATCGCGGCCGTAACGAAGTCCTTGGCATTTCGCGACGATTCCGTGAGTTCGGAAATCATCGCGGGTACAGGCGGTTTTCTTTCTTCTGTTTTTTAACGTGACATTTTGCGGTCGAATATTTTTACATGTATTTCCAAAGCCTAGAAATTCCGATGTTTTTATGCATCGTACGTAATCCTGGGTAAAAAAGGGAAAAACCTGGCGTGCATTTGTTGATACCCATCGATGTTATCCAAGGTTTGAAAATGAAGAATTATTTAAGTAATTAAGTAATCGTATTTGTTATAAATAAATAAAACTGAAGAAACCTGGCGGCGAATGACACGGTGATAGGATTATTTTGAAAATTGTTCCTTGTTTAATTATTAAAACATTCACGTACATAAATAGGGTACAAATACATGTGATATTGATGCGTATGTGTGTCTCCTGAATGCCTACTACAATCCGACGTAATATATACATTTTGTTGTCCATTTCGGCCCTCGAAGGGTGACTCTATCCAAAGTTTTCCGATGCAACGCGACAATGCGATCGGGAACGGTATAACACAGAAGAAAAATCATAAAGATAAGAAAAGTTCCCAATTCCCAATTGATATTCCTGTTATATTCCAATATTCGTTTCTGTGCTACGTTCTAGCACTCGCCTCACGTTATTTGTTCTTTATCTTTTATATGTACAAATGGTACGAGCCCGTTGACTCGATTGAATTTAATTAAACACTCCGCGAAAGTGCGCCGATTAAACGCGATTAATATATTTCCCGTTCCTGACCGGCAATATTCTCGCAACATCGTTTCGAGACCACGACCTTTTTAGAACAAGCACCTTAAACCGGAAATCATACTTCTGCTCCGCCCGATCCGCGGTTGCGTAACGGTTTCGTGATACGATTGTTATCGGTCCCAATCGAACTGATAACGGCACGTCTGCAGCGCTGAAATAAACGCTGCAATGGAATCCGAGACGCGAGATGATCGCGGTTCAGCGTCGATCGATCAGCGGAAAGTTACGACGATTTTTTTGTTTTCATTCGCGAAATCTCGCCGCCGCGAAATTTGATCGGTGAACGCGATACCAACGATCGGGCGGAGACGCTACACTGATTAATTATGATTGACCTTAGAACATTAAATGAAAGTACGTCGCACTTCCGGTATTTTCATCGCGACTCCGGGTGAAAAAGAAAAAATGATACACTACACGTATATCGTTCTCTTTTGGAGTAACATTACAGTCGATACCGGAAATGCTTATGAATCTCGAAAGGGTGGTTCGTGTGGCACCACTGTTCGGCCGACTCGCACACATTCACCGACCTGAATACAATTTTCAACTCAATTTCCTCCGATCACCCGAGTTTTCGTTCCTATACCGATTTTTTTCTTTGGAATTGTTCACGAATTAGATAAAAATCATATTTTATATAATCCGGATGAAATCAAACACATCGGCCGAAGTTTCAATAGCCACGAGACATCGAGATAGTTCGTCGTGATAGAAAAAAAAAATAAAAGAAAATACTCTCTCGCTCGCTCGCTCCCTCTCTTTCACCTATGCTTACATGCTCCGCTTATGTTCTACCTTAAACGCTAGTTGTATCGTTAAGAGACGTTAGTGAAGCGTGAACCTTTAAATATCGCTAGTCTTGATACGGGTTACAAGTCGATTTCCATGGAATTAAAAGATTAGTCAGGGCCGTGCCATTCGGGTCCCCAATGCGAGGGGTGCGTCTGAAAGGCACAAGCCTGGGGAGAGGGGGGAAAAATCCAAGGGGAAATTCATCTCCTTGCAACCCGATCAGAAGTAGCCCTTATGGGATAAGAGACAGTTAGCTGTGTCTAAAATATCCTTAAATAAAAAGTGTACTTATTACAAATTTGTCGTCAGGGTGTCCCTGGTCGCTCGTAGAGAAAAGAACTTAATTCGCGGAATCGAGGAACGATATTATTATCATCCGTGCCGACGACAAAGTGAATGTATATTTTTGTTGTCCTGTTCCTTTTTTTTCTCATCTTCTTCTTTAAATTGTCGTCGAATATTCGATTAATTTTTTTCTCGATACGAGGAGGTCGATTTCGTCTGCCCACGACGGATTTTCCACGCGAACGCGAAATCGTTGTTCGTCCCGAGGAACTTGCGCGCTTTTGCTTAACGCAATCCTCGAACAAAAAAAAAAATAAAAGAAAAGAAAAGGGAAGACCGATTCCAAACCGCGACGTGATCAACGAAATATTGCACGTAAGATCTGTGCGATCTTCGTCCCATGCGATCTACAAGATCCGATATGTACGATAAATATTATGTATAAAATGAAAAAATGATAATTGTCAGACGTAAGAATCAGTTATATGCGTATGACCTCTCATCTAATGGATACTATTAAAATGTCTGTGTGTGTGTGTGTGTATATGTGTGCACCTCTAGTATACGTATACCGTACGCGAAAATCGATCTTCTCAGCGAACTGTAAAAGCTATTTCCACGTGGAAATCGTTTGCACAACCGAGCCTCGTGATTCTCGTCAGCTGTGATCCGCGTAATGTCCTAATGTCCGTAAGAAAATTATTTTTAAAGTGTTCTATAATGAGTGCACATCGGTATCGTCGATTAAGAACGTCCCGTTCGGATCGTTGCACAAGCGACTTGTGATTTTTCGCTATGCGCAATCTCAGCATGATTTCCTCACCGAATTTCATACTTCCTTGGAATACATCCTTTTCTTTCTTCGTTTTTACTTTTTCTAAAGCCGACCTTAACATTATATTCTCCCTTTGTTTTATGTCTCCCAATTATATATTGGTCCCAAAATAATTTAGGAATCAGTGGAATGAATTTAATCGAAAAAATACCCGACGAAACGTATCGGTACTTTGCCCGCAGAGGTTTTCTCGGAAAAATCGACACTTTCCACGTCGCGGAAAAACGCAAACAATGGCGCGAGCCATTCTAATTGCGTAAAACGCGATGCGTAAAACGCAATTTTTCCCCGTACGAATCTGTTTATCGGGTTCATCGCATGCGATCTCGTAACGCGTTCCGTGAACTCGTTACGCGACCCATCGTAACGCGAATGAATCTGCACAATTTTTTCTTTCTCGTTTCCCTCCGTCCGTGTTTCTTCGGGTCAACTTTTCTGTGTGTATGTGTGTGTGTGTTTCTCTTAATAATTCTTGTTAGGAGTTTTCTGTAACTTCAACGCGTCCCGATCAAGGCATCATTTTGCGGGGCGACAGCCACTTTTTCATGTAGTAGCAGAAGATCGTGGAGATGTAGATGAGAACCAGAAGGGCGCAGGTCACACCAAGGGCCAGCACGGACGTCTTTGTAGGACAAGGCTCCACGATGGTGACCGTTTTGTCTGAAACATCAATCACAATCCCTTATTTCCCCCTTTCATATTTACCTTCCAACCCTGAAGTAGATGTCCAGGTGAAATTAATCATTCGTCAGTAAATACGATGGAGAAATTTTCATTAATTATATTTTTCTATAAAAGTGACATTACCTGCTTCGTTGAAGTCTATGCTGGCGTCGCTCTTCAAGAATTCCGACTGCTTCTCATCGCCGAAATCGAGAACCAGGATCTCCTGGGACAAGGTCATATCCTCTGATTTCTCTTCCGTGGTGTTCGCCAAGCTTCTTCGACGCCTCTTGCCCCAGGACTCGACCGATTCGCGTCCCCATTCGCAGACAGCCTAAGGGTGAAAAGAATTTCGTTTGATCCTTGCCGACGAGAACGGAAACACACACATTGAATCTAGAAGAATGAATTACCGGCTCGCAGGGTCCCAGACAGTACTTCACGTTGCACTGGAAGATCACGCCGTAGGACTCGGTGAATCGGAACGCCTCGTAGATGGACTGCAAAGCGTTGCCGTCAGGAGTGAAGCTGGGGAAAATGGAAGGATCGACCGGACACCTGAGAAAAAGACAAATTTATTATCAAAAGATCCTTTTCACCGCTCAAATAAACCCTTTTTTGTCTATTAGTCCCTTACCCTTCGTCGTCGATGATTTGGAACGTGCTTTTAGAGTCCTTTGCCATTGCCACGCAGCTACGAGCGAAGATTCCATAGGGTGCTGAAGAATAATAATAAAATTTTAATGTAACCTTCTGGAATGGTTAATTAAACAAAACTGGTGTACGTGATGTGACTTACTGTCTTCCGGGATCTCGATTCTGAAGGTTAATTTGTCACCGATGCGAACGGTCTCGACCTCCCGGGTTCTGCTGTCCAGGATACGGATCCTTGGTGGTGGTGCTTCGGGGGCGCTGGTGATGCTGATCATCTCCGGATCCCTGATCGGCATCATCCCGAAGGTGATGTTTTTCGAGGACATGTCGTAGGTACATTTCACCTTGTAGATTTTGTCGGCCTTGGTCATCACCACGGAGTGATGCTGCAGGACCACCGTGTTCGAGTAGATTCCAGTCTGAAAACCGTCACGCTGCCGTGGTGAACAGAGAGGTGTTGAGCTGAGTTTAAAGACTCGCGGAAAATGTGTGGCTCGTGAAATAGAGAGAAAGTATTGTGCAAATATAGTGGGGATATTTCTAAAAGCCACTTACCACACTCTGAGTGTTACAGTCCTGGCCACTCATGGTGAGATCGAGCCTGAAGAGATCGCTGTTGATCACGTCGATGTTGCAGGTCTCGGAACGACCAAGGGCGTAGATACGCCCATTGAAGGGCTTGTTGGTACGCACCTGAACGGCAATTCGCGTATCTTTGCAGTCCACGGACACTGAAATCATTTTTTAGCAAGATTAACACAAAGTTTTTTCTAGCGATCAGTAGAAAATCATAATTAAAATAAATGTCTACATTTATCGATACCATCGCCGTTATTACAGTATTGCAAAGATATTAAAGCCTTATAAAAATATCCAAAAAATAGTTTTATTTACACGTAGAATATTTAAATGACATACCATCGTAGCAGGTTCCAGTCTTATCACAATTAATATCATTCCGCGTGAGATTATTCACGGTGGGGTCCTCTGTGGTTTCGAACACCACCGGAAGTGGGTCAGCAAGTGGTCCAGCACCCTCTGCGAAGAAGCAAACGTTACCGAATGTTCCATGGATGTTGGAAATACGAGCGTGTATGGGAACTCACTCTCGCAGTAGTTCTCGAAGTACGTTCCGACCCTCTCGCCGTTATCGATCAGGGGTCTCTCGGCGTTAAGGTACGTCGAGGGTCCGTCGGGAAGGGTCCAATGATCCAGATGGAACAGCTGGCAGTTGTAAGCCGATCCCTGAGGAGCTCCCCGATAGAGGAAGGACCTGCAGAGGAACTCGTTCTCGATCTCGCAGGCCAATCTGCACGCCGATTCACTCTGAACTTGTAATTCCTTGTCCATGTAGTAGTGCAAACCAGCGTACTGAGCGACCTTGTCGTCGGCCACCCCGATCCTCGGCATCTGGAAGATCCTTTGGGATTTGCATGCCTCTTTCCCTGAAAATTACGAAATAGGAATATATTAACATTTTATATTATCAATCCCATTGAATTGAATTTGAAACGAATAATATTTCTTCGTTTCTATATGTTTTAATACGTTTAAAAAATAATTGTCTTTGTTACGATAAGATTACAAAGATATACAGATTCTATAATGCGGAATGTTCAAAGTGACAATAGTAGATCGATGATAGCGATTTGATGATTCACCTTTCAGACACAGGTTCTCGAAGTAGTCGACGCCCTGGGCGTCCACGAACTGCACGTACTGCCCGGTGGTTCGTCGATCGGAGTCGCTCAGGTGACACTGCAGGGTCACGTAGTTGTATTCGACGGAGCGGCAGGTGAAACGGTGCTCGTTCAAACAAGCCGCCAGGCAGGCTTCCTTCGTTGATGTGTAAATTAACGCGTTGTCAAGGCCGCGAATCATTTTGTTCGGAACTCGTTCGAAGGACCACGGACGCAGACATACGTTTTCTGAAAAAATGAATAAATAAATAAATGTTTCATTGTAAAATAATTAATGTTGAAAAATATGAATTATTTCTCTTTACAGGGACATCCATTCTATGAAAGGGGGAACGAAGATAGTGTCGGAGTGAAACGGTGGGACACGCCTGACCGCAGACACTACGCGTTACACACCTGTCAAGGTATACAGCAGGTAGCAGGGTGTCGTTTATTGCGCAAGGTCTGTTTACGAAATATAAATTTCCGGCGCCCAAGGCCCTGCGGTTCTCTGCAATAAATATCAACGTGAGGACAAAGCCTGTCGCACGTAAAGATTCTTTTTGGCATTGCTCGAACGAACATGTGTTACTTCGCCTCGAGTTTCGAAAACATCGGGCCGGCAAGTAGTTTTACTCTACGAAGTGTCGGACGTACAATAGAAAATCGAAGATCAAGGAAATGTTAATACTTTGTTGATCATTTGTGAATCTGTTTATGTTTTATAATGCTGAAACTTAATTTATGAAACCCAGGGTAATATTATTATTGTTATATATTTAGATTAGGAAATAATAGACGATGATACGAGAAATAGTTTCCGAGGAAAATTGTCGATTAAGAATGAGTTAGGATCCATGCCGCGGAAGCGTTTCGCGGTCGATCGGGTCACGCGATCGCGGATCGCGATCTAGATCCAAGCTGACGAAATCACGAGCCGACGACATGTGACTTGGCAGCCGGATTACCGACAGCGTCTCCTCTGACGCACGAAACCGCCGCGTTTTTGGCAGCCGGATGGGAATGTATTTCGAAGCCGTTCCAATTTCTTTTGTTCCGCCCTCGAAACCGGCGCTAATGTCGTCGACGACGGTGCCAACGAACCGACGCGTGACTACGACACCGATGATTCACCGACGGGATCGATCTATTCGATATCTGGATCCATAGTTTTTCCATTATCACGAAATATTTTCCTGAAAAACCTAGCATTTTCTAAATCATTAAACGGACAGCTCTGCAAAAGTTTTTACAATGAAATTTTTCTAGAAAATTGTTTAAAAAACATAGTACACTTTCCACGAACTGTGAAACGACGGTACGTTGGGAAACATGGCGGATAATTGTAGCTCAAGGTTCGTCCCAAGGTGCGATGATCTATTAATAGCGAAGAAATCGAGTCACCTTTTTATCGACCGTTCGGTGTCCCGGTCCTCCAGATTTTATTCGAGTTTTAATTTAATGAAAAGTCGAACGGAAACCACGACATTCCAGCGCGAGACTGTAAATTGCCGAAGGACGTTCCCCGAGAATCTTTTTTTAACCAGCGGACCGTCTCGCGAATAGCTTTTTTCGCTCGGACGGTTATTTTCGGACGTCCTGAGAGCGAACTCGTTGGTCCTGCGGGAAGAAGAAGAAGAAGAAGAAGAAGCTTTATGATTCCCGTAGCCTGAAAATATTTTCGTTGGCAGTGAACCGACGTTGAACTCCGTCACCTGTGACTCAGGAATCTAAAATTAATCAACTCGGAGTCGGGTTTTAACGGTTAAATTAACACATCGAGATACAGGACGGGTTACGTAACAATTCTTGGGCTAGCCAAATTTTTAGCACCATACGGTCGCACGCCAGACACGATTAAACCATGGTTCGGCGAAATCCCGGTTGGTCGATGATATAGACACTTGTTTTGTCTGCCTTCGAGAGTTATTTTTACATCTCGCTGACATTATACGAATAATTAAACTCCCGGTGGGAATATTATTTTTAACATTCGTCGCGGTGACACGGTATCTAGGCTTTTTGTTGTGCAAATCCTCTCGCGTGTACAATTCCGCGGCTATTTTTAACGATACCTGAGACAAAGAACGTATATATTTTGATACCGAGAAATACTTAACTTACTTTTGGCTCGACCGTTGTAACATTCCTATAAGAAGACCGCCGCCGGTACTTTTACTTGTTCAAGAACGATCGATGGGAAAAGGTAACCGTAGAAATCCTTCCTCGAAATCGTCGATTCTACGGTGAAACCGAGCGAAACCCTTCGACGAACGTTTTCCACGTTCTCGTTTACGACGAGAGAGAAAAAAACACGCCAGAGAATACTCGTTAAATCGAAACTACGAACCTGTTACTTTAACGATAGTTTCTACTTTAATCTCGTAAACTCGTCAGGATAATTTTCAACCTGGATCCACTGTCCAGTGAATTATATTCAACACAGAATGATTCGAATGTAAATTGTTCAATATCCACAAATTTGATCGCGGTAAACAAAATTCGTGACGCCAAGGTCCTCGGGAATGGACGCAGCTGCCAAAGTATTTTCCAATCTGTCACCAAAACTATACTTAAACTCGCCGTAGGCATTCGTGCGAGGTAATCACGGTGTTTCACGGAAACGGAAGCCTTCCCCGAAGTCCTTGATCGTTCTTTCGACCGTGACCCGAGTCGAGGGCCCAGCGAGGAGTCCCCGGAGGTGTCGCCGGGTTTTACGATCAGGCCCCGTAGGGACCGTAGGTACCAGCAGGCTCGTTAAACCAATATTAGGGCTCTCTTAGACCCCCCCGGGGCCGTTTCGACACCTTCGACACGACTGCAGGTACTTTTCCCGATGCCTTAAGCGCCCTTCACGCCATGCGAAAGGTACCAGCAACGTCGTCATTGTTTGCCAGCACCCGGCGGGAGGTTTCCCTGCCGCAGGAAAATTTCACCGGCCGCCGTCACCCGGGGATACCAATCGTCCGGATAACTTGGCCCACGATGAACAGTGGAAAATGGAAACGGTAGATTGCATATCTATGGGTTTGTCATGGTAATACAGTGAGGCCACTGGGTATTGTGGACGATGGAAAAATTAATCGTTTCATTGAAGCTTGAAAGATTGAAAAGGTACATTTAGGGCACAGAAATTTAAGTAAGTTCGACCCTGTATGCTTTGTAAATTGAAATAATTCAGAAATATAAACCATATTATTTATCATTATTTGTATATATGGTAAAATGTTGATATTTTTGAAATACTCTAATTAAGAGTCTCGCAAGTTTTATGAATTTTTAGTACCCCGGAGATAGTTGGATAAACTAAAGTCCCATTTTCTTGGTGTAGAACAATGATATCAGATATTCGGTGTGAATGATCGCGACATAGGAGACTATCCGAGAAGTTTCTGCTATCTTCGAGTGTCTACAAAACACGACCCTGCTTAAACAACCCTCGGCTCGAACCGAAAGCTACCGGTTTCATTGTTTATTTTCGCACGGGAGATCTACCTGTTGACCATCGACTTTGGGATTCGGATTTAAGCCCGGATTATCGCACCTTTCCCGCTGCCCTCTCGTTTTCCTAGGTGTCCGTGCTTATTGCGGGATTCTCGAACCGTTCGAGCCCCGTCCCGTCGCCATCTTTTGTTCCCGAAGGACCCCGGCAAGGGTTTACTCGGTCTTACCGAAAAAGGTGTGAGGGTATTAATATTCATTAACGAAGTCGTGCTGGTGGCGCGATTACATCGCACTTCCTCCGACAGGTGTGTCGGGATGAAAACATAGTGTTTTTTTTTCTCGAAGGATAATCGGGCTATTCGGAAAAATCTCCTTAGAAATACTCGCGAGATTAGGCGGAGAACGGCGCCAATTGGTGCAATTACAGCTGGGTATTGTGAAACGTTTTGAAAACTTTAACGGGATAGAATTTTCAACCGCACGAAATTTCGCTTCCAAAGATTCTCAAGTGAAAAAATCGTCTCTGCCAGAAATTCTCAACCAGGGATATTTTCACGGTGGAAATTTTTTGAAAATGGATAGTTTCACGCTGAAATATGTTTCAACGGGTCCATACCTGATCTGATTTGCAGTTTCGTCATGTAGTACATGTTCGCGGCCCTTTGTGGCTGCGCCGCAGGGTTCGTCGCCGCGGTTTCGTTCTGCAGTTGACAGAGGGTGTCCTGCATGGGTGCCAACGGGTTCACCACGAAGGAAAACGCAGCCGCTTGACACTCAGCCTCCTCGCGACACCATCCCTGACATTCGTACAACGACAGATTACGCACACTATAGTAGGTGGTGCCACGGTAGTCGTAATCCGTGAGTTTCTCGAACGCTGTTCGCGCTGCAAAAGAAGGAAAATATAAATAAATTGAAAAATTGTTGATCGGAGGGATTTTTAATGAAAAATTTCTCATTTTACGAAGATCTCATTCTACAGAGAGATATAGATGTATTTTATTCACGATATGAGACTCACCAAGAGCAGCTTCACCATGGTAGATCAACCCCATGAATATTAGACTCGCAGCCGCTGCAGCGACCGTCCCGATTGCAAACGAGCCCATCTGTAACACACGGAACAAAAGCGTCTGTTAGTACGTTAATTAGATTAATTCTCACCCATACCTATTGTCTACCATCCTCTTATAAGTTTCATCCCTGTGTTTCGCTGGCTGATACAATAAGAACACTCTACATGCACGTGCATGTGCGTGCGCTTAATATATTCGTAGTTAGGAAAATTCCCCATAAAACCAGTTCGAGTAAGCCGTGTGTAAGTACGTATTTTCTATTTTTTCTTTCCACAACATTATTTCTATATAATTTATACACCGAGAAAATTGAATAACATTATCATATTTCCTGTAACAACGCATTAGTTAGCAACGGAAAAACCCCCGTCTAATTTCCTGTAATCTCAATTTCCGTCGGATCTTTTCTCATTTTCCCCGTTCGCGTGGCTTCATCGGGGGGTAACCATCTTTGATAGTACTTGAAATCATTCCAACGGTGTGTGTTTTATGTAGGAGTCGAAACACCGTGAACCTCTAACAACACCATAGATCCGGTGTGGGGGGGTTTTAGCCGGTCTGTAAATCAGGCGGGAACTGAAATAAATAATCCGGTTCGTTATACGGTGAGGGGGCCCCGGACGATGGGGTTCATGGCTCATCGGTGCCACGGAACCTGCTCGTAAAAGTGCTAAAAGACGCGGTGGAGCCACTCTCGAGGAAGTCGCTCGAGATTGCTCGCGCGAGTAATTCGCTCGTGGAAGCATGCGAGTCGTCGACTTCCCGCGCGCGTTTTGCTTGTGTTTCGCCGGTCGCTTCCTGGATTTCTTCTTTTCCTCGGTTCTTGCTCTTTCTATTCCGCCGGTACCACTTCTTCTTCACTTATCCCTCCTCCTTCTTCTTCTACTTCTCTTTTTCCGTATGTGTAAGTGTATGTGTGTGTGTGTGTTACTCTCGCTTTTCTCTTTTTCCACGAGATACGCCGGCGATAGGTTTCTTCCTACTCGTCTATACGTGTTTCTGTACGTTTTTTTTTCCTCAATGGGCGACGATTAAGTAATCCAGCGGCGATGCTACAACGTATGGTGTTTGATAACTCTCCTCTTTTTTTTTCTCCCCCTCCTCCCTCCACTTGTTGTTCCTGTTAAGTCTCCCCTCGTTACTCGGCTTCCTTATCACGACGAGGAAATGTTTCACCATGATTCCTCTCTTTTTCCACGGTTTAATCGCAATCCGCGACGGAGATTGACGCGCAAAGTAGTATTCCCTTCGCGTCTCTTCCGCGGCGTCGCGGTATCAGGGATCGAAATTCGTTTTATTGCAACGTCCGCGTGTATGTGTATTAGAGTTTTTTTATTCGTATTTTTTTCGCGACACCAGCTTCGAAGAGATTGGAAAACGTTCCCGCTTGCGGTCACGGTGATGATAAACGACGGACGGGAAACTCTGGCGGCAGACGAAACGGTAGTTGATGATCGTAATCGCGATACGTTTCGTTCTTTTATAACTATAATTATTAATAAGTCCCATTAGCACGTGGTTGTTTCGCTTTAATTGCTTGTTAATTCAAACTTTCCGCCGCGTAACAACGGGTATCGTAGATATCTCACGTCGATTACCATCGATCTCTCCGCGGTTCCCTTATCTAATCGTTCCCCCCCCCTCCCCCCACCATAACCAGATCCCCCATGAATTATATTTCTCTACGTGCCCTCGGAAACCTCGCTTCCAGCGAATCATCGCGGTAGATACGCTCGTTAGATCGGCTTTAAACCGAACGGACTCGATCGTACTCGTCCGCGGGGACGATCCCCCGGGTAATTGCTCGCTCTCGCATAAACAACCACGGCCAGGTGAAATGAGCTAACGCGCCGTTATAGCGCGTTAGCGCATCCTGCGGGACGACCGACGGTTTCACGCTGCTTCTTCGAGGTCATCGAGCCTCGCTGCCGAGGTCCTGGTGTGTAACGCGAGGTGGAGAAGGTCTGTCGTGGCTTGTACCGAGGTCAAAGGTTCATCTTCGCTATCCCCCCTCCACTCTCTCTCGTTCTCTCTTACCATCGAGGCGTCGGGACGCCCCCGCGCCACTCCGCGTAGTCGACGGAACGCTAACAATAAGGAATGCGCCGCTTTGGTTCACTTGCAACGGGTTGATGCACTGTTACGAAAGATTAATGCTCCACGCGAGGTCGGCGAAAGAAACTGCCGGAGAAGAAGCGAGGATTCCTTCCGGCCACCAGAAGTCATCTTGGGAACAAATTTCGAACGAATCTGGGGTGTGTTTCACACCGGGTGGCGAGTGATAGTCGCCGAAGGATCTAAGATGATTGAAAATTGTGTTCATCGATGATTTGAGAAGGAGAATGGAAAATTTGATATCTGACCTTTTCAAGGTGGTGATAGAACCTGGGGAGACGAGAACGGTAGCCAGTGTTTTAATCGAGCGCGGTAATCAACGGATGACTATTAACGCGGAGGAAGTGGAATCGCAGAACCGCTACGTCGGGGGCCCCCTCCTGTAAGTCCCACGCCACGAGTCGCGCAAAAGAAAGTAACATACTGTCGAACGGTATAGTATAACGTTCGGTTGACGACTAAGGCTGCTTTCACACCGGCAATCGACTCCCGTAACGTTACCATGGGAATCGCGAAGAAAGGCTACCGGTTTCATGTGAGATTCTAAATTAAACACCATGAGACCACTTATTGTGTCTCTGGACTAAACGTCTTACGGTTAACTATTTTTTCTTTCTCCATTAAATCTATTATCTCAAAGTGGAGCAATGTAATTTTTTTATATAAATTATCTCTCTTTGAACCACAGTTTGATCCCAGTTATTCATACGATTTGATCCCAGTTAAATAAAAATCTCTCTTACTCTCTTTTAAAATCAATGAAAAATGATATTTTTCGTTGAATTCCTTGCCCGATCCGTCTTATGATTCCCTAAGAACAATTACACAAGGGCCCGCCATGGTGTTCCAAGGGCTAACAGCGGACAAAAGCGCGATTAATCGAAACAAGACCCGCGAGCGCACAGCTCGAGTGGAGCACACGTGCGAACTTGCCGCATTGTGCTGTCGCCGGTTGTTACACCCGTAGGAAAAGTCGTTCCTTTGTGTGTGTGTGCGTGTGTGTACGCACACACAAACGCACGCATGCACACACAAGGATCCCTGACCTTTACGTCACAACCGGTCTCTCGAGGATATAACTGAGAAACCTGGCCAACGAGTTCGAGATGTTCTGCTCAAGGCTTCGCCGGATCGTCACTTCCGGTTCTTCGGTGTGTTGCTTCCGGAACCCCCATTCACCTTGTTCCTATTAAAAACGTCTATCTTTCTCTCTTTCTCTATGTAGTATATAGGTATATGCATATATAGTTTTTTTAATAAACACCATCTCGATTACTTCCTGCCCTCGTTGTGCGTGGGTACGCTTTCCTGTGGGAACTTTACGGGTTCCCTTGCTCGTTGCTTTAGTGCCCCTTTTTTTTCCTTATTTAGATTTTTAACTTCTTTTTACCGGGAATGTTGAATATTTCGTGGGAAACACCGATGTACTGTGTTAAAATGTGATTTTTATTAGATTTTGGGATTATATTGTTATAGATTATATTTTTGTGAATTAAATTGAGAGATCTAATTTGTTTTATAATGTAAAGTGGTATTGTTTCCCGTGGTTTGGTTTATTCCACGGAATTAGTTGGTGAATCATTGAGATGCTCCGGTGGTGGTGGCGCAGGATTTCCATTTGTCTTCGGTTTCGTTCACCGTAGTCGTGACCGGGCACGATGATCTCGTAACAAATGCACCATGGTCCCGCGGAGGCGTTCCTGTTACATCCATGGGACGTCGGCGATTCGCCACGGGCGAGTTCATCCTTCTTATTAACTCGTACGGTAACGAACTGGTTTAAAATATCCCGGGTTTGTTGCAAAGTGTACGGCCGGGCTAGCGAATCGCGAACACGATGGAATCATCAATATTAAACAACCCACCGTAATGCTGTCACGATTTATCGACGTCGTTATTCGACCAACGTGGAGGGAAGAAAAAAAAAAAGGTATCGCGGATAGACACGCGAGGAGATTAACCGATGCATCCTTGTAATATGTATAATCAAACCGAGGACACAAAGATTTAACTTTATTTCAATTGTTAATTAAAATATCTAGGGAAGTTTATATCTGATATTTGAAAATTGTGATATCTTAAAATTTTTCAAAGAATCTTTATGTTTCCATGACGTGTGCATTACAGTACACGTAGGGCCCCGTTGACGGGCGATTTAATTAAACCGAAGAGGGAGATCCACGGTGGATTGTTAATCATGACGTCGGACAGGAGTGGATCAGGGATATTTATTAGAATCAGGGATTTCTTGCCGACGGTTAATTACAAAGTCACGATGCGGCATTGGCGGAGGTCTCGCCGCGGTTCCCGTCTCCGCAATTACACGATGGGATCTTAAGACACCGTGAAGAATCAATTACCCAGTCACGAGCCGAGTGATCCTTGCCGAGATCGAGATGGACACTTACGAAATTGTTCGTGAAACAGCAAGTAGGGGGGGGGGACATGAAATTCAATCAGTTTTTCGATTGCCATTTGCTCAATTTTTGAGATAGCGATCTGAAACTTGTACCATTGTTTTAGTTAGGAAATTCTACGCCAGAACAACGTACAATAGTTGTACTTTTCGAAAATTTAATTTTTCGCAAAAATCTGAAGGGGGTAGGTCAGGATTTTTTGCGATTTTCGTAAATCGCTCGCCATTTCCGTAATTTTTGAGATATCAATCTGATTCTTTCTGCATCTTATTCGGCTTCGGATTCCGCGTCCAAAACGGCCAGGATCATTTTAATAGCTCAAAAATTACGGAAATGGCGAAGGAATTACGAAAATCGCAAAAAATCCTGACCTACCCCCTTCAGATTTTTGCGAAAAAATAAATTTTCGAAAAGTACAACTATTATACATTGTTCTGGCGTAGAATTTCCTAACTAAAACAATGGTACCAGTTTCAGATCGCTATCTCAAAAATTGAGCAAATGGCAATCGAAAAACCGCTTCAATTTGGCTCTTTTTCGCGATTTTCTCAAATTCGCTCACCATTTCCGCAATTTTTCTCCTATCACAATAAATATTCCTTGACCGACAAATCCCGACCGTGCGACCCGTCGCGTAAAACTCCTCGATGGACGTCGATTCGACGAGAGGTCGACGGTAACCGCGGGGTTTCGTCGAGCAAAGTACATACCGGGTGTTCGTCGGGGTCTCATCGATCGCACGTGTTCCGTGCGGGTCGCAACGTAATCCCGAAAAGTGTGTCGAGCGGTTCGCCGGTTATGCTTGGATGATTGCCGGGCAAATTACCGTCGTCTCCGACGGTAACGGTGAACTGTGGAAATCGTCTTCGGGAAATTTTTCCATGCGACTTCGATGCCCCCGTGGAACCTTCTCCATTGGCAAAGGTATCGAGGTTAGACGTCGTGGCCGCGCTTATGTCCGACGATTTTCTTCGCGTTCCCATGTAATTCGAGTAATTTTCGGAGCAACGTTCATGGGAACGCGGGGTCACTCGCTGCCGGGAGAATAAATCCGATGTGGAAGTCGAGATAAACTCTTTGAGGCGTATGATCGCGATCGTGATCTTGCATCGTGGAAGGTCGCGGGCCTCTTTACACACCGGCTACTGGAACATGCAGATTTATGCTCCTTGGTACGTCACCGGAGACCGGTAGATTAATGGCCCAGACCTAACAGTGGTACCCCCCTGGACAACGAAGTATGGTTACCGGTGTCCTTCGCAGGATTTTCTACTTGTGGTTCGTTAACGAATCCGTTAAGTTGTCCCTTTTTATTTATGGTAGAATAGTATCACGAGGAATTTTATCCTTGGCATTATCCACGCGTCGAGCGTTACATTTCAATTCGTTGAACTTGTACACCGGTGGTGGTTTTAATTCCCCCACCCCGGAAATTGAAAGAGTCTATTAAAACCACCGCATTAACCACGGCTTATTAAGAAACGTTCTTCCTATGTAATTTTTCACTTTGTACGGGTTCTCTTATCTTCACCGACGTCGTTCGCGAAGTACCTTAGCGAGAAAAACAAGAAAAGGTAGAACGAACGATATCTTTTTTTCGGATAGCGAAGAATACAGAGAAAGCGACGCGATAACGGGCAGATATTTTGCACCGGCGTCGGAAACGAGATATAATTATTTCCGTTTGCTACCACGAACGCCCCGTGTATTATCTTCGGCCGCGGCGATTGTTATTTGCATATTTTACTAGCGGTTGATTTCGCGATAGCCACGCTGCCCACGACGGCGTTACACCCTGGACGACCAGGATCCTCCTCTCGTCGTGGAGTCACTCGCCCCGGGCGTGATTCGTTTCATCGACGCAAACTTTCATCGTCGCGATGCTCCCTCGGTATGTCTGTGTCTATATATGTATGTGTGTGTACGTAACATAGCGATCCATCGATCTCCTTCGGGGCGAAACTCCGCAACGAGATTAGACCCACGCATCTGGTTAACGCGAATAAATCGAACCTCGAACGATTATAAGCGTCGATCGTAGGAGGACGCGTTAGAGTCCCATGGCCGCGGGTGGATTATTTATTTGCTGGTACAATTTTTCAGTGATCCGATCTGATCTCGATGTACCCTTCTGTCGTGAAACTCAACGATGAACGAAGTAATCTGTGATTTTGCAGAATTGCCTCCAGTGGAAAATGTAATTATTAATTGACAAATACTTAAGTATAGAAATTGTCGAAAAAATTGTCAATTATAGAAATATTATTCGTAAAAGTCTACCCTATGAATTGTCAGGCACCGTTTAACCATTTCCTTTACATTTTTTGACAAAAACTGCGAGTAAAACGACGGGACTGCGTTAAAGATTTATCGAAAACGGATCCAGCGACACGAATCCGATGAATCTGATTTACGGCGGATCTTCACGGTGCCGAACAGTAGCACCCCGGTAGATTCATAAATAATGAGACATGGGCTGGGCGAAAGAAACGTGATAACAGGAGAGAAACCAAGTGGATCCCCCTCGAAGAACGAGAGATTCATAAACAATGAAGCCACGTAAATCGGTCTACGAAGAGTTCCTCGCGTGGAATTCTTCACAGGCGAAAGATGAATCTCGTTTCGACGCCGAGGATCTACCGGGGGGATCTTCACGGACGTGGGAGATGATCGTCGATGATTTTTCACGCGTTCCGTCGATCGTATAAAACATGGAATCTGCCTGGAATCTGCTCTCTTCCGTGAGAAAATTCATGGGAATCGTACGATGGAACTTGAGAAATGGTTTCGAGATGCTGTTAGACCAGCAACAAGTTCCCTCGGAAAGTTACTCTGAATTACTAGTGACACTATAACACTTCCACTACGATATACATACATATATACAATATTTTTTTTTAATTCCCTTAACTATCAACGAAAATGATTTCCATTACGTCGAACATAATCCATAGAAATTCCACGGTTCGCCGGGTAGAACGATCGTTTCTTTTTCACGATTTTCTCTTTTGTCGACGGTAAGAAGCTTCGAAATAAAAACAAACGTAATAATTTGCTTCACCATCCGTGCTTCCTACCGACTAGCAATAAACCGTCGATTTTTACGGTATCCCGGTAAGAAGTTTCCTTCCCATCCGACGACAACGACGACGACGATGAGGCTAGCAGCAAGCAGTCGCTCTCATCGAGTAGTCAAAAGAAATCGCCTGATATTCCGTGGGTGATCGAGGCCGGACGATAAAGATCGATCCGCAGGATGTACAGCGAACGATCTCGATAAATCTCGAAAGTAATTAGCGGCTACATGGTGGACAGAGACCGGGATCCCCGCGTTAGGGGTGTGGAAACGCAGGAGGAAGAAGTTCCGAAGGACGGAGGCGGCGAAGTAAGAAATATGATTATACTCCACGGTTATACCAGGTGCAACGACCTTCCTCCCAAGGTAGAAGCCCTTGACTTCTCTCGCGCTATCTTACCGCGGGAATAATGATCTATGGGGCACCATGGTTGCCGACCTCTTCGTTTTTTCGATCCACCGTCACTTCGGCGAGTCGCGATTGATAATCAAAAGTTGACAAGAATCTCCGCGGCAACGACAACAGAGAAACAAAACGATCGAAATGGTAAATTGGTAGTCACGGGGGGATTCATTATGCAACGCAAAGTTACGGGTTCACCGTGGATGAAAATACGACTCGAAGTTGTCAGAGGGATTCCAATGATTCCAAGTTACAGCGGCGTCCGTCTACCGTGAAAATTTAATCATCCCCGTAAACGTTCGACGAGATTACCGGATGATACTTGACTCTTCGAGGGTACATCTATGGGGTAATCATCCGTTGAGTGTTTGCCAGAGTCTACCTAGACGTCGGGAGGTTATAATTTACCAGTCCCCGACGACGTCCACTCGGGGGGGATTCATGAAAATTACGAGATTCCGCAGGGGTTTTAAAGCGGCGGTAAAGAAAATCGCTCGATCACGGAAACGGATGGTTGGTCGAAGAGGTTGCAATTGTCAAAAAAAAAAAAATAAAAAAAATGAAAAACAAATATAAAAGAGGTGGACGGGTTGTTGCGATGGGTTTGCACCTCGCGAGAATGATCTTGCGTATATTAAAATAGGAAGGGTACACTTATCTCGCTGGAAAAGAGAGTCCCCGGGTTGGAATAACATCGATAAAGATCCTGTCGGCGAGTCCTTGACTTCGGTTCATGGTATCGTAGCAATCCCGTGAAAGCAACACGACCACGACCCTGAGAGTCCCTCGGCAATGGTAGTTCGGTCCATTACGCCTCGTTGCACCGCGCGCGGAATGACAAATTGCAAAAATTATATTGATCGAGGATGGACGACAAGGATTTAGTGCTTTCAGCGGTACGTAGTGGCTGGAATAAGCGATGCCAGTTACGGGAATCGTTAAATGTACTATGCAGAAACGGCTGTCTATGTGTTTGTGTCCCGATAGTGGATCTATCTTATGGTGAAATCGCTCACAATTGTTTATTTTCAATATCTGGCAGATTATTGAAATATATATTTATTTGAATGTTGAATAATAAATAATTTTCTTCAAGAACTTATTAAACAAAAAATTCCACGTCTAAAATCTTTCTACATTATCAAATTTCCAAATTTCCATTGAAATCTGTTCTTTTTACGGATAACCGTGGGTACAAGCCACGAATAGAAATACATACACACTTACGTGTGTTACCGTCCACACATAGACAGTTTAATTTTCCGTTGCGCGAAACCCCGTAAAACAGCAGTTACGACAAGTACCCGAAGCGCGAGCCGTCGATGGATTTTCACAGTTTCGCAGAAACTTCGGCGGACGGGGGTACGACTTCATCTGCCGTTCACGCTGGTGGTTTTTCCTCGTCGGTGGAACAGGAATTACTCTTCCCATCGTGAATTACAGTATTTAACTCTGTAGATGGAAAAAAGGGATAAGCCGCGGAAATAGTAGCCTCGCGTTCAACAAAGTAGCATTTTGCACGTGAAACACGACGGTGTACTGTACATACATATACATACACACACCGTCGGAACGACGTCGTCGTCGTCGTCGCGTGAGACTACGCTCGCGAGACGCGTCGGGACGCGAGATAAAGAAATTATACCGCGAACGGAGCGAACAAAAGCCAGGTACGGTTGCATAACCGTACGAAATTGTCTTCTGTAATTGAGTCCCCCCGGTGCGGACGGTCGGACGACGCCGATTACACTGGCAAATGACATTACCGGCCCCGGGTAATCGGAATCTTTGTGGATCGTCGTGAAATTAAACGCGAACGGACGGCAACCTGAGACAGATAGGATCTTAGAACCTATTAAGAGTGAGATTGTAATCTTTAAATCCCGGTGAAAACCGTACGCTGTGGATACCTACATTCAGAAGACGGATTAAATTATTCGCACTCTATATGTCTTTCAGCATTTAAATCGTATTTCTAGATTGTAGTCTATATTTAACCGTGAATATACACCGTCATTACGTGTCATTTGATCGACGTTTATAATATAGTGAATAAATATATTATCGTTTACGCAATGGGAAGATTTATGAAATTTCCAGATAGGGTCATTTTAAAAGAGAAATTCATCGTCTCGATTTAATGATTCTATTCCGAAGTGATTTCGCTAAATGGAGTAGATTAGACAGATTGTCACACCTTACACACACACATACACGTACATACATTGTACCGTAGGTGCAGTGACCGTGCAGCTTCAGCTGTAGCCACCCTCGGTGTTTTAAAGTGTGACGGTGTAGTTTTCCACGGACATGCTGCTCACGTACAAAAGTGGCGTTACGTCGACGTAACGGGTCACCCGTCTTCTTGGCTCTGATTGTACATATTACATCAACCCTTCCACGAATATACAACCGACCAGGCCCCCATAGATTTTTCCGCGCCTCTTTGTCGCGTATCGTTCTCGAACGATTGTTTTTCTACGAGCGTCGCGACGACTCGATTGGAATCCGAACGTAACGGACGACGCTGTAATGTTTAATGCATAAATATATATATCGTTGTTTACCGATCCCGTGTTCTCTCTATTGTGCCGATGTTACCTCGTGGAATGTTGTTTCACGGTACGACTATATGTATAGACATACAAATAGAAAGAAAGAAAAATACCCAACGACGTCGTGTAAAAAAATCGCGAATTATAACCACGGCGTGTTTCGTATCTCTCCGGATATTTAACCGTTTAATTCTATACGTCGGGGGGACTATGGACACATAATTTCTGTTAAACCGAACCCCGGCGGGTTTAGCATGCCGCGGCGACTATACGGCGGCGGGAAAAAAAAACGAAGAAGAAAACAGGCAAACAGAAAAACGACGACCGCACGGATTCACGTTCACCGCGAACGAAATAAGTTACGTAAGAACGCCTATACGTTCGACCGTGGAAAAACCACCGAGGGTAAAGGGGGGGGGGGGGTCCCTGTTACCATCGGGTATCGTGGGTCTTATCGGGACTGAGTCTTAAATATGCAGAAAACACCGGTTGCAAATTCAAGACACGAGTTAACCCGCGAAACGATCGGGAGCTACCAGGACTCCATGGTATACGGTGTATCCGGTCGTTCTTCTATCCCCCTCCCCCTCCTCCCTCCTCCCCCCTTTGAAGGAGAAGATATTACGTAGGCAACGGCCATGTAAAAGCATCCACGGCGACATTTTGTCTTCTTCCTGCGGTGCACGAGCGGCTCGCTTTCGTGTTTCGTAATTTTTCCAGCCGTCTAAGCGGATCTCTGTGCCTCTTCTTCTTCTTTCTTCTTCTTCTTCTTCTACGTAGTCTTCTTCTTCTTCTTTTCTTTTACCCTATGGTGGTTCTCTGTCTCGTCTACTTTGTCTTCTTGTTGGCCGATGCAAATGGAGTGGCCAGGAATAGGAGGGCCTCGAGCCAGAAAGAAATACATTCAAGAAGAAGAAGAAGAAGAAGAAGAAGGAGGAGGAGGAGGTGGAGAAGGAGAAGGAGAAGAAGGAGATGAAGATGGGGAGGAGGGAAAAAGGACCTCGATGCACCGCTCAAGGACACGATCTACCGCAACACAGTGAGCCTCGTGACAAGGATAAGAGGATGAAGGAGGAAGAGAAGCACGCTAAAAGAGTAGGAGGACGATCGGGAGAGAAGTATCCGTGGATCTCGGTTACACGAAACCGCTTGTTCGCCGGCATTTCTTTTCGTTTTCGTTTTCTTTTCCGATTCGCCATTCCCCGGCATTCTACCACCGGAGGAGCCCGAGACTAATGATCCACGGATAGGATGTTCCGAGACGACGCCGGGGGTGAGCGACCCCTCGATCTACGGCGTGGGTGTAACGATTTAATGAGCACCCAGGAGTCGGGTTGGAGGACTTCCGAGAAATTTCCGTCTCAATTTGTTCACCGTGGGAAGAAGCCTGACAGTTCGATACGCGATTCTACAGAGCGATGGAAGTTTCAAGGCACTGAGATTTTGATGTGCTAAGTTTCCAGCGGTAGAAGTTTCCAGAAGGTGGAATTTTCACGCGTAACACTTCCAAGCAGTGAAATTTCCACGCGTAAAGTTTCCAAGCGCTGGAATTTAGTCGCGAAAATCTTCCAAGCAGAGAAATTTCCACGCGTAAAGTTTCCAAGCGCTGGAATTTAGCCGCGAAAATCTTCCAAGCAGTGAAATTTCCACGCGTAAAGTTTCCAAGCGCTGGAATTTCGACGCGTAAAACTTCCAAGCGTCGTAAGTTTCCAAGTGCTAAAACTTCGTCGCATAAAACTTCCAAGCGCCGGAAGTTCCCAAGCGTAGACATTTCCGCAGATTTCTGTTTCTTCATATACCGATTCTCCATCCACTATCAGCAGGACTTTACGTTTAAAGATAACACAGAATTACCGTTTCGTTCCGCGATAGCGATAAAGGAAGAAATACGGGTAGCAACGATCCTGATTTATCGGTAATTAAACAAAACCCTGCACGGGTAATTTGACTAGCAGGATTTACAATTTTTCTTACTTCTATACATTCTTACGGGGAATCTCAGTTGTAATTAACCGTATCCCCTATTGAAAGTTCAGTAAACCGGTTGATAAATAGCGTGTCGGGATCCTTTCTACTGTGCGTGCATGTTTAATGTCCCATTCGAATAATTACGGATTTGTTAGAACGGTAATAACCATTCGAAGCGATAATCAAGTAATTTACCGTCATGTTCGCGAACATCTTTCTCCCATTCTCTGTTTCCCTTCGTACCTTCCGATACATCTACACAGTCCTCGCTGTATCTCGTATAAATTACATATGCAAATTCATCCGGCACAAATGACTCTTGCTTTCAGCAAGATCTAGAATTGTTCGTGATTATCTCCAACGATCAACAAAATCGATCTATGAAATTTTATTTGTCGTTCTGTTTTATCGATCGAGTTCTCGTCAGGCTTTGCGGACGGTGTAATTCGATCATTTCAATTTCCACGCACGTGAAAATCCCGCTTTCAGGATCATCCGACGAAACCGCACAACTCTCGAGGAAAGTTTCCGCGAGGTTTGTTTCACGGTCGCGTAAAAAGCGGGTCAGTGTCGCGGAAGGTGGAGAGACTTTCACCGCACTTACGAGTGTTCCAGGTAATCTCGATTGCGTTTACGTAACGCGAAACCCCGCAGAAAAAGACCGTCGATACGTTTCGAATATCGCGTATTCTATCGATTTCATCGTTCCCCCGACAAACTCGCATCATTTTCTTACGTAACATCGAATGCAACTCGTTTATTTGATCTTTGACTTCGATCTTCTTTGAATGAGTATACTTTATCACGAGTTTAAACATCAATTTTTTCTGTCGTCTATCATTAAAGCAAAGTATGTTTTTCTTTGCGTTTGGAATGCTAATTAATTGAATTTTAAACGACGATTTAATGTCCCGTGATTAACGACGATAATTTTCGATAAAAAATTCACACTATAGACGGATGATTGATAGGTAAAATACTCGGGTGGGTAGAACGAGGATGGATAGAGCAATAAGAGTTCTCTAATTAGCCGTTTCCTCGCGGAAAACCATACGATTCCGGAGGGTTTCAGGAAGAAAGAAAAATGAAAAAAGAAATTCGCAGTGGAAATGGCAGGCGAGCCTTGTGTTTCCTTCGGTCGACTCGGCGCTGCGGGTAATGAGAAATGATTTCGAGTTAATGAGCTCGTTGGTTGACGAAGTAACGTGCACGCACCGGATGGCACACGCAGCCGTGTTCCGTTCAGTGACTAGCGCGTGCGTGCAGCACGAACGTCTGCCATCTTGGAAGGGAAAAAAATCAGTTCCACGACGTCCTTGCGTTTGTTGTCACTTTGGATTCGTTTGTTTCCTACTTTACGCGAGATATCTTGAGACAATCGATAGTCGATTTGCATGGAGATCGAAAAGATAAGGGGGAAATACCGCGCGTAAGGAATTTCAGGTTAAATAATAGTGCGCAGGGATTTCTGCGCCTGGAGTTACCTGTGCGCGGAAAATTTCAAAGCTTTGAAATACCTGCGCGCAGAAATTTCAAAGCGGTGAGATTTTCACGCAGAGAAATATCAGCGTATGGAAATTTGGAGGCGCAAAAGTACATAAGTATGGAAACTTTCAAGCGCTGTAATTTTGACACGTGGTAATTTTAAAGCGTTACAATTTTGACGCACGGGAAATTTCAAAGCGTCGAAATATCTGCGCGCAGGAATTTCAAAGCGGTGAGATTTTCACGCAGAGAAATATCAACGCTTGGAAATTTGGAGGCGCAAAAGTACATAAGCGTGGAAACTTTCAAGCGTTGTAATTTTGGCACGTGGCAATTTTAACGCGCCCCAATTTCGAACGAGTGGAAATTTTAAAGCGTCGCAATTCTAAGAAAAATCGAAAAATGAACTTTCTCGCCGGCGAGGAACGACGTGGAAAAGTCCCGATGAATTATGTATAACGTTTTTTCATTATTTAATTGCTCGAGTACGAAGAGATTTAATGTTTACTCTTAATTAGCTCGGATGTTTATTGATACAGCGGAGCGTGTCAGCGGCCACGTTAAACGAGGCGAATTCGTGCTTCGCCTACCGTGGAAAGTGAATATCCTTTTCATTAAATCGTAAGAGTAAACTCTCGTACGAAACTGTTTCGCTGCGTAACGCCGACGGTCGCGTGAGTATTTTTCTAGCTGTTGCGTTCGCCAGCTAAATCCTGTCGTCTCTTGAATATATATTCCACAAAGGGAGACACACACACACACACACACAGGTATGGTGAAACCCGAGCGCGACATAACATTTCTACCCATTTACATTTCACATCAGTCATGAAAGTCTCTGCGGTTTTTACGGGTGAAAAAAGAACCAGGACGAGTTCCAGAAATCATCTCGCGTTTCATTATCTCTGTCCGGCCGTGTTCCGTAATTAAGACGAAACGACTTCGTAAATGCAAGTGATGTATCAACACTCGCGTACTATGATAATTAACATACTTCGCGTATACATGTCAACCGTATTCGTGAAAATTTCAACGCTTTAACATACGCATACAGAATCGAATCGTTTTATCATCCTTGTTCTATAAATCTTCTTCGAACGTAAAGCTTCTCTGATTTCTGTCAACATTTAAATCTACGGTGTCGCGAATAAACAAACACGATGATCGCGAGCCCTAGGACAGCGAAAGCAACGACACTCGGACCGGTTTACAAGGTTTTACCTAAAGCTACGTATCCGTAGCGATAAAGAAAAAAGAAAGAAAAAACCTGACGGACTCGCTGGCACTTTAAACCAGATTTTTAATTCATCCGATCGTTGACCTGGATCTTCATAAAACTTCGTACTAACTTCTATTTCACCGTGACAAGAATAAAACACCTGATACAACGGTCAGATTTCATGTAATTCTCCGCACAATTTTCCGCGCGATTCTCCGCGGATGAAACCCCGACGTAGTCGTGCGAAATTTAGCGTGAAGTCGTTCGATTCTCGCGCGCTAACGACGTTCAAAGTAGCTGAAACAAGCGTGCGCGCAAGGATCCTCCGCGGCAGGATCGGTTTTCATTCAGACGAATAAAAAAAAAGATAGACGAGCAACGATCCTAGGACAGGCTTTCGTCCGCGTTCCCGTGCATATTCATTACCACCTCGGGACGGGAATTGAAACGAGCAAACGGTCGGTAATACCCGATATCAGCCGCGGAATTACAGAGAAGCCGAAGAGATCAGCTGGTAAGACCGGCACGACCGGCTCGGTTAGGAAAAACTTTTAAATAAACTTTCCGCGGCATTACGCCGCCCTTCTCCCCCCACCCTTTCTTCCTCCTTCTCTCCTCCCTATGCCCTTTTTTCTTATTTCTTTCACTCTACGACCACTTGAATTCTCCTCCGGTCGTTCGAGTACTTGCCAGCGATGAGATCAACTTGGCTTCATCGAGGTACACCCGATATATTTTCTCCTTTGAACGAGACTCGACCCCCGACTTCAAGTATCCCGCGATGACTGTTCTTACATCGCGATCGACGCTTCGAATGGTTTCACCGTTGATCAATAAGCTGACGTGAAAGGGGTTACCGGTAATGGGCCACGTAATGGATCGCGAATGATTTCAATGAAATTTATTGATGTAATTTAATGGTAACGTTCGTAGACTTTTACGCGCGGTAGATAGACGAGGGATCGGCGAACGATGTTTTTATCCACTCACGGTGGAGCGGAATCCATCGAGGAATTTGTTGCGATTTTTTCTGTGACCTTCGAGTAGCTGCGCGCGGAAATTTCAAAGCGCAAACGTAACTTCGCGTGCAAATTTCAAACCTCGCAAGTGTCTACGCGTGGAAACTGGAAAACTTGGAAATTTCCTAAGCAAAGAGGTACCTGTTCTTGGGAAATTTCTACGGATGGAAATTTCGGATCGTTGGAAATTTAACGCGCCCAGATTTGAATTATAAATTGTATTTAACTCTAAAAAGTAAAAAATACTAAAAAAATTCTTGATTTAAATTCGCCAAAGGGACGATCCCCGGGTCGATTGACTTCTCTCCCACAATTTTTCTCGAGTTCCCAGGAATCCACTCGAATCACGGCCATCGCTACCAGGTCCGCAGGCCGGATGCATCTGCGGTGCACCGGTGGCAGGGCTGCATACCTTGTAATCAATCTACAGGCGCTATTCGTGCTCCTGCCAGCTGCAACTAATGACATGCCGTTCTACCAGCGAGATATCTACTCGCCGCTAAACCCTTTTCACGTTACCCGGCGAGGAACGTTAAATTATAAGCCGACTACTTTGGGAAATTAAAAACCGCAGCTTCTAACTAAACATCTCGCCGCGTCCGGATTCAACTTCTGCCCGCCTCTCGAATCGTGTTTATCGATTATACGTACGCGTGTCCGGATGATTTTCTCCATTTTCACGCAAAAAATCCCCGTTTTCGTTCGACTATTTTATCAGAAATTCTCCGAATGTGAATTACACGATATAATGGTGAATTACGTCGTCATCGTTGACAATTCCGCGGAAATTACGATTCCTCGTCTCAATTCACGGTAAATAGGAAGTGAAATAAGTCACGGTTGACAGGAGATATAAGAAAAGAGAGATGAATAATGCCAGGCTCGTCTTTTCCCTGATTTTTGTCGACTTTCGTCGCGGAGTCGTTTAATTGCTTCGTTAAACGAGGATTCCCTTGTGGAATTCGATAAAAACCGTGAAATTCCGCTAGTTCGATATTCCATCGGGTTCGATCAAAGATCCAGCGATCGTACGATCATCTCCGGGAGTCCACTTTGACACGATTTTTATCCTTTCGGCCAGGACTCGCGGTTTCCCCCTTTTTTTTTCTCTCGTTCCGCGCGTACGTGACGTAACTGACGAACACCGGGAACCCCGTTAGAACGGTACATAGATACATTGACAGAAGGTTTAACGAGATTAACATGTGTCTTTCGCACGTATCGCGTCAGAAACAAGACGTCACACGGAGCTCGAAATTCTCCGGTGATCTTTTGTTTCCGGAGTAGATACGATGATAATCTTTTTGTGTTTTCTCGGAACCTTCATCGTAAAATTCCTCGTTTCAATTCAAAGTTCCACGATAACGTCAGTACGACAAAATTACAAATAAAACTTGTTAACCAAAATAGACAGTTCTATTCATACAATAATTTAAAAAATTGCAAAAAATCACAATTATCTCTTTCCTTGTAAATGAAATTTGTTGAAATTTTAAAAAATGTATACAGATTGTACGAAGGAGAGATGTTTAATGAATAGAAATATTTACGTTGGTGATGTTCAGGTACGGAATTCATTTCGCGTTCCCCCGGCTTCCTGTCTCGCGGACTCCCGGTGCAAAACTACGCCGACGCTATCGTCGGCCAGCAACAGAGCGGGTTCCGGGCGGAAATCTTTCCTCGAATCGAAAGAATTCCGACGCCGCGGCGGGTACACGTGAGTTACTTACTTTGTGTAACGGTATCCACCGCCGGGTCCAAGGCCCATGTCGGGAGGAGATACGCTCGTTTATGAGTCACGGGTGCTCACGAAACGATTAATCACCGTGTTTCAGGGCGGTTGAGCAACCGGGATTATATACAATATTCTTTTTTTTCCGAACGATTTCGACCTCTTTCCACGGGGGAATTTCACCGTTACCTCGGTGACGAACGGAAACTGTGAAAGAAAAACGTGGAGATCGATCTCAAATACAGTTTCTGTTCGATTTTTTCTATCTTCTTCATAGTCGTCACCTTTCTCCCTCCCCTGTCACTTCCTCGAGTGTCTCTATCTACCTTCGTTTATCCTCTCTTTTCAATTTTACTCTTCCGCCCACTCGGTGGTCACGGAAAACGGTTTATCGCGAAGGCACGCAACGCCCACCGCATAACTTTCTTGCGGTTTTTGGTTCTTCTTTTTCTTTTATTTTTTTTTAGGAACACTATTGAATCCTCCGAAGATGAAGAGTCACGATTCATCCACCTCCTCCTCCTCCTCCTTCTAGTTCCTTTTATTACGAGATTATCCCGCTGAATTGCATCACGACGCCCACAATACCACGTTTTTCTGATCTAAACGATCGACAACGGGGAGACGATCGTTTCACCGTTGAAGAAGAGTGCGGTGGTCCGCACGGGGAAAGTGTTCACCGGGTGCTTAGTTCGTCTCGATGTTAATACGCAGCTCTAGTTTATAGAGCGGACCGCAAATTACACGGTGATGGGAGCTCCCTGGGTGGTATCAAATGTATTTATCAGAACCGCAGAGAAAATCTGATGCACGTCGAGGTGGCTCGCCGTAATCGAATTAAGTTCGATAACGGGACGAACTACCATAGAACGACGCTCGATAAGTTTCCCCTTCCACGAATTCCCCGGGAATATTTCGAAACGTTAACATTTCCATTCTTTAACGTCCGTTCGTCGTATCCACGATTAACATTCCTCAGGAGTTTCCATTTCCAGACATTCCCCGGTCCGCGAGCGGAAAGATATCGCGAGTGGAGTTCGAAGAATATTCCCGCGTGGAATCTGGAATTCCGGAAATCCGTAATTCGCGATGGTGTGCGTGACCGCACGTCGCTGTGAGAATGATTTTCGCGTATGGAGCAAACGAAGGTAGGTGAAAGGATGAAAAAGAAGGAAGAATAACTCGAGATAATATAGTAGTATAAATGGGAGCTGTGTTATAGGCAAATGCAGCTGCGAGGGTAAGAAGATTGCCGGGAAATTGACGGTCTGCTCCCGCGCACCGTATACACGGCGAATCTTCGTATTTACACGGTATGTAAAATTAACCGTGAATTTGAACCGTGAAACGACAATTAACCCTTGGACGTTGTGCATTCAAATTGCCGGTTACCTGTACCACACGGACTTTCAACACTTTCTTCATTATCGTCTAACACAGGAGGAAACGTGTACGACCAAGGCAATCGTAACTATTGCAATATAATTGAAGAAGAATCTTTAAACCACCCGGTTTTAATTATTCTACGGATTAATATTAATAAAGTAATCAAGATTCATTTCTATATATAATAAATCTGTTATTTCGCGACAGCTGTCGTTAGCAGAGAATGCCAGGATTTCAAAGGGGTGAGATTTTTATCATCATTATCGAATATCGCTTGTCATTAGCACTCGACGAAGTACTCAAAGGGCTACCTTGTCATACATATACACACTTATACAACCTGCGACCTCTTACGCGAATTTGAATACCATCGGTGGTGATTACGACTATGCGTATTTAATCGACGACAGACTGGGTGGTCGAGTAGAACCAACAGGCGATGCTTGTGTCAAGTTCATCGCATTCCCTTGGCCTTGAAGCGTAATGCACGAGAAGCTATGGAAAAATCACGTGATCACTGCGAGAATATCATTACCGAGGTACGAGTTCACCGTGGATGTCACGCGGGGAAATATCAATCCGTCAGATGTAGAAATCTTGGCGTTGGATTTTCAGAGATAAGGAAATTTAATACTCAGAAATTTCTGTGCGTAGGGATTTTAGAGCGTGGAAATTTCAAACGCGCAAATTTCAAGCGCAGTAATCTCAATGCGTAGAAATTTCTATGCGTAGGGATTTCAGAGCGTGGAAATTTCAAACGCGCAAATTTCAAGCGCAGTAATCTCAATGCGTAGAAATTTGATGGCGTCAGGATTTCTACGCCCTACACTTTCTGAGCACAACAATTTTAAAGGTCCGAATTTCAACGCCTTGGAATTTTAGAGCGCGGGAATTTCAGGCGCAGAAATTTCAAAGCGTCAAAGTCCCATCCACGGGAAACCAGTTATAAAGTTCGCCAGCTTTTTAACATCCATGGCTACGTACGTTAATAATATCCGTCGACGGCGTTAGGATACACGTCTCAGCAATCAGAGACGTGACACGCGGTGAACGTGACGCGAAACCCGTTCACGGCGAATGAAACTAGCAGCGTGTTCTTATTCTCATCCGTCCGCCGTTTTTTTTCTGCACCACGATGATGTTTTGATCGGTTAATTTTATAATTATACACGCGCGGCTATCACGTGTGACGAGCGACGTGCGGACATTTTTATTTATTCCCCGACACATTTCATTTAACACCTTCCACACCGATTTACCGTATAATTACAGGAAATTATTTTCCAACTATCTCAATTCATTTTCTGAGAAATATTTCATATTCTCTTTGAGACGGGCGATTACTTTAATTTCTACATTAATTGATTTATAATCAGACGATACAAAAGTATATAGTTGAAAATCAATTTGCGTGAAAAAGTGGTGTATCTAGCTCGGCGGCTAAACAAATTCTAAATTGATCAATGGGACCGTAACAAGTGGTTCTAGGTCGTTCGTAACGTGCCCCGATTCGGGGCCCGAATGTGCCTTGAACTTTGGGCAGGGTCGGGCGGAATTGGGTCGAGTAAAAGTTGACCGAGCAACGGTTTCGTTCGGTCATTCATTCCAGTCATCAAACCACTCAGCATTTCCCTTCTCACGATCATTTTAATATTCAAATACATATATTCATCATAATCAAATTGGAAAAATACTAAATCTAGCGTACTTTTAAAATAATATTATATAACTTTCCAACTCCAATAGTGTTAGACATTTGTGCAACAATTCGGAACGAGTAAAATATGTATCCAGCAAGTGTCTTTGTTGTCGGTTGACACGCAAGAATTCTCACGCGAATAATAAGTGCAGGTAGTTTGCCAATTAGTGGTTAACGATCCTGTTACACGGACAGGTCACTATCGTATATGCGTGTGAAAAGGGAACGATATCGCGGAAACGACTAACAACGAAACGGTAGCAGATACGTACGTGTGTACCCCCATCAAATCAATTCTTTTCTTTCGATTAATTCCCCTAGTGCTAATTAAACTATATAACGATCGAAACGAATTTCCGTTGCGTTCGTAGACAACGAATAATTGAAACACACACAACACACACACAAGTTGTTCGTGCGTGACTAATACCTCGATCTGTAAAATGAGTTACGAGTATATCGCGATACGGTCACGGTCACCGTAATCGATGAAACTGTTAATTAACCATCGACACGCGTGACCGGCAATTGATTAAATCAATTCATTTTTTTTTTGCATTTACTTTTCTCAGTCTGCCGATACGTACTCGTAGCTTTGGCTGACATCGTACGTACTGGTAGTCGAGATCATTGACTTCGACGTGTATATGTACGCGTATCGATACGGTAGACACCGTGAATTGAAATTTATTATCGAATGGAAAAGGGGACACGAAAATCGGGGTCGCTTTGCTTCCGTCCGTGTATTAACGGTATTAGAAGATTGTCACTATCCACTTATGGCTCGAACGTAACACTTACAGGTATTTCTATACTGTTGAATCATTCACATGAGTTCCGATTAATCGTGCATACTCGTGATAATTATAATCATCATACGATTTCCTACGCTTTGAAATTTCTTGCTATCAGAACCTCCCACAATTTGATATTGTTCTACCATTGGAAGATTTGTTCACAACACTAACATAAACCACTTACGTGTAATTTCATACGTTAGAATCGCGATCATAGATCCCCATCGATTTTCAATTAAATTATTCAATCCAGCAGCAATGTAATCATCGCTGATTGTTCGTACTCCTTATAATTATCATGCCCGGCATCCGAAGAAAAAGTGATTTGAATATTAATGGCGTGCAAGAAGCGGAGAATTAAATCCCGTATCGCGATAGTCAAATATCAAATTATACGGGATTGAACGAACCGCGTGGTGTTCGCTCGACGAATACGGCCGCCGTCGTCGACGGAGCCGTTGTCTGCCGATTCGATCGTCCCTAAATTATACGTTACGAGGTCGGCGGTCCATGGTTTTTTATGGCTAATGAAAACAAGAGCGGCAGAACATAGGGGAGATGATAAACCGTCCCTAGACGGTGGGTGGAGCCGGCCGCAAAGTCGGCGAATGAAAAGGAAAAAAGAATTTGAACGATGGGAGAAAGAAAGATTGGAGACAGTGGCGGCGTTCGCATGTGTGGGTGCCCTACGATACCCTAGAATACTAAATATCCATGATTCTTAACCAGTTAAGTGTGGCGATCTCTGTGTAGAGCTCGAACCAGCGTGTGTTTGTGAAAATCGCGAAAAATCGCCAAATTAGAGCAGTTTTTCGTTCGGCATTCACTCAATTTTAAAGATAGCGGTCTGAAACTTGTACCATTGTTTTAGTTAGGAAATTCTACGCCAGATCAATATATAATAGTTGTACTTTTCGAAAATTTAATTTTTCGCAAAAATCTGAAGGGGGTAGGTCAGGATTTTTTGCGATTTTCGTAATTCCTTTGCCATTTCCGTAATTTTTGAGCTATTAAAATGATTCTTTCACTGGCTTATTCGGTTTCGGATTCCGCGTCCAAAACGCCCTGGATCATTTTAATAGCTCAAAAATTACGGAAATGGCGAGCGATTTACGAAAATCGCAAAAAATCCTGACCTACCCCCTTCAGATTTTTGCGAAAAATTAAATTTTCGAAAAGTACAACTATTATACGTTGTTCTGGCGTAGAATTTTCTAACTAAAACAATGGTACAAGTTTCAGGTCGCTATCTTTAAAATTGAGCGAATGCCGACCAAAAAACTGATTGAATTTGACGAATTTTCGCGATTTTCGTAATTTCTCCGTCATTTCCGCAATTGTTTAGATATCAAAATGATTCTTTCACTGTCGTATTCGGTTTCGAATTCCGCTTCCAAAACGTCCTCGATTGTGTTAACATCTCAAAAATTGCGGAAATGACGAGCAAATTGCGAAAATCGCGAAAATTCGTCAAATTCAACCAGTTTTTTGGTCGGCATTCGCTCAATTTTAAAGATAGCGGTCTGAAACTGGTACCATTGAATTTCTCAGGAAATTCTACGGCAGATCAATGTATAATAGTTGTACTTTTCGAAAATTTAATTTTTCGCAAAAATCTGAAGGGGGTAGGTCAGGATTTTTTGCGATTTTCGTAATTCCTTCGCCATTTCCGTAATTTTTGAGCTATTAAAATGATCCTGGCCGTTTTGGACGCGGAATCCGAAGCCGAATAAGATGCAGAAAGAATCAGATTGATATCTCAAAAATTACGGAAATGGCGAGCGATTTACGAAAATCGCAAAAAATCCTGACCTACCCCCTTCAGATTTTTGCGAAAAATTAAATTTTCGAAAAGTACAACTATTATATATTGATCTGGCGTAGAATTTTCTAACTAAAACAATGGTACAAGTTTCAGGTCGCTATCTTTAAAATTGAGCGAATGCCGACCAAAAAACTGATTGAATTTGACGAATTTTCGCGATTTTCGTAATTTCTCCGTCATTTCCGCAATCATAAGTACAACGGTCCCCCGACGACTTACGGTAACGATAACCGTTCGCACCGGAAATTCGTCGTACAGTGTTCATTAACGCCGGGCGATTAACGTGACGTATAGAATGCAGGGTGTAATTTCCGCGGAAAACGAACCGCGGTAGCCAATTCGCAAGGGGATTCGTGGCTCGAACCTATATTGATAACGGTGCGTCTACCTGTCGTTAAAACCGCATTAAACGATGATGATGATGATTGTTCACCTCCTGCCACAGTTATTCCATAGAATTACGAGTGCCTTATGGAATTCGGATCGTGATTTTCTTCTTTCTCATGTCCCCCACCATCGTATCCTCGTTTCTCTACTTCTTTCAATTATCCTATGGATCTATTCTCTCGATCATTTGCAAACGATTTTCATCATTAGACGAATAAATACGTATGGGTAATAATTATTATATTTCTTCAACCTTTCCGGCGCGTTTTCAACCATTGTATTATGTAACGGTGTCGGTGGATCATAAATCACGAAATATTTCGCGGCGGTTAGAACAATCGACTGCCGGCTGTCTCTAATTGATACAGTTACATCGTCCCGCTAATTAAATACCATCCACTGGTGGAATCGGTTCGAGAGTTGCGTAAGAGCGCACCTGACGTCGTTGATTATCTTGTTACGCGTTAGTATTTATCGACAAAAAAGAAATCATCGTAACGGTTCCGCGTGCCGCAGTAATTTTTCCTGGAACCGCGTGGTTCGACCGATCCGTTCGCCAGGTTTTTAATCCGGCAAAAGGGACTTCGATGAATTCCCGTGGGAAGAATGGAAACGTGACGTCGGAGAGGACGAATGAAATTTGAATAAAATTCAACGTTACCTTTCGGGTGTTCGTCGAACGGACAGACGGTGTTTCTTCGTTCGTCGACGGGAATGCTATCTGAAACAGACAGAAAAATGAAATTATCGTCGGTCGTTTAAATTCCCTCGGATGATATAAACGGTAATAGAAGAATTATTATTACGGAGGCGCATATAATTGCTTGGGGCCAGATATATTATGTAATAAACCAGCGGGGACCGCGGAAGCGATAGACGTATGTATATGTATATGTATTCATGTATGCATCTACATACATACATACGTTTGTGCCCGGTGATTTTTATTAACTGTTTAATGACCTCCCCTTCCCATCATTCCCATTAAGACCATCGTGATATCGTGTATATCATTTGAGTAACTTTTATAGCGAGCAGAATTTCACTAGCGTTTAATGTCACTTTAATCGCGCGGGGTTAAAAATAATTTACGACAGCAGGCGGTGGGAATAAAGCTGGTACGAATGATTTCATCGGGAACAGGAAATCCAGGTTGTACGGCGAATGATAATCCACGGAAGAACTTTTCACTTTGATATTTTAATCGCTGGGACGTCGGGAATGTTGAACTTGCGTTTAACGAGTCTCTCATGATCATCTTCCACTCGCTACCTGTTTCCAAGTTAGATAATCGGAATAAGGATGCATCAGGTACGCGATAAAAGTTATTTAACTTCATCGGGAATAAACAGTGAACGCGGTATGGCCGACTAATGGTCGCGAAACCAGTCGAAGAGGGGAATTAAAACGTCGTTGAGTTTACGGAGGTGATTCAACGAAATTGTTGCAACGCGATCTCGTAATTTCTATGTAACTGCGATACGGTTGCTCGTAGGTATGCAGACTTGTTTATTTATCCAGGAAACTCGCGGTGGAATTCAAACGAGACAGGATATGCGTAACGAGGAAGTTTTCCTGTGCATCGATTAATCTGATTTTTAGCACAATTGGATATTTAAAATCTTCAAACGACAAATGAAAAGTCGTAGGAGACACTTAGGTATTAAAATGGCGATCAGGTTCGCGGTTTCCCGTTGCTAATTTTCCCCGGCGAACATCGTGCTACTCGATTAATTCCACGTAACTTCTCCGCCGTTGTAACTTCCTCGTGCACGCCCACCTGTTGCACGAATACATTTTGACCCCGCCTATATCTCAGTCCGTTGCACTTTGATTCCCCGACGTTTACGGAAACTTCGTTTCGTCGACCGAGGTTCGTTTTGAAAAAAGAAAAAGAAAAAACTACCACAATCGATCAGGTAACCCACGAAATTCCCCAGAAATTTCATTCTCTGGACGAAATTAAAAATCTCGACGTACCGACTTGCGGTATTATTGTATTTCTAACGTATATATACCGTTAATAGAAATTCACTCGGGCTAAACATAATTCATGAGTCGGAACGAGCGGCTCGTACGCCATCTGCGAGTACTTAATATTTATATACCCGGTGCTCGTCTCTTTGTAAATACCGGAGGCTGAAACAGAGGCACCGTACGACAACGTTGGAAAATCATTACACGGAGCAGGAAGCGACCGGTCTCCCGAAGAAACTGTTTAAAACGACAATAGACAAAAATCGGGGTAGAAACATCATCGCCCGGTTCCGTCGATGTATCGAGGAAGCCATAAAACGGTTGTTCGCCATTTCCATGCTCGTTATCATCGATCCGGCCTCTGTCATTAGACGGAGTTAGCCGATTTAAGACCGATAAACCCGATATGCAAAATATTACGATCGGTTACCAACGGGAACCTGTTACGAACATGTGAACACGTACTTAACAGTTCGTTGCTTATACAGGTTTTTACTATCTTTATATTCACCGTTTATCATCCACTCCTTCGTCACTGTTTTATTCTTCTCGTTGCTCTTTCGAGAAATTTTTTTTACAAAGATTCGAACATTACAGGATAAACCACCTTAGGGTATAGATTCAAGAGATCGCTGGAAATAGCCAATGAGAGGACATCTATAACATCGTGACCAATGTTACAACATTTCCGGTGGATTCTGATGGACTCTGTTAATTAAAGTGATTTGTAGAGTTCCCCGTGTTATCTCGTCACCATGTGTCTTTTTTTCCAAAATTAATCACAATCACATATGCAAATCACGCTTTCGCGCGTATCAAGATTATAAAATCTCGCCAACGAGTTACGAGGACACTCTGAAATTCTAATCGACCATGAAATTAACAAGTAATTATAATCCGCATTACCTCTGACACTTTCAATCACCTATTTACAAACTCACACCTACCAACACAAAAAAGCAACAGGAGAAAAGAAACACACCTACGTGAAATATAATTGTGTCATTTTCGCGGTTCATTGTACCAACGTGTCTCAAACAGTTAAACAAACAAGTATGACATTCCACGAGGACATCGATACACTCGCCGCCGGAAAGGTGAGCAACTCTCTCTCCCTCTCCCTCTCTGTCTCTCCCTTTCTCTCTCTCTCTCTCTCTCTCTCCTCAGAGCTCTGGAATCCACGAGTCCAGGAAATAAAGGTGAGAAGTGGGCGTTGATTCCTTAGCGGCCGATGACGGCGATAACATAAGGTCGGAACGTTTTACGGGGTCCGCGATGGTGAACGCTCATAAGTGTAACGGTGCTCGAACGCGGCGCTCAAAGAGGAACGGTTACCGTTGCGCGGTCCACAAACACTCCACTCGATATTCTCTCTCTCCCGGTCGCAGTAACACGAGTCGCGTGTCCCTATTTGCTTTTCCCTCCTCTCTTCCCTTTCCTCTTCTTCTTCTTCTTCTTCTTCTTCATCTTCGTTCGCCGCGTTCTCGCCGGCCGTACGTTCGTTCGTTCTTTCTTCTCGCCACGGTTGCGTGTTTATGCGGTGGTTATGGGGTTCCCGTATGCCGTACCGGGGATACTTAGCATACCGTGAATACTAACTGCCGGTACCATTTTCACCGCGGCCGGTGCCAATCATGAAAATATATTGCCCGTCACTCTATCAACGATTTCCATTCAATTCTTCGGTATACCTTGTTTTATCCTCTTCTTATGTATCGTTCGACTAATCTGTCATATCGAAACGTATCCGTAATTGGATGGGAATTATTTATCCGTGTAAGAAACGATTTGTTCTGATTCTAATCCGGTATTTTACGCTGTCTCATTTATTATATAACATAATATTCTAATCATCGAATCCAGAGTTTCTTAGTCACACGTTCGTAAACGGTTCACCGACCGCGGGTGGGTCTAGGTTAATTAGTACTATCTCGGGAAACAGTGACATTAATTTCAGGCGGGAGAAAAATGAAATAAAAGAACACGGAGCCGGTTCACCGTTCCGTGGTTCACGTGTTTCACAGGTAACAGGGCCGATATCAGTTCGCATTAGCTCGAATCGTACGTATGTCCGTATCCATTCTCTCCCGTTATTCCTCTCTCTTTCTCTCTTTCTCTCTTTCTTTCTCTGACTGTGTGTGTGTTATCCACCGTTTATGGGCAGCCGTACACGATCGACGGATAAACCGAATACGGTGCGATCCCGTATTATTCGAGCGGGTAAATGCCAGGTAAACGTGCGATTTTTCACGGTGTTAAGGGATATCAACGCGACTGACCATGGCAATGGAGATCCAGCTTACGATACGATCCTGTTTCGTGGATACTCCGCGTGGTATGTATTTCGACGGGATACCGGTGGCCGACCTGCGGTCAGGACGAAAGTTTCTTCCTCCTATTTCCTCTCGTCTGTTACATCGCGCCTCTCGCTGTTTGCGGTTAATGAATAAGCGTGACCGCTGATTGGTAAGTGGCGTGTTTTTCTTTCGGTCTTCCGTCCCGCGGACAAATGAACTTTATTTCCTAACAGTTTCGATGGAACCGTTAGACAGTGAAAGAGAGAGAGATAGAGAGAGGATGTGAGGGAGAGAAAATGGTAATATTTTCGATAGGATTAAGAAATACTAACGAAAATATCGATTGCGTAATTGTGAAAGATCACGCGTGGACTATTTAAAATTTAAATGTTTGTTGAGTTCACCAAGATGTGTGTGGGTGTGTTGACCGATGACGAAGTGTGTTTTTAGTGCAGTGGAACGCAATCGGTATGTCGAAAAGTAAAGGTAGGAATTCCTGAAACCGGATCGCGGATCGTAGAGAAACCGTTGCTCGAGATATTCGGTCAGAGTTATATATGTATATAAAAAAAAGAATGTTACGAGCGTGGGTGGCTTAGGAAGACACAAAAGAATAATGGATACACGTGAGCATCATTCGGTCAGATGCTCCGGGCTTCTGGATGCTCTGCGGGTCAAAGACATTCATCCTGGGAAAAGGAACACGACCTACCATATACTTTGTGCAGGTATTATTATACGCCACGGTATCCTTCGGACTTCCTGTATTTATTTTTAAACGGATTCCCACTCGAAAAGTATGAAATGTACATTAAACGATGTCACAGCGCTTCGAATGTTCTTTCAGTCGAAATTTAAAATTCAGATCGCAGAAATTCACGTTGATATGTGGATTATTCTTGATCCTCGAAATACGAGATCCCGTTGTCGATCATTCCCCGCGGTGACTTCGTCGTGTCTGTTTTGCATCGTCGCAACAAAAAAAAGAAACAAACGGGTCGTCGCGAATCAGCGCGTGAAAAATCGATTCGATTACCTTGGGCATCCGTTTCGAGGTTCGTTCGATTATTTTTCAGGTGTATCATCGGCGTACATATCTCGATCCCGCGAGCACAACGACCTCCTTTTTCGAACGAGGTACATACCTGCTCACATCGATCCTCGTACCGTTAATCGATCAATTTGCAATGCGTGGATCGTGGATCCTCGCTAAAATCGAGGCTAATTTCGAAATTACACCGAGAATCGTTCGATACGCCGTTAAACGGGCGAACGCGTAATTATTTTCACGTGTCCCTAATACGATCCCACCGTCTCTTGTACAGATCAGTCGCGATCGGGATCGATGATCTATGGGAACCGGAGGATCATTACAGCCGGGGGTAAAGTGGAACGAAGATTAGCTAGCTGCCCTTTTGTGTGGCCGGTTAACCGATTTTCTATGGTCCTCGTATATACTATAAACGGTCGGCCGATGTATTTTCGTAATTGAAAATCGCTCGAAATTGCAGCGGTATCGATCCTTTGATCTCGAAAACCGAACCACGTAAAACCACGTAAAAATCGCGGGATTACGTTCATACGCGTAATTTCACCTAATCTCCCGGTACACCGATCGCTACAAGTAACGTTTACAATTTACTATATAATTACAATTCCGTTTTATCGGCATTTAATTAAACATCGTTAATAATTTATTCCGCGCATACCTGCCGGACGAGTTCCAACTATTTGCTGAAAGATAACGCGAGGAATCCTACGGGGATGGGAATTAAATCAGAGCCCCCATTTAAACGGAATGAAATATTTTCTCTGCCACAACCGGACAAGCTTAACCGCGCTCTTGTATCCGCCCCGTGTGTATATGTACGTGTGTGTGCGTGCGTTATTTTATTTTTAGACGCAACGAGAACATGCGCTCAGCCGTAATCACGAGGAAACACAACGATAAGACAAAATCATTAAGTTCCACGTTAATTCAAAGAGATGCGCGTATCTGTGCAGTATGGTGCAGGAAGTGTAGCTTTAAAACGTGCTAAGTGTTTGATAATGAGCTTCTGTGCCTCTCTTTTTCTCTCTCTCTCTCTTCCTCTCTCCCTTTCTCTCCCTGTCCCGTCTTGTTTCTCCTTCTATCACGCAGAGTTCGTTCGCCTTTACGCACCTTCGTCACGTACGTGTGCGTCTTCCACACGTGTGTTGGTCGAAACTGGTCACACACACACTCGTGTGTGTTTATGTGTGTGTGCCCTCACCTGCCACCGATGCGTTCGATGATGATTTCCAGATGGATTCACCTGTGCAGCTTCATTTTTCTCAGCCGAACGGATTCCATCCCGCTCTGTGTCTCTTTTATTTCTTTTTCATATTTACACGTGTCGTAGCGGCTTATCGGATTCCGCGACGTGGAACAACGTCTTTCGAATTGGCATACGGGTGTCGTGACATAAACGTTTCTTGTAAGTACATATTTCTATTCGATGCGTTTCTGATGTTAGTTGTTCGTTTCGTGAGTCCAGTTTCGTTTTTCCCCTAGGTATTTTAGTTTTCTTCATTAGACAGTCTCTCTATCATGCGTGAACATACTGGAAGCAATTACGAGACAGAAATTGAGCGTTACTGATTGAGAGCGGAAGAGATAAAAGAAGGCGTGGGAGGATATTGTTAAGCATAATTGAAATTTTTCGCAATAGTTTAGTGGCGTGGAGAGGCTCCCCTTCCACCAGTCATTCGGAACGAAATAAACTTCGCGTTGGAATTCATAGCTTGCTAATTGAATTACTCGTACGGATTAAAACAGTCGTAAAGTAAATCAAGTTAATTTATTACGATCGTACCGACGCGAAATTGTCATTTACCGTGACGTATATTGTTCGCAAATGAGAATGCCATTGCCGGTGAGAAAAATACACTTGTCCGTTAGGAGATTTGTTCGATGTCATTTATGAACGGTATGCCCGTTACATGATCTACATACATCATTGTCTACGAGAATATACGTGTTCATCTACAATGGGGAAATAGTCGACGATTGTCTTTCAAACCGATGGTATTAACATCTATCACGATCTGCTCCAGTGAACTTTGCGATTAAACGTGATCCATTTGAAATTTCTACGCTTTCAAATATCTCGATTCTCGAATTCTCGCGTGGAAATTTCCAACCCCTGATTATTCTACACTTTAAATTTTCCACAAATTTAAATATCCATCCCCTAGAAATTCTGTCCCGTATAATTTCCACGAGTGATAGTTCCGACTACGAGATTTCAACCCCGTGAGAATTCCACGCCCCAAGAATGTGTGGGTCCCGAAAAATTCCGGAAAAATCCAGAAACCCATAGGGGCCCCCGGGTCCCATAAAATCCCCTGAACAAAATTCCAGGACTCTCGGTTGCGCGGTGATCTAGGAGAGGTACACTCGGTGCCAGTTCGTAAGATGGAAGAAGCGGAGTTGTTGGTCAGGGCCGTAGCCAGCCGGGGTCAACGGCCAGGCGGCGCCTGGAAGATCCTCTCCGTCGAACAGAAGATAGTGGGGCAGGTCGCGGCTGCAACGCCATTGGAAAAAAGAAAACGAGAGGAGAGGAGAGAACGAGAGAGAGAGAGGGGTGGGGGAGAGGGGGAGAAAGAGCACTGAAATGAAATGGCAGGCGTGCACAGAGAAAGGAAAAACATTTCTCCCGTTGCACCGTTAACTTGGAAAATTTTCGTAGCACGCCTTCTCGATGGACGGGGTTAATGACAGGGATGACTTTTTGTCCCCCACCTATCTCCCTTCCCCACCCCTTCACCTCCACCGGAAAGAAGCACGAGAAAGGCTTAAGGTAACCAGAAGAGACGTGAGAAGTCTTGAATGGCATTTCGCTTGGGAGTTTTCGTCTAATAAGGATGCATCGAGTTAATTACACATGATTATAAAATAATTTAGAAACGATTTTTTGCCGCGTTAACTGTACACCGGTTGCATAAGGATACGCACAGTTATTTCTTGCGTGAATTCCAAACAATCGCGTGGTTTATCGATTATCATTCGACTATCTAACGATAGATACAAATCTCTCTCGTATTTCATCGGAAACGAAGATGACTCCCTGTTTCTCTCGATGATTTCGTGAAAATTTATAAAGAGTCATTGATTCGGGTGTTACCAGCTACCTGAAAGGTATCGTTTTCAATGAAAAATCTGCAAGTTCGTTCAACCTTGTTCCCCTCGGCGTCGGTAACGCAACGATTCATACCGCCGATAACGTAAAAACTGAGGCTCCTCGAACAGGAACATAGGAACGATGACGACGACGATCACGATCACGATGATGATGATGATGATGATGATGATGATGATGATGAAGAAGGAGCCCGGTCACGGTGTGGTGAGCTCGCACTCGGGAATAGAGCAGTTCCCCAGGGTACTCTCTATTTCTCCTGCGCATTGTGCCACGAGTTAATGGATCCCTGGATAGCAGGGTTCGCTTTTGATCCCGGGGAGACACGATTCTAGGAAACCAGGATACTGTGTCAGCTCCCGATAGTCGTGCATTACGCGGCGTAGCTTTTTACGAAGGTCGTTCCGCGTAGTGAACGTCACGGAAATACGCGGGATAGAAAAAAGAACGAAATAGACAATATATTTTTACTTGTTAAGAATGATATATCTGGGGATACTTGTTGGACTTGTACCTGTGTGAATTATGGGAGAAATAATATCTGTAGATATTGATAATACAATGTGAAGATTTGAAATTATTTTTTGATATTTTTTGAATCCTAGAATTGCGATTTCAAATGGCGACAACAACTCTGACCGGAAACCGGTTTATTCCGGCGTGGATCGGAAGAAACACGGTGCGAAACGTTCTATATTACGGCAGGTGGGTTTTAATATTTGAATTTTCAACTGGAAATCGCACCGGTACCCGCGTTACATTGCGTAACGCGTACTGAATATACATGGACGGTCTATTTCTTCATTCCCGTGTTCTTTTTTTTTCGCCTTCCTACGATCGTACCGCGGGATAAGATTTTCGTGCGGTGTAAAATGTTGCGTGACACAGGGGGTAATTAGTAATGCGTGTTACACAATTAAATATAATAGCACACGCTCGGCGACCGTTTCAATCTCTGTGGGAATTATCAACACCGACGATTCATGTTGAAGAAAGACACTTCCCGTGCGACCGATCGGAAATTACTTCCGATTTAATCGCTTCGATCATGAAAATGTGTTACACACTTCGAAGGAAATTCGCTGTTGGATAATTCACGTTTCTTTCCTCTATCTGCATTGATGCGTCGCTAACTTCTAAATTACAGGTATCGCGAGGCTAACGAATAGGTATCGATGAGGCGAAGATATTAAGAATTTCCTGGAGTCAATGATTCATGGTAGTCATAAAGCAATGGCGACGACATTGCGAACAGAATCGGAAGACGTCACGCCTTTCTGGCGTTGAACTCTCCGCGCGGACTTGCTAAAAAGTTTCCGCAACAATGTCTGCCTCGAATGCGTCGAGGGGTCTAGTAATTAATTGCATTTAGTAGACGGCGAATTAACATTTTAATTGAGCGAAGGAATCATTGTATATATTCATGACGATAAAGCGATTCTCGGGGCTTTTAGAGGTTCAGAGCGAAGGGGGATCATTTCGGACAGTGAGAACACTTTCGACCCGTTTTATTCGAAAGGGTCGATGGACTCGCGATTAGGCGAACCATGGTACCAGCATGAATATTCGGCACACGTCGCGCGTGAACACGAAATCGACCGCGTATCTCGAATACGAAGGATTTTCATAGGCTGACAGACACCTTGCTCGAGTGACTGAAATTTACCGCGCTACATTTCACCAGGTACTAAAACGTTCCTAAGGGATTTATAAGGTACTCGAAACCTGAATTCCTAGACTGTCAAAATTCTGCGAGAAATATAGCGATGTATAGATATTCTTATTCTTATCTTATTCTTTAAATTGATCTCGCGTCCAGTTAACCAAGTCCCTTCCAGTCTCGTTTTAAAGGCCAAGGTTACACCTTTCGATCGAAATAAAGCGATCGAAAGTTCGTCGGGACAACGCGCGGCACCGTTTCGCGCGTTCCTCGCGACTCGCAGAAATGCAATTTCAATTTCACGTGGTTCGGCGCGAGAGGCATTCCACCCGGTTGTAATACTGTTGCTCAACTACGGCCCTGACTTTGAACCGCGTTCCTCGACTCTCACCGTGGGAATGGCGGCCACGAGGCACGAACCGCTGACATTTTTATCCTCCTTCCGCCAGCGATCGATCATCGCTCACGGCTTCGTGTCAGTTCAGCTTCCCTATCATCTCGCCGATCGATCTCGCCCAAGGTCGATCCTTATCGATAATATCGATCAAGAGAGCGCGCGATCACAGCCGTTGACGTTTGACGTCTTACTCGATTTTTACCGAAAACCCGGCCTCGTCGATTCTACGGTTACGAACTCTGTATGTAGTGGTTTTTTTTTCAGGTTTCACGTGCGTACACGTCCCACGAAAATGTTTCCTTCTACCCGTACACGTAATGTGTGTGGTCGCTTCGCTAATTATATTCAGAACGCGACTCCAAGTGCTGGTCAAATAGTTTGGGAACCGTTAACCTCGTGTACGGAATTTAATGGTCCTAAACAAATTTCAGGAAAAGAATGCTAACTTCACTTCCAATACGCGTTGTACCCGTTGAATTCTCACTGTATTATATGCAATTTCCAATTTTTAATCAGGGTATACGTGAAAACTCTTTCCGCGTTGGAAACGATCGACAAAATCCCGACTTAGATCGACGAGAAAAGATTCTCACCGTGAAACAGCCAACTTTATCACTTCCCCGTATCTCGTTTCTCATATTATACAATATACGTGGACCGTTAATCGATCCATCTACTAGCGTCTCTCTTAAGTGCGGGTCTTTGACACTATTTATCACGGCCGAGAATCTCTCACCTTTTCCTTCCTCAACGTTCAAAAGTGAGGAATACCTCAAAAACCGAAACGTGAAATTCACTCTACTCTTCGGGACCGCGGGAATAATATCGAACACTCTCGTACCTTGTCCGGAAATCCACTGGGGCACCTTCTCGTCCTCCGGTCAGGGTCACCGTTGCTTCCCAGAAATCACTCCGACGAATATACACTTGTGTCCAGCAGAACTAATGCGGAGAAAAAAAAATCGTTCGCTCCGTCCTGTCAGTTTCTCCAGGTGGAAACCGTTGGACAATCAAGGGGAAACGTTCGCCGTTCGTTTTTCCACCCGGGCTTTTTCGGAAACACTCGCGACGAAACACTGTTTGTCGTGGTTACGTGGGTCGAAAGAAAGAGGGACGGTAGAAGGGTTTGGGGGGGAAGTGGGATGGGAGTAGTAGGGTGAAGTGTGTGAAAGAGTGCGTGTGTGTGTGTAAGATAGAGAGAGAGAAAAAAAAAACGTTCCTGATGGCTGGGCTGTCGGCACGGCTCTGTCTTCGAGGCGGCGCATCGAGCTGACTTTATAAACGCAGCTGGCCGGGTGGTGGTCGCTGCTGTATGCCGGTCAAACCTGGAACACCATTGGCAGAGGATGGTTAAAGACACGATGGGATTGGTCGAGAATCCTAGCGGTACCGTCGCTCCGTCCGAGGGGATCTCCTTGCTCCTCTCGAGTCTACGTTTCCGCGCCACTCTTCCTCTCTTTCTTTTTCCAGCGTTCTTCTTTTCTTTTCTCTCCTTGTCTTTCTCTTTCTCGGGGTCTCCCTACATTCCTCTCCTCTCCTCTCCTCTCCACACCTGGCATAGGTAGAGGCTAGTTTACTTCGCGTAATTAGGGAACAGTGACATTTTACCGTTTTTTTTTCTTCTTTTTATCTTTCTTTCTCTCTCCCTCTCTCTCTCTCTTTCTATTTTTCTGTATACGAGGAAAGATACCTTTTGAACGTGAAATGATGATTTATATCGTGACTAACGATCCGATCGCACTTTGTTCCTTTGCCGATAGACATGGAATCTATGAACGTAACGCGGACAGTTAATCCGTGTCGTTTGACTATGGAGAGGAATACCTGGTTTGAATGTGTTTCTGTTTAATTGCCGGCATTAACCATGCCGGTACTCTCGTATAACCCATTAACACCTCGCGCCACCCTTTCCGGGGAATTAAATCTGTAGAACGTCGTGTAATCTTCCGTGTCGAATACCTGTAGACAATTTTGTTGCTTTTTTTTTATCGCATACGCTCGATTTCGTTCGTTTATCACCGTGTGATCGTGATTTTATACCAGACAACGGACGAGTTTCATTACAACGGCTATTCGAACTCTATTTCTCATTTGATCCTTTTCTTCTAAAAAATGATTTAGAAATTTGTATTTCTTTTTCGACGAGAATGAATGTGATGTGATAAAGAAAATGTCTAAATTACACCGTGACGATCGCCGCGGAAAATTGAACCCGGGAGACGTGGCCAGGGTTCTTCTTTTTTTTCCACGGCGACGAGCAAGATCCCGACGAGGGTTCACCGCTACCAGGAAGCGGCCGCAGGAAGCATTTTAACAGGTGTACATACGAGTACGTAGGGAGCGCAGGGTCAAGCGAGGCAATAAGCAAGATTAATTCGGCACGTCGAGTGATATAAGCCGGTGTCGGTTCACCGTGAGACGAACGACTTGTTCGTCGATTAATCCAATCGTGTTTTCCGTTTCATTTTCTTGTTTTCTACATACATTCTCGATATTCCCCCTCGGTAATCTATAAAATACCGTAATGAGCCATTTAGCGCACACGGTTTACGGTAGCGGATTTTCCGAGCGCTTAAACGACTCCGCGGATTATTTTCCCCCGTTAATTCGTGATTTATTCAGACTCCCATGTGGTTTACGCGGATATTCCGGTAAATAGTCTAATTGGAATGTGACCCACCTGGAAATACGCGTGGAAATTCTACGAGATGTTTCGCGTGGAAATAAAAAGAAAATCACCGGAGGAATGTTCGCAACTATTTTCCGCGAATCTGATGAAATCGTTGAAAGATTCTCGAACGACGACGGTCAATCCATGGTGTCCTACGGGTTAATTCGGTTGTTCCATCGTAATGATAATAATCGTTTACGTCTCACCGCGGGCCGTTTCTGTCTGCCGAATGGAAATGTAACGACGTTATTCCGCGTCGGAGTGGTCGCGTGTGCGAATAATTGGATATAATTTACATTAATATAAACCGCGTACTAAATAAACATAACTGCCGTTAACGAGCAGCCACGGGGATAACCGACGGGTCAGGGGTGTAATTTCAGGACCGGGTAACACCGCGAGATGCCCGTCGGTTAAACATCATCGGATATCTTTATGGAGTTTTCTTACTTTTTGGATTTTTTTACTTTTCACCCCGATAGAACAAAACCGTGCGGAATATCGCGAACTCCGGCGATACCACGGAACACCGTAAGCGTAATGGGGTTTGCTGACAGCCGCTGATCCGTGAAACTGTTATCCACAAACTTGAGGAGAAAGAGAGAGAGAGAGAGGCGATAGGATCTTCCATCGTGGAATGCGAGTAACCGACCGAAATAACGATGTGGAAATCCTCTGCCTTGCCGAGAGCCATTCTATCGACACATTGGCGTAGAATACTAAAAGTGTCAAAAAATTTTCATCCATTTCCCATCCCGGAACTCCCCAAACAATCGTGATCATTGAATATTTGTTCGTTAAACTGCATATCTATATGATTCAATACTCTGTGTGGTAGTTTAACCGGGTGTTCGTGGGAATATGGAAAGTCTATGGGGTTTCACGAAACCATGGTTCGTTAATTCATGATCTATGGAAGGTCTTCGGTTATGCGTTCGTTCGCTTTTTGTCGTCTATCTGTTTGCTTTTTGATTAACGACGATCGGCTTCGCGATCGAAGGAAATTCCGTCTACGCCATTGATTCGACGGATGAATCGAGGAGTGAATCGGCCTCGATTTATGGCTCGATCTTGAAGAGCGTATCTGGTTCACCAGAACGAACTTCATCCAATCGTTAGCCGTACAGGCGGATCGTTAAAAGACATATTTATATACGTTGAAAGATTCACGAGGGTAACGAGCATTATGAGGCATATCAATGACGATCAGCCGCGAAATTTACGACGGGGAAAAAAAAGAACCGACGAAACGTGGTTCCGCTATGATTTTTGCTTAAAATGATCCAGGATGTTTTGGATGATCTTTCCTTGTGCTGTATCGACACGGAATTTCACACGGAATATAATCAATTTAATTTCTGGCAAAAATCTAAAAGGGGGTGTATCCGAAAGCGTTGCACAAAGTGAAGTGTAATCGAATTCCATGAGAAATCAGTGATACAATTTACCAAGGTGGGAGAGGGATGACCACGATGATTGGTACAGGGTACATAAAATGATCTTGCGTGACTGGGGTTTTATGTATATCGTATCGAATAAATAGGCATCGGCGTGATACGTTCGAAAAGAGGATTAAAGGGTACGGAGAAACGAAAGATTATTTACAGGAATAATGAAGGATAGGATGAAGTTACGATTTGCCAGTTTGATTCCATCGCTGACCTTGGATCTCCGGCAGGACCTTCGTTGATTATTCAACAGGCTCCCGTGCCGCGCGCCATCATTAGATGCTTTGTCTTTTTCTTCCTCTTTTTCTTCTACCTTAGACGTCAGGCTCGTCTTCTTCTTCTTCTTCTTCTTCTACTACTTCTACATCTCTTCTACCCTCTCCATCGCCATCCCTTACCTTCCCTTCCTCATCTTCGTTTTTCTCAAGAACTTTTTATTTTCTCTTCCTACGGATACCAACCATAATACGAGTTCTCCATTCGTATCATTGCGGATGGTATTCGTCTACCTCTTCAATTATCTATCCTTCTCTTCCTTGTTTTTTCCATCTTTCAATCGGTCGAGATATTTACATTCCACGTAGATCCGTCGGGTTTAATTTCAGGGTGATTTTCCATTTTGTTAAAATCCCTCGCCGAACGGTGAAAGATTGATGATCGTCGGTGGTAATTAGCGGCCGGATCGTCGACGACACCACGTTGAAGTTTAAAGGCAAGCCCGCCGCGTGATCATCCACCATGAAGAGCAGCGTGGAAAACAAGCAACCGAAATCAACGCCGCTGGTCAGTCTAAGTGCCTAACTGTAGCGTTTTATGCTCGGTGATCTAACCTGTGCAGCTGAGTGTGCGCCCATGGCCACGTGGTCCCATGCAAATGGGATCCCATGGGACCTCAGTGTATTCTAACTGTAGACTCGTATGCTTTGTTAGCTTCCACCGCGACGGACGTCCGTATAACCAGCTACCAGGTTTTCTACTCACAGGAATTAGAGTATCCCTCCGTATAATTCAATTAACGGGTCACCTGGTCGCCCGTCAGTTTCCTCACGAACGCCAAGGTCGACGTTTATTTACACGCGAATTTCGTCGTCCTATAAATACATCGAAATCGAAGCGTAAACATACTCGAACGCTACTGAGTATCCAAATACCTAAACAAAATCTCAGAAGGGGCGATTCAACGACAATATCGGTCAATGATATAATACGCACACAATTTCAACGATTATCCTCTTAGACTCTTCGATTGAGATCTACGCAATGATCATGGGAAGTGCATGCGGTATAACCTCTCCGAATCCGTCTTTCCCCATTCACATCGAGATGCGCACACCAATGCGCACGCACACCGCCGCTCCGCGAGGCGTGACGGTCAAGTGTATCGTAATTTAGGTAAGTGTGTAATTCCGTCCGTAAATCGAGAACTACCGTGGCTAAAGTCGCACTCGATCGGTCTTACGGTTCTCCCGGCGTCAGGTTCCCATAAAGTATCTGTTTATCCGTCCATGGTTTCCACACGTCGCGGGGTTTGCGGGTCGTGCGAAGATTATTGTTCGAACGAGCATCATTCGAACTACGGCAAATTGTACGAAGCCCTTCCACCTCTACCCCCTCTCAGTTTTTCTACGACCATAACCATGGTATTCGAGGATCGTTTACAAGTTGGTCGTGTGTGGGTGTAAAAAGGGCACGCGGTGTGTACATCGGTGTGCATACCACGGTGGATCGTGTGACAGTGTGCGTCGTTAAGGTTATTGCAGGGTTAACTGCTTAATTGTGATACCATATCCTCGTGATTTTACGATCGTTTCGTGGGGACCACTCTGCGCATGCGCAGAACGTTGGTGTACGTTTTCGCGAAGAACGTTCAACTTGTACCACTTTCTTCCGAGCGAGGAATTCGATACGTGAGTGTGATTGTTTATTTGCGACGTTATTGATTCTCTATCCGGTGAAGCGATTAGTGCGTGGTGTCCTGTAGAGAGAGAGGGGAAGAAATGGGGATAGGAACAGTTGGGGCAGCTTGGAAGCGTTATAATTACATCGGATAATCACGTGGAAACGGTGATCGGTACGTGTGCTAGTTTATCGCTTTGGTGTTTGTGTTCTATCGGTGTGCGTGGAGTGACTCGCTTGAATATATTCGAATGGAATTCCGTTCAGATCGATTTTCATTATTGCGAATCGATTATCGTGCCGATCGATTCATTGTTTCTTCGCGGATAGATGTATTTAACCTAATTGGCAGACAGTAGAGGAATAACACGAATTAAATAGGTAATGAATTATCGTGTGAAGTATAATATGAAATTCTTTCATATACAGTTTACTGTTGAGATATTTACAAGACTAGTTGTATATGGAAGAGACGTTCTGTATATTTTTTTCCATGGACACAGTGGGATGATATAAAATGTGTATAGTGTTATTTAGCACTTTAATGACCGACATCGCGTTAGCGGTATTTCACAATTTCTTCGGGATTTGACCGGCATAGCGTTACTGGTTATTTGTATTACGGTACTGTTACAGAGATTGTATATCTCTATTCATACCTATATAATCTCCATTCTGACGTACGCAAACTTCAATGTAATTTAATTTAATAAGCCAGATTGCCTATGAGATTTGATAAACGTCGTGTTTAAACGTTACCGGCGACAAATCATGGTTAACCGTCCACCACGCCATGTGCACCATTGTCATTTCACAACGATAATACATAACTGAGAATAATGTTCATAAATCTTTGTAGCCAGGAGGAAAATTAATCCACGACGTTCTGTTTTACAGTTGTGGAAAAACACGGAATCCTTTTCTTCTTCCTCGTCTGATGGCGGTCTGTCACGTGAGATATGGTTTCGGGTAAAAGAAATTGACACGAAGAGAACCTTGGAAATCCCATGGTGGATCGCGACGAACGCACAGAGCTCGTTAAAGACCGGGGGCGGGTTCTGGCATTGTTGAACCCGGGTACGGATTTGATTCGGTCGCAGGAAGCGTCAGAAGAAAAGGTGAGAGCTCTTCGTCACGGTGCTGGCCGGTGTCCGGCGTCGCGAGGAATGCAATTCCGTTCGAGTCATCGAGATGATCTCCGGTCCGTGCATCGCGAATCTTTTCCGTCCGTTCTTGCGCCGGCTTCTACTTTAACGTCCCCGGTGCGATTCCACCTGGAGTTGATGAATAATGCTGGTACCGGCACCGTGGAACGTAGAACCCTAGATAACGCTAGAATCGGACACGTACGGATGCAGATGTCGACCGGAAAACGCTGGTTTCTTTTTCCGGATATGACTGGAGGCTCGAACGATTCGCATGAGAGTTTGGGTGAGTAGAAATTTCGTTGAAATTCCACGAAACTTCGGGAATACGTATTTGTAACACCGTTGTAATTCTGCTTCCCAGGAGTTTCAATATTTTCTCACGTCGTTCGATGCAGTTCGATCGAAAAATCTCCGGACGATGGGACCGATTCAATCTGGATCGAACTTCACGTGTAATTAAACACTGGAGTGCATTACTCCGACGGAGTGTGGTAACCATAGGTGAGGCTTATTATAGTAACACAATGGATTCTAATCATAAGAATTACTCGGTCGACTCGACTCATCGTATCGCGGAACGAGCCGGAATAACGTAACGTAAATTAAGTGGCAGCGGACGACCTTTCTCTCCTCTCCGCCCCTCTCTCTCTTTTCCCATTCACCGGGAGATTCCCGTTCGCTCTTCACGATTTCGTGAGGATCCCCTAGTTTCCTAACGGAACCTGTTCGCGCCGAATCGAATCTTGAAACCGGTACACTCGAAAAGTCAGCGGAAACGAAGCGTCGATAATTTCGGGAGTGAAAGAGAGGAGAGACGACGATGCACGCGGGACTCGTGCCGTTTATCAAGAGTATCTCTTCTTCCTCTTCTTCTTCTTGCTCATTTCTTGCGTTCTTTCAGGCCGAGAAATCGCAAGGAACGGAAGAAAACGATCGCATTTCAGCCGAGTTTTCTACAGCGAGGCGAATCGGTGCGAATGATCGTGCAAAAATCGAGGACCACGCGATAAGGTAGGAAAAACACCAACTTCTTTCCCATCCACGATTATCCACGGCACTCTTGCCAGATCTCCGATTCGCTTGATTTTTTTCTTCCCCCTCCACGTTTCGCTTCGCGTTTACCGCACGATTTTCCGTGACCCCAAGAACACTCGAAACGATTATCTCTTGGAAATACGAGTCACGGGAGTAAATGGTTTCTCACTTTCAACAGAAAAACCTAACGATTAAGTACTAACCGTAAATTAAAAAGTCACCCTAATTGAAAAACGTTCCCAACGAAACAAAGTGTCTCGAGTTGTTCGTTTTCCGGGGTCCCGACGATATCAATTTTCAATTTCACCATGCGGCAATGATATCATCCCCCCGTGACCAACGTCGCAAGAGGCGTACATACAACAAAGCAACAACGAAAACGAGCGTGACGGGAAATAACTGAAATTATCGTGCGAAGAAATCCGAGTCCAGTGAGATATTCCCTTTGAATCCCTTAAGCCGTCATTCCTGATGACTTCTCTCTTCCTCCGCATAGTTTCCTCGAGGTTTCTACTCCTACGCTGCGCCTCCTACACTAGCTTCATCCCGTAATCACTATATTTTAGTCCGTCCGTTCGAGAGGCATCGACTCTCTCGCGTGCACCGGCCAATCAGGTACCACCAGTCGGCTTTCCACTCTTCAGGGTTCAGGGTCGGTCAAGGACTCGCCGCGCGGCGGTGCAACGCGCTTAAAGGAACAACCGCGAACATATACGAAACGGCTAGAAACATCTGCGCCCCGATATTTCTAGCTGGACGCGGTCCGTCGTCCGGCGAAGGTCGTCACCGCCGATAATTATGGTTATTACTCATTAAGACCGCAGATTACTGCGGTAGCCAAGGTCGGGACGGAAGAATCTTAGATAGGCCCTTTGGCGCGGCTTGATTACGGCTATGCGATAATGTGTTGCGAAAGGGAAGCCGCGAAGGGAATTGCGAAATTTCACGGCGATTTTAACTGAGGATTCTATTAGATCAGGGTTTCTTGAACTTTTTCTGCGATGGAACATTTAACTTCTTTTTTATATTGGATAATTCCTAGTAGGTTGAAGATCTTTAAATGTGTTGCAGTGTATAAAAACCTTCTTTTCTTACAATTAGAATTAGAATTCAAAGCTGTTGCATTTTGTGAGGATATGGTGAATTGTGAATCGATGATTTCTGTCTTTCGTAGACGGCTGGATTCTTTATTTCATCTGTTTTTCTCTCGTATTCACATTCGTTTGCGCGTTCGTTTACCACTTATCTGCGTTCATTACAGGTATCACGCATTCTAGTCTTTTCAAGAGCTTCCGCTGTTACTCACATTTGTTCCCCCGGTATTCCCACTAGCCTCTCCGGTAACCTGTCCCGCATAACAAACCTCCAAACCATCGACACACACGCACACGTATGTACAATTCGTTCCACGGTTAATTCCACGGACCTTGGTTTTAAAAGTATCTTGCTATTAATACAAATAATGGGGCGTTTGAGGGACAAATGAATTTTCACGAAATCGCGATGTCTGTCGATAATTGTCTCGGGTCGCTTAACATTAGTTTTCATCAGTCCGGGACTTGTCCAACATCCTCTGTATCACCTTCCTCTGGCATCGTATGAATACATAATAACACGGTTGAAAGAACCGCGTGCGTCCTTCCTTCTTCTTCTTCTTCTTCGGCTCCCTTCTTCGGTCCTTTCTTTTTCCCGGCATCGATCCCGGTGGGTCTATTGGTGATTTCTCTTCCAAGGGCACGCGGTCTGAACGGGTCTATTTATAGTCGGTTAAGAAGTTACAGGATCGACGGGCTCTGAAACGCGGTCTTCAACTAGATCCTCGACAGTTTCGGCACTCTGTTTCGCACATTCATAACAGTCACTTTCTTAGCGTGTATCTCTCAGATTGAGGTGATTAGTATTTGAGCTCATAGAAGATTTCATAACATGAAATATGAAAATGGTATAAGATACGAAACATGAAACTTCCTGGGGCAAGAAATGTCTACTAACAAATCACAGAATTTTCGTTCCGTCAAAAGGTCGCAGGTGTAAAAATGTCAATAATTCTTCGTATCGGTACTGAGAGTACAGAGAAATGCAGACAAAAATAACATATCGAAAGGCATTCGAATGGTCTCCGAGCGGTAGCACATAAACAAATAACCAGTTCCCGCAAATCGACGGCAATAACTCGTTCACCTCGGCAAACACGTAACAGGGTAGAATAATTCACGCCACCGGGGGAGGAGAATATATTGGCTAAAACTTCACGTATATCGTATTGGCTGGCAGCCAGGTGGACAGGATATCGTTGTGCCCCGTTTGAATCGAGCATTATAAGAGGCCACGAAAGAACGAGCGAAAGACAGGGAGCAGTTCCTTTCGAGGAACACAGAAGCGCATAAGCGATTCGACGTAGTGTACAAAGCATCTAACCCGACTTCCGGGCTCGTAGATGCGTCCAGAGGACTTGCCAGCAGTATTCCTCGTCCTTTTACGTCTGTGTCGTGTACCATTTAAGGACGAACTCTCCTCCAGATCATTTTCATGCCGGACTTATGCCTGTTCGGGTAACCGCTCTCTTCGATCCATGTAGAAACCGGTACAAAGAAATTACGATTACGATACTGTCACTAGAATCCGACGATTTAATTAAATCAGAATATTGTGATATCAAATGAATATATTGATAATTCGTATTGTTCTGAGGCAATGAGAATCGAACGGATTTAAATAGAATTTCGAGAAAGCCACGGTGTTTCACCGTTAGCCGCGGCGGGAACGTGATTTACAGATGGGCACTGTTGTAATTAGAAAATAGTCCCGTGGGCCGTTACCAGGTATTCCCCTCGTAATGCGCATTAACTTTGTTACATTCCCCCGGAAGTCGCAGGCGGTATGCACTCTCCGCGCTTCATCGGAGGACCGTTTATGCAGCCCGTTCCGCGTAAGGAAGTGATCTCTTATGATGCTCGATTCTAAGGGAGTGCGATTGCCTGTCCCGACTGGTTGCCACGGGGCAATAAACGTGGAAACTTTTACTGTCCGTAATGTTTCAGCCTCGGTTAACCGGTGAGTTACCGCGACGCGCGGCGCTGCCGCCGCGGAATCAATTTTTCATACGGTCCGCAGCCGATTCCCCGAGTTCCCCGGGTAAACGTCAGAAATTCCAACGGGGATTTTATCGATGGTCCATTAAACGCGCTGTGTATTCTGAATAACGCCGCGGATGGGCGATGAGGGGGGGAAGTTGAATCTCTAATGCACTGGTTTTTAACCTTCTCAGACATAGTATTTTAGGGAAATGAAAAGATTAATCTAAAAGAGATAATATCTAAACAATTGCGAAAATGATGAAGAAATTACGAAAATCGCCAAAAATCGCCAAATTAGAGCAGTTTTTCGTTCGCCATTTGCTCAATTTTTGAGATAGCGATCTGAAACTGGTACCATTGTTTTAGTTAGGAAATTCTACGTTAGAACAACGTATAATAGTTGTACTTTTCGAAAATTTAATTTTTCGCAAAAATCTGAAGGGGGTAGGTCAGGATTTTTTGCGATTTTCGTAAATCGCTCGCCATTTCCACAATTTTTGAGCTATTAAAATGATCCAGGGCGTTTTAGACGCGGAATCCGAAGCCGAATAAGCCAGTGAAAGAATCATTTTGATATCTAAAAAATTGTGGAAATGGCAAGCGATTTACGAAAATCGCAAAAAATCCTGACCTACCCCCTTCAGATTTTTGCGAAAAATTAAATTTTTGAAAAGTACAACTATTATACATTGTTCTGGCGTAGAATTTTCCAACTAAAACAATGGCATCAGTTTCAGATCGCTATCTCAAAAATTGAGCGAATGCCGATCGAAAAACTGGTTGAATTTGACGAATTTTCGCGATTTTCGTAATTTCTCCGTCATTTCCGCAATTGTTTAGATATCAAAATGATTCTTTCACTGTCGTATTCGGTTTCGAATTCCGCTTCCAAAACGTCCTCGATTGTGTTAATATCTCAAAAATTGCGGACATGACGAGTAAATTGCGAAAATCGCGAAAATTCGTCAAATTCAACCAGTTTTTCGATCGGCATTCGCTCAATTTTAAAGATAGCGGTCTGAAACTGATGCCATTGTTTTAGTTAGGAAATTCTACGGCAGATCAATGTATAATAGTTGTACTTTTCGAAAATTTAATTTTTCGCAAAAATCTGAAGGGGGTAGGTCAGGATTTTTTGCGATTTTCGTAATTCCTTTGCCATTTCCGTAATTTTTGAGCTATTAAAATGATCCAGGGCGTTTTGGACGCGGAATCCGAAGCCGAATAAGCCAGTGAAAGAATCATTTTGATATCTAAAAAATTGTGGAAATGGCGAGCGATTTACGAAATTCGCAAAATATCCTGACCTACCCCCTTCAGATTTTTGCGAAAAATTAAATTTTTTAAAAGTGCAACTATTATACATTGTTCTGGCGTAGAATTTTCCAACTAAAACAATGGCATCAGTTTCAGATCGCTATCTCAAAAATTGAGCGAATGCCGATCGAAAAACTGGTTGAATTTGACGAATTTTCGCGATTTTCGTAATTTCTCCGTCATTTCCGCAATTGTTTAGATATCAAAATGATTCTTTCACTGTCGTATTCGGTTTCGAATTCCGCTTCCAAAACGTCCTCGATTGTGTTAATATCTCAAAAATTGCGGAAATGACGAGCAAATTGCGAAAATCGCGAAAATTCGTCAAATTCAACCAGTTTTTTGGTCGGCATTTGCTCAATTTTTAAGATAGCGTTCTGAAACTGATACCATTGTTTTAGTTAGGAAATTCTACGGCAGATCAATGTATAATAGTTGTACTTTTCGAAAATTTAATTTTTCGCAAAAATCTGAAGGGGGTAGGTCAGGATTTTTTGCGATTTTCGTAAATCGCTCGCCATTTCCGTAATTTTTGAGCTATTAAAATGATCCAGGGCGTTTTGGACGCGGAACCCGAAGCCGAATAAGCCAGTGAAAGAATCATTTTGATATCTAAAAAATTGTGGAAATGGCGAGCGATTTACGAAAATCGCAAAAAATCCTGACCTACCCCCTTCAGATTTTTGCGAAAAATTAAATTTTCGAAAAGTACAACTATTATACGTTGTTCTAACGTAGAATTTCCTAACTAAAACAATGGTACCAGTTTCAGATCGCTATCTCAAAAATTGAGCAAATGGCAGTAAAAAAACTGCTTCAATTTGACAATTTTTCATGGTTTTTCTAATTCGCGTGCAACACACGCTGGTGCTCGCTCTGCACAGAGATCGCCACACTTAACTGGTTAATTTCAACGCCTCCACGGGTGAACTCCGCGGACAGGCCGCAATTAGACTCGACGGAAAATCACGTAGCGCTGAATTCCATCGCGTCTAACTCGGCGAAGCGTTGTCGTGCACCGCAAGGGTTCGATCTTCCTCTCGAAATCCGCGTAATCGATTTCCGGAGTCGTTCCCGGCCTCCCCGCGCTCAGCTGGAATCGTGCTGGATGCGGTCGCATTATCTGCCGGCAACCATCCGTGCCGTTTCTCATTTTTTTCCCCTCCCCCCACCGTCACATTTGCGGCCGCAGCATGCATGCGCGTTTTGCCGGATACTTTTTCCACCGTGGTTCCACCGTTCCGTTTGCGATACAACAGATACGCCTTTCTTTTTGATCGAATTTTTCTTCTTTTTATTTGCACCACTACTAGCAACCTTCAGCGTGAATCCGAGACACGGATACACCCCCTGGAGAACTCAATTACAGGTATTTTTAAACACCGTTGGAATATTCCTGTCGCGGGAAAAAGTTAATTAATCCCGGGTCCGGGGGGAAAACTTTTTTCCAGAAAATTGCGTGCGATTCGTTGCCTCGCGAAAGAAACTTCGCGAGGTTTTACAGGGAAACGGCTTTCAATTTTTCAGATCGAACGAACTATTGTCGAAGTACACTTTTCTATAGTTGTCTCGCCGTTGTTCTCGATTATCCAACCGGAAACCTTGACACGGTGTATTTACGTAGTGGTGTGCTCTTTGGTTGTGAAATTATGATACTTTTGCCAGACGGAGACGGGTGAAAAAATGTTCGCCATTATCCGGAAGGAGTTATAAAACAAACGGACTCCCGGTCGCGTGCACGCATTCGTTGCGGCGAATGCAAATCGCGGTTCTTTTCGGTTGATCTTTCCCCCTCGGCGCTATTGACTCGTTCATTTTCTTCTTTCGTCCGGACACTTAACAAGTCCCGATGGCCGAGGAGAGTATTCAACGATCACGCTCGGCTCTCCCGCGTCCACCGCGTGGATTTCCTTTTCTTTCGCGCGTTTGTTTCACGGCAGTTTCTTAGCAGTCGACCGGTAATCGGTGTGCCCAGGATGTCGGAGTCCATCCACTCGTTTATCGGCCGTCCTCTCATCGGGGTGTTCTTATTTTTCCACCTCTTCTCCTTTATCTTTTGTACATCGCGTATATATGTATATGTATGTATGTATGTACAATATTCCCCCGTTTGAATTCCGACGACCACAAGCGAGAGGGGAAACGAAATTACCCCATTCGCGCGACAGTTTTCGTTCGGGTTAACGAAGAGTAACCGCGAAGAGCAACAGGCAACTTTGTTAACTAATTAGAATCCGCTACTTGTTACGCTAATGACGTCCGATGAGTTGGCATGGTTAATTGACTTCTTCTCTTCCGCGATCGACTACTCTTCCGGTTTACTCACTATACTTCGGTTTTACTTTTCGCTGTAGAAACGACTTTGGAACAAAAGATAGAGGTACGGATCGGTTTCAATCTTCCGTCGACACAGACATTCTTTGTTCATGGTTTCACGTGGTATTCTTAGAATAATTAATGTACGGGTGTCTCGACAGTGGTGGATCGGTATTCTTTCCTTGGGGGTTACTAATTTTTCATTTCTCGTACCGGCTACCGCGAGTCGCTAATTTTTCCTCTTCCCTTTTCCTCTTCTATTCTTCTCGCGACGTCCGCCGCGGATCCGCCGACGATCGACCTTGTTATCTTCTTTTCCGTGTAGGACTTTCTGTCTCTAAATTGGAGCGACGTGCTTTCGTCGTCGTTCGTGAGACACGCACGTGAGGAGAATCGTCGATAATAGGCGCCCCGCGTTATCCCGGCTGAATCCCCGGAATAATTGGCTCGTTCGGAATCATCGTCGTAGCAGATGCAAGACATAGTGGACAACCAGATACCTTGGATTAACCTCCAACGTCGTTCTTCACGCCATTGTTCCTACCGATCGACTGTTATCTTCGCGTCGTATCTGAGCCACACACAAAGATACACCGGTTTGGTTCTCTGGTTAGTCGACTGGTTGAGAAACACTGATCGGGAGACTGATGGTCTTTTCACTAATTCACAAGGTCACCTGTATCCACTATATCAACTTCAATTTGGGATCAAACGACTCCGAGATAATTAGATTCCGCTCGTCAACGAGAATTCAGGGACGTGGGGAAACTACCAGGGGATCCATCGGTTTTCTAATTAATACGTTGATGCCATGGGGGTCACCGGTGACCGACACTAACATCGTAGGTAATTTTGATAGCGAAAATAAATCCTAGTTAGCTCTGAACTACGATGGACAAGCTATCAGGTGCTCCTCAAGGCATCAGGAAGCCGATGAAAGAAGCTTCTACGGGCGTATTCGAAGAAGAACGTCAAAGAGAATGGAGAAGACACGTGGCAGGACACGAGGGAAGACACCTCGTTGCCGATCGGACGATAGACACTGTCAGAATATCTTGATAACCACTCCGAGATATCCGGTAGGCAAAGTTCTTGAACGTCCGAGATATGGGAAAGTAACCGGGTGGTCAACGTCCAGGCGTCTAGGCCGGGGCAGTCGGCGTGGAACAGAGGCAAGAAAACCAAGGGAAAAACAGAAGTGAGAGAAGAAAAACGACACGTCGCTACGGTATCTTGTCGGGAAGGCACCGGAAGATTAAGAGACGACGGGGAAAAACGAAAAGTTTCTCTATCGCGTTCGCTTCAAGGTTATTCAAACGCGCGTACATATTTCATGCTGTACCATAACCGTCGCCGCGAAAACGAATGTTACCTGTCTCACCTATCGGACCGAGGTAACCGGTGACTTTTTACCGTGACTACCCAACTCGATTGACAGCGGACAAGAGGATTCCCTCGTCCTGTCGGCATATTATCCCTCGATAGAAATCTAAATGTACGTGTATATTTTTCTAAAAATCCTCTTCACCCCGCTTTGATTCACTCCCCAACCAAGAGGATCACGTAGATAATCTACGGGATGACAGTTCCAAGCTTTTTCACGATCCACCCTACCAATCACGTTGGTTGCGGTGTATCATCGGAACCGCGGTATGACGATTCGACCGCATTTGCCCTCCGCTAAATCAGGAAGACTTCTCGCTGAAGAAACTCCGCGCAGAAGTGACGCGAACGATAGAACAAAAGAAGAAGAGCGAACGTCCAGGAGAAATAGGGAAAGACAGAGAAAGAGAGAGACAGAAAGAGAGAGAGAGAGAGAGGGTTCACGGTGGAATGAGGAAACTACGAGGAGAAGGAAGCGACGCCGAGTCTCGGATGTCACCACCGGCTGGTCCACGTCAGCCGTATCGCGAACGGGACGACACGCTTCGTGGATGTCGCGCAGTTGATGTTAGGTACCCTGGATAAGGCTCGGATGCACGCACATTCACCGCACTTGATACGCACGCACCCGCAGTGGTTCACAAAATTAACCGCACCCGTGTTGTACCTCGTCGTAGAAACGAGCTACCGACGAGAATACATTACCGTTGTGTTTTGATCGATTTCTGTGCAACAAGACACAGATTTAATTGGAGATACATTGAATTAATATCTGTGACCTACGGTTAGGATGTGAGAATATGACGAGCAATAAGAATTTATAGAGTTCTGATTTCTCGTGAGGTGATATCGATCTTTTCACCTGTCGCGTGGATCTTTCTAAATTGAATTGGATTGCCAGTGATTCTGTGCACCACTGTACGTGTCATTTTGACTGACCTACCGCACAGGTATCACGTGGAGAAGGTCTCTGACCCAAGGACACTCCGCATGGAAAGTAGATCCTCGGTATCGCGAGTGATCCGCGTAATCGAGACGAATCAGGAAACCGGGAATTAACCGGGAGGCTATATATACATACATATATATAGTTTTCGGTTTCCCGTATTAGCTGTCGATGAGTTCGAGGAAAGCACCGTGTCCGAGTGTGTTTCTAATGACTCGTTAGCGAACGGTACCAGATACCGGATTACTATCGATTACGCATTAAGTAACCGAAGAAGAAAGGATACAGGGTTTGTTGGTTTACACATTAAGTAGATATTTATTCGACGGGATATTACAGTTACGGGCGAGCACGAAACGTCGAGGGAAAACGAGTTTCCGTGGATTCCTCGTGGTATTAGTAAACGAATAAAATATGAACGGAGCTGCCGCTGAGCCGGAAGATATTAATATCGATTTTAATCTGTGTAATTGAGACGAACCAGGAAATTGAGCGTTACGTAATGCGGTTTTTCAAATGTCCCGCTCTTTTCATCCCAAGACGGGTAGCCCTAATGTATGCGAATATTAAGTCGAGACTCCCGGGATATTTCCGAACGGACAGTGACGCCGGATAAATCGATATCGGTACTGATTCTAATCCGTGGTAATCGAAGCGAACCAGGAAACGGCATCGATGATATCATTTGTAGATTTCCCGTTGCGGGAATCGCGCGGCACTCTATACAGGGTGGGTCATTTATCACGAATCGATCGAAGGTTTCTATAGGAAAATGATAATAGGTATTGTGGAATAAAATCTCCTCTTGGGAATTCTTGATAACAATTGAATTTACATATTGCAGAGAATCTGTAGATTTTTTCAAAAATAAAGTTTTGTGGAAGAAACATTCTTCCTCAATTGGGATTTATTTTTTAGAAAACAACCGTTAGCTTATCGGTATCACGACTTCTTGACCACCCTGTACGTGTCGGTGTATAAATCCCTACGATTTTTTCGATCGAGTGAAAAAGTCAATATGTGATTCAACGACTGTGCAAACGGGAATGATTTTTTCACTCGTTTCCTCCGGTACTTCCGTACGCCGAGGTTACGCCGCGGTGTGCTTAACACTGTCAAGTAGACTAACAGTAGTAGTCAGCAGTAAACTTACCCAACTACGCTCGCCAGCGAGAATCTCCGCGTAGGCAAACCCGGGGAAACGTATTCGTTTTCGATAGTAACTCACGGGACCCTGTAACCAAACCATTAAACTCCGTAACAAGCGTCAGACGTTGCGAAAAAATGGATTCTGACAAACTTATGCGTGATTCACACGATATTAAACGTGCGAAAACTTCTATCCACCCCGAAGTCACATAAATTCGTCATCCCTTAACACAAGGACTACCAAAGCAGTGAAAATAACTATAAAAAGTGAAACTGGAGACTCGAAGTCTATGAAATACGTGTTGAAATTGATAAATAGAAAATCATTTATACTTGGCAATCGATAAGATGAACACCCGGGTCTCGCTCCCACGGGATCTCCATGGAAAGATTATCGGAACATTTTGACCTCCGAGCGAAGTCGAAGTCGAGGAACTTCACCGTGGTCAACTGTGGGAAACTGGAGATTGGCTAAGAAACTGGTAGATAGGTCGGCTCTAATACGCGCGCATACTATCATTATGGGTCATGTTTGCCCGTACCGAACGGTCCGCTGTAATGGCGTCTAATGGATTCGAGCAGGTTACTGGACACCCAAACGGGATGGTTCAACCATGTTCAACGGGGATACCGAGTTGTCATGAACACACCATAGCATCGTATTTCCCCCTTACTTTGTTACAATACTTCGTTGGGATGAAACGGATGACAAGGAAGTCATTCGCCGGAAGTGATTCAAAAAATGATTTCTTTATCGAAGACAAAACAGCGACGTTCATTCGAATAATCGTAAATCGATATCTATATCGACGACACGTTATCGCGAAGTGAATTTCAAATATAAACTACACCACGTTTTTCCTCGCACTTCTCCAACGTTCCGATGGTTGAAACATAAATTCCCAGGTGTCCGGCACTCTATTTATCCCCCAAACACTCGAAGCCTCCAATAGTCACACGTGCGCCGGATCCATGGATCCCTTGAACATCGTTGAAACACCTCGAACTATGAATCGACGCATTCCGCGAGCTCTTCCTTCCTGAATTCCTGAATCTAAATTTCCTTAGGTGAGTGCTTGCCGAGTGCCGCGCCTAAAAAAAGAACAAAAACAAACGAAAAAATACGAAAATCCCCACATTCCCTGGGGATACACGTCACGACGAGTGGATCCTCGTGAAACCTCGTCACGGTTCCGTCGTAACGTCACCGGACATCATTATCATCCCCGTCGACGGACACCGTCGTCACCGTCACCCGATGGACCCCCCTGAGACGTCCCGACGCCACCGATCCAGATTCTCGTCCGCAAGAAACGCGGCGGACGTTGCGCCGCGCGTCGCGGCGACCCGTTCAAGGTCGTCCAAGGTCGCTGCGAGCGGATCAACGACCTTGGCGGAGTGCAAGCGAGCGAGGGAACTGGTCCCCGTCGGTCGCGTTCCACGTCGAAAACAACGAGAAAACGTGACTCTTTGTCGGGTTCTTCTCCTTATTCTTCCATCCGTTCTTCATTGGGTTCTTCATCGTCATCTTCGCGCCGTAGCGATTCGCCATTTTCGCTCTGGACGGCGGCGTCCATCGCTCGTATTCTCGTCAGGTTCTTCTCCCCCTTTGTTTCTTACCGTAGGGTGAGGTAGAAAGGAGGGAAGGGGGGAGCAGAAGGGTGAAAAGATTCCCCGCTGCGTTTAACTTCTTTTTTTTTGGGGTTGTTCTGTTTTTCTTTTTTCCCATCGTGCCGCGCGAGATAAACACGAACGACCGGGAATCGAAACGATGACGTTGCGGGAACGCGGAACGATCGTTTCGCGGATCTCGCGGATCGCCGCTCTCGTCTTCTGCAACGCGATAGCAATGGGGTTATAGGAACGGGGTTGAGACTTGTCTTGGTGTTCTTGCGAAGGGATTGGGAATACAAGGGACGAGAAGTGGAGTAACATAGACGATCGTTTTTCATCGGTCGATCAACGTCGACGGGTGTTTACACCGCGTTGCAACTCCGACTTGTGGTAGATAATGCTAGATAATGCTAGATAATGTGTGATAATAATACTCGAAGGGATAGCCAGCCACCTCGTCGAAACGATTTCGTTGCGCGAACAGTCGAACCGATTTATGCGAACGCTGTATGAATACGATTTGCCAGATCGGGTTCGTCTTGTACCTTGATTTTCTTTGGAAATGTATTTTTCCGCTCGAATGAGATTCCGGAAGGATCGAAATCGAACGAGAATCATTCAAATTTCACACTTTATCCCATAATCATCTCTAGAATTTTAATTATTTCCCTGTTATACCTTCGATAAGGTACTACAAGGGAAATATTCCCACGTTAAGTTTTCTTGGTACTCTATTTCCAGTCCACAGGTTCCAATCGTGAATGTCGAAGCCGTGATCATTTCGGTGAAACAGCGATTTTTGAGCCGCAAGAAACGCGGACTGGAATAGAAAGATACACATTGTGTGTGTGTGTGTGTGTGTGTGTGGAATAGAAAAATCCGACGTCGATGAACGTAAAGGGACGGACCCGATGCACCGTGTCGAGCGTGACACAGGCTCGACCGGATTCCATCCCACCATCTCCGCTTCTTACGGTGTCCGTTCGTGCGTGAACCGTGCCTCGGTATAATATGTAAGAGGATCGCCCGTTTTATTATTAGTCGCGAGAACCTGAAGATGGAGTGGAACGCGCCGCGAAGAGCCGGCCACGGGTGGATGAAGGGCTGCTAATCCGTGCAGGGAAGAAAATCCATGGAGAACAGACCTTCTAGATTGTCCGGTGAAATGGAAAGATGATTACTTTTGGGGGTGGGAAATTGTAGGTATCGATAGATCATTGATCTTGAAATTGCTGCGCTTGAAAATTCGACGCACCGGATTTCTTTCGCATAAAATTTCTACGTTTGAAAATTCAGGGCACTGAATTTCCTTCGCACTAAGTTTCTACGTGTGAAAGTTCAGGGCACTGAATTTCCTTCGCACTAAGTTTCTACGTGTGAAAGTTCAGCGTGCCAAATTTGTACAGTCTTAAAATTTCTTCGCTTGAAAATTCTCGCGCCCGGAAATTCTACGCACCGCTAAGTTTATTACGTTGAAATTGCTAACCGGGATTCGCAGACCGGGATTCACGTGATCCCGATACCGCGATCGAAGCACACCTACTCGCGTCTGAGGTAGAAATACGGTGATGTTGGCGCAGGAATATCCGGAAGCGATAATCGCGAAGCGAGATATCGATCGTCTAAAAGCCAAAAAGAACGAAAAAAGACACCGTTTATTGGCTCGCGATAGATACGAACGTAATGATCGATCGTTAGATTTCTACGGTGGTTTTGCTTATCGTCCTTCAGGAAAAGGACATTTCTCGCGTAATCACGTCTCGCGTTATTACACGCTTCCTCCGTTACATAAATCTTCCTGTTCGTCATGTTAATTATGGTAGGAGATACCGGTCCACGGCGTTCGATAGAAACGGACGCGCGATATCGCGGAGGCCTCGCAATAACTTTCCACCGTACACGCGGCTATCGCGCGTATCGCGTAGTTTTCATCTGTTTAAATATAACATTATCATTCGGTTGCCCCGGCGTATCTTTCGCGCGCAAGTTAAAACCACGCGAGCACAGTTTCCGCAACAAGTTTTCCTAATTAACGATACGCACACCGTTCGCAAACCGCGGTACAAATTACACGTTCCCCTAACTACGAGGCTTTTTTATTTCCACCGTTTTCCACGAAAACCGTGTACGGTTAATCATAAACCTTTGGACACGACGATCAATTTCCGGTGATTCAAGGGAACGATCAAGTGAAACGATCATTTCTCCACGTCGACGCTTAATGACAATTTCACGCTCGTCAGTTTTATTCCGTGACCTAGCAGATGAATCTTCTTATTTAAATGGCAGACAAAATGAGAGTGAGAGAGAGAGAGAAAGAGAGACGGAAAAAACGGTACATCGTTGTGCTCCAGTGTCACGCGAGTGTTTACTCGCTCAAAAAGTCGTTTCGCTATCCGGTTCACTCGCTCGTCCTCGCTCGTTGCCTACGCGATATAACATTTCTTCCTTTATTTTTTTTATTCTTCTTACCCTTACGTATCATCCTTCCGTATATCTGACGTCAGTGCATATCTTTTTCTTCATTTATTTCTGATACATATCTATTTGTACGTAGCATCCGTGAGTACGGAGAGAAATCCGCTAGAAAGGGGGTGTAGACGGTTTCAACGACGTCGTCGGGGTTGCTCCGCGTTGTTTCACCGAGTAATTACGTGGCTAATAACTGAAGATTATAGTAATTAACCATACGTTATTCTTTAAGGGCCTTGGGTTTTCTTGTTCGATTTACAGAGCGAACGGGATAATTTCATTCTCATTTAATTAGTGGTCCTGGTAAAAATGTTGACATTTCTTAATCGCTCGACGGGTTCAGTTCTTTCCTGTAGTTCTCTCTCTCTCTCTTCCTCTCTCTCCGTTACAGGGATATTGTTTTTTTTAGTATCGCTTATGAGAATCCTGGCGGCTCGTGGCCGAGGGCGAGTTAAATTGGCATGAAGCGTGACCGGTGTCCACTCTCCTCTCTTTCTCTCTGGTCGAGAGAGCGTCCCGGGAGAAGAGTGGCTTCCGTATCGTGCTTTAATTACAATGGCGATCCCGTTTTTTGCAGTACTTTTATTAATTGAGGGAAAAAAAAGAGGGAGTGTGCGAGCGTGCAGCTTGCGGACAATGCGGACAAAACACCATTACGGTACTTTATTCGTCACCGTGTGTACCCGTAAGGAAATTTTTTTTTATCCGACTTCCGGTTCATACTCGTAATATTAAAACCTCGCGCTGCGGAATAGCAAAGACTAGAGAGATCCCCGTGCTTTTGGTACTGCGCTTGGAAATCACAACGTAACGATATTCCTACGCTTGGAAAATTCTGCGCTTCAAATTTCCTGCGCTTGGAAATCCCAGCGCTTGGAAATTCCTGCTCTTTGAAATTCGCGCGCTTGGAAATTCCTGCGCTTTGAAATTCGCGCGCTTGGAAATTCCTGCGCTTGGAAATTCCTGCGCTTGGAAATTGCTGCGCTTAAAAATTCCAACGTTTGTAAGGTCTGCGTATTGATATTCCGACTCTTTCAACATTTTTACGCGCCAATATTCCAGCGCACGAAAGTCACTGCATCCAGAAAGTCTGTCCCATTGAAACACCTACCACGCTGCGTCTACAAAGTGACAGTTTTCAAGGTGCGGTGGTTTTTCAGAGGATTATGCCTGCAAAGAAATTTGTATAGCCGCGTTCGCAAAAGAAGAAAGTTAATTCGTCGCGCGTCGGCAAGTTCAACGGCAGCACGAAATGCGCGATTGCGCGTAACAAAAGAGCCGCGACGCAACAAAAGACGATTACGGTACATAATTCGTCGTGGTCGCACGCGTCCCCGCGTGGAACCATAATTCAATAGTTATTCTTTAATAAACTACTCGACTACCTTTCTACCATATGCTTACAGTTATGCATTCCAAATGATTACATTAATTATCATGACAAAATGATACAGTAACGTATTACCGTCTCTTAATAAGAATTTCATATTTGTCCCCAGGAAATTCTAATGATAGAGCTATGCAAATGATCTATGGAGTCACTATAACCGTATCATTCCTAAATAATCAAAAGAAATTTGATTATTTTAATATTTCTAGCCTTAGAAAGATCATTCGATTCTAATTTAATAATCTTTAAAGCCCAGATCTCATATAAATGAATTTCACTGGAAAATCGATAGTTCAGATCATCGGATCCAAGGTCGAAAGGAAAATTAATTTCCCTGGCAGCGGAGTTCAACGGCGGGTTCGAGAACCGCGATTCCGTGGCACAAAGGAACGCGCCGCTAATGAAGTTAAAGTTATTAGATGCTAATTACTCCGACCGTGGCTTCGCACTCTGAGAACGTTCTCTCCTTCCATTGTTCCACGATCATCCTTGGCCGCGAAAGAATTGTCCGACCTGCGTTATTTGCACTCCGAAGTCAGATCCGAGTCATCATATCCGCGACAGAAATATTCCGCCGGGAATCTGTTTCACTGTTACGCGAAATTCCCCGGTCTGTGTAATACCGCGGTAAACAAACTTCCGGTTGTCATTCTTGATTCATTGCAACAATGGTTTACGTTCACCACCTTTTCAATTAACCCAGTAAATTGCGATCAAAGAATCTTACAATTCCCTTGTGTTTCAAATTAAATTCAATCCCCATCGTTAATTGGACAATAATAAAAATTAGAAGTTTTTTTCACGTTAAAATCTACGGGTTTCAAATTTCCCGCTCGCGGTTCGACCTTCGCGAGGCACATTTTCGCAGGCCGTCGAGGATGCGGCTTGATTGACGGCGCGGCGTCGGGACGCGAAGAAATTTGCAACTTTCACACGGAAAAAACTTCCGCGCGAGCTCGTCGGCGATTCCGCGGCGGCTTTTTGTCAGCAAATCACTCGATTGTCTTGTAATCCCCGCGATCTGAATAATTGGCTCCAGGTCGCACGCTCCGTTGCTGGAACGTTACCCGGGATTATCAGTTCCGCGGTTGGATGCGTTCGTTTAACGGAGAACCGATCCCGCGGTCCACACACATACATATTATCTGTGAGCGTGTGCAAATGACCTTGACGATCCTCGCGAATGGAAAAAAATCTCAACTTCCACCGGATGGATTTTATAGTTGGAATTTTGCTACGAAAAAAGGTGTATTATACACCGCTGGTAAATTACTTCACCCTGGATTTTCAATAAAATAAGTTTGAATCTCAATAGAATCTCCGAGAAGTCTGGAATTATTTACTCCGTCGATATAATAAATAGATAGATTTCGATAATGTATATCGATCGTTAATAACTGCCATGGGTCTACTTCTCACCGTAATGTAGAATCGTTGGAAATATTAAATGGTAGAGGGAGGAATTTAAATACTACGCGAAGTAGAAATCCACGTAATTGACAGATGTAAAAATGTATCGTAAAATTGGTTTGTATGAAACATTTGTACGATGGTAATAGAAACGTTCACGCGTCTTATACGGCTGCATTAACAATTCGAGTAATTGGCTTCGGAGATCGCAATGCACTCGTTGGCTCAATGTTATGTGCTCGTTTCACAGGATTATCAGTACCCAGTCCCGATGCTTTCGTTTAATGGAGAAGCGATCCCGGTATAGCAAGCAATCGGCTGCTTACTTCCCTGTGAATACTTAGTCGGTGTAAATGACCTCTCATCGAAGATCCTCGCGGCTAGGATGATTTTCTCCTGATTTTCCGTGATGGCTCCATGAAGCCTTTAGGGTGATGATAGAGTACAAACTCGCGGTGGAATAAATTTCCTGTCGATATATCTTGTTGCACCCTATAACACCGGTGTTTGCTAATACCATTGGATCACTTGTTTTCGTGCAGATGTTCGGGCGTTGATGGCTTTATTATTCAGGTACCGGGAAACGACTGTGGTATCGTGAAAGGTGAAATGTGTACACGGTCTCAGTTCCTGGATTGTGCGAAATCTCCGCTTGGAAACTACTTGCGCTCGTATCTCAGCGCTTGGAAATTTCTGAACTTCGTGTTTCAGTATTTGTAAATTTCACGCGTTCAAATTTCAGCGCTTGGAAATTTCCCGCGTCCAAATTTCAGCGCTTGGAAATTTCTCGAGTCCAAATTTCAGCGCCTGGAAATTTCTCGCGCCCATATTTCAGCGCTTGGAAATTTCTCGCGCCCATATTTCAGCGCCTGCAAATTCCTCGCGTCCAAATTTCAGCGCTTGAAAATTCTCGCGCCCAGATTTCAACTCTCCGAAATTCCTCGGCCTCAAAACTTTGTAACCACGGACCATCCGATTCCCACGGACCACTGATTTTCATTGCTGTACTATTAAAGTCCCGTGCTACGACACATTTCTCTGGGCCCTCCGAAATCCACGATACGTCCAAAAGCCCGGCGATGATTACCTCGCGACAGACTTTTTACCCGCGTGTTTAACGCGGTTAACGTACCGAGATTTTCGAGAAGAAAAAGACAATTTATCACGCTATAACCTCGGCAGGCCGGGATCCAATTCGGTTGCCGAAAACTTCTGACCTAGAAATCAGGTGAACCAGTCGACGGTACCGCTACGTTTCCGAGCGGAACGCGAAACGTTTAAAAACTCATCTGACATCTGATTTCGGCGGAAGTTACGCGTTCTTACCATAAAATATATTCCACCAAACCTACCAACACATCTATATACCATACATACATACATATACTCAACCATCCTACAGGAATACAGGACTATTTAATTCAAAACCTGCTCATGAATCACGCCGAAAAAACTGTTGCTCCCAAGCGACACCGTACGTACATAACAAAAAGTGAACAAATAAATATAATCAAGCATGCTAAAAACAAACCCAACAAAACATTGTACACACCCAAAACATTTCGTACGCCTGTTCCAAGTCCCACATACATACACCTGAGTGTTTCAAGTCGACGCACATGATTCCCCGTAGCCCGGCCTCATAAGCCGGATTAATCTCCGGCAATTTATGAGGCATTATCCGCCGACCTTCCGGTACGTGGACGGCTATTAAGGTAGATGAACAGGTAGATGGGGTGCGGCAAAGGGTGCGGGGTGGGGAGGGTTACAGAAGGGGGGTGGTTGAACAAGAAGAACAGGACACGGAGCACAATCGCGCGGATGCGGACGCAGTCGGTGCGTAAATATGTTCGTGAGAGTGTGTATGTGTGTGCGTGTGTGGCTACGTTGTCGCTGGTATCTCGTTAAATCGCGGATAACGTTATGGCAGGATGGCGAGGAACGCTGTTACGGGTTTTGAGAAAAATCGCACGATGATAGGAATCAATTTTCGCTACCTCCGTCAGGATACGTCGACGATTTTATTAAATTCTTTTTTATTTGTCGTGATCGATCTGCTCGATCGTTGGGAGTAGTACCGGGAATCTTTGACGGAGGAAATTTCGATCGTTCAACGTTGTTGTTTGACGAATTTCAAGAATTGATTGTGTCAGTTACTCGGTGGATTTAGTGGATAAATTAGATTTGATTTTGTTCGATTGGTAATTATTTTCTGTGGATCGTAATGATTGGATTTTACCGTAGAGATAATTGTTTTTCTGTTTGTCGAAGCGACTGGCTTGATTCTCATTGATTGTGTACTCTACGTGCCGACCTGGCACTCGTGGAAAGTGCAATTACAGGGTGTAATTCTTGTCGAGGGATATTCAGAAAAATAAACGTTCGTTCCTAACAAGCGCGATTCAGCACTTGATCAATGCACGTACACGGGACATAATTCGATCGTTAACGACTCGATGTATTTTTTTTTAGTTTGTTTCCACCACAGGGAGAGAGAGGGGAGGGGGGAGAACATTCTGGCGCGATCTTCGAATTACATCGTCGCGTCGACGCTTAATTAATCATGGTTAGCTGGGATAAGGTTTGCCTCGCGACACGAGTATTAAATCACGACGAATCCAAATTCAATTCGAGTCCAATTTTCTACGTCGTTAAAACTCACTCGTTTGGAAATTTCCAAGCGCCAATTATTTCCCAGTTTGGAAATTTCCGCACCTGGGAATTTTCAACGAATCACAACAATTTCTTACGGCGCAGAATAACGTAGAGTTTCGAGTGTGAAAATTGCAAAAGGTGCGCTAGGCTACCTAACGGGTAATCCGATCCGATCTAGCGACGTCGACGCCTAGTAACGACGCCCGTGGGTCGACGGTACCGTTCGTGTCGTCGATCCTCTAGATCCTGGTACCACTCGAAGGATCCACTCGGCGATCGAGAATATATACTCACCGGGAAACCACGTCGAATGCACACGATAGAAACACTCTCTAAGTTTCCAGAGAAACCGACGGCTATAAATCGAAAGTAAACTCGAAACTCAAAGAAGTCGGAGAAATTATACGATGCAAGTGATTAGCAATTTGATGGAACTTTTACCATCTTCGTGCCGTTTCCGTAAGATAAACGAGCAATCGATATATCATAAGAATCTAAAGGAAGTAATTAATTTCATACATCATCGTGCACGCGTATTAATAAATGTCAGTATTATCGACTGATAACTCATTACCGTTGCGGAAATCAAGCTGGTAACGTACGAACAAGACTTCTCCGCTGAACGAATAGTAAAATTTCAATCGTGATATCTTCACTTGAGATACAAGTAAAAATCGAGTTCCAGTCCGGTATTTTCAATCTGTTAAACTTGTCGACGTATGATCTCGTCCCGCGATCCATTTCATTAAAATATCCGTCATGATTTCGATCTGGGTATGTGTTACGTGTCCTCTATCTGTTCACCCGTGAATTCGCGTCTAACATTGTGGCGGCGTAAATCGACGACGGGCAAAACAACGCGGAATATGCAAAGTGGTCATCCAAATAGTCGGGTAGACGCGAGGAAATTGGAACAGGACTCGCGCATACCACGATCGAGTTCCTTTTTTTATCATCTTGAAAGTCAAACGGAAACTATAATATTTACGGTAGATTGAGCATCAATTTCAAACAACGTTTGCACTCCACCAGACATTATATTATATATTACATCGTTGCAGAAACATTTAATCACAATTTATAAAAAGACTGCTAAAAAATACCTAATTTTACTTTAATTTTTATTGATTTTCATTTATAATTTTCTCGTATAATTCATCTCAAGATCTCAACATCCACGTGTCGAGATTCCCAGAATTCTGATCCCATCTCGCTGATGCAAATTTGTAACCCAACAAAGATACCGCACGCTTCCTTCAATTAGCCCAAACACCGTCGATTAAACGGCCTCGTCGTTATTGTTTCCCCGGGTGAAACGGACGATCCCGTTCACAATCCTTAATCCCGGTAATCCCGCAAGGATGTGCCGGACGCTACGACGTAACTGTACCGCGATCAGCGCCGCCGTTCCACATAACAACGTCCGCGGTTTCAGATAGTCGCTCGGATAGGTCCTTGCTGATCGTTTTGTCCCGCAAACAGGCTGCGATTAGGTCTGCCGGTTGCAATTGGTACCACCTACCAGGCTGAGATATTGCCGTACACGCGGAACGTGTTCCCCTGTCTCGTCTTTTTTTCTTTTTTATTTTTATCTTCTCCCACTCGCCTCACCCTCTCGCAGTTCTCTTTTATTTTCTTTCTTTTTCTGTCTTTTTCTCTTCGTCTAAAGCGAACTTACATGGAGGATCGAGAGCTTCTTCGGAAGCGTCTCTAACACCGTTGGGATGGACGATGCACTTTGGAGGAGATCCCTTTTTTTTTCTGTTTGATCGCCTAGAAATAGATTACGTCGCTGGAATATGCGGAGATAATGACGTTGGGTGTGATCCTGCCGGAGTGTGGGAACGTGTTCCACGGGTGGACTCGAGCGAGAATATATGCGATTATTTAATCTAATTAATGATGCGAGGGGAATGGAATTCGAGTGTGTGATTTCTGAATCATATTTAAATATACTATCGTTCTTGGTGTATGTAATACCATCTTTATATGTGTAGAATGTTCTTTTGTACGTACTACTTAATTGAAAAAGGATCGACTTAGATATTCGACCGTAGTTCAGCATTCTCTTGGGGATGAAGGGACAAGAATAAAAAGTGTCCGGCTAATCGGACTTCGAGGTCTCTCGGTTCGTCGAACCAGCAAATTAGAACGAGTCCCCGACTCCGATTTCGATCCGGCGCACCGGTTTGCCGGAACTCGATCGGTATCGGAAGTCCGACTTCGATGACCTCGATAAATCGTTTACGGTGCTCGTAATAACGGTTATCGCAAAACCACGCCGACTCTCACCTAATTCGCCATCGATAATGGAAACCATGTCCATCGACGCGACGCCTAATTGTAGCAGATAAATACATACATAGAGAGATATTACCCTAGCGCGGGCGAGTGTTTAACGAGGCGTTAATTAGGTCGGCGTAAAAAGAGGAACGATGCTGTAATCGATCGGAATCTGAATCGGTATGCAGAAACGGGCGGATCGATGAAATTGATGATTTATATGTTCGCTCCCCGTCGTCGAACGACCTTGTCCGACCTTCCCGGAACCTTGGCGAGGAGATTGATATCTTTCGTAATGCGAATAATCGACGGATATTCCCCCGTTAAACTTGCAAACATCGTTACGCGTCTCGCGAGCGAGGATACACGTGTACACGTACACATTCGCGTGATCGCGATATCGGTAGCAAAAAATTAATGATTCCCTCAGCAATCGAGGGAAGGCGGAATACAAAAACAAAGGAAATAGAGAAGAAGATATTCGTTGTAAAATTCTTCCACCCAATAATTACGTTGGTAATCACAGCCCTGTCGGATCGGATACTCGTAAATCGCTATTTCAAAAAAAGAAATCTCTATCATCGGCGATCATTCGAATGAAACTTCCAATAAGATGTCCAAAAACCATTGTTCCCTCCCATTGGTGGTCTTCGAACAGCTCCTGGAAACCATTTCCTTCAATTTCATCCGAATACCGGTGTACTCCATCGACCTTTAACCCATCTCGACTATAATTTATAATTTATCATCGTTCATTCTTTCCCCTACCCCATGCTCCATTCATAGATTAATCTTTAACACATTGAATGCCACGTGAAACTAATCTTCATTGCTTTTATAATACACTAATTCCTTCGCACGATTGCAGCAACGATGATGATATCAAAATACGATAGTACAAGCATAGACACTTATTCTAATTGTGATTTTCTACTCGTCGCTAGTAATCGCCGCGACGCTCACCGTTGGCGATTCACCGTCGAATTGAGTGTCGGTCACCGGTGACCCCCATGGCGTTCAACATGTTTAAAACCGATCGCGACGACGCTGTTATCCTCGCGACTCGAGTGCTTCGTCCTCCCCTCGTTACACCGGTGAAAATTATCTGCGTCGTAAGTGCGGCTTAATGGTGCACGTGTGGACGAGCCTAATGGCGCGACCGGTCGACGTCGACGGTGATTCGCGACGGCTCGTATCCGACGGCCGGCTGATTGCCAATAAACCGTCGGCGTTGCCGGCAGCGGTGGATCACGCGCCCGACGAAAATACAAAATGATCGTCGACCCTAAGGGGTGTAATTGCCGATTAAACCGCGAGGCGAATTGATTCGCTCGCCGCGTCTCTTACCGACGTCTCGGCCACTTTCGACGCCGATTTATGCGTCGCGCGCCGTCTCGCTCGCATCTTTTTCGACGAATGACGCGTACTACTCTCGTTAATGCCCCTCGAAATCGCTTTTAATTACTCGCCGCGGGAATGACTGTTCGTTACCTGGCCGCCGGTTTTCTGACGCGCGAGACAACGCGAAGTGACTTTTTTACGGTCGAGATTACGCTCCGATATTATTATCGAGGCAATTAAAGTGCCTGGGGGAATGTTAAAGGTGCACTCTGGATTTTCGGGGAATTGAACGTCAATCTGGATCTGTGTATCTTTTATTCGAACCGGGGAATAAGGAATGACGAGACAATTAGTGGTTTTATATGGATGACACTTTTATGGAGTTTCTTTTTTAAGTTAATTATTCAAAGGTGTCTTATCCTGGTTCTGATTTCTGTATCTGTTGCAATTAGCGTTTCGGAGAATGGTATCGTATCGAATAACCAGTTACAAGACTTTCATTAGGTTTCCCATAACAGATGGAAAACAGGAAAATCTTTGCCTATCTCGCTGAAAGCAGCGAATTAGCCACGAGTGTATTTTTTATAAACACATGCACACGTTCCTAAGCATCCGAGTAGATGTAAATCACATCCTGATCGCGGTCTAATCACTGCTAATGCGATCCCCGATATCCTTCTAATTACCAACACACCGCCGTTACTCTTATCATCGACGCGCTCAGCTTCCTTTTGCCAAGTGATCCCGGTAGCCGGATCGATGATTACCGTACCATCTGCCGAACGTCTCGACGTATTACGTAATCACGTGCAAGGTGTTATGACGTGTATTAGTTTAACGAGACGTTGCAGGTCCGTGGTGGAAAAAGAAAAATCACCTGGCGGGAGAACAGGTACAATTAAACGTTCGTTAACATTACGCGGGGGTCAGGTAATTATTGCAGGTATCCCCACGTGCTTTTATTGATCGTTTTCCATGATTAAGTTAATCAATCGAATCTACATACATACTTGCATATATAAATATATACATATATTAATCATTTCGCGAGTAGTTCACGATGAACGATACATATGCGTGTGCGTGTGTGTGTTACACACTTCCGTGTGCGTGTGTTGACCGACCCGCGAAAAATGATCCGCTGAAAAGATCCCATTGCCGTGACGGGTTTATGCTCGATCCTGAATAAAATTATTGGGCTCTCAGGTGGGCGCACAAAGGGCGCTGCGCGAGATGCGCGGAAAATTATGCGTATGCACGCGAAGTCGCGTTAAGTGTCCGGTTAATGGACAGGTACATAAGTTTACGGGGTTTTTCTTCTCCATGGCGACCGATGGAAACCGTACCTCGGTGTAGTTGTCCAACCTTATGGGATCTTTTCGATCCGAAATGAAATTATTGCCACGGTAGAAGGGTTCGCGAATCTTTTTTTTTCTTCCCCTCGATGCGGTGGATAAAAAAAAATGTAAAAAAAATAATGACGGGTGACAATAATTTCCAAGCCGACCGGAACACCGGGCCGATTTTACTTGTTTACGATCCTACCATGGGATTCTATGTAACGCGGCTACGTATGTACTCGCTTGTAATACGGGACGAGTTTTATGGGAAAGATACCCGCCATTGGCTGTTTCGTTTTGTTTATGCGCGTACACGTATCTCGCGTAATCTTGTAATTATTCACGAACCCCATATTCCGTCGGTTAGATTAATATCGGCCGCGGGATCCATGTAGGGTTCGTTAAAATTCAATATACACTTTTTCCATACTTTCGCTAAGTTTCTCCCTACGCCATGAACGTATTGAATTACCGATTGTCCGTCTCTCTGTACGTCACGAACACGAAGATCACTGGCTACACAATGAAAACATCTCACCGACGTTTATACGGTTGCAATTTATATTCAATATTCAAAGAACCTTGATCCCATTAGGTGAAAAAGTGAATCCATCATCTTAATGGGGTCCGCTCGACTCTTCAAGTTACCAATGTTAATCAGCCCATTCTTATTCCTCTTTTTCTCGAGATCTATCAAAGCTGATTTTTTAATAGGACTTTTTAGTGAAATGTTTCTAATATTATGTAAAAGAGATTCTTTAAATTATTCCCAAGAAAAATTCGAAATTCTTCCCTGTTTCCAAGGCTGAACAAGATTCCTCCATTAACTTCCCATTCTCAAGGCCCCATTAGGGGCCCGTATAATTATTCACACGGTGAAAGAACAATGTCCGATGATCCCGTGGGGAAAAGCAAAATTGGAGCGCGTCTTTCGTTTCTCTATTATGTATACCAAGTCGGGTAGAAAATATTCTTTTCCAATCGGTCATTATATAAGTCTCTATATATGTATATGTATATACATATATATCCCATGCGGCGTTATTAGCGAGCTATCTGCTCGAGCATCTATGGGGCATGAACATTTTCTGCGGGACCTGTCAATTATACAGATTTATGATCCCTCTCCCCCACCCCCATGAGTTTACCGTCCTGTCTCTCTCTCTTATTTTCTACGAATACACCCACGACACCATAAACGTAGGTGGAGTATCGTTTTATATATCTATCGGTTATCCGAGTTCTTTCCGTATGGACCGAAAGGATGCTTTTTGATTAATGGCCGTCGTTAATTGCAACTGCCTTAGTTACGGTTAAACGGTACAATGACAATTAATCACGCGACCTACCTCGCTTTATATTATTGATCGATGAACTCTACCCTAATGGCGAAAGGATACACTGTTAACCCGTTGTTACGTGCATTACCGGCTAGAGTCGGGTTGCGACCGTCCCATATTAATTTCCCTGTATCTCTAACGATCGTAAGTAATTGCCGTTGCGTTGGCACCGGCGAAGAAAAAAATAAATGAAACCAGAGAAAAAATCGATAGCTAAAGAACGCCACCACTACCAGTTCGGTCGATGGAATCGGTTGAATTCGTATGGGATTCCGTTGGCCTCGGATAGACGGGATCAGATGGTAGATTCGGGGTCAACGGTCTCGCACGATAAATGCACGCAGAGTGCAACGTTGTAACTGTACAGAGTGCAGTTTCGCCGGGCCGCGGATATTTGCATAAACTTTGCGTTCATAACACACACGGAGAGCAAAAGAGAGAGAGAGAGAGAGAGGGAACAAACTCGCTTGTTCGCTAGAGTGCGCGTGCGCCCGCGAGCTCGCGATTACCTGGATTACGCCAATTAGGGGAATCACCGAAATGGCGGCAATTAGACGAGAGGCTAATGAAACGAAAGTATCCTCGACACGGTCGTTGTAATTAGAGGAAAAAGGGTGGGGAGGAGACGTGGACGAAGGCGCAATTAATTTTAAACCTATTTAAAATCGCACCGCGGTGAAATAATTGCAGGCATGAGGGGAATCTTTTATGGTTTCCCTGTTACGTTTAACGGCCGTGTATCGGAGACCGCGTGCAAGCGTTCCCCGAACCACCGGGATTCCGTAGCCGAAGGAAATAAGTCCACGGCGAGAGCCGTTTTCTCGCGGCATTTTGCCGCTAATGCGAACAGGAAACGGGGAATATCGATGATAATTCTTACCTTCGCCTGCTAATTAACACGTTACTCCGAACGGTGTGTGTACATTAATCGCGCGAAACGTCTGCCGGAATTCGACGTTTCTCACATCTGTTTATCTGTGGCGTTAAAAACGTGAATATGAAAATAAAACACTGGCTTCCTGTATTCAGATTTCTCAAGGTGACCACGCACTCTCTGTTACTCTTCATGATCTTTGAAAAACTCGATCGGATATCTAGAAAATTCGGTGAATGACGAAGGAATACGAAAATCGCGAAAAATCATGAAATTCAGACAGTTTTTTGTTCGCCATTCACTCAATTTTAGAGATAGCGATCTGCGACTGGCACCATTGAATCGGGCATGAAATTTTCTATAAAAACCATGTATAATAATTGTACTTTTCGAAAATTTAATTTTTCGCCAAAATCTGAAGGGGGTAGGTCAGGATTTTTTGCGATTTTCGTAAATCGCCTGCCATTTCCACAATTTTTGAGATATTAAAATGATTCTTTCACTGGCTTATTCGGCTTCGGATTCCGCGTCCAAAACGTCCCCGATCGTTTTAATATCTCAAAAATTGTGGAAATGGCAGGCGATTTACGAAAATCGCAAAAAATCCTGACCTACCCCCTTCAGATTTTTGCGAAAAATTAAATTTTCGAAAAGTACAACTATTATACGTTGTTCTGGCGTAGAATTTCCTAACTAAAACAATGGTACCAGTTTCAGATCGCTATCTCAAAAATTGAGCGAATGCCGACCAAAAAACTGGTTGAATTTCAAGATTTTTCGCGATTTTCGTATTTCCTTTGTCATTTCCGCAAATGTTTTGATATCGACTTGATTCTTTCACTGTGTTATTCGGCATCGGATTCCGCTTCCAAAACGTCCCGGCTCGTTTCAATAGCTCAAAAATTACGGAAATGGGGAGCAAATTACGAAAATCGTGAAAAATCCTCAAATTCAGGCAGTTTTTTGAACGGCATTCGCTCAATTTTTGAGATAGCCGTCTGAAACTTGTACCATTGTTTTAGTTGGGAAATTCTACGGCAGATCAACATATAATAGTTGTACTTTTCGAAAATTTAATTTTTCGCCAAAATCTGAAGGGGGTAGGTCAGGATTTTTTGCGATTTTCGTAATTCGCCCGCCATTTCCACAATTTTTGAGATATTAAAATGATTCTTTCACTGGCTTATTCGGTTTCGGATTCCGCGTCCAAAACGTCCAGGGTCATTTTAATAGCTCAAAAATTACGGAAATGGCGGGCGATTTACGAAAATCGCAAAAAATCCTGACCTACCCCCTTCAGATTTTGGCGAAAAATTAAATTTTCGAAAAGTACAACTATTATACGTTGATCTGCCGTAGAATTTCCTAACTAAAACAATGGCATCAGTTTCAGACCGCTATCTTTAAAATTGAGCGAATGTCGATCGAAAAACTGGTTGAATTTCAAGATATTTCGCGATTTTCGTCACAGGAGCTAATTCTCAAGGACATCCGACACTTAGACAAGCCGCTCGCCTCGGGATGTTTCACGCAAATTATTCCCGGCTATGTTAAACTCTCAGCCCGAGGATGTCCGCGGATGCTGTCGGTGCGGTTGCGCGTGTGTGCTGGTGGCGCCTGGAGAACCTGTAAATATAGTTCTAAACACGTCTGAAGTTCAGTGCCGCGGTTAGAAGCTGCCATTAGTGGTCTAATTAACCACGGGGTGGATTCTCGATTAATGAGCATTGTCCAGCGCGGGACGATGATACGAATGCGCGAGGTATGTGGGCCGTGTCAATTAACGGAAATTTATAGAATCTGTCGAACTGCTGGCCCGGTATCACGGCATAATAATTTATCGTTAATCGCGATCTCTCGATACCGTTGCGAAACGACACTGCGGATTTAACGAAGCGTACCGAGGGTACATGGAAAGAATCGAGAACGAACGAAAGAAAAATACGAACGCAACAAACAAAAAAATCAAATAGAAGAAAGAAACACGAGGGTCGGTGGTTTTTATCGGTCGATGACAAATCGATAACGCTCACGCCATCTTGCATTTAGACCGGTTCCACGGTGCTCCTTTCCCTCTCCCTTGATAATTAATTCTTCGACTCGATACGTACTGATTCCCGTACGAGAAAAAAAAAGAAAACGCAAAACAGGAGAAAGAAAAAAAAACACACATATCGTACGCCATCGAGACGGAACTCGAATTCGCGTTCTACGCAACGGTGAGTTTCTTTCCCGTTCATTCAGCGTTTCGCGAATACCGTCGGATCATTCACACGAATCGCGGAAATTCCGACCGGGTCTCATTGCAGCAAAACAACAACGAAAAATCTTACGAAAAGCAATCAAGTCTCTCGATAGCGTGACCGATCGATAAAACTTGCGTTAGAGATAAGGTCCACGATTACGGAGTCAATCCGCGAGCACGGCATTCCATCGAGATACTCGTTTTACCCGTCGATACTTAAAATTCCACGCTGCGGTTTGCATCCGCTGTACCAAACGAAGATGAACAACGGGGGGCCTAGTTTTGAGAGTAGGTGACCTTAAAGGATGTAGATCCGCGAGATAACAGTACCAACGTGATCCGAAAGGCATCCCGAAGGCGAGGCAAAATCGTCCGACAACAGGTGTCGGACACGTTAGTGTCGCCAATTACCATCCAATTGCGTATTCCCCTTTCTCCGCCTACAGTGAGTCAACCCTCCCCCCCCCTCCCCCCTTCCCCTGCACCTCGTCTGTTTAACTATGTCGCAAATCGCGCGTATCTGTCAGTTTATTGAACGCACGTAACCGCGCGATCTTATCCTCGTTTTTCCCCTGCAATTAACTCGTCCTGCAACCGGTTCCCATTGGGACCCAATAAAATCAGGCGGTCAATGGAAAAATTAGTTCACCCCGCGGACTGATGAATTGAGGAGCTTTCAACGGTCCCCTGAAGTCACCGAGAAAGTCTCGTATAGTAGACGAATGAAAGAAAGACAAATTTTCACGGTTTTTGTGGAGCAATGGAAACTTAGATACATGTGTGTTTGTATTATTGATAATTAGGAAATAGAGTGATATTAGTATGGAGAAGGCTTTCGTTATAAAATGTAAGAAACATAGGTGAAGTTGCGTAGCACTTGCAAGGAACGTTTGAAATTTTTGTCTGTGATATGTGCATGTATGGGAATGGTAATTTTCAAAAGGGATATTAATTTTCACAACGAAGAATGAGAGGTGTGTATGATTCTGATTACACTTCGCTCTCGGTTGGCGATATTTCACTCGCGCAGTGTCTTTCTGATAGCCGGCGGTATAATTAAAAGGTTCGTTAATTAACGACGGGGATAATGGGGGATTATATTACGCGATTCATTCGAGTGGGCGAGAAAATGGTGGCAGAAAACGGCGGCACTTCATCAAAAGATGGTAATGCGGCTCTCTTCTTCGCGTTTAACTTTTACAAGCCGCGGCGGCAGTCGATCGGCCACGTTCGCTGCCTCGGCAACAGGCAAATCCTGTTGTAAGGTCGTTCGACGGAGCCGTTATTAAAGCACGAGAAAATAGCCAGGTTACATGAAAAGTGAGTGGTAGAATTTTTGCAGACGCCACAATCGCCCCATTCTTGAAACGTTTATTTTTAGCACGGCGTTAAACTTCGCGGACGCCGAGGAGCCGCGCGGGTCAATTACAAGTGGAAATTGTAGCTTGAACGTCTTCGTTAAATATTATTGTTATTGCTATCCCGTGTCCCGGGAGCAACGTGGAAACCCCGTGACGACATCCAATACCACTTATTTCGACCGAAACGTTAATTATGCGATTCTTAGACCTCGTTTCCATCAGAAATTTCCTTTCGCAGTCGCAAATTTCCCTTTCCAGAGGCAAATCTTGGCCCTCGGTGGTAACTTTCCTGTTTTTTTTCTCTCTTTCTCTCTTTCTCTGTCTTCACCGTGCATCATCTCGCACGGCGTCCGAAGACGCGTAAAATCGCGGCCACAAAACTCGGTCCGCTCGCCGTACAAGGTCCACCCAAGGTTGAACTATAACTATGACCATCGTAAAGCCTCGCTCACCACTCGAGGGGAAGGGGGAGGCTGTTCCACGATGGATTTTTCACCAGTTCACCGACGTACACCGCGAATGCCGGGAAAACGATAAGAAAAAAACGATCGGCAGCCGCGGGACGGACGCGTCGAACATCGGCGAACATCGACGAACAAAAAGCCTGTAAATCAATCGACTGTGATCGAGGAACAAAAGATCCTACAAATCGTTTCATTTTTTATCACCGTCGATCTCGGGCTACGGAGATGCGGAAAGAGAGAACGAGAGATAAAGAGACAGAGAGAGAGAGAGAGAGAGAGTATCCGCGATCTGGGACAGCTGGCAGAATAATTGCCCGATTAAACCGCGATTTTTATTTTCCCGCTCGCTGAAAGGAAGATCGAATGGATTTCCAATCGCCGCGGAAGTTTACGCCGCGTATCATTTGTTAATCTGACTCGCGCGCGATGTTCCGTGGAATTTCTAACAGTACACATCCACCAGTGGACGCGGGAGTCACGGTTTAACGACGATCGTTTACCCGGCGTCGTCCTTGACGAAGGTTCCCCGTTGACCTTGAGTTAATCATCGCCGCGAACCCTGGTAAAATTTCGCAATTAAAACTACGTGGTGCCGTTGTACCCCAGGTCGTCTCTTTCCTCGAGTTCCACGGCGTCGGGACGGCAGCGTCTGCATAGATCGCGTTAAGAAATCTCATCGTCGAGGTGCGAAAACGAAGGGAAACGTCGGGATAATTAACCGGAATGGCGCGAACCGCCATCGTGGCGTCGTTTTTCACCGTTTACGAATATGGCGAACGACCGAGCGTCCCTCGTTAAGTAAGTACGAATAATTTGTCGGTCGTATATTAACGATAAATTATCGTTTTACGGGGATGATCTCTGCCTCGGAGCAACAAATATCCCGCGGGAAACGTCGACGATGGTTGGTACACGTTTTCGTTAGACGATTCATGTGCTATTTTTTACGATACACTTTTTGGATGACTTTATATTCACTCGTACTACTTGTTTTTTTATTTTTCGTGATATTTCTCGATATAACATCGGTGAATAAACTTTACTCGCGGAATTATAACGTCTTCGAGTGTGTAGTCGAAAATTCCTCATAAATCTACTTTCCACATTCCCGTTTAAACGAGCCGTTTATGCAAAGATGTATGGGTGCCACGCCTCCGCGCTGTATTCGTGGAATCTGCGAGCACCGCGAACGGACCACGGCGAGGGGTTTAAACAAGACGGAGATGGAATTTGTAGGATTTAGGGGTGCCTCGACGTAGATCGTACTTCGTTTCGACACGGTTCGTCGATTTCGAACAATGTTCGCGGAAATGATGCGGCGGGTCATCGGTGTGCTCGGGCGTCGCATTTCCCAGGCTCGATGAAAAAAAATAAGAAAATACAGAGAACGAGGAAGAAGGTGTAGAGTAGGTGGAGAACGAAGAAGAGAATGAAAGAGACACGCGGATGCGCTGAACCAGTCGTTAAACCGTGCACCACGTGTTCCGATAAAAATAATTAATTTTTCCGAATTAAATTACCTCCATGTTTTACGCGACTCGTCGCGTCATCGTATAATGAAATCTACAATAGTGTTCTTGTGAAACAACGACGACCTTGCATTGAAATACCACGATGTGAACGATCACCCTGATTGTTCCATCTAATTTAGATATTTTAGATATTTTTTATACTTTCTATTGTTCGTGTGGATTGTTATCGAATAAGCTTGATTTATTTTCCGGCGGAAGTTTCGTTTCACGAGCGTTTTAAACCGCGGCGGTTAAAAGCTTTGAGAGTGGTCGAATGGAAAAGCAGTTACGGCTGTGTAAGTTATTGTAATTAGACTGAGTCTAATCCCATCTAACAATGTCGGGACTGTCATAATCATTCAGGAGCAAACAAGCAGGAAGTATTTTAGACCGAACTCCTGCAGGCCGATAAACGGTACAGTCATAGACCGCTAAAGCAACCTCGCTGGATTATGGTAAACACTCATTAACTTCTAAATGAAACTTATCAAGGGATTCTAAGTCGTTTCGCTGAAACCCCTGGGTCGTTAGAATGTCATATTTTCTATGGATTTAAATTAACTGCGGCTCCTTTACGCTTCTTTCACTTCCCGCGTTCTAAGATTATAGTTCTCGCAGAATATTGTAAATAATTAAGTTCAGATGGTTAAGAACGCTAATTGCACCCATGGAACATCTGTTGGATTTCCTACGTACGTGAAACTGGATCGTTTTATTTGAACTACAGGGTGTCTCTAAAACACGTACACATTTGTACTCCCAAATTTAATCACATATCAATCAATTATTTCCAAGTATCCCATAAAGTGTCCCCAGTAATTATACAAACATTCTTTCGCAAACTGATCAACTGATCAGTCTATCATTTTTATCGAATACCCTGTACATTCGACATTAGATCGAACTTTCTAATGGGCAATCCATACGTTGCACTGAATGCTCGCGGAATCCCCGACGTGTCTTATTGTCGGCTTTATCGGTGGCCTTGAATCTCTCGTATCATTTCTTGTGAATTTTTTTAGTTCCACTGCCCACCGATGACGGCAATTGAAAGTAACATCCGGCATTAATATACATACGAAACACGAACCGCGTAAGTGGCTGAGCGGAAAGCCTGTTTCCCCGAGTAGAACACCGACTAACTAGACCCGATCTGATTTGCCTATCCCCCCGTGAGGTTTCGCGAGAAGACCTCCCGTGATCCTGTTCGACGTAAGTCGGCGAGGCGTGCACCAGGAATACCGTCGACGCGGACCCCATGAAACGAAACACCCTCGGGAACCGCTCTGTGAAAACGTCCCGTCGCATTTACCTGGATCAACCGCTTCCACTGCGCCGAGTCCCCCGCGAGTGTATTCCGGGTGTATGCATAAATTATCCGGGGTTTATTTTATCTATTAGGGGGGATACGGGCACGTGGAATGTCTGGGAAATAAGGATTTTTCCAACTGCCGGTGGAACTTTGCATTCTTTTTTCTCCTCCCTCGTGCCACTTGGAGCATGGGGAATCTCTCTGGACGTTTCGTTGTGGTTATACTGGATCGTTGTGAAAGGGTTTTACGTGCCAACGGTGTCCTATGTACTTGGATAAGGGCTCGGGGAAATTGAGGATCTTATCTAGGATTGTGTATAGTGAAATTTTTCACGGTAAAATTATATTTGTATATTTGTGACAAGTGCCGATTTATCGACTATGGGGAAATTGTGGATTAACTTGAATTTAATATATATTTTCTTAAAGATTTATAGAAGTCGACAAATAAGCGTCCCTGCAACGTTTAGTTGTAGGCACATTGAGTCTTTATGAAAAGGTTTTTGGTCCCACCAATGTTCCCCTATACTTGAATATGGGCCCTAAATTCAGGTTCTTATCGTAGATTCTTAATCTTGAAACGTTTCACCGTGGAATTACGTTTATCTGTTTGTAGCAGGTGTCGATTCCTCCAGCGACTCGAATTTCCTTTCTCTCGAAAGGTTTTCAGAGTCAACTCATGAACGTCGCAGAGACGTGGTAACAGTGTCCACGCAGTCCGTGATTTCAGCGTGCGTTCGCCAGTTCTTAATCACGTTTCCCATAGAATCGAACCGCGTGTGCGGTCGTAACGACCGGCTAATCGGCTTGACGCGTGCGTACGCGATCGCGGCCGATTCGCGTGGCGACACGGTTAACACGCGGTGACACGTGCGCGGCCGCGTGGGAGCGTGACACACTACCACCGACAAGCCGTCGTCACACCGACGACGAAACGCGGGCGACGAGTCGACTCCCACAAGTGTCACGGACACACGTGTCGTGAATTTTTCTCTAGAGGAGGAAATATTCAAAGATTGATAAAAGCAAACCAGGGTATAATGAAATCTTTGGATAAAATTGGAATAGAGCTATCTCACAGATTTTTTAGAAATTATTAGAAAGAATATTGATCTTTTGTTTGAATTAACAAAGATAGAAAATCTTTGTATGATCGTTGGTGTGTGGATAGCTTTAGTATTCGAATGATTTCTTTATGTTCCTGGGTGGTCGACATTTCATTTCGTAGAATTTCCGCTGGTAATTTTCACGGGTATCTTCTCTCGTACAGCGACGGTAACCCGGTCAAGTGTGATTTAATCGTTAGTGTGAGCGACGCACTGACAGAAACGCCCGGGGAAGTGTTTGTAATTTCCGTTTCGGCGAATGGAATGTTAATGAAATGTTTATGGGCGACGGGTGAGATGCAACCGGGTAGCATCTCCGGCGGAAAGGTTGCTCTGTTCGGTAAGGAGGAACGTCAGGGTGTGTATAAAGTAATCAAACGCCGCGGTACCGAGTAAACGAAGCAAATCGAGCGGGCAGTAAGAAAAGTGTATAACAAAAGTATAGTGGCCGATGGATTCCAATCGCGTACAGTGTTTCGTACGCGTTGCACGCAGCCGCGAACCTGAGAAGCGTCGGAGAAAACCGCATCGCTACTCGTTTTCAACGCGGCGATTCCTGTCGCGTTCCGATGGAACTTGGAGCGATCGTCGGGTGTGCCTTGCAGTATCTAACATTTGAATTATAGAACCCCAACGTCCAGGAACCAACGGGACACTTTGGAACTTGGGAAAAATTCCAGTGGAAAAAGTATTACGAATATAGATGCTTTGGGAAAATAATAAAAAGAAATATGTATCTCTATGATATATGTATCTCTTTTTTCTTGAAATTAATTAAAGCGATCTTTACGCATTACGTAGGAGATTCACCGGTATATTAGTTGCTATTTATACAATTCATACAATTTATTCTTTTCATATAATTCCACGGTCTTTTTTTCACATAACTCCGATAAAATTCCAATGTTTCATTGGTCGAATTCCGAATCCCGTCGACCCGGGGGATTCAAGATATTATCCAGGATTCCGAGACCGACGTCCAGAATCCTCGCGTGAGAAGGCTGCCGGGTTGCCGCGTGCCAGGTCGCGCGATCGTGTTTTAGCTAATGAATAATAAAAGAAAGAACAGACGCTGCGGGAGGAAAAAAAAATGAGGAATCTCTCTCGGTAACGCTCGTTACCGCCGTTGAATGGGAAACGGTAAACGCGTGAATGACTACTTGCTCCGTGACTTTCCGTGCTCGGGTCCAGACAATTATCCACGGGACTCGCGTTCACCCGATACACTTTACAAATATGTATGTATATGTATTCGAACGAGCGGTGGTTTTCCTCTAATCATATCTACGTGCGTGTCGTTTTAGTGCGAGGGTGTTATGTTCGCCGTTGGTATTGCGGTTTCATACGTTCTTGCATATTACTAAGATCTCTTATGGATTAATCGTAATTCAGGATAAAGTGAAACGAAAAGGATAAACATGGAAATATAAAAGACAGTCCACACTGAATGATAGAAAATGATATGCAAAGAAAAATCGGTGACGAATCACGAACGAATGGAGGTAGAGAATGCGCGAGACGTTCATAATTTTCTATTAAACTCGTTCTTTTAACCATCTGGTCCACCAGACGGCTTTCAGTAATTAGGATAACGATAAAAACGACGGGGAAAAAATCGATTTATGCCCCATAGGCAGACATACTATACATACGCGTACGGCTTCTGTTTCGACGTTACATACAAATTACCAGCGTAACGGCTCGCCTCTACGCGCGACATAATTTACGACCGTCGATTTACGACCGTTTTACAACCACCGACTCTACGGCACCGACCTCGTTCGCCCCCTGTTGCTTTCGCGGTACACGATGGAAAATTCAAACCACCGAGCGATCCTGGATTTCTTTTTTTTCAACCCGATGATTCTTTGCCCCGCTGCAAATTCCCCTCGGCGAAACTGGATCCTCGGTTTTATCGCGATAACGTTGTACGACCCGGGTCGGGTCGCCGTCGTGGATCCTAATAACGGAATTATCGTTCTTTATTCAACGCTTTATCCCCCTATCTTCGCGCCTCGAGTTACCGTAACGCTCGTCTATAAAGGCCACCGTTGATTTCATTATTCCCCAAGAGCGGCGTCCCGCAACGACGTTCTCGAACACGCTCCGCCGTCTCGCGTGTTATTTGCATTCGTTCTTGCCACGAATAGGCAGAAAAGACAAAAAAAAAGAACGATATTTCACGAGTTAACTGTACAGCAGGTGGAAATGAATATCCTCTCCAGTACTATACGTATATGTATCTACATATACGTACATATAAGTCTCGAAGGGATTCGTGTGTAACATCGTCTCCGTGTATCTACCTTCGTTCTCCAACCGCTATCTTAGAATTCGACGATCGACCGTGCTATATAATTATTGTAATCATTTACGAGCGTCCCCCCCCCCCCTCCGTTCGCAAGTTTTTGTGTCCCCTCTGCCTACCACCCCGACGATCAATGATTTTTCTAAACGTGATATTTCCCCACGTAACGGCCGTAAATTCCGCAGGCTGACACGTTCGACGGTGAAAAAAAAAACCCGCCATGCACACCATCGTGTGCATGACACGGAAGGCAAAATAACTGGAATCAAAGGACTTTGTCCTTTTTTTTTCTCCTCTTTTTTTCGGTATTTTCTTCTCTTCTTCATCACGTTGCGTCCACCCCGCAGCTTTGACTCGTCCCGATGCGTGACAATGTACCGGTTTTCTCGACATGAATGACATAATAATTGCTCGCCGATTCGCTTCCGTAATACTCGAACAACACAACACACACACACACACACACACCTTTGGCGAGGTTACGTAACGTGTTCGCCGAGGATCGTCGTCCAAGTCCCACGTTTATATGCATGTACTGAAAATGCACCGCACAGTGTGTAATTACCGTACGTCCACGAGTTTAACCACGCGACCCCCGTACCGTGGCCGCGAACGAATCGGATAAAAAATTCTGCTCGCGCTGCTCTTTATCGCGACGGCGAGGTGTTCTCTCACGCAGCTGGTGGAAGGAAAAAAAAAAGAAGCAAAGAATGAGAAGTACCAGCTGGAAACGGTAGCCGGTGACTCGCGCGTCGACTCGCAACGCTCATTTGTATGTGTCGCGGTGGATTTCCGCGGATGAATTAATCACCGAACACCACCCACGGGACAGACAAGTGTTTTTAAAGGTTCCGAGTAAAGATTTTTTATTGTATTTTATATATCTAACGATGATATTTTCGTTAATTATAATGAAAAAGTCTGGAGCCTGGATATAATGATAGTAATGATATTTATAATTAAATACTATAGTAAAAATGATATTTATAATTGGATATTATTCTAGAAATTAGACTTTTAATTAAATGGTACTTACTAAACCACAATGGAAATTGTTCTACGCGATTAGTCGGTGGATTTAGTTATATTAGAGCCTGGAAATTAGAATACTTGGCCCCATGGGAATACTCGAGAGTTTTGCGAGAGACGCATACATATTTAATAACAATTTGCATTCGCATGCGTTCAGGCCGCAGCGTGCAACAGGTTCGCAAAGGCCGTTTGAAACGAAGTTACACGCGACGAAGTGCGGCCGTAGATCTTCGCGGAAATTTGCTTCCTGGTTAGAGAGAAACTGGTTGCCGCAATCTTCGCGGATTTCTCCGGTTTGCTCGTATTTTTTTTGTTTTTTTTTCAAACGAAATTGGACGAACTCGTCTGACCGTGAAGTCGTTCCTGGCGAACGTGCGAATACTTGCGCGGTACGTGATGAAATGAACTGTGTGTCAAGCTGGGGGGCCCCATGCGGGCCAACATCTTCAACCCCCATAGAGAATCTAATCAGACTACTTGCAAAAAGCATCGCTTTCGTTAAATTCCTTCTAAATCATCCAAATCCCAATGGTTCTATTTCTACGTGAAAAAGTGAAAGAGATTCGAATTTCTAAATATATTTTTACCAAAAATTGTGATCTGTTAACCGTTCGACTTTTCCAAGCGTACAATATTCCACGTAAATTTCCTCGAGACAGATTCAACGGTTTCGCAAGGATTTAGGTCACGTTAACATAATTTGTTTCTGGCGGTCGCGTAAGTGCGAGGCGACCGACGTTCCTAAAAATCGTCGGTAAGTAGCAGCGTAACGTTTATTCACGTAAATTAACCAGCGTGTTCCAGTGTACGTCACACACACAGGCAGACACACACATAGTCAAGGTGAATGTGTGCTAACATCCATAGAACTCTCGTCGTGTTCGACGGGATCACGCTGCGACGAAGCGTTCCATATTTATCGCACGTTTCCCGTACTGTTGCCCTTCGGAAAGCCCCGTAGACTCTATGGGGCCCGGCACGCTAGTATAATCCGACCAGTTTTCCGTCGGCACGTACAGTGTAACTCGCCGTATATGAAACTGTTCGCCTAATGATCGGTTCCCGGTTCCATCGGGCCATTTCACGATTTTATCGATCACGAAATTGAATAATGTAGCCGGTGATATCGTTCGTAACGGTGCCACGTGTTATCGATACGTCGGGACGCTTTTCCGGGACGTTCGTGTCTCACGGGGCCTCACCACGTCACCTTCGTTCGTCGACGTTACATCTGTATTGTATGTAACGTGTATATGTGTGTGTACACAATGGCGGACGATTCTTCGTCGGTTTTTCGCGGAATTTCGTTGGCCGTTCGCGTGATACCGATTTAAACGGCGTCGTTACGCCGGACGTCGCTCACGGCCGCGATTTTCCACGGTGAAATCGCACGGTAGCGGCCGCAAAACGTTTACCAAAGATTACCGTCTCGTAGAGGTGGAAAAAAAAACACACGGAATGGGAGTTTGATGAGCCACGGGGCCCCGTAGCGATCCTCGTCTCGTACGGTGGAATCGGTGTGTATCTTCGCTGAAATCTCTATGCTCAGAGTTATCCTACTTTTCGGAATCACATTTGCTGTGTAAAACCGCGGCTGATGACTTTCAATCAGTCTAATTGGTCGACGAAGCTGGGAAGACGTGCGTGGTTGCCGCGTTGATTAACGAGTGATTAGGGTGCCACTGCTGGGAATACAACTATGGAATTATAATGAGAACGAATGATATTTAGGAATCATTTCGTTTCGATTAATAAAATTCATTCTGATTGAATTAGGTATAAGTTGAATTTGATTCTGATTATTATCAATGTGGAGTAATTTATTGTCATAAAGGATTCGGAAGATGTTATTCCGGAGGTTATGTCTGAGATTTTTTTATATGAACGATTAAATTAATCACCAACCGTGGGAAACGCATGCTTTTACGAATGGTTCGTTTGTCCGACTGTTGTTTTATTCCTGTCTTTCCGTGGAATTAGATTACACCGCGGAGGACGTACTTACGCGGAATTCTCGCGAGAAACATGTCACTGGTTATTGTGTCACCGTAGTTATACTTGCACTTGCAATTAGCCGAACAGCGTATCATTTATAATTGGTTCCCCCGCGGAATTCGTCCCATAATTCCCGTACTCGTACCACTCGTTCCTCATTCTTCCCACGGGGGACCGACTGGAATTACCTGGAATCGTCAAATTGATTCCACCGTCAGACTTTGCTCGTTATATACCCCCCACCCCCTTCTTACTTGGACTAATTACAAAGTCACGCGAGCTTGATACGTTTTTTATTACCCGGCTCGACTCAATCCCATAAAAAAGTTAAAAAAAAAAAACAGACAGAACAATCCTCGGAGAGAATCACGTTTCTCATGTCGGTAACGGCGGAAACGAGTCACAAATTCGTACTGCAGCAACGCGTTAAACCATAGCGAAACAAACTAGCCGTCGTTCAATTACCGGACAAATTCCTCGATCACCATCGATCCCACCATAGATCCCGGCAAACGAATCCGTGAAACATCGAGAAGCGTGCCATAAATCGACGGCTATCGTCGAGTGGATTAAGATTTCGTATCGCGGCATCGCTCGTTCTCACGCGATTCGCGTTTCCACACCTTCTGTCCCTCTTTCTTTCTCTCTCTCTCTCTCTCTTTCTCTCTCATCTTTCTCCGGTAGCATCATCGACCACTTTACCGTGGAATTCGTGGGTGGACGAGGGTGCGGCGCGCACAGAAGACGGGAAACCCGGAAATTGCCGTGCAAAATCACAAAGTTCGTTCGCCGGCGAACAGAAACGACTGGCCCATATTCGCGTCGGGGCTTTCGTGTCGGCGTTTATACAGTTATCCCCAGCGAGTGTTGGAAACGTTGATCGTATGGCGATCCCGGGATTCCTGAAATCTCGTAAAACCATACGGCCGGACAGCATCCGCGGATCCCGGGACTCGTTGCGGTGCCCCTCTCTGTCAATCGGGGGAAATTCGGACTCGTAAAGAACCCAACGCTGGCCGGTTAGATTCTCGATAGCACGTCGGGCAACGTGTAACTGTTCTCCGTTCCCCATACGCGGAGATCGATGCCACCGTGAAGGATTTTTTTTCCAACGTTTCCACGTTTATCACACCGACGGTACATTCTTCGCGGATTAAAGCGTGGGAAGAGTTTTGAATGATCGCGCGCAAAATGGACTTCGTTTTACATCCAGGAAGATTTATATGTATACATATGTATACATTGTGTATGTATGTACGTGCGAGGGTATAGTTGATGGGGTTTCTACGGGGAATCGTGTGCACGCGACGGGTTAGTTTTTGTTTACACCCCGAGCACGGTTGTTCGCTTTTACGCGGTCGTTTATGGACGCTCGATATATTAATTCGTCAACGGACCGGACCGTTTCTTTTGTATCTGTTACGGCTTTATTAAATCGGCGGTGGTTTTATGGGGCGCGCTCGCCGGCGCCCATGATAATTTTCAAGGATGTCGGGTGGACTGGTTTACCGGTCAAATGGCTCGATAAAACCACGTGAGAACGTTGATTATAACGTTCGTACGCTTTTTTTTCAACTACCGCGAAATACAGGGAGAATATGAGTTGTTGCGGAGTTTCATATGGGTTCCTATAAAAAGCTTATGCAATTGATTAATAAGAAACATCCTAAACCCATATCCGGACCATATTAATATTAACATTTCTAAAAAGACATCTATTTCACCATAATCAACCAAACTTTACAGTAAAAAAATAAAATTGGGTCCCCATTTTTACCCTACATTTTCACCCATAGAATTTGGGACTGAACGGTCCCCATTTTAACAATCTATGTATTCCCATACAAGTATTTCTCTATCGAACACCACCCACGTCATCGATTTAATAAACCTGTTACACAGCTTCTATATGTATACTAACATATCGGTGACGTCGTGACAATGACCGTTTAAAAACGACCGGGTTGAATTCAATTTGCACCACGTGTCTGTGGGTCTTTCACGGCGGCACGATTCATCGTGACTGTCAAAGGACTTCCGCCGTTTCGCGGAGGGAAACAACGCCGCGACCTTAACCGTCGACCACATAGCGTTACGTCTCGTCGATCCGTTCGATCGTTTCATTTACGTCGGACGATGATTAATCGCTTTACGCCGCGTTAGCGAGCTTGGCAGCTGAAATTATTGCCCATTGACGACCCGTCGAACGGTGGCCCGTCGACCGACCGCCCAATTATGGATTTTGACGCACAATTTCGACGGGTAATCGAGATTCCATCGTCGGATCGTTTTTTTTTTTTCTTCTGTTCGCACCTGGCCGTCTTCGGCAACGATAATCGAGTAATTTTGCGAGACGATCGGCAACCTTGATGAAATAATCGTCGTCTCGAGAATGAACTTGAAGTTCAACGATTCGATCTTGATCATGGTTCGATCACCCGTCGATCATTTTTTTTCCACTAGGAAACCATGCTGGAAAAATTAGCCGCGATAATTTGAATCTCCGAATTGTTGTCTATTTCTTATTTATACCTGGAAATACATGAATCAGGGAAAGAAAATACAAATCCAGTGGAAAATAGATAGCGTTGATTTATAATCATCGTCATCCGTGACAAGTACCACGAAGTCCCCCGTATCCGATGACTCGCACGATGCCTACAATTTATCCGGCAAGTAGTTGATTAAATGATAGACACCAGGGAATGGAAGTCATTCGATTAAATTATCTCACCTTTATTTTTTTTTTTATCACCGATCATTTTTATCATCCAGGGATTCCCGTTACGGTGCTAACGGGGCAATATCTCGTTGCGACGTTTTAATAAGTACCGATTGACCGTCGTTTGTCGCAGCTACGCGTCAGAAATGTGCGTAAAAAAAATAATCAATAAAATAAGACAACAACAACAACAAAAATCCTAGCAAAGATAAAGATTCACTCGGGTCCATATCCGGCGGATATAATCGCGAGCGAAGCTCCGTTAGCTCTTCGACGAGCTAATATTTACGTCGGAACGGATTGTAATTAACATTACGAGATAAATATACCCACGCGCACGATGCTATTACTAAAATCATTGCCGGTTTGTTAATCACCGACGTCGAGAACGTAACGAATAATCATCGTGGTAATACGACCTCGTCCGTAAACATTACGGCATTTTCACTGCCCGACCGGAGCAGCGTCTCGTAAAGTAAAACGTTCGCCGTGGGTTTTACGACGAGCGCCGCGACGAAACGCACGGCGCCGGAATTATTGCGAAAATCGGCGAAGACTTATCGCTGCGCGGTAATTTTCTGCTCCTAGCGTCGTCTGACCAGCGACAGGGAAAATCTCCTTGTCTGAGAAAAATCCGCGAAAATTCAATCACATTTTGCCGTGGAACATTATTATATTACGATAAATGAATTATTTTGATACTGATACACCAATGAAAAAGATCACGGCGGTCACCGGTGACCTCCTACGATTTCACCCACGAAATTTCACGATAAAACCTGTAATAAACCTCGAGTATTCTATCATTTCCTTAATTATCCATCGTTCACGCTAAAGCCGACTGGTTCTCGGGTGTCGGTAAGGTTAATCGATCCCTCGAATCTCGTCGATCGTAATAGCAGAGAGGTTACAGGATGAATATTGGAGAATACTCCTATCGTTTATTTCCCACGTGCGGAGAAAGTCCCGTGCAAAAAGGATTAATCCTTTCGCCGCCTCGCCTAACGCGGGCCTTTTGATTAAGTTACGCGTGATCACGTTTAAACGGCGTAATTAGTTCCGAGGTATTCGTCCAATGAGTTTGCGTATGCTGTACACACACACACACACACACACACACACCTACATACTTATATACATACATAAGTATACACGTCCATAAACATACTTATATACATACATAAGTATACACGTCCATAAACATACATATGTAAGTATACACATTCATACACATAGATACACACGTGCATACATAAGTATAGTATACAGATCCATACGTTACGTCAACTCGACGATGGCTAACGGTAATGATCGGCAAGGCTGCATGGGGGGGAATCGTCGAGTCAAGTTCAAGAATCCCGTCGGGACGCCTTGAAAAGAGCGTAGGACGACTGACCGAAATACGGTGACAAAAATAGCCAGTTACTCAGGCCAGATGACATAAGCGGATTTGCATGCGAATCGTGCCAGCCAGCTTTGCCATATCCGTCGACGGACTCGTTAGGGAATAATTAATATTTTTATCGTCGATTGCGAGCAATGCTCGTTATCCGGGTCGTGGTTAGATATATGTATATATGTTACTATGTATTTACATATGTACCCGAGGGATCGTTACACTCGATTTTCCGGCACAGTGATTTAATTGCGAGATTAAATTAATGATCTTTTGATACGCTGGGATTTGGAATTTGCTGTTTTATGTGTGTGTGTCACGTTGGTGTATCGATGGATAAACTATTTCTATGGCGCTAAGGAAGCTGTGTTAATTATTATTCATGTATCGTATTGAAAATACGCATGTCGGTACTTTTTTTAAACTTTGGTGAATATTTATAATTTTTCAAAACCATACAAGTTATGATATATTGTAATGTGTTCTTAACGAACCGAATGCCACGCGAACGATTAATATTTTCCACAGTCTTCCGGCACGCTTCCTCTATGGTCAACCGGGTTACCTAAATTTCCAATAAGTCTACTAATCGTTCGTAAATATTAGAAAGTAATACTAACAGTAAACACACACCCCTTACTCCGTCCAACGACCGTCATCACCATCTTTATTCACCAATCCGCTAAACCCGAAGATTTACAAAGTACTTTACATTCCCCTAAATGAGATTCCTCCACCGCAAAAGTGACTCTCCCCATATAATTTCCAGCAATCCCATAACAGTCTAAGCACCTCGTTTCTATATCACGGTGTCCGTCAACGTTATCACGACGACCAGTCTGAAATTAACGCTAGCCGACGGAAAGTGTAAACGTGACCGGGACATCTTCGCAGCGCGTAATCCGAGAAACTCACCGAGGGACCGATTCCGCGAATACAGGTGGAAATCGTCCAGGTATTCGTGGAAGAAGCGACTCTGTTTGAAAGCGTGGTGGCTTTCGTTCCGCGGCTTGTACTTACGGGATCCCCGTAGCCTGTAATTCCTTTACCACTTGCAGTTATCGCCCTGGCGAAGTCCCGTCATTATCCGACAGTGTACCCTGGACAGAATCCACGGTCATATTGTACGACCGGCTCGTTTCACCGGAACGTCGCGTTTTCGTACCGCGAAAACATTTTATTCCTCGCCATCGGCGGCGATTTTCCCGCCGTAAACGATACGGGAACGACGTAAGGGGGAGAAATAGGAAGGGGGAGGGGGAAGGGGGGGGTGGAAATGTTTCTGAATCATAGACGATTCACGAAATTGTCCTCGGTCGATTTAACGCCCGCGAACATTATTCGAGAAATACACGTTTCGCGATGCCACGGTGAATACCATTTGTAATACCGTTCGGTAATTGACCCATAATTCAGGTCATATGGTTACGCGAGTCCCGTACGCGGTGATAAAAGGTAATTGAAAAAAGAAAAGGAAAAAAAAATGAATGGGAATTACGTGGCCTGGATATCATGGATGTTAAGGATATCTTTATTCCGCCGGTGTAACGAGGCGGTTTTTTAGATTACGCGGGAAATGTTTGAGTATTTGTGGAATTCTATCGTCGAATATTATTTATTTCGAAACGGTAATTCTGCATTTCATTTTCTATAGGAGTATTATAGGCTTCGGCGTAACAAATGGTAATGTTGAGAGAAGTCACGCAGCTGTCCGATGTACAAGGGGTGATTATTATAATTTCCGGAACGTGTGATTAGGATTTCTTTTTATTTTCTTGTTTTCTTTTATTTCTAATGTTAAGTTTTTTGGTGTCGGTGTGTATGGGTTTTAGCGAATGTCAATGAAAAATCTACAGTTAGACGGACTATTCCGACGCCCCCGGGGGGCTTCGTGCCAACCATCTTTTGCAACTATCGTGCGTCATCTTGAAAAAAATCTTAACAATCACCCGTGGACGTACACCACGAGGGATTCCAACATGGTGCCAAGGCGCCTTATCAAGATTCCAGCACGTTTCCAAGCAGCGGGATTATCTTTCAGCGAACCGCCTAGGGAAGCAACTGTATATAATCGTAGGTGGATGATTTATTGTCGAGCAAACGCAAGGAAAATTTCCTTGGAACACGTAGAAAAAAAAACGAGAGAAAGAAATTGAAATCACGCGGAACACTCGGTTGAAGAACGGAGATTTTAATTAACCTAATAACTTTGTAATTGGAATTTTACTGTGGCTAGAAAATTTTTATGTTTGGAATTTTCTTCGCCTAGGAATGTCTACGTTTGGAATTTTCTATGTTTAGAAAATTGTACGCTTGAAATTTCCTGCGCCCAGAAATTTGTACGCCTGCAATTTCCGACGTACAAAAATTTGTACGCCTAGAGTTCCCTGCGCCTTGACATTTTTATATTTAGAATTTTCTGCGCCTAGAAATTCCTACGCGTGCAATTTCCTATGCCCCGAAATTTGTACGCCTTGAAATTTCTACGCCCAGAAATGTCTACGCGTTGAAATTCGTATGAGCACGAGTACCACAGTAACGTTACGGTAACAATGAAAAATCCAACCACCAGCCACGCGATAAAAACAAACAAACTACGTGAGCAAAGATGCAATTAAATGGTACATTGGCTCGCGTGTTAGGGACCATCTGGCGCACGCTAGCAATATACGGTGAGATAGTAAAGTACCGATTCCCAGCATCTTCCCGTTTATTTCGAAATAAACGTTCAACCGCGAGCATCTCTCGAATGGTTAACCAGTAAACTACAGAAAATTGGAAAGCAAACATTACCAATTCTCACAACACGTAACCCTAACAAAATATTATTCCCATCCACTTCGACAGCCCCTATGATTAATTCATTCAACGTTCGATCATCCCGTCATCAATCGATTATACCGAAAAGTTTCTCTCGATTTTCAACTCACGTACGTTCTCGCGGATTTGTTTTCAATTATCCCACAGAATCATCGTAGTCACGCGAGTCTTCGATAACCGATGATTTCTACGTTTTCGAGACACCGTAGATATAAACGTAGCGGTCCATACAGACTCGCGTGCATCAGCATCTCAACCGTCGAGTCTTTCAGTATCAGAGATTCCGTTTTGAAGGGACCTACTTTCGGACCGCTACGTCGGGCCCCACTCCCCCTCCACCTCCCCCTCCCCCTTACCCCTTACCCCTTCCTCTTCTACGTATGTATGCAGACGTTGTAACAGCGTGTTTTACATCCGATTAAATTCCACGTTTACGGTAGAACGAGCCTGTCTTGACCTCCGTGGAAAACGCGGACGCTAACTAGCCACGACTGTTGTTCGAGTAGATTTCAATTGCACGACCTTGAACGTTTACCGTTGCTCCCCCGCTCGATCGAAATTAGATAAACCGCCTGCGCGAGATGTGTTCGATAGAAAATAGGATTCGTACGTTTATTTATTTCTGCTGGAGAATCTTGGGTTTCGTGCACCGGGTGTGTCTCATAGGAAAATTACAATCGAAAGAATTTCAGGAGATTTGACCTGATCGTTAATTAATTATCAAACGCAGCTGGCTTACGGAAATCGTGCTGAATTTAATCATTCTAAGATGTAAGATTAGTCTTTATGATAGCTCTCGTGGAATTTCGTAATGAAATCTGTACGAATGAGAAACGATGACAAATACAAATAGCAAGTAGTTTAAAGTCGCTCTGGACACTTTTCACCTGTGAATCTCTATAATTTCATAACTTAATTTCCTATCTCGTATACACGATCAGAGTAGTTTGAAACGATATCATTAAATCTTTCGGAGATGTGTTCTCGGAAACACGTTCGTGTGTGTTTCTCTCGTTTCTCTCGTTCCCCTCGTAACCGAAGTCTGCGAATCGTTGAAAGATTCGCGCAACCTAGAAGACGTAAACGCGGAATAACGTTGCGTGCACCAGGTGCTCCCTATCCGTGTGGCACACAAACACGTGCGCGCGCGTACGTTTAATAACACCTGCGCTTTATTCAGCTCGCGTGCGTCTCACGCTTGTTTCATTTCACCTATGGAGCGCGAGAGCACCGGGTCCCGTGTTTGCATTTCACTCGATTCGCAAACTTCCCGAATAACGGTAAACCAATTTCGTTCGCTGCGAAAAGGGACGCTCGAAAATTTTCGCGGGAACAGCGTCGCGGCGCACGGCACCGCTATTTCAACGTCAGATGGCCGCGAATCCCGTCGCAATCACCTGCAAACGATCCACTGATCCATGATCCACGATATCCACGCGGAGACGCGCGCGATAAATTCCCGCCAACATCTCTTAGACGAGGACGTCGATCTCAGCTGATTATTTCGTCGATTTCGTTACTTCCTGACGTATAAATCTTATCTTGATCGTTTAATACTATTATAGAGAATGATTGTTAATATTTTTTTCCCAATTTCACATAGATCACGCTATTTTCTCGTTGCATCATACTTTCAAAGTTTCCCAATATTAATAGAAATATAAATTTTATTTAATCCACGCGATTCCAGATTTCTAAAATGTTAATAGGAAATCGTGTAGAGTTTTCGATTAGGAGGAAATTTGTTCCAACGATGTTCCACGATACACACGTACATACATATGTATCTATCTAACAACAGGTGGGTGCGGAGGGTATTCCATGTTCCCTGAATTCTTTTTCTTTCCACCAAAGAATACTACTCTTCGTGCGCAACCAGCGGCGAACAAGTGCCGCGAATTTCTGTCCGTGCGATTCTTCGCGAACGTACGTTTTAGACGCGAGTTTCGCCGGGCGAGCGAATAACACATCGCGATGGCAAACGTTCGTGGCAGCAAGTTGGAACAATGCGGCAATAAAACAATAAAAGAGACTCCGCCGTGGCATTTATTTGTTACGCGAATACCACCGCGGGACTACGTGGTACTCGCTGCTGCGCGCGATCAAATTTGCACACAAAAGAGAGAGAGAGGCCCCCTGGCATTGTTTCGTTTCGTATTACCGGCCGCCGGCTCGTTAATTTTATTGGCTTACGTGGCCCAATTAATTCCGGCACCGTGTAAACCAGTTACAACTCACTTCGGAACGTTGCCGATCGTGACACCGGTAATTTACATCCCCATATAGTGACTCCTCTCGGTAACCGATTGTCCTCAACGTTATGGCTTAATGGAAGAAAACGCCGAACGTTGAATGAGACCTCTTGCCTATCCGTGAAATTAGATTCATAGGATTCCCGCTCGTTAGCTTTAATCAACGGCGAATGATTCTCCTATCGCGAATGAGATCTTCCCGTGAATCACATCTTCGGTCGCACGGACCGTCTGAATTTCATTCGTTAGGCGATTCAGTGGAAAAAAACGGTACCCGCGTGGACCAGTTACGTCTCTGTCAGTGAATGTGTGTGTGCGTCTCGTTAAAAGTTTGCATTCTTTAAGTTCGTTGCGAAATTGAATAAAATATAAAAATTATTCGTTGGGTTAAATGTCTCAGAGTTTAGAGGACTTTTAAATTTCATTTTTATAGTAAAATTGCACCAGGTATTTATAAAAGTGATTTCTTTTAGATTTCAATTGTGAGATGTTGCATTGTGTTATAAAAAAATTGAAGTCAAATGAAATTCATGGTATACCGTGTATGTACCATGTAGGCGAGTTGATGAGGCCTTATGGGGGCCTTATGGGTAACCTTCTGACACTGTCGGGCCGCATTCCGGCGTGTCAAACCGTTATCAGGTTTATCTCGCTGATTTTTACGTCCGTCCGTCTTATATTCCGCTTATCTACGTTTGCGTTTCAGATTATCGACCAAAGGCTCCGCGGTTCGTGGAGAGAGAGAGAGAGAAAAAATATGATCGGTAAGCGCGGGTCGCGGGTCGTCGATCTTTGCCGCTTGCCTACGAAATGCCACGATAGATCACTATCGCCGATACGCCGGCGAACTTGCATATTTGCATCGAATCAATTACGTTCACGCTACGCGCGTCCGTCGGTGCCACTTAAGAGCCGCTCGTTTCCTTAATTTATCCGAGAATTAGGTTTTTACGATTATTTTTTATTATTTAATTCTCTATCGTTTTAACTACTGTACTCTGTTCGACCGCAACCAACATCTGTGTCGCGCGTTCCACATATATTACGTTTAGGTACATATATACCTGGTGAAAAATTTATGTACAGTTACTTATCGTCAGGTTTAAAATAGAATTCCACGTAAGAATCAAGCTTCCGTTCGTTATTCAAAATTTCCGGGTTGGTAATAAAAAATCAGACGGTATCCGGTTTGTCCGGTCGAACGCGACCGTGATAGGGATTTATCATTGACTCGAGTGGAACAACTGGTCGGGCGAAACGATGGCAAAAAATATTTGTCAGAAGTGGGATTCGAACCCACGCCCACAGAGTGGACTGCGACCTGAACGCAGCGCCTTAGACCGCTCGGCCATCCTGACTTGTTGGACACTGCCGCAAATATTATACATATGTTCCACTAAATGTCTATATTTAGACAAGACGATACTAACTACTGTCGGACGATGTTCATAGCAAGTCTCTAGTATGCTCTGGGTTAACTTATTATTTCATATAATTTTGTGACAATAGTCTGACAAAACTGACCGTGAGTTAAACTCTGTTTTATGTCCTGCTGCGATGGTTAAAGATACTTTACATAGGAATTAAGTGATTAGTTAATTAATCAATTTGTTTGTGTGCTTACAGATGGGGACAACACTGCGAAGACTATCTGGAGCAGGGAACGAAAAGTGCAGTGATTCTAGTTAGTGTGATAAGTTATTTAAGACACTTATTGTATAAGTTATTAAGTTTACGTTGTTACACTTTATATATCTTGTGGTTTAATAATTATTTAAGGGTTATATTGTTAACAGTATGTATATTGTATAGTTTATAAGTTCCTGTATCGTAATATTGAACCTTTGAATAAATTGTATTTAAACTTAATCACGAGTTTAATTCTTTAAACGCATTCCTCTTGCTCTATATCAGCGAAAATCACAACTCTGTGCCACCTCATATTACGTTATGCATTCCTGTTACAAAGTTCCGAGTTTGGTAAATGTCACCAGAGAAGCGCTAAGATTTAAAATAATTGGTGACCTTGAAAATGATGACGTCACAGGGCCGAACTCGTGCCACCTCCTATGCTATCATGTTATCCTGTTAGAAATGCCAAAATTCCGAAATTTTGGCCGTAGACTGCGAAATTCTGAAAGATCGGGTGACCTTGAAATTGATGACGTCACGGCGGGATTTCGTGCCACCTCCTATGACATCCTATGTTCCTGTTACAAAGTTCAATTTTCGGAAAAATTTTAAAATTTTCGGAATTTTAGATTTCCTACCAGGAGAACATGATAGCAAAGGAGGTGGCACGAGTTCGGCCCTGTGACGTCACAATTTTCAAGGTCACCCGATCTTTCGGAATTTAGCATTCCTCGGCCAAAATTTCGGAATTTTAGACTCTTCTACTAGGAGAATATGATAGCAAAGGAGGTGGCACGAGTTCGGCCCTGTGACGTCACAATTTTCAAGGTCACCCGATCTTTGGAATTTAGCATTCTTCGGCCAAAATTTCGGAATTTTAGACTCTTCTACTAGGAGAATATGATAGCATAAGAGGTGGCACTAGTTCGCCTCTGTGACGTCATCATTTTCAAGGTCACTCGATATACGAAGCTTAACTTAACTTAGAAATAAATCTAACGCATAGGTAGAAAGGGTAGGAGTAATTGTTATAAATGATAAGTCAGTTTATACCATAAACAGATTGTTTATTAATTTTGCAATAAACGTAATGTACATACATAATACAATATAAATTATAAATAATGTTACAAGCTCTTAGTGTAACTTAACCAATTCCTTAAGAGTAAGTGACGAATTGTAAGACATTTTACAGAGTATTAGTACTTAACTTTCTTAACTACTAATTCCTTAAAGGTAAATTATTAATTAAACATAACACTCGCTCGAACGATGTCTATTTTGTGCCACCGCGCCGCTGTCTCCAAAAGCACTGCGTGAAAGGAACCTGAGAAATATGAGAAATTTGCTATTAATATAAATTGTAATAGTGATTTGTAAACTTATGGATACATGTACAGAAATTAAATTGGCTCGAGTATAATTTCAACATTCTATTCTTACTATGTATTTATACAAATTCATCCCAGATTCGAACCTAAACTGGTAACGTTGAAAAGTTAACTAAAACTGGCGATATCAAAAAGCATGAATGGACTATGCCTATACCACATTTGTGCTTGTCAGTTGTTCAAGATGTCGGTACTTCAGAGTACTGTGCTTACCATATAGTTTCCGTCATTATCAACTTCGGTTTTGAACCTGGCTAGAAGAAACCCACATTATCGACCGTGGTTTAATTCTAGAATCAAAGACGATAAATAGGAGTTCTGTGGTGTCTTGATAATCGTCGCATACCATTAAACGCACGATAGCATCACGAGGCGAATGCTTCAGGCTGAGTTACCGACAAACTTGACGAGGCCGGGAAGGCGATGTTTATTAAAAAATACAACACTATATTTGAGACCAAATATCTTTTAACTAACTGGACGGTTTCTTTCAATCGGAGATTCTTCTACCAGATCGAAATACAACCTTGTCACTCGATATCTCTAGCATTTTGGTCCCTCGATGTAGACAAAGCGGCGTGGACCTCTCTAATATATCAAACGGCATCCGAAACGTTGCCAGTATGCGGCAATGTTCCTCAACTATGCTAGAACCGCGTTAGGGTCGAAACAGAACCCTTAATCCGGATCCCAATAAACCCTACCACAACTCGGACCGTCGATCGTTCTGGTCACTAACACTAATTTGACACCTGACCCTTTATTTTCCAATCAATCTCCGTATACATATACAACGATAGAATGAAATATGTAATTATTGTGAGCGCACAGCATTTCATACGTAACACAATTATACAGATTTATACGAATTTCAAATTAATTCTAAGTAACGAGCTGTTCGAAATCGGTATATCTACGAGGCGTTCACAATTAATTCAGACAACTGTTTCCCTAATTAGTCTCGGATCGACGCCGTGCTACGAGAATTATTCGTAGACACCGATTCTCTGTTCTCGGCGCGGTCGGGCCCGATAACGTGGAACCTTCGAGTCCGTTTCCTGTGGAAAGACCGGTTGTGGTGCGCATGAACACGCATGTAGTCGATCACGTAGAAAGCTCGGTTGCGTAACGCAGAACCGGATCCGCGAGTGGGTTTCCGCGACGTAGACGCCGGGTCCAGGAAAGCAGGTGGTGATCGAAAAAGGGGCCCCAGAAATTTCGGTGAAATTCCCTCGAGCTTTCCGAACACGCTCTCTGTGGTTTTCAATTCCGATTTCCGTGTTACTTACTTTGAAATTACGTTGGAATTTCACGGTGTGACGTAACTACGGTCACACGGGATCTCGTGTCGGAGAGGTAATTGAGAATAATTATTTAATACGGGAAAAAAATGATCGAGTTTCTCGAGAATTGGGGGGAGGGGATTAAACTTTCATCGAAAGTATTCGGTGCATGTCCGACACGAGGATATCACGACGATGGGTTTTTAAAACGAAACTCTTCGGTGTATCGGAGAGGTACGAATTTGAACCTTGACTCACGCCGAATCGATCCCACACCACTGGCCAACACGGACGGCAGTGAGAGCGTGGCCGCAATTTTGCGGGAACTTTTATCCCCGCCGGACATTATATAAACGTTAAATAAAAGTGAAAACACGGGACGACCGGGCCGCGGTTGAACTAACGGGCGTGAACGACGAAATTTCGAAGACCCTTTTCTTTTTTTTTTCTACGTTCGCTTTCGTCGTCAGGACCGTGATAAATCACGCTCTCCCTTGACAGCGTCAAATTATAAAAACGACCGGTTGGGTTTGTCGGTTGTTCCGCAAAAGAACCAAAAAGAAAGAACAAAAAAAAACAAGAGAAAGAGAACTCATCTTGGAAGCTGTGCAAAAAAATTAAGTTTCGCGGTGGTATCCGTTTTGACGTGAACGTGAAAACAAATGGAAAGAAACATTTTTCGCAAGTCGTCGACGTTCGAATGGGAAACAGGTGGGCGGTCGTATCTCGTCGCACATTTCCCGGGAAAAATCCATGAGAAACACGCGCGAAGTTTCACCCGCGAATTTTCGCGAGACGTCTGCGGAAAAGCTGTGCAACCGGTGCATCGTTTATCCGACGAAAATCGTCCCGCAAAGTGTCGACCGCGCGTTTTACAGTCACCGGGCGAGACGAGAAAAGTACGGTGATGGTAATAAAAACTACTTTTCACTGTCTCGTCGAGTTTCCAGCGGGAAATATGGTTCGCGAAGTAGATGGATGTGAGCTTCTTACGCTTCCAAACTACGGTGGACCGAGATTCACTTGATAGACTCTCGAGAAAAATGAATCTCATAGAAAATATCATTCTTTTAATCAATACCATGGAACATAATCGATCAAATTAATACAATTTAAATACCCCCACGTATCTTTCTATCCAATTTACCAAAATTACTGTGAAATATTAATTTTTTATTTCGCTAATTATCGATTCCCGACCTTGTCGCGAAATCGATTACAAATTTCATGCAACGGAATGAGATTTGTTCCACGAGTGACATAATCCCTCCTTTTTTCCATGGTGTGACGATCATGTAACGATCGCCACACGTACTTACACCGTGACACGAAAGCGTGACAGACACGGATAACACAGAAGCGATATCCCATCGTGATTTTCCAGCCAGCGTTACGTCAAAGAATGTCGAACAAAAATTTCGACAGGTTTGTCTGTTTCTTTTTTTACGAGTCTTACAGAAGGAGCATCGTGACTCGCCATAAAAAGATACAAAGAGACGAGCGATTGGTCGCGTGGAACATTACGTTATCGTTTGCCAGACGTATTACAAGTTCCCATCTAGCCGCACCTTTTGCTCTCGAAGACGAGGCACATCGGTCACATCGTCGTCCGTGGAGCTGCCTTTTTTGTCGATCCGAGGGAAAACAGTTTACGTACTCGCAGATAGCGAGCTCGTATTTCTCATATTTGCCGCGAGGCAAAAGATCGACGGGATGATCCGTCGTTTTTTTCTCACCATTTCTGACTTTTTTTTTTCCACTACGTCGAAGGAAAAAGCTACCCGGACGATCCTTTTACGAACGAGGGGTTCTCCTTTACGTCGACAACGATGTCGAATCGATCATTCAGATCTATGTTCTCGAGCGATCATTTTTCGAAAGGGTGATTCGTCTCCCCGCTGACAAGTGTTTAGTAATTTTTCTAAACTGGTGAATGCTTCGTATGGAAAGTGTGAAACGAAATGGGAATAGAAAAATGAATGAAACTCGTATCACTCTTGATTGGGAATTCATTAATATTAATTACGGTAACGTTCGAGAGAATTGTTAATGTATTAAGGAACAATCATCGTAGAACTCGTGAAGTATTATTGTATTATAATTCCCGGTAACGCTCGGTTGATTTCCACCGGTGTAGAAAGGTATGGAAAATGTGTTTTCCATTAACCCGAGAATTTTCTGTGCGACCACGTAAGAAGCTTTCGTAGTCTCGATGAAATCGCGTTGAATAAGGAACGGCCTCGATACGACACGGTCTTGTCATAATTGTGTCAGTGGCCACACAGAGAACTCTGTTTCGCAACGCCATAAATGTAACACACAACTCAAGAAGGGAACACTCGATTGATTCATAGATTGCTGTAATTTTTTCCACGGCCGGTAGGTAACTCTTTTCCAACGGCAACAAAAAAAAACATCATCAATGCTACGCGGTAATTAGCGAATGTGTGCCGAGCACGACCGGTAACTTTCCGCGACCAGGACGATTCGCTCGATATCGTTGGGTCGGGTGAAAAAAAAACAATCCCCCCGGAAAATTTGCACACTTACGCAATGATTATCCGTTCCCCGAGAAAATCGAACGCTTGATATCACGCGGGTTATTGTTTTATTGTTCTCCACCGCGGATTTCCGTGAAAACTTTCAATCCCGACGCGATTATTCGACGAACAGTAAGACATTAAATGCCACGTGATTTTTCCATGGACCCCCCCCCTATAACGTCACACATTCTCAACACTATAATGTGTATATTTTACATAAAAATAGAACTATTTCTCAATGTTATATAACACATTAATTTCTACACACCATTGTACTAACAACAATGGTACCAAACAATATATAAGTATCGATATTTATTAAAATTCCCATTTTCTATCGATCACAACAAAAAAAATCACGTCGGTCACCGGTAGCCGACACGGCGCTACCGCCAGGTCGACTGTCGGTCACCGGTGACCGCTGGTTTACCGTGTTAACGTTAATCTCGCGGTGGCCGGCCGGATTCTGCGCCGCGATTCTCCCGGGCGCGACAGGTCGCGACATTTGTTCAGGTAGCCGAAGAAGGAAATGCATTTACCGCGGTAAAGTGCATCGCCGAGAGAAAGGGGGACCCGCGGGTGAACGTGGCTGCAAACTTGATTCGCTTCATTCAGTGCGTGATCCTTCGCCACGTATGTGCGTCCACTACTTTCGTCCTCAACTTTGGACGAGCTCGCGTTTCGACTTTCGTTTTTTTATTTTTTGTTTATTTTTTTTTAAATATTAACCGAGTCTACGGGACGCCGGGCGTCGCGACGGTGTGTCTCGCGTTTTACCGCGGTGATCGACGAATAGAAATAATAAAAAAAACGAATCGGGTTGTTAATATTCGAGGACTGTTGATATTTCGATAGATATTTATTGTTGTATTTTGTTATCGATTAATTTAAAAGACAATTTGTATGATTATTTGAAATTGTTGACTAGTGTCCACCAGCCAGGGATGAGATACTTAACAGTTTCTTTATGGGATTTGAAAGTTTCCAGAAGAAAAAGCTGACGGGACAGGTAGACATGTGGAGGATCGTTTAATTCGTATCGCGAGACGTCGAAACAAGACTAACACGATTTTACAGTGAAAAGGAAAGTGATTCTCGTTACACGAGCTCGTAAACCGTCCAGGAATACCGTTATTCTCTCGGTATAACCCAACGATTATCTTTCATTCATCGAGGATGATTAACATCCTTAACCAGTGAACGATCACAAAAAGACAAACACATAATTATTCATCGATCAATAACAATCACGATTATCACCGATGGAAAATGACACGTAAAACCCTCGCACTATTAAATCGTTGACTCGATTTATCCGTTCGCCAGTGACGGTTATCGACCCCGAAAAAATACTAACGATCGATAACAGGAAACGAACCGCGAAGAAAATCAGTGAGAAATGGCGTTCACCGTGGTGATTTATCTCGTCGCGTTTCTGTCCGCGGTTTATCCGGTGAATTCGCGAAACGAGTCGAACATACTGCGACTCAGCAAGGGTCGCGTGACGTCGACCGACGTCGCGACGCCGAATTACAACGTCACCGAGTACGACGAGAGAAACAAAGACGGGAGTGGCGACGATCGTAGACCGCTGATAGGTTTCAGCAAGAATAATCCGGAATTGGATTGGAAGAACTATCTGAAGATGTTCGACGAGAAGGAAGAGAAGAGGCGGGACCTTGACGTGGACTTCATGAAGGAGAAACTCGAGAGGACCGGCAACAGCATCCAGTGGCTGGCTGACCTTTATGACCCGTTAAAGTGGGCCCGAGTGCCCGGCGAACTTCGGAACGATTGTCGAAGGGACATCGACCTTTTCCTGAAATCCCTCAACGATGGAAAACTCTGGGCGGCGAAGAGTGAGTAAATTCTCATATGATTTCCGGATAATTGTGACTTGTTAAAAAGAAAATTTTTAAAAAAGACTGGGATTTGGTGAATTACATTTCTGAAACGATTTATTTTCATCGAAGGAGAATGAGATTACTCGATCCATCGATCATTGATATAGAGAATCAGATTTTAAATAAATTAGGGGGCGAGGGGATCAAGGGACGCCCCTGGAATTAGTCAAAATGTGTTTAAGCAGGGGATGATCGATTCGAAATCTGCGGAGACGTTGACGGAGCACCTTGTCCAAGTGTTTCACACAAAGTTTGACAAAATATTCTATCGATTAACTCAAAATCACCGAAATTATAAATCTAGAATTTCGCTGACGATTTTAAGTTATTAAAAAATTACTATTGGAAGTTGATAAGGTTTATGGGGGCGTCAACAATATCGCGACGTCGACGACGTTCCTGGAAGGAAGTTCGCGAGTTTACCGAGGACTTCGACGATTCCATCCGGTTTCCTCGACATTATCGGGTCCAGCATGCGTAATTAATTAGCGACTTTCGGTGCGGAGAGTAATGACCTTCGTTTCTCCCGTAAATTACCGCGGGCGACTCGATGACCATTCGCGGAGACGAGACGACGAACAAAAGACGGTTCCGCCAACGGCAGACAATAAATTAGCATAAATCAAAATGAAATCACGGTCTCCGTTAAACCGACGGTATTATTATTTCACCTCGTGACGGTGGTCCCGTCAACGTCGACGACGGCCACCCGAAATCCCGTTGTATAACGAATTATTCGACTTTCGATCGTTAACATTCTTCCGCGGGGACGAAAAAAAAAGAAATTGTTACGCAACACGCGGTTCACTTTCGGCGCGGCGGATCGTGAAAGTTTGAAAAAAAAAACAAAAAATACGATCTCCGCACTCGGAAGGACCTTCGCGGTTTCCGCGAAACGTTTCCGTGTGACCGCGGTGTTAATCCTGGCGAAATGGAAACGTATGTTAGTAGACGAAAGTTTTCCCGATATCGGGAAACTCCTCTTCGTAATTTCGGATGATTGGAAAACCTTTGGGAAATGGTGTCGTCGCGTCTATCATCTAGATTCTTTATCCTCGTAGATGATGACAGTAATAATAATAATAATAATAATCTGCGAACGTGGCAAACTTCATGTCGGGCCGGGTCACGAATTTTCTCTTAATGAACACCGTAATTACAGAAATATATATATGAATTAATATATCACAGACATCGCATGCACTCTATGTGTATAATGTCTTCGATGAACGTCGGGACGAGGAATTAATTATACATGGTATCGCGATGCCTCGGGGTTGACTATTGCAGTTGCGGAATTGCGGAATGGCGTAACTTGAAACCGTCGAACCTGTGCACCGAACGGATATATGTAAATGTCTACGAGAACGATTTGAAATTTATTATAACGAAAATACCGTTTCTATGGGTGAATTTTTTAATTTTATCCAAGTTCTATCTATTGAGATGATAACCTTCTGACCTTAATTGCGGGGGGGGAATTAATAATATTCGGGTCGCGGCGAAACAGTTTCGAATTTGTACGATAGACGGTAATTATTAACGGTGGAAAGGGATAAATGGCCCGGGAATCGGATTACCAGTGGAAACGGTGTTACACGGAGAAGATTAAATTATTATTCAATGGTAAACGTTGCCGTTGATTGTGAAACCTCGTCGGATAAAATGAAAGTCTAACGTTACAGTTTCATTCAATTATACCACAAACTGTTTTTTTGTTGTTGTTGTTGCTTGGTCGTCGAGCTGCTCGCGTTCGCAATTATGTTTCTCCGTATGATGGAAATTGAACCAATTTCGAAATGTAGTCTTTCGTGGAAGATCGCGGACGACATAGTTTTACGTTAGAATTAAATTTCGATGGAGTAATGATTCCAAACGTGAAACAGTCATCGAAAAGAGACGAAAGAACGCGAACCGTTACGCCAAGTTATTTATAGTTGTTCGCGAAATTTATGGTACAACACACGTGACCAGGAAATAAGAGGAAATAGAATCCCGGATGTTCCACGTGAACCGTGTGCACTATGGAGCAATACTTGTCTGAATCTACACGAGCAACGCACGAATGAATTATCTCAGTTTCGACGACTTCTTCGGAATTTCAAGGCGATGAAAGTTCAAACCGGTGATTTAAAGTCCGCATTATTCTCAGCGGTCAACATTTTTGCAGATCCTCGTCATCTTAAAACGTTGGTCAGGCAAATTCTATGAGTTGACAAATTTTCTAAAAAAATTCTACCCGTAGAAATTATTGTTCCTGGAAATTTGTTTTATGCGAAATTTCTAGGCCACTAAAATTTGTTTACCAAAAAAATTTTAAGACACGAAAATTGTGAGGTCTAAAAAAATGGCAAATGAGAAATTTTTGGGACCTTAAGTCCCAAGGTGCAGATTCTCTAGGGGTCACGAGCTAAATACTAATTATCCATTGATCGACAAGTGATCCACGCTACCCAGCAACGATCCCCGGAACCTCGAAATCAATCGCTGTCAGTTAAGCCGTCGTTATCGCGATTTAGAAAGTGAGAAAGGCAGAGAAACATGATGCTGCATAGGCGCGCAGCTGCGCCTACTAAATCGCAGTCGGACTTACGAGGATTTCCGGTTAACGATCGAAACACGATTATCTGTAAAACGTAATAAGTATCGAGTGTACGTGTGTCGGGGAAAAATTGGAAAACCGCGGTGGGTTCGCACGTGTCGCAGTTTTTTCCGCGACATTCGCGTTTTACGATCCATCGAGTGCTACGTCACTGGAATTCGCGAACCAATAACCGGTTACAAATCGGCTAAAGCGGAATTTTAATTATCATTCTATTGGCAGTAATTTTTTAACGACACACGTTGCCGACCAGTTTTATCGATGGAATTTTCGAAAAATGACAATTTGTACGGAGGGAATAGTGTCAACGTTGACAAAGACAAGAATTTGTGCAACGAATGTCTTCGTTGACACGTGCCAAGCGCACGCTAGGCACGTTTCTCCAGCGTGTAATAAATTAAGTGGGTCAGGCAATAAAAACGAGGAGGATAATATTTTCATCGACGTTCGAATAATTATACCCTGTTGCAAACTTCGCCATTACGGTCGTACTCGCGTGGCATGTCAATTACGAATTCATAATGGAAGCCCGGCGCATCGATGCCGATCGTTGATTTGTCGCAATGATCGCCGGGCGATCCGAAAAACACATAAACATCGCGGGATTGGCAATTCCGTCGGAAAAATAAAATGTTTATATCACATGGATACGGTGAGAGGGAAAAAAGAATATGTGATCGTGAATACTCGTAAAATTTCACGCTCACTTTCGTCGGGAAAAATGGTTCATATTTAAATTATTACAATAATCACCCGTAGTATTTGAACGCAAATGACCGAGTACATCTGTTCAACAACTTCATTCAACTAAGTAATCATAGAATTACGACGCGTAATGCGTTTGATAATTGACGGAACATTTCCTGTTAATGAAATTCCATTACCGTGAATGATTCTTCGCACCATACTCTGATTATCTGCCAGATGATAATAGATTCTCCATGATCAACGTGAATAATCTTAACTCTTTAAGGTACGGTCATATAAATTTCATTAATCGTCAATAAAACTAAACCAACTTCGCCCAATTTAAAAAAAAATACAATATCTCCAAAATGGGTCCTTTTATCATAAAAAAAATCTCTTGTCTCAAAGGGTGAACGTTACTATGTAAAAAGCAACATGCGAAAATCATCGAGCGTGCGAACGTCATCGAGGAATACGCGAGAATATAAATTACGTTCCCGGTGACATTTTAATAAACCGCCGATACAAACAACGTCCGCGTGTCGCACGTGTACGTACATGTGTTTCCAAAGGTCCTGTCGTTGGTTCGCGTTTACGGACACTAAATACCAGCCGTCGGCGGGCGATTACGTCACACGTTCACCGTGACTTTTTCTCGGCGGGTCAACTTTGGAAATTTAACGGGCGATCCGTGCGGCTCGCGTTTCGCGCGGCTGGAAAATTGGCCAATTTTCCAGCCGCGATACGCGGACTCGGCTGACCGTGACGGAAATTACAAGCCGCGTTAAGGTAGAAATTTCACAGCCGTGCCGTCGGTTTGACGTACGTGAATTTCCCCGAAACCGTCGACGAAAAGTCAAGCCACGTGCTCAACGACGAAGTCGACGTGAGACGTTACGTCAGACTCTCGCACTTTTGTTAGCTGGACAAACCGAAAAAAACTTTTAAAAGTCATCCGGTTAATTTGCACCGGTTAAATGTCAGCTATATAACGAACGATTCTACATAACGAGCAATTATATGTGTATTATACAGATTGAATCGTTAAACGGAGGAAACATAGCGATGCCGTAAAAGGACCGCTGTAACCGGTATGACGTAACGCGGTGTAACACGTTCGTAAGTCGTTCGGGGATGAACGAGAACCACGAACACTTTTACTAAATACATATTTCAGAATATATTTTCCAGGAATTAGAAAATTCTCTTTTATTACCGTCAAGGTTTGATTACTTTTGAATTTTCCCTGATTTTACAGTTGTTCGTTAAATTATCTTTCTATAAATTCCATTAATTTTATTTTTCCATGAATCTCAATTGAAAGCGTTACTTATGGAATTGTTAAGGAATTTCTGGCACCGTTTCGCTCGATGTCCAGCGAACAAGCGAGTCTTTAAAACGACGAGGCGTCGAAAGTCGCGTAAACACTGTCTGACCAGCGACGGTCCGTTTTCACGGCGGGAGAAAATGTGTGTTTAGTCTGCGGAATTGTTCGGTCGTTGTTTCCACCGTCCGTGGGGCCACGCTTTCACCAGACAATTTACGTAACTGGCAATGAACCTTCCGCGACACGAATGTAATCGAATCCACGAAAAATCACCGGTCCGCGAGAGAATCGTAGAAAAACGAAGCAAACGGAATTTCTCCCCGCGGGAAATCCGTTCTGCTTACATTTTCTTCTCCGGGGAGTAGCAATTAGCGGATCCAATTAAAAGCACTCGTAGAAGCGTGCTACACTTGGTAAATCGGATTGAAATAATTACAGAGCGAACCCCGCCAATCCAAAAGTGTCCCAAAAATATAAAAAACTATCTCACCGTAACAAATTGTTTATCGAACTCTAAATTCCAAGAAATGTCGATTAAATAATATAAATTTCATTCTAAATTACTACTTTTTACAAGTGAATAATATCATTTTTTCAACAAGTATACCTCTCCGTAAAAAACATGTAAATTACAATGGGACAAAAAAAGTTACACACACTCCTTTATATAAGTGTCGTAATATCCACGTGTTTTTTACCGGGCGGTTCTGGAAAAACTACGTTTCCTCTTCATTTTTCATGTCGAATCCGTCGCTTTCACTAGCCGTTTCTATGGGATTATAACGAAACGACGGTCATGTGTCGAGTGCTTATCTCCCCGTTCCAGAAGAATGCTCTTTATTATTTTTCACTTCTCAATGCCACCACTACTTGTGATTTTTTTCTTTCTTTCTTTCCAGTGTCGGACGCTAGCGGACGTTACTCCTCGCAGTTCCATTTTGGAAATGGCTTTTGGCTCGGCTCGAGTACACTTTGTAAGGAGCTCAATGTCACCGAAAACACCCGGCCCGAACTCGAGGACAGGCCACCGTATCCGGTGCAATTCCACGTCGCCAGGATGTATCTCACCCTGCCAAAGGAACTGGAACCGTCTGTAAGTAGTGCTGGATGTCTGTCTAGTACCATTGGATTCATTTCATCTGCACGGGATTCTTTGATTCTTTTCGATAAGTTCGCGGCGTCTTTACCGGTGCCGGAAATTTGAACGCTTTGAGAATTTTCCTGGCTGTGGAAATGTAAAGGTGTTCAATTTCCGTGGCTTTGAATTTTTGAGAATTGATGTTTGGAAATCTTTCGATAGTTGAGGCATGGAAATTTCAAAGTACTGAATTTTTTGGGCGTGGAAATTTGAAAGTCTGGAATTTTTTGGGCATGGAAATTTCAAAGTTCTGAATTTTTTGGGCATGGAAATTTCAAAGTGTAGAACTTTGCGGGCGTGGAAATTTCAAAGTTCCGAATTTTTCCGGCGTGGAAATTTCAAAGTCTAGAACTTTTCAGGCGTGGAAATTTCAAAGTCTGGAACTTTTCGGGCGTGGAAATTTCACAATTGAAATTTCACGGATGAGAATTCAAAGAAAAACCGGAGGTGGAATTCGATTAGCGATAGAACTTCGTTTTCGGCGGTTTTGTTTTTGCAGCAGAAACACTCGGCCCGGTGATGTACAAAGTTCCCGATGAAAAAACTCGACGTGCAACAAAAAAAAATATCCGATATCTCGTTCTATTTGTTTCCGAAACGATTTTTTTTTTTGGTGTGTTGGGAATAAAGTTGTTCAACTTCCATCCATACATCACCCTTCGCGTAGTAGTTGGATAAAAAATCGCATATCTGGTATTACGGTGTTCCTATATACATATATGTATTTTTTTTCATCGTCTCTTACGGTATTACATAGTTCCACCGCGACGTAGCGATGGTAATTCATTTATTTAATCCGGGCTTTTTCGAAAGCTCAATAACGCTGCCCGCGTAACGGCGAATGAAATATTACACGGATTAATTAAACGCATGGCGGCGAGTTGCACGCGTGACGGATTGTTTCACGTGCCCGTCGGAATTAGTGCTAATTAATCCCGTGCATTATTTTAATGACTACGTGACTGCCATATTTTAGACAATTTTCATCGACACTCTCCTCGTAACATTATCTATCACCCACGAAGAATTACATAATCAAAACCCTATTTATAACCAACGAAACAATTCTTTCCCGAACAAATAAACCTAAACGCAACTTATTATTCACAATAAGTCTAGAATATCATTTCTGTAATCCATATTCTACCCGCGATGAACATTATCGTTGCAAGTATAGTAGAAAAAACAATCAAACAAACGTTGTCCGCGTTTTAATTGCACTTAAAGCACTTCGAAAGTTTCGCACCGGCTGCCCGACGAGCTTAACTTCGACAGGAAAAGTAGAAGTTTCGGCATTTGCACTAATCAGATTACGCAGTGCTTTAAATCTCGCAGTCCGTAAAAGAGGCTGCAAAGGGGTGGGAGGGAGGGAGGGAGGGGAACGGAAATCGCGGTTTGAAACTACTGTTCTTTACGATAAGCCAGCTGAAACTAGAATAGCTTCCCATTTCCCCGGAATATATATTTCACCTCATTTTACCCCCGAGCTGTCCGTAAATAATCCGATAAGCTAAACAATTAATAAATATAAATACCATCCATCGGTGCTATCCCATAAATAACTGAGTGGAGAAAATCCTCTGAGTCCACTGGAAATATTTGGGATTTTTTTAGAGAACTGGAAAATTGATTTTTCTTGATGATTTTTTAGTTTTCTATTATTATTATTTCCCACGGAAACACCGTTAGACGCGTTAGACCGTATAACACAAGTTCTTTGCTCTTTTTTTATTCCTTTTTTCTTTCACTGGAACACCGGTCCTTTGATCTCATCGGATTATCGCCCACAGAATCCGGGCTTACGTCGGCCGAGTTTAAAACCGCGTCTCAAGTTTTCCTATTTTTTTTTCTTCCCCCGGTGACGTGGGTGTAAAACGGTGCCGCGGGAAAAATAGCGTAGCAGGGAAATACCACGGGAAACCACGAAATTTCGAATACCTCTTAAAACCGGGCAATTTTACGGCGAGCGTTCGTAACATCTGGATAAAAGTACGCTGATTTTATTGACATCGTAATTTCGATCAGATTTATCCGAATAAAATTCCACGCAAACTTTTACGTTGGATTAATTCCTCCTTGCAATTGAAAAAAAAAACAGTCCAAGGTCTTACGTTTCCAGAAGTCAATGGTGAATTGTATAATGTATCAATTTAAGTAGAGTGACGGTGAGAAATGTTCACGTGGAAAGTTTCCGCGTCTCGATTCGTGGCAATTTAAAGTCGAGGTTGAATACGGCATGAAACGATTATTGTGTTTTGCTTTCAGACACGGCAAGTGTTCCTGGGTCTGTGTCTGCCGGGTACGTGCGACAAGGTATCCCTGACCTCGATGCTGAGGGCCAGCGCGGACCGGGTCGAACGGGAGGGCAATTCGACCTATCGATCGACCGGCCCGAAGATTCACATCGTGGCGGTGAAACCGGTGCCCGCGAGCAATTACAGCGCCTGGCGGGATCCCAAGTTCTATGTACTCTTGTAAGTAACGCGAGGTAGAGAAAAAAAAAAAGAAATAACTACCGTGTGGTTTGGCTTTGATGGAAATTCGGTTTGTTGTGAAACTGCGAGTTTCGAGTGGCCACGGTTGAATGGAGTAGGAAAGGGCGCGCAGAAATTTTAAACGAGTGGCAATTTTCAGTGTTTGGAAATTTTGGCGTAGGAATTTAAACGCGTGGATATTTTCAGTCTTTGGAAATTCAGGCGTAGAAATTTAAACGCGTGGAAAATGTCAGCGTTTGGAAATTTTGGCGCAGGAATTTAGAACGCGTGGAAATATCTGATTTAAGAAATTCGTGGCGCATGGAAATTTGGCGCGCGAGAATTGAAACGAGTGGAAATTTGCAGTTTTTGCGAATTTGAGCGCAGAAATTTGACGCGTGGAAACTTCCAGCGTTTGGAAATTCGGGCGCAGGAATTTAAACGCGTAGAAATTTTCGGTCTTTGGAAATTCGGGCGCAGGAATTTAAACGCGTGGAAATTTCCAGCGCTTGCAAATTCCGGCGCTGGAGTTTGAACGCGTGGAAATTTTCAGCGTTTGGAAATTCGGGCGCAGGAATTTAAACGCGTAGAAATTTTCGGTCTTTGGAAATTCAGGCGCAGGAATTTAAACGCGTGGAAATTTCCAGCGCTTGCAAATTCCGGCGCTGGAGTTTGAACGCGTGGAAATTTCTAGCGCTTGCAAATTCCGGCGCTGGAATTTGAACGCGTGGAAATTTTAAAGTTAAGAACTTCGGACGGTGGAAAATGTCAATGTACTCTAATCCGCTGCGACTTTTACTCGCAACTGTTCGATGTTATCGCGATCGAAATTCTCCACTTTGGACAATAAGAGCGTTTTTTTTTGTTCCCCGCGCGTAGATAAACGTTACGCGACCGGAATTTGCGCAATAGTTACATTCACTCGGGGGCAAATAAAACGCGAAACAGCTTGCACGCCTGCAGATGTAATTGCACGTTCGGATTCAGAAATTTTGCAATCATACCTTTACATAACCAAAGGGTAACGAGCTTAAATCGGGGAACGATAAAAAAGAATATTTCGCAATTAGAAGGCCGACGGGTTACGGTGCAATAATTAATCGTTACTGCACACTTAATTTCTCGTGGCAGAAACTCTCCCAGGAAAAGTCTCGTGAAATAATCCTCAAAAAAAATGTTTCCCCGGTGCCCGAAAATATATAGCATTCTCCGTACTCAACTTTATCGTATATAAAACTGTCCGAACATGAGAAGAAAAGGAAGAGAAAACGTTCCACGAAATCATGAAACATTCACCACATAGTCATCGATTCTATATCGTAATTTATATCATGTTACTTAAATCGTGTAATGTATTCAGCTCATTACGATTTCATTTCCATTGAATTATGAGATATTTCGCAGCGATATAGAACGCGGGCAATATTTAATAATAATAATACGTTCATCCGATCCCATAAAATCGATGATATATTTCACTATCAACCGCGTCAATGTAAATTTCACTGCCACATGCTTATACATACATGTGTCGACCCATCGCACGCCAATACACACACACACACACACACATATACACGCCAACATCAAGCACGCGATCAAGTATTCACGTGCGTAACACACTTTCCGTACTTTCTTCCGAAAGCAATCCACTTACGCAACCGGTCGCGTCAGGATATCAAAATGCATCTGCATATCAAATCACCACAAAGAATCCACCTGTCTCCAGGTGCGAGTCCCGCAAAAAATCCACACAGTTCCTCCAGTGTAACGTGAAACAGGTGTACTACAAAGACCATGGAAAAAGATATCTACGAAATTCCACGAGCGTACGTTTCGCTTTCGACGAAATTCAGAAGCATCCCTCTCACCCGGTAAACATGGTTTCGCAATTTTCGTACGTTGCAAGGATCACGTGGCACCGCGAGAATTGCAAAAATACCGCGAAAGAAGCCCGTTCGGGAAAAAAAGAAAAAATAGAAAAACCGGTGAAAGAATCGTGCCAGCTTGCACAACCAGTTCATAATTCACGGTGGCCGACGCGCGATGTTTGCAGCGTGTTTTTTTTTTACGCGACGCCGTCGAGATTTGCACATTACGCAACACCTCCGCGGGTCGTCGTCGTCGTCGTCGTCACTACTGCTGCAATTTCCCTCTCGATCTCTCGAAAGTATGCTAAACGACGCTTAACATTCAACGATCGTCTCTCGATGTCTATTCGCTAAGGCGAGTCGGATCGCGAAACGGGAAATGGGAAATTGACGTCCGCGTGGCGAATTTCGCGAAAAGATTTATAATATACCGACGTTTCCCCGCGACGAATTGAAAAGAATACTTTGGCGAAAGAATCTTGGACGTAGTGTTACGCCGGGTATCGGTGCGTTATGTCACGCGGGGAAAGAGAGAAAGCTACGTGTTCTGTAATCGCGTGATGTTGTTGTTGTTGTTGTTGTTGTTTTTTTTTATCTGCCTCTCGCTAGTTTTATCGCCCGGCAATTAGAATTTGAATCTAGTTTCCCATTAGAAATGGAGGTTAACGATCATTGTGTAAT